>CM046392.1:51907500-52635490 GCA_025413875.1 Rhododendron molle
AGATGTGCTCTTGAACTCCACGACTATCATCATATTTCATGGTGGTTAATTCAGCCTCAATTGTATCTACAAATGACTTATCAGCAAATTTAAAACAATCTTTCCCAGGCTTTAGGTATTCTAGTGCAGTGAAATAAGGAACTGTAACAGGAAACAAAATAGGACAATACTTAATAAAAAACTTTGAGAATTATAAACATTTATAATGATGAACTATTGACATCACCTAGGTCCTCCTTTGGGCGAAACCTAAGCATACCTATTGTTCACTCATTAATCAGGTGCAACATAATCACCTAAGTAGGTCTAAATAATTTATACAGTTTATCAAGTTAGTCATGTTATCTTTGGATATCCAATCCTAACCCACTAAGTTGCATAAATTACTTATCCTATCCAGTTCATAATTATTTAAATGTGACTCTCCTTTGGGCCTAGTCCCATTCTTATAATTATGACTGCAATTGAGAACATCATTGACTTAATTGTTACCCTTTTAACAAAACTTTAATGTAGTTTAATATTCATAAGTTTCACTAACCTAGGCCACTTTGGTGACTACCAAATTAGTAATTCCTATAAATATTAAACTAACCAATGATATACTCTATTCTTTTATTCGAGTTATGCCGATGTCATTCTTTTATTCAATCACAATTACTGAAAATAAAATATACAACTAAGTATTATTTTATGTGATTGATAATCCGTTCAATGACATTCAATATAACCATAACTCTCACATATGTAGGAAAAACAGTAATAGAAAAACTTTCCCAATTAAGTGCTTCAAAACAATCATACATAATTGCAGAAAACATAATCTGACAAAACAGATTAATTTTGTGAGCATGTGGTTATGATCTTTATTTCTATTACTGAACACCTAAAACAGAATCACGATTGCACAAAATATGCATATTGTAAGGTGATTTTCCGGTCCATTAATCATGACAAATAAATGAATCCCAATTACGATTCAATCAATTTTACCACAACTTAATTATCCAATCATTATGCAAGCAGTAACAAATTATGCTACTGTATTACCCGTGAGTCATTGACGGCATAAAAGAGATGAAACGATTCCTTTCCGATCCGAAAGAACGATGCAGTAGCATTCAAAACTTTTATCAATTTAAACGATGATCATCTACTGGGTTCACCGTATGGACTAATCATATTCGTGTATAACTTTAATCGGCACTGCAGCCATAACATTAGTTTCAAAGCAATAAAATTAATATGCTCCCTCTACTAAAACCAACAAAACAACTACATGGATTTACTATATTCAATAGCTAGCCCGTGAATCGGTGAGGGCAATTAAAAGGCAATTGAATGCTATAAAACTATTCTTTGCTATTCGAATGAAGAACAACACAGTCGAATAACGTGTTCCATTTATAAACAATACCTATTTACTCGATTTACCGTAAGGGTAAATTGATATGCGAGAATACCAGTAATCCACGTATAATAGTATGTTCAAGATAATTTTATTCCAAGATGTATTGATTCAGAAAAAAAAAAAACCATGCTCTGATACCAACTGTAAATCTATATCTGTATTAAAACTATTATGCGGAAAACAGATATAACAGGATCTTGAATTCAACACATCTCAAGAACAATAAATAACGTACCTTTGTCGACCATCGTGATTAGAGAGAATAAACCCCGTAATTAGAAACACCTTAATTCTTGGCTCACCTTCTTCTCTCTGTCTCTACTTTTCCAGAATACCCCAGTAACTTTAATTGATGGAAAAAAACCGTAGGACTAAGGGGTGGGTATTCTACCTTTTATAGAGGAGAGAAGAGGGCCTTAGAGATAATTATTAAAAGACACCTAGTCCATCAAGGTCTCTTTTATTATCAAGAGTTTTCCTTCATCTATAATTCTAATTAGTTATCGTAATGAACCATATCACTTCATTGGCTTATCTGATAGAGGAGTCCCACATGCACAAAACGTGGAGGCTAGTGGGCCACACTAAATAGGAAAAAACTAACATATCCAGGACATCTTCCTCCAGGTTATCATCGTCTTCTTCATTTTGTCCACATGGACCTCATCAAACCCCAATTGATTGGGACACAATGCTGGGTTTCGTTTGGGACCTCATCAGAAACAGTAAGAGTAGCCATTTTGTTGTTGAGTTGCTCTGAGAATAGCGTAGGATCAAACTCTGAAACAACGGTTTTGTGTAGGTGTATGAGAAAATTATACTAGTAATCAAAACATTAGGAATAGAGGAGACAGACAGAGTAATTCATCAACTCCCATTGTAATACTATCAACAACGGAGAGAGAGAGAGAGAGAGAGAGAGAGAGAGAGAGGTACCTGTTCTTGTCGCTTTAGGAATAGAGAGAGAGAGACAGAGAGAGAGGTACCTGTTCTTGTCGTTGCAGGAACCCCGATCGTCGCTTTGTCCGATTAGGGCTGATACATGTAATCCCAAACCCTAGCCCTACTATAGATATAGTGTATGCATGGCTAAATTACACTGACCTCCCCCATTGTTTACCTTTAATGTAGACCTCCCTATCACGTTTCAAAAATTACACTTATTTCCCTTGTCAGTTGACATAGCTAACGAAAAAAGTCAGATTACATTAGAAAATGTCTGGGAGTGGTAATGGCGAACCCAGCTATTCAATCCCAGAATTTCAATCCTAGGATAACTCTATTCGCGGCTTTTAAAATGCCCACAATAGTAGTCCTACATTGGACAAGAGTACGTTGCCTTCCTCCCTTTTTCTTCACAGACGAAAATTAAACCTAGAGATAGAGAAATGTGGAAGAAATTACTAGTTGAACTTATCATACTCGGCAATTTTAATAGAAACGTTAGTCCACATCAACAGAATCCATCTCCAATTTGACGGATTTAGACAACAGGAGCCTAATTGAATAATGGTTCAATAGTTTGGGCATGTAGTAGTTGAAGTGTCTATTAGGCATTAGGCATTGAGGTCAAAGTTTGGGGGGTCTTTTCAAATTTCACATGATAATAGGCAGAATAAGGAACCAAACCAAATACCTTAACCCTTGTGAACCATGGTTGTTATTGTCGTGATTGGCATTTTGATTGTTACTAGTATTTTTCTACATTTTGTTGATTTTTTAAGGCAATTATCAGTGGTGGGTGCATACTCATACTGCACGAGGAGGACTAGCCACACGAGGTCCAAGACACTACGGCCATGGCTAGAGCTCAAAATTAAGGCACATGGCTAGGGCTCAAAAAAGGCACATGGCTAGTCTCCTCAAGCATACATTCCATGAGGGAAATCAAGTGGCGGATAGACTCATCAATATGGATGTGGATCAAGAAGATAAGATGATGTCACATGTTATCCCGCATGGCAACATTATTCTGCAGCTTGAGGCGGATATGTGGAGCGTGACTTTTAAACGTATTTAGTTTGTATTTTCCATTTCCAGTGTACCAAAAAGAGAGAGCTCAAGTAGAAAAGATTTTATTTTATAGTCCAAACTCGAAATTTTTAGAATAATTAGATTAGCGCCTTAAACTCCTCCTGCAGAGGACTTGAACGTAAATTTCTGACCTTCTTAGAGCATCCGTAATGTAATAATTAAAATTGGATAACCAAAAGTTGACACATCATCTTTTGGTTATTCATTTAGGCCCCGTTTGATAACGGGTTTGAGGGTTGGGATTGGAGTAATAATCCCATGGGACTATTAATACTCCGTTTGGTAACAAAAAAAGGTCCGGACTATTAGTCCGATCGGATTAATAGAGGGGGTATTAGGGGGTATTGCTAATACCCCGTGGGACTTGGTATTGAGGGGTATTAATAATCCAATCCCAACTCCTTCACATTACCAATCCCTTCTCTTTACCAATTTCTTCTAACAATCCAATCCCATCATCTAATCCCATCTCAAACAAACATGATATTAATAATCCCATCATCTAATCCCATCCCAAACAAACATACTCATTATCAATCCCTTCTCATTACCAATCCCATCTCCTTACGAATCCCAATCCTAATCCTATCTCCTTACGAATCCCATCCATCTATCTCTGTTATCAAACGAGGCCTTAAGACATTGCTAAGGTTAGCAATGTGGAGGTCCATAATGTAATAATCAAAATTGGATAAGCAAAACTTGCCACATCACCTTTTTAAACTACAAAATTCTAAAAACTAAAATTTTTGACAATAATTTGAATACTCTTTATGAAAACAAAATAGCAGTTTTTTTAAAGAAAAAATATTTTAGTGAAAAAAAATTGAAAATAGTTTTTTTTTTTCAAAAAGAAAGCAGTTTTAAAAAAACAGTTTTTGTGTTAAAACACTTTTATTTAATGATGAGTGTACTTGATTGAAAAAATATGGGGACCATTAAATTTGATTATTGGCAAAAAGATTACTAGTTTTGATTATTTAAAACCCAAAATCTGATGAGTTGCTAAGAGGTTGCTAAGTTTGGTTATTACAATGTGAACACTTTTTTAGCAAATATTGCTAACTTTAACAATATTTTGATTTTGATTATTACATTGTGGATGCTCTTACTCCTCGTGCATAAGTACACTCCTGATATAATTGGGTCCAAGGCTTCTTGGCCGTCGAAATTCCTGATTTGCAGAACTTTCCTTTTTCTTTGTTTTTTTCCCCCCTCTTCATATACAGTTATCCAACGGATCTTTGCAAACTTCATATCATGTCAGGGCATGCCAATCCCTGTATGTCGTGACTGTGACACGGCCACAAATTAAACTTTAAGTAATATATGGAAAGCAATAAAAAATTTCAAACTACAATTTTCTTTTCAAGGAAACCTTTCAATTTCCTTAAAAGTAGTGCCTATTAATTAATCTGTATTATAAAATAGAACGATATGAGTACCTCTGCCGCCATTCGATCGTCTTTAATTAAGATCGTAGCCGTCTGATTATTTTTCCTTTAACAATATACAAGTAAACATTTCCTCTTTTCGGAGGTTGTGAGAATCTTTCCTTATTATATATTAACCAATACTAACGAATGCAATAATGCATGGGAATTTTATTGCCAAACTTTGATTGTCTTTTAATGTCTCCTGAAATGGATAATCAAAAACTTTGATTTCCAAACTTTGATTATGCTGTTCAAAAAAAAAAAAAAAACTTTGATTATGGACTACAGTAATGTTTCTTTATCTATATTTCTTTTTCAATTGATTGTCTTTTGAATTTTTCCCACTTTAAGTTGGTTTCATAAACAGAGAAACGTCTCAAAATTATAACTAACATAATGTGTAGATTATTTTTGTTGGGTACGTAAAACACTCACATAGAACATATAGTTTATATGTTACGACTATATGAGGTCTTGATGTGCCTTTAGGCACGGACATCCTCTAGTTTATATTATAAAACAGACAGAGCAATTTCTATTAAAAATGTCTAGACATATAAATGAAAACAACTTTTACAACAGTTAAATCACTTCCTTTAAAATTTATGATCGTACGATTAGGAAAAAATAAAAAAGGAATACTTAATCTCACCTTTTTTAGCAAATCTCAATCTCTCTCTTTTAAATTGGTTCTGATACTTTGTGAAAATGGAAAAGTGAATTTGAAGGCAAATGTGTTCATGCACGTGAATTACTAAGAGATATAAAATTTATGTTGAAAGTGTCTTTAGGTACGGACAATTCACTAGTCTATATTATAAAACAAAGCGGATTTTTTTTAGATGTCTAGGCATATAAGTGAGAGCATCATTTATATGTATCATATTACTCTTCACTAAAATAGTTGCTATGTGATGAGAAAATGAACAAAAAGGAAAAACCTAATTATTGCTTTCCTTAGAGCATCCGCAATGTAATAATCAAAATTGGATAACCAAAAGTTGCCATATCATCTTTTGGTTATTCATTTAAGACATTGCTAAGATTAGCAATGTAGAGGTCCATAATGTAATAATCAAAATTGAATAACCAAAACTTGTCACATCACATTTTTAAATTACAAAATTCTACAAATTAAAATTTTTTAATACTCTTTTTTGAAAATAAAATAACAGGTTTTTTTAAGAAAATAGTTTAGTAAAAAAAATTTGAAAACAGTTTTTTTCAAAAAGAAAACAGTTTTAAATAGACAGTTTTTTTTTTTTTTTTGAAAAACTGTTCGAAACCGTTTTTTTTTTAAAAAAACAGTTTTGTAAATACTATTTTTTTTAAGTTTCTGAAACAAAAAATGTTTTAAAAAATAATTTTCTGGAAACATAGTTGAGAGAGAGAAAAGGTTTTTATGTAATGATAGGTGTACTTGGTTGAGAAAATGTGGAGACCATTAGATTTGATTATTGGCAAAAAAGTTGCTAATTTTGATTATTCAAATGTCAAAATTTGATGAGTTGCTAAGAGGTTGCTAAGTTTGGTTATTATAATGTGAGCACTTTTTTGAACAAACATTACTAATTTTAGCAACCTTTTAGTTTTGATTATTACATTGTGGATGCTCTTACCAAATATCTCTATCCATTTTTTTCCCACAATATTTATTAACTTTTCTCTTTTATCTCTAAAAAAGGAAAACTTAATTATTGGTTTCCTTACCAAGTCTCTCTCTCTCTCTCTCTCTCTCTCTCTCTCTCTCCTTTTATTGTAACACTAGTACTAACCCGTGTCTACGGCATTACGCTTCTCGGTTGGAAGGGGATGACAGTTATGTGATTTATGTGAAAACCATGGGCACTTAACCGGAAAGTGGGAGGATGCATTACAACCTTTGGATCAAATGAATCTAAGCCGTTCCAACAACTTGTCTCAACACCCTCTGCTTTATAATAGAGATTTCTTCCCTCTCTATAAATAGAGCCATATGATTAGAAAAGGAACAAAAAGGAAAAACCTAATTATTGTTTTCCTTACCAAATATCTCTGTCCTTTTTTTTCATAATATTTATTAATTTTCCCTCTCTATCTCTATCTTTATCAAATTGGATTACTGTTTGTTAAAATAGTAGTTATTTGATTAAAAAAGAAACAAAAAAGAAAAACCAAAATTATTGTTTTTCTAAGTTTTGATCCTTACCAAATCTCTCTTTCCTTTTCTTGATTTTTTTATAACATTTGCTTCCCCACTCTCCAACTTGATAAAGATAGAGACAAAGAGGGAAAGCAAATATTACAGGAAAAAAAGGAGAGAGAGAGAGAGAGTAAGGAAAGCATAATTAGTTTTTTTTTCTTTTTTTTTTTTTCTAATCACATGGTTACTGTTTTAACGAAGACTGATTCGATGACGATAAATGTTGCTTTCATTTGTATACTCATAAATAGAGCAATTTTCTTTGAAAATGTATATGCATACAAATGAGAGCAATATTTATTTTTAACTATCGAATTATTTTTTGTTAAAATAGTAAAATGGGTAGTTTTCTTTGAAATTTATATTATAAAACAAAGCAATATTTTTTTTTGAAAATATCTAGGCATACAAGTGAGAGCAACATTTATATCTATCAGATTACTCTTCATCAAAATAGTAGCTATGTGATTAGAAAATGAATAAAAAGGGAAAACCTAATTATTGCTTTCCTTACCAAATATCTCTTTCCTCTTTTTTCGTAATATTTATTAACTTTTTCTTTTATCTCTAAAAAAGAAAAGCCTAATTATTGTTTTCCTTACCAAATCTCTCTCTCCAATTTTTTTTTTGGTAACATTTTCTTCCTCTCTCTATAAACAGAGCCATGTGATTAGATCGAAAAGGAACAAAAAGGAAAAACCTAATTATTGCTTTCCTTACCAAATATCTGTGTCCTTTTTTTTTCATAATATCTATCAATTTTCCCCCTCTATCTCTATCTTTATCAAGTTGGATTACTCTTTGTTCAAATAGTAGTTATTTGATTAGAAAAGAAATATAAAAAAAACCTAAATTATTGTTTTCCTAAGTTTCCTTACCAAATCTCTCTCTCCTTTTTTTTTCATAACGTTTGCTTCCTCTCTCTCTCCAACTTGAAAGAGATAGAGATAGAGAGGGAAAGCAAATATCTATATTGTAAAACAAAGCGGTTTTTGTGAAAAATGTCTAGGCATATAAACGAAAACAACTTTTACAACCGTTAGGCCACTTCCTTTAAAATTTATGATCGTGCGATTAGGAAAAAATAAAAAAGAATTACTTAATCTCACATTTTTCTACCAAATCTCAATCTCTATCTTTTAAATTGGTTCTGATACTTTGTAAAAATGGAAAAGTGAATTTAGAGGCGAATGTGTTCATGCACGGGAATTACTAAGAGATATAAAACTTATGTTGAAAGGAGAGCCTTTAGGCACGGACAAATTCGCTAGTTAATTATATATGGTACTCCATATGAAGATATCGTTTAATTTAGTGCCAATTTTCCCTCACCTGCCATATGCCTTTTTCTTAAACAAATTCATTGGTAAATAATCATAAAACAAAAATCAAATGTTGTTATTATATATTGTATAAACTGAAGCTAGGCCACAGTTTATATTATATATAATATATACAACAATCAAAAAGCTGTCATTAACTTTTAGAACCATGATAAAACTTTTACGAACAAATTTTGGAAAACCCTTTTATTAGCTTTGTGTCCCACATATGATTCACATAATATAGTAATGAAACAAGAGTAGAATCTGGAAAACCTCAACTCAAAATAAAATAAACACACACACACAAAATATCGATCATACCCTCCATTGTTCCTTTCACATGGGAACAGAGATCTAAATGATCAATTATTGGTCAACCCTACCCAAAGGATGTGGCTATAGCTGTTTTTTATTACTTGGTGGAAGATTTTCCTAATTAAAATAATTATAGATATCTGCAGTTCTCTATCAATCACCTATAATCAAATTATTTTATTCTGGAAGGTAGATTTAAACAATGGGATTAACGGAGACTTTGATTAATTTTTTATTTTTATTTTTTATCTTCATATATATGTTTGTAATTTTTTGCCATATTGCATTATAAATTTTAGCTTTTAAAGAGACGATCAGAAGCATCTTTCTTTTTTGAAGAGACGATCAGATTATCTGAAAATCTAAAATTAATGACCAAGAATTAATTTTTGGCAAATACAAAGATAGTTAAAAAATCAAACATCATTTTAGATCGATGAACTTACTTTTTGTAAATCTTTTTGAAGTTTTGATTTCTATATCTTATTTTTTTTTAAAGTCAATATTTTGACAAAAAAATTTTAAAAAATTCAGTAACAAGAAAAATAAGAGATTGTCAAAACAAATAAATTAATTTCGGATTTGATCGCTACAGCGTATATTAGCTTATTTGTATATATTTTTAATGAATCTGAATGCAGTTGTTGTGCCAAATGTATCAAGATTTTGAACAAATGTAATACAGTAATAGAATTCCGTACCAAACGAGCCTTTAGTTCACCAAATTAGTCAAACTCTGCCACGGTGAGTGACCTCATAGACAATATCGTATAAAAATAGTTTGTTTTTTTTTTTGACCAACAGATATAAAATAGTTGTTTACCAAGTAGTAGTACTAAATTACTTTATTTTTGAATTTTAAAATTCAAAATAACTTTGGCATAAATGATTTCTCTTAAAGACAGAAAATAAGCCAAAAATAAAAAAGTTCAGATCATACTGTACCCAAAACGATCCAATAAACAATTGTTACGAATTTCTTTTTTGCCGTCCTTGAACCTTTTCTCAGTTAATTGTAATTTTTCCTTTTAGATTTCTTCGGCTGAGACGGATAATTAATAGAAAAACTAACACAAATTTAAAGAAATTTAAAAAAAAAAGAGAAGAAAATACAATCAGTGGGGTAACCAAGTACTAAATTACTAGTTCAGAATTTAGCGGGGTGTATTTTGCTCCCCCGTCTCCCTCCCCAAATATGTCATTTTTTTTTACCAAGAAGTACTAAATTACTTTATTTTTAAATTCAAAATAACTTTGGCACAGATGATTTCTCTTAAAGATAGAAAATAAGCAGAAAATAAAAAAGTTCAGATCACACCATACCCAAAAAAAGTATAAACAATTGTTACAAATTTCTTTTTTGCAGTGCTTGAACCTTTTCTCAGTTAATTGTAATTTTTTCTTTTTAGATTTCTCCGGCTGAAATAGATAATTAATAAAAAAATTAATGCGAACCAAATTTTAAAAAAAAAACCGACGAAAATACTGAAAATACAAGGAAACTGATTTTCTCCCTCAAAAAAACCCTCAAGCGCTCCACCTTTTGTCTTCATTGGGCAAACTTCCTGATTACCCTTCTAATTTAAAACTTTTCCTCTCTTTCAAGTACTTCCTCCGTCCATAATGGATGTCAATTTTTGATATCCGTGCCAATTTCAACTCCTTACATCTTTTAATACGGATCTCAAAAAATATGCAATATGGATCTTGTTTGATAGTTCTCGATTAATTCTATTATACAAAATTTTCAAACTCACGAAAAACATTATAGATTGAAAGATATAAGCGATAAAAAATGACACGGACTTCATAAATTGTCATTCTTTTTGGGACGAAGGGAGTATGTGAAAAAGGTGGAGCGTCCGATGAGTTTTTTGGAGCGTAGAAACCTATAAAGAATTCTTCCAGGGAAAAAAAGAAACTTTTCCGGGAAAAAATTTTAGATTGAGAAATAATACATAAAATTTCCCTAATTAAAGACAAAAATAGAGCGCCTAAGGTTGTTTATTTGGAGCGCGAAAATCAACTTCCAAAATACAACAAGTAATAATTTTGCACAAAGGGCATTGCGTATATTGTAAAATGGCATATTATCACTTGCTTTATCCATCGCTTTTCCCATTGGCAGAGATTCTGAGAATTGTCCACAATTTGCAAAGTCGCAAAAGCAATATTGGAGTAATCATCAATGATTGGCATATAAATAAAGACAAAAGAAAAAGTTCCACTTTTTACAGCTATTTTCGTTTCATAGTGACAGTTTCATTTTTTCTCGTTTATCTTTTTTCAAATAAAAAAATTAATTATTTTTGTGAATAATTTTTTAAATTTTTTCGCACCTCATTAAAGATCTCAATTAGTACTTTAATTTGATGCGAAAAAATTTAAAAATTTATGTACGAAAGTAATTAATTTTTTTATTTAAAAAATAGAACGCTTTTTCACTATGGACTCTCAGTATGAATCGGATGGTGTACTAACTACCGGTAACCCACCGTTCCGGTTTGTAAACAAGACAACTCAGCTGGGGCCTCAGCTTATCTTTCCACATCTCCCGAGTAGGTCCACCCTCGCTCTCCCTCCTCTTAATTTCAACCACCACCAGCTTCTCCGTTAACCGGTGGATCTCAACCGTAACCACGAAATCCCCGTTCTGCCCTTCCACCTTCACCCCACGATCCTTCCTCCTCACCACCTCCATCCCCTCCTCCGCCCTCACCACCTCCTCAATCTCCCCGATTATCCTCTCCGGCGACTCCTCCGATACGAATCGCTCTCCTCCTGTCGAACCGTCCGGTAAGTCAAACATGCCGGACAGGTCGAAACCGGAGGAGAACGATATTATATCGAACGCGTTTAAGAACTTTTTGCTGTCGTCGTTGCTGTTGTTGTCGTCGTCTACTTTGAAATCAAATAATAAATCATCGGAACTGGTTTGGATGTGTTTGTAACCTTTTTTAAACCACGGATCGTTTATGATCTGTTCGACGGTGATGCGAGTGCTCGGATTCGCGTCGAGTAGACGAGAGAGAAACCGTTTGAGTTCGGGAGACGTCCATTTCGGGCACCGGAACTCGCCCTTGTAGATTTTCCGATACATCACCATCAAATTCGGATCGTTAAACGGTAAATAACCGGCGTTTAAAACGTAGAGAATAATTCCACAAGACCAAACGTCAATCTTCGCGCCGTCGTAGCCCTTCTTCGCGAGCACCTCCGGTGCCACGTACGCAGGGGTCCCACAAAGCGTGTGGAGCAGCCCGTCGGGTCTGATCTGATCCGCCAAGGCGGAGAGTCCGAAATCGGTGACTTTCAAGTCCCAATTCTCGTCCAACAGGAGATTCTCCGGTTTCAAGTCTCTGTGGAAGACGCCGCGGGAGTGGCAGTACCCGACGGCGGAGATCAGCTGCTGGAAGTACCGACGGCTGAGATCTTCGCTGAACCGTCCTTTCGCGACCTTGGCGAATAGTTCGCCTCCCTTGGCGAATTCCAAGACGAAGTAGATCCTCGTCTTGGTAGCCATGACCTCGAGGAGGCGCACGATGTTGGGGTGCCTCAGCCGGCGCATGATAGAGATCTCGCGCTTGACGTGCGCCGTGAGGCCTCCCTTCAGGACCTTCTGCTTGCTCACGGACTTGATCGCCACGCTCTGCCCCGTCCTCAGGTTCCTCGCGTGGTACACCTTGGCGAAGGCGCCGTACCCGAGGAGTTTCCCGACCTCGTATTTCCCGAGCAGGGCCTGTTCCGTGCCCGTCGGAATCTCTGCGGGGGCCGGCAAAATGTCGCCGGAATCATCCTTAATTTCCGGCATTATTGAGAAATAACAACCGCTTCGAAACTCATGGACTGGATTGCAATTCTCAACAAATAGTGATTAGCTGTGATGATTTTCGGGGGGTAGTCTTATCTTCTACGGATGATTCTCAACAACCAGGAGCTGTGATGATACGCAAGAG
Organism: Rhododendron molle; assembly: GCA_025413875.1. Taxonomy (NCBI): domain Eukaryota; kingdom Viridiplantae; phylum Streptophyta; class Magnoliopsida; order Ericales; family Ericaceae; genus Rhododendron; species Rhododendron molle. The sequence goes on from CM046392.1 coordinate 51,920,160, forward strand.
CAATGATGCTTCACAAGAGATCTAGAGAGAGAGAGACGATTATCTGTAGTTGTGTTTTTGGGGAGTTTGGGTTTTGCACTATTGTTGTTGAATGGAATTAAGTTTGGAGAATAAATTCTCAGATGCTTGGGGGCTGTTTGATGTTCAATTTAAAGGTGAATTTCCGAAATTGGAGTGGTGAGATTATGTGAACGCAATTAAATTGTTTTTAATTTAACAAGTGTTTTTTTTTAAAATTTTTAATTTAATAGTAACAAGTTTGAAACACGTTTGATTGAGGTGTCGTGGGAGGAATAAATAGTAGCTATCCACGTGTTCTCATTTCTTGTACCCGTGAAAGTGAATTTTTGTGTTTAAAAAAAAAAAGCTCGAGAGTTAGTTTGATTGGTTAGTTGGTCGATTTGCGTACAAATGGTCAATATTCGATTTTTGGGATCAGGCTCGAAGAAAAATACAGTAATTTCTTGTGAATTATTCAATCTGTGTAAATGGTGGCTGCTTTGACCAAATCGGAAGTAAAATAGTTGAGATATGTATATGTTGGCTAACACCCCTCAGCCCGAGGAAGGGGGAAAAAAAAAAGGTGAAAGGTTATTGTTATTGAGGAATTTTTGGGTGTCGACTGGATATCACGTGGTGCCCGTTCGGAGCATTCGGATCATCCATTTTACTTTTGGACAGCTCGGATTTAAAGGAAGAAAAAGAAGAGAGAAAGGGGAGAGAGAGTGGTGTGGTGAGAGAAGGGAAAGAGTTTTAACCTGAACCGTTCAACACATTTTTAAACTATCAAAATGGACTATTCAAACATCACGTAAGCACGGGCCACGTGATACCCACCCAGTACTCAAAAATTTCTTCCTTGTTTTTTAGTCAAAGAAAAGACGGAGCATTTATGCCATGTGGTTCGCGTTTATTGTTGTTGTATGTGGAAACGACTTTTATTTCATTCCCGTGTTAACGACTTTTTTTTTTTATTTCCTTTGGACGGCCTTTCCACGGATTTTATAACCGCGTAACGAAGATTTCATAGAAGGTCCAGTCCAGTTTTTTTAACCAATTCGGTCCAGTTTTGGGCCGATATGGGCTTCTCCCGGACTCACAACAATAATTACAATCGTTCATTTTGTAAAGCTATGCAAAAAATTAGTTACATTGAATATCGATAGGTACATAAACGAAACAAATTTGTACAAGAAAAATGTGATGACAAAAAATAAATTGAAACTCGTAATTGCCCTTTTTTTTTCTTGTACAAATATATTTCGTTTATGCACCTACCGATGTTTGACCATGCTCATTTTTGGCGTGGATAACATATTCGACGAGTTCTACGAAATGAACGATTTCGATCGTTATTGTGGGACAGGAAAAGGCCCACAACGGCTCAAAACTAGATACTACTAATAAAACTGAACTGGACCTTCTCTCGATGTCCGTAGGGTCTCATCGAAAAGGAAATAGAATTGGTCAAGAAGCTCTTTAAAAAACACACCTAGGCTTTCAATACTGAAAGTCTAGGGGTACATACACTTCATGTACATATATGTGTATATACGCACTTTAAACCCGTATCAAGTTCTACAAAAAAGATTCGAGTCGCTCATTTTGTTCAAAATAGTTTGTTTATGATATCTGTAAAAAATTAACTCATCCCGATATCGGTAAAGGCATTTACGATACATGTATGTACACGAGTGTATGTACCCCTAGCAACAATCCATTATTAATACAAGAAGATCAAAGCGAATAAAAAAAGATCAGAAAATCAACCCTCTAAATCTGTGGTTTGTCAGTTCTCTTCTACCATTACGGAATACATCTGTCATTTGTGGAGTATATTATTATTTGCAAGCTACTGGCATGGAAAATGCTTAATTAATTAGTCATCTAATTGGGTGGCAATAAGATCAATGTGACGATAAAAAAAAGTAACCAAAAAATAAATACTCCGTATTATTATCAAAGTTGTGGACCTGTTTGCAATTTTTATTCCACGTGAATTGATATGTGGAAGATCTGTATGTTTTTTCTGTGGGGGTAGCATTATTGTTAATAATGTCACCCAACTACTCAAGCACATTTCATGCTTGTAGTGCAAATAATATTATATTATATAAAGGTGAAGGATCCGTTAACACCTATTTTGACACCATTTTAATTTCTACAGTTCCAGCAAATGACCGGAGCCGTTCAATATGTTTAAAACATATTTTCAAAAACTCCCGTGAAAAATCAGCTAAAAGACAGACATATCCAACATATATATAATGGTAGAGTAGATTTGATAGTATGATGTAACTACAATAAAAAAAAAAAAAATGAGCGACTGTAACAAAAAAATTGTCACTGAACTGTCACTAAAAGTGTGATGCTAAAGATTTTTAGTGACAGTTTACACCTATAGTAACAGCTTTTCACCTATAATGAAGCTACGTTGAATTTTTGACAATATCCCTAACTGGGGCGTGGCATGCATGTCCCGTCTGTCTGGTTTCCTTTCACCTGGTGCTTAGTAAAGGCATCCGCAGCGGTGCTACGTCCGCTGCTCTGTTTTATCGCTTTCCGTACCGTAACGCTCAATTTTATCGTCTGTCTCGGTAATCAATGGTCCAGATTTTAAAAAAATCCTTCTAGAAAAACTCTTCTCTGGAATAGTATTTTACTAAAATCCCAACTGTCCAAAAATACTTTTGGACGATGAAATTGAACGTGGTGAAGGGAGCGATGGGGTTAAACTTTCTGTAGTAAAGGCAACGCAGGAAAGCTCAAGTGAGAAAGGTTGTCTCAAAATCCAATCCAAAATGTCTGGCATGAAAATGCCTATATTGCTATAATCTCCACTCGTTTCCTCTGCTTATTTTACTGCATGCATCTCCGACTCCCTCCAGTGCGAGAACTTTTAGAAAATATCAAGTGAAGAGGAACCTAAACAAAACAAAACAAAAAATGAGCAAAATTTATGACACAATTGAATTATCATACCATAAAAAAATCACTAAAAATTCCTTTATAATTAAGAAGGTTTGCAGCAAATTATAACGGGTCGAAGTTCAACAAATAAAAAAGTAAAAAGTAAAAATCGATTGGACTTGTTTGAATTTATAAAAAAAAAAAAAAAAAAAGAACGTACATACAATTCTATTGCACAGAGACTAATTAATCGTCACTATCCTAACTCTATCCCTGCTCATTTTCATTAGCAAGACAAATATCATTTGTAATACATGCATAGTAATATTTTTTTTTTTAGATAAAAAAAAAAAAAAAAAAACTAGCCTACGAAGATTACTCAAAGTACAATATTGATCGTATTTTTGAAACCAAAAATGGATCAGATACCATTATTTGATGTTGTTGATCTAACCTAACAGTACCCGGCCATGTGGGAGTTGAAGTTCTAGTGGCCACACGTTGGATAGGACAGGAACTACACCAGCCCACACATATCGGGAGGCCAACTAATGTGTTGATCATTTGGTAAAGGATTGGAGCTTAGCAGAATGAAGATCTAGTGGCCTCAGCTGAAGCAACTTCTCTTGCTTAGGGAGTTCTTGATTCGGGATACCCTCAACCTAAGGCAATTCCTTGCGCCAGCTGGCAGATAGGAATCTTTGTTGATGTGACGTGATTTATTTTTTATTCTCGCACTTCTGTTGCACAAACTCTTCTCTTAAGTTTTATAATATTCCAGAGTACCAACAACAAAAAAAAAAAAGAAAAGAAAAGAAATATCTAACATATAAATTGAGTTCCTTCAGCTTGGAAACAGCCAACCATCGTGTGCTTGCTTTCCTCGCGCATTAGCTTACTATTTTTGAGTTGTTAATAGGAGTATAATTTATGCGTAGCAGTGTTATCTTAATTTTTTTTTTTTATATATAATCAGATGTCTGGAAAAACTTGCGCACACATCAAGTACTAGTATTAGTTTATAGTAGGATTTGATCCAAGATTTGGAATGTTTTACCTGCCTGAGATTCAAACAGGCAATCTCGGACGAACACGTAATTTGAGTTGGTGCGCGAACACATGTATCGTGGCTTTTCAGTGTAATATTAATGGCTATAAAGATAAAACAGATCGATCGATCATCGACACATTCCATATGATATTATATGGCCAGTGTAGCCCCCACGATTCAAGAAGATGAAGTGGCTAAATCTAGTAGATGGGCTGAAGCAAGATCTCTAATCTCTAAACAGCTCTGCATCAGAGCATTTCTTATCCATACTCTATATCTCTATTTGAGAGTATCAAAGTACTCCAATCTATCCTCTCAACCCTCCTCCATTTAAGAGTATTGGATTTTGATCCTCTATATTTAGAGAGTAAAAGAAAATATAGAGGATCATCTCCAAAACACTATTCACCTTTTTAAAAGACATTTTTGTCCTTGTAAGCTTTTCTTACTAAATTTTTATACCACCTATATCCTTATGAGAGTATAAAAAAGGTTTTTTTTTTTTTTTTTGTAAAGTGATTTTAGAGGGAAAAATAGAGGGTTTGTGGTTGGAGTAAATAGGAATAGGAATTTCTTCTAAAATCACTTTATAAATAAAATAGAATATTTTGATACTCTCAAATAGAGTATTGGATTGAAGATGCTCTCAGTCATGACAACTGTTCTCTCACTCTCTCTCTTGGTTTTAATTTCGTGGTTCTTTCATCTGTACTTATCTTTCAAATGGCCCCTCTCTAAAGTCTAATCCCTCGATTAATGCAACCAACAACAATTGCATTTTTATACTAGTTTAAAGTATTGTTGATACTACTAGCTAGTATTATACTCCCTCCGTTCCATTTTCATCGTTCAATCTCGAAATACTACCAATTTAAAAGAACATAATAATTACCTTTTCAAAACTTTACATTTCCAATACTACCCTTAGAGTAGTTTTTCTTGCCTCAATTTGAATTTCCCACTCATGCACTTAAAGTTGGAGTCAGTACTGCCAAGTTTGGGCAATCAAGAAAGGCATCTAGTACAAAATTTAAAATTCAAAATTTTCTCTTCCAAATTTAAGAGAAGGGTAAAATGGGAAAACTAAAGAATTTTGTGTCTTTGTCTTGTCTAATGGACAATCTTTTTGGGACACAAAAAAGGGGAATTTTGGACGATGAAAATGGGACGGAAGGAGTAGTATATATGTTGACTCAAATACTGTACTAATTTAGTAAGCTCGATCTCAATTAATTGTAGTTAATTAATGTGACCATAAGCAATGCAAATCATATATGCCTTTCAGAGGAAAAAGGAAAAAAGAAAGAAGAGGCAATAAAGCAATAATGGAGATCGAAAAGGGACCCAAGTATCTCTGATGAAAACAAGAAAGGGTACCCCTAGCTAGATGAAGGTATATATTCATTTATTCCTTTGATCTCTCTCTCTCTCTCTCTCTCTCTCTCTCATAAATGAGTGTATCATAAACAGCCAAAAAAAAAGAGAGTGTGTCATGAAGGAGACATCTCTACCATAGCATGATAATTAATGATCTGGAAGATCACCAATCGATCGAAATCAAGCAAAAAGAAGAAGAAAAAGAAGACACATTTTCAGGGATGAACCAAAAGGAACTAACTAGGACTGTAGAGTTTTGCCAAAGTTCTATTACTACGAACAAGAATGATATTGCGGTGATGACCATGGTACATTGATACTAACGATGAAAGTTAAGCAAAAAGTTGCAAAAAAAAAATACCGAAATAAATTCTAGACAAAAAAGTTTACAAGGACGCAAATTCTTCATCAACATCTAACACGGTACATTGATCGCAACGAGTTTCATATAAATCTCAGTAATGTCGTCCGATTATTTTCGAGGCTAAGGTCAGTTGTCGTCCGATTATTGAGCTGTGTCCCAGCTATTTATTATTTTAGGGATAGAGGCCCCGTTTAATAACCATCCAAGGGATTGGGATTGGATTGGTAGAGTGGGAGTATTATTAATGCCTTGTTTGGTAACCAAAAATAGTTTGGACTAGTAGTCCGATGGGATTAATAATCCGGGTAATAGGGAGTATTGCTAATACCCCATGGGACTTGGTATTAAGAGGTATTAATCCCAACTCCTTCACATTACCAATCCCTTCTCATTACCAATTTCTTCTATCAATCCAATCTCATCATCTAATCCCATCTCAAACAAACATGATATTAATAATCCCATCATCTAATCCCATTCCAAACAAACATACTCATTATCAATCTCTTCTCATTACCAATCCCTTCTCATTACCAATTCCATCTCCTTACGAATTCCAATCCAAATTCCATCTCCTTACGAATCTCATCCATCTATCACTGTTGTCAAACGGGGCCAAATTATGTTACCTGAATATCATTGAGGTCTGGTCTTACAGCACTTCATCACTTTACAAGTCATTTCAAAACATTCGGGAAAAATTCAAAAAAAGCCCTGAACTTTGAACTCATATCAAATAGGCACGTGAACTTAAATAAATTTCAATTGAACACCTGAACTTTCACTCCGTTATTCAATTTACCCCCTGTCATATCAATCTGTGACTTTCCTAATGACAACCGCTGAGATGGATACTAACAGACAGAACAAAACGTTAGATGGATAAATTGGAGGGAAACAAAAGTGATCTGGCACCTTTTTATGGCCCCGTTTGGCTAAATAAGCCTATTGGCTTATTTTTTGTCCTTATTCAAAAAAATTTCATATTTGTTAGTTTTTCGTCAATTTTTTGGGAATTATTACATCGTCATAACGAGAGGAATCTAAAAAATAAAAAAATTATTATCTAAATCCATTTTTTAATAAAGATCAAAAATTGGCTTATTGTCTTATTTTTGCCTTTATTCAAAAAAATTAGGTTTCAGATCGAAATTTGTTAATTTTTAAATTTCTCTTGTCATGACGATGCAATAATCCTCAAAAAAAATAACGAAAAAAAATTCAAAAAAAAATTGAATAAGGACAAAAAATAAGCCAGTAGGCTTATTTTGCCGAATGGGACCTTAAAAATGTGTCAGATCACTGTTGTTTTCCTCCAATTTCTCCCTCTAACGTTTTGTTTTGTCTGTTAGTGTCCAGTTCAGTGGTTGCTGTTAGGAAAGTCACGGATTGAGACGGAAGGGGGCAAATTGAATAACGGAGTGAAAGTTCAGGTGTTCAATTGAAGTTTATTTAAGTTCAGGTGCCTATTTGATATTGGGTTCAAAGTTCAGGAGTTTTTTTGAATTTTTCCCCAAAACATTCTGTTTATCTTGGTTTTCGGCTACCCGGCCTCTCAATGACTGAGGCTCCGTTCCGGAAACAAAAATAAGTACTTATTTTTTAAGAAGGCAATTTCAAGCTCAAAAATCATGTGCTTACGCAAATAATTTTCTTACCACTATGGATCTTGTTTGATAGATCTCATTGAGATCTTTAATACAGTGCAAAAAAAATTGAAAAATTATTTTTCATTTATATTATTTTTGAGTTTGAAAATATAAAATAAACTACTTATTTTTTAAGAAGGTTTCTGAAACGGAGCTTGATTAGTACAACTGGGGTGGCTGAATTTGGTGGTAAACCACAAACAAACACAAAAATACTCTTTATAGCGTTGTTGATTGGTAAGTTGAAAATGGTGATGGTGACATACTGATAAGGGTGGAATACTTGACAGGTTATAACAGTCTTTATGTGCTTATGATTAAGGTGTTCGGCTAAATAAGTAAATTAGTTTAACTTTTTTGTTTTTATTTAAAAAAATTTCATATTTGTTAATTTTTTATCAATTTTTTGGAGATTATTGTATCGTCATGACAAGAGAAATTTAAAAAGTAAAAAATTAGATAAAATTACGATCAAAATCTAATTTTTTTAATAAAGAAAAAAATAAATCAATCAGCCAATTTTTTCGTCTTTATTCCAAAAAATTAGATTTCGATCATAATTTTTTACGTTTTAGATTCCTCTCGTCATGACGATACAATAATCTTAAAAAATTGATGAAAAATTAACCAATACGGAAAAAATTTAAATAATGACAAAAAAATAAGCAAACTCATTTAGCCGAAAGGGGCCTAAGGCCACGATTATCACTTAAAAAGCAGTATCGGAGCCAAGATTTATAACGGGGTGGACTGCTTTAAAAAAAAAGTATTCTAAATTAATCATTCATAATGCCAAAAAATTTACACATTTTCATAGTTTAATTAATCATCGGTCGTATAGAACTCGATGTTGTTTTTTTTTTTTTTTTTTAATGCACTTGAGGCACAAAGTGGGCAAGAGTGATTCTAAGCCAAATTTCAAAGATACTTCTTGATTTTCAATTGAAACTGGACTGAGAGAAGGAACAAATTTTCTCTATTCATGGAGCATTCTTGCGTTGACGTACATTATATTTCCCTGTTATTTTTGTGCCCCAATTGCCTCTTCCCGTGCTTAACAGTGCAGTTTAATCTAACACTTCGCAAGGAAGGATTGGACATACGCCTAATCTACCGTCGTCAGCCCAAAGGGTTGATTTGAAGTGGGAAAATTATACCATCACACCCATTTACACACCTATTCACACACTCACACTCACGAGAAACTTTTATGTATACTGGGTATATCATTCTCTTGGTATCCCTTTTCGTTCCGTTTCTCATTTTTCGGTCATTTTCCGATCACATTTGGATGATCGGCTCCGTTCATTTTGTAGAATTCGGCGAGAATCTTTATCAAACCAAAAATCTTGTTCATCGAATTTCATTAGGTACATGATCGGCACACGTGAAAATTGAAGAAATCAAAATTGGGTCCAAAAAATGCACTGAATCAGAACCCAGTTTTGATTTTTTTTTCCATTTTCACGTGTGCCGATAATGTATCAAATAAAGTCCGATAAACACGATTTTTGGTATGATTAAAGTTTTCGTCGCACTCGACAAAACGAACAGAGCCGATCATCCAAATGTGATCGAAAAATGGCCGGAAAATGAGAAACGGACCGGAATGGGATACCAAGGGGGTTGGTATACCCGGTATACATAAAAGTTTCTCCTCACTCACAACAAGGGTGGAGCCAACACATACTGGGTGTGTAGTTTGTGTGGGCTCCACCCTTGTTATGAGTGTGGTTGTATGAAGCAAGGAGTGTTATAAGTGGGTCTATTGTCTTTATAAATTTTGTACTTCGGCTCCGTTCTGGAAAGGAAAATAAGTATTTATTTTTTAAGAAGATAATTTTAAACTCAAAAATTATGTGCTTACGCAAATAATTTTCCTATCAATATGGATCTTATTTGATATATCTCATTGAAATCTTTAATACGGTAAAAAAGAATTGAAAATTTGATTTTCATTTACATTATTTTTTAGTTTGAAAATGTAAAATAAATACTTATTTTTTAAAAAGATGTTCTAGAACGGAACCGAACGTCTGATTGCGTGTGGCAGGTAAGGTGGTGTTCCAGTTTTATAGAAAGTTCTTTTTTTTCAAACGGAGAAAATTTCAAGCCCAAAAATCATGTGTTTACGTAAATAATTTTTCTACCAATATGGATCTTGTTTGATAGATCTCATCGAAATCTTTTAAACGGTGCAAAAAAAATTAAAAAATTATTTTTCATTTCATTATATTTGAGTTTAAAAATTGAAGAAAAAGAACTTTTAAAAAAAGAAGGGAAACCGGAACGCCCCCTAAGTGGTCTACCTTTAAATGATGGAAATAACTCTCCTCCGCCTTTAAATAACAAAAACTAGCATTGGGGCACACTTTCCCCCACAAAAGTGGACTCGGGGGGGCCTGCTCCCCCCAAAGGGGAGCAGGAAGCTGCTGTGCTCAAAACTGTACCGTTTCATGTGTCTATAATTTTTCTGATTCCTAACTTCTTATTCCTTGTTTGTCTAGTAATAAGTCCAACACAAAAGGTGGTCTAGTAAAGGCGGGAAAAACAAATTACAGTACAAAACAAACAGCTGTGCATATTTGGAACAAACAAAAAATAGGCTTCTCTCCATATTCATTGCAAATCACATAAACCTCGGCCAAACACGTCTATCCGCTCAAAGTATGTTCGACAACCATCCACAAAATATTGTACAAGCAAAAAAAATTGTATGAGTTCAGCGTTAACAAAATAAACAACCCCATACATTACATTTAAGCCGAATCGGATGGTTGCGAATTGCGTAACAAATCAAAAAAACTATCATTAGCGAAGAATGGCTCGGTCTCGCTTCCATTGTGACTCGCTTCATTCATGAAAGTGTGCCCCACTTGCTCAAATGCTATTCCCTAGAAAAAGTCGGAAAATGATTAGAATAAGAAAAGTAAGTTAACTTTGTTCTGAAAAATTATGTACATCAAACACCTGAGAAAACTGTGGAGTATAAGATGCTTGGGAGGATGACGGCGCCATTTGTGGGAAATAGGGTATCTCATCCTAATGCATAAAACATTGTTACAAGCAAATGCACTAAAAAAATATCAAGCGTGAAGTATATACTTTAGACTCAAATAACGAACTCTTACTTGTGGCTGATCTTTAGATGGAATAGGTACACTTGCAGGGTCCTGTAATTTTTCAATACCATACAGTTGTAAAACTTATAGTATAAGTATTGCACAAACCAAAAGTTATAGACAACTTGTTATCAATACTCCAAGTAAGAGAAATACCTTACTAAGGCGTGATCGTGAAACAACTTTTTTCCTCTTTGCTATCCTCTCACACCAAGGTTTTAGTCTAACCCGACCCTTCACTGCATCGGCTTTTTTCTTAAAGCCCTTCGCTCGTTTTAGATTAGGATTAACCACATCTAATTCCACATCCATGTGACCTTCACTACTTGAATCACCAAAAGCAATTATCATATTATCCACTTTCGTGCACAAATCTCTGATAGTTTCATCCACCAACTTGTATGCCGCATCATATTTGGATGACCGGGCTGCTAAATTCACCATTCTAGGACAAAGATTCCTAAAACGCCTAGCTATCATCAACTTAGGATCATCCTCATCCTCTATGACCTTGTGTTCCTTTGATGAACAACCCTTTGCATCTAACCTCCACCGGCCCAAAACATATTTTTCAGGGACTTCCATAACATTCATTCGTTGGAGCATTCTTATTGCATGACCGCATAAAATTCCGAAACTTTCAAAATTTCGACAGTCACAACGAATTTCTTGACAAGTTTTACCTCCTCCTAACTCATCAAATTTCACATTGCCCACCACAGTATACTCTCTACCCTCTCCCACCTTCTCAACCAAACCACTAAATTCTCCTCCAACTTCATCAAAGTTTTCTACCGTACAAGCAAGGGAAACATCAAATTGGGCATGGAACAATTCAAAAACCTTAGGTGTGTACAGCTTTGAAGCCTGGGCCAACATGGGTGAACTTTGAAACTTCATTTTTGGCAACTTTTCTCTAGAGTCGAATGTCGCATTTCTCTCTTTAATCCTCTTTTCAATAACAACTTTGTTGAAATGTGTAAAAAAATCAACAATGTTAAGGTCGGATTTCAAGTGTTTCTTCAATTTTGCATTCAAGCTCTCACTAACTTGGGTACTTCTCATTCCCGCACTAAATGACCACTTCATGTGCACATGCGCCCACTTGTTCCGAAGTTTCCAAGTTTGTGTCATCCATGAGTTGTTCTCCAAGTTATACTTACAAATCAAGGAATCCCATGCTTCACATAATTCACTTTCGTCCTCATAACCATAAATGCATGCTTTGAAATCACGACTAAAATTTGAATCATCTTTGAACAAGTAGCCCAAATGCTTCAACGCATTTTGCATAATGTGAAAAGTACACAATCCATGACTAACCTCGGGCATAACTTGAGAAATTGCATTAGCCATTGCTTGATCTTGGTCTGTGAAAATGGTGAGAGGCTTCTTTCCCGACATTGCTTTTAAAAAAATACGAAATAACCACTCAAAAGAGGCCATGGTTTCATCATACAACAATGCAACACCAAAAACTACCGTCATGCGATAATGGTTAAAGCCCGTAAACACACCTAACGGCCGATACTCTTTGTTTGTTCGAAATGTTGTGTCAAATGATAATGCATCACCAAAAATTCCATAATCTGTTATCATCTGATGGTCAGCCCAAAAAACATTAGTTATCATCTCATCAACATCTAGTTGAATTTCATGGTAAAAATACGGATTGTCAATAGCTTGTTGAAAATATCTCAACAAAGCTCCCGCTTCACCATATTGTAGGTCCCTTTGTCTTTTACCACGCAAGTAGGTCTTGTGGTCCTCAATTGTGAACCCTACAAATTCGGGCCCTCCTACTTGAGCACTCAGAAAATCATGTGATAACTTGAGTGATAACCCAGCAGCATTAGCTATTTCAATATTCAAAGCCTGACTTTCACACAAATTCCTTTGTGTTGACATCAAATAAGCAGTTTCAGGAAGATGCAATAGGTGATTGTGGACATCATCAAACTTTTTCACCTCCCATTTCATCGAATCCCGATTAAATGATATATACAAATTTGCAGTACGCTTTGTTCTCGTCTCTTGTCTAGGTTGTAGGACTATGGAACACCGCTTATCCTTTTCCTTTTCTCCTTCCTTACGACAAACAAACTTTCTATTAATCATGAGACCATCTTTTTTGCTTTTCGTATGGGTATCTCGTCTAATACTGAATCCTCTAATCCCTCCATATTCGTTATAGAATTGAAAAGCAACCTCCTCCGACTCAAACTCCATACCAATACGTGGTGTGCGCTCATTTAACAACTCCCCATTATCTTCTATATTCCCCTCAAGCCCGTCATCGTCCATTCTACAATAAAGAGTTGAAAAAAATCTGAAACAGGACACGATGGAAACAACGAAAAAAGAACATATGAAAGTAATTCATAAACAATGACAAACAGCTTTGACCAAATTAAGCCTTTGACAAAAAGCTTTCATTAAGTGCTTTGATTAATCTGGTGCAATGATTAAATAAATGCAACAATCTACCATTTCATTCTACACGACAAAAAGCTTATACATGGACAAAGCAAATTAGATTTTGGACCCACTGACTTCTTGTTAACAGAGCATACCTGGTGCAATGGAGCAAATCTTGTGATTAAAGAAAGCAATACCAATGGAGGAGGTGATCACAGCAACAGCGCACGGTTCTTGTGGAGCGTGGCGAGGAACAAACACCGAAGCCAGGATTTAGTGTAATCGCTTTTTACTTGATAGATATGTTTTCCCCCGCTTTTTTCCCGCCTTTACTAGACCACCTTTTGTGTTGGACTTATTACTAGCCAAATAAGGAATAAGAAGTTAGGAATCAGAAAAATTATAGACACATGAAACGGTACAGTTTTGAGCACAGCAGCTTCCAGCTCCCCTTTGAGGGGAGCAGGCCCCCCGAGTCCCACACAAAAGTACGTAACTTTCCCCTTTGTTTTTTTTACTTTAATTCCTTTTCCATTTCAGACGCTAAAGTTTGCCTTCGTTTTTTTTTCTTTTTAATAACTCTGGTGTTTACGTTATTTTACGCACACCTCGACTGATTCTGGGAACTCAATCCCACAGTTCCGTAAGGAAATTCGGGGGGCTGTGGTGCCTCAAAACTGTGTCGTTTTGGGGCTGCAACGGGTAGGAGTTTGGGGGAGAGTCGAGATAAAAAAAATTAAATGCTCTAATTTTTAATCCGTTTGAATTAATGTGAAGATTTTATTTTTTTTAATCATTTTATCCTAAAGGGTCATAATTATTTTTTGATGGTAGGACTCTCATTAATTAGCTCTAATAAAATCGTAGAACCAAATATCTCTTAGGGTTAACTAAAGAGAGCTTTAGAGCCAAAAATTAATTATGATCATTTAGGATAAAATGATCAGGAAAATAAGATTTTCGTATTAGTTCAAACGGATTGATGATTGGAGCAATTAATTTGTTGAGCAAATTCTAAAGTCAACCTAAAGGGCTGATTATAGTATGTTACACGAGCGGATTTTTCGACTCTTTTGGGGTCAATTCATACGGAACAATTTGCTCCGACTTTCATTGGGCTCCCAGCAAGTGAACACTAGAATCGGAATCTCAAAATTAATTAAGATGCGCGTAAACTAGTTCAGACATATACTCCCTCCGTTCCAAAATAATTGTCCCATTTGGGACTGCGTGTCATTTTCAACGGCTTATATCTTTTGATGTGAACATCAAAAAATATGCATTATGGATCTTGTTTGATAGATCTTAATTAATTCTATTATACAAAATTTTCAAAATCATAAAAACTACTATAAATTGAAAGATATAAGCCATTGAAAATGGCACGCAGTCCCAAAAGGGACAATTATTTTGGAACGGAGGGAGTAATCTAATTTAAGTTTTTAAAAAAAAAAATAAAGGCAAAAAGTAGCTGGGGGATTTGTTTTTTCCATCAGAAACTAGCCGTGAATTAAGGTCAGAGCAAAAAATGGACCCGGGGGCTCTGCTGCCTCGTGGGGCACAATAGCCCCTATCTAGCCCCTAAAACCTAAAACGGTAGCGTTTGGTTTTTAAAAAAAAAATAATTCTAACCATCAATTTGCAATTCTATAGAGCAGAAACGTGATTATGAGAGTCCTAAAAACAAAATTTGACTATGTCTCTTTAGAATAATATGATCAGAATAATAAAATCTTTACATCCGTTTAAACGGATTAAAAATTAAAGCACTGAATTTTTAAACTATATTTTAATTTTCACTCTGTTTGAATCGGTGCAAATATCTTGTTAATATGATTAAAATAACACGATCTTTGCACTGATTCAAACGGAGTGAAAATTTGATCACATAATTTTTTTAGACTGTTTATATATTAAAAAATTAAGTATTTTAATTTTTAATCCGTTTGAACGGGTGTGAAGATCTTATTATTCTGATAATATATTATTCTAAAGAGACATAATCAAATTTTGTCTCTAGAACTCTCATAATCATATTTCTGCTTCATAAAATTACAAATTCATGGTAAAAAATTTTCTTTTAAACTAAACGTTGCCGTTTTAGGAGCTGGATCCTGGATAGGGACTACTGTGCCAGAACCCCCGGATCCGCAAAGAATAGAGATGAGTCGTTAACCGCAAAGAAGGTATTTTGACAAAATACTAAAGAAGTACATCTGACAAAATAATAAAAAGTAGATAACTTTAGTGCGGTACTGGAAGAAACAACAATGTGACACGTGGATTTAAATTATAAAATAATAGATAGTGGTATTTTGCATTGTATTTTTTGATAATTAGGTATTCGGATTAGTTTACGCGCACATTTCAACTAATTCTGTATAAAGGTCCCACTCATTGGGGACTAGTCCTTGTATTTATATATAATTGTCAGCTAAATTAAGAGTCACAAGTTTTTGGATGCCGAGTGGGTGCCACGTACGGATATCCATTGGCGATTTAGACCGTCCAAATGTCAAAATTATTTCCTCTCTCTCCCTCAACCCACCACTGTCTCTCCTCTTGAACGGTTCGGATCGCCGACGGAGTACTATATGTGTGTGATACCCTATTGGCACCTAAAAATTTCTAGAGATGAGGAGCTTTAGGCTCTGTTTGGAACTCATGGAAAAGAAAAGAAAGGAAAGGAAAAGAAAAATGGAGGAAAATGACAGGAAAATAGAAGGGAAAATCTACTGTTCACAGAACTTAAAATTTTTATTTTCTCCTCTCTTTCTCTCCCAACCAAACAATAGAAGGAAAAATTTCTTTATTTTCTTTTCCTTTCCTCTATTTTCCCTAAGTTCCAAACGGAGCCTTAGGTACTTTGAACATCTAATCAACAAAAGACAGCTGTTAATTGTCGTATGCATAATTGATGCGGACATGATATTTTTTGAATTAAGTGTGAGGAGCTCAAAACAGTGAGGACCCCCCACAATAACGAGCACAGGTGGGGAGAGGCTTGGGCCGTTTGATTGTGTGAGGCCCCGTTTTGCCATGAGAAAAATAAAGTAGTACTATTTATTTTTTGAATTAAAGTATTACGAGAGAATGATCTGTTTCGTAAAGTGTAAAATAAGAACCTAAGTGGAACGAGGCCTGAGACTTTTTTTTTTTTTGTGTTTTAAAATTTTTATGTGATCAAACGGCCAAAATTAACTCGACACAAGGACACATTGTTTTTCGACACAAAGGATCTCGAGCTCAGTAGATGAAGGAAGATCATTAATGCCTTTGAATTATTATCTCTCTCTCTCTCTCTCTCTCTCTCTCTCATAAATAAGTGTGTCATGAAGGAGACATCTCTACCATACCATGCAATGATAATCTGAAAGATACCAATCGGAATTAAACAAAAAGAAGAAGAAAAATAAGACAATATTTTTCAGGGATGAACGAAATAGAACTAAACTAGGACTATCAATAGGGTAGATTTTTGTCAAAGTTCGATTACTACGACAAAATTTTCTTACCAATTATATATACTTCTTCAACTAACATAGCACATTGATCTTAACGAGTTTTGTACAAATCTCGCTAATGTCGTCTGATTATTTTCGACACTAACGTCGATCGTCTGATGATTTACGGTGTATGTTGGATAGAAGACAAGACGTAGTAGTAAGTAATTTGAGCAGATTAATATGTATAGCATGTACAAACGGTTTTTTTTTTTTTTATGCTGACATTCTCATCATTGTGGATCGCTAGTTTAAAAATCACATGTACATAGAACTTGTGAGAGATTGTGGAAGATTATGATGTTGTCCCAGCTATTTAATGTCAACATTTGTTTTCAACTATTAGAGATATATATATATATGTTATTGACAAGATTATCACTTAGCAGCGCTCATTATTCTAAAACTACGCGCGCGAGGAAAAATTGGTAGTATATATTTTAAAGTGAGAGGGAGATAAGAAACACATTGATTATATTACGGTCCTTGCAATTGTTATAACTCAGGTGTCCAGACCAGTTTAGATGCACTCGAATAATTCCGAGGGGCTCCCATTTGAAGTTAGAGCAAGCTTTGTATGGGGTCCCAATTCCTGGGGGACTAATCCTTTTAATTACTTACACATTTCCTCTAAAGAGTCACGGGAAGTGCTACAATACACACCCCTTATTTGGGTGTGTATCATACGCACCTCCATTGAAACACACCAAAATGTTATGATTCCAAAAATGGTACGAATCATATTGATGAAAAAGTTACGAATTTTTGGTATAAAAGTTACAATACGAAATAAAATGTTACAGTATGAATGACCGATCCCTACAAATAATTTTTTATGAGGTGACACAATATGAACTAAACAATAAGTGCATATGGTACACACCTTTAAAGGAGTTTGTATTGAAGACTTTTCCAAGAGTCACTAGTACTTGTTGTTATGAATCAACTAAGCAAAAAGTCCTAGGCATGGGATTTATAAGAGCTTTAGGTACTTAATTCTAACATCTAATCAACAAAGAGGTACGTACACTAGTTGAGGGTGACTGAACAATTTACTCGGTCGTTCGTTTCAATATTATGTTAGATTTAATTGAGGTATGCATAAATTGATGCGCACATGATACTCGAAAGCTGAAAGAGAAAGGATAAATGTTTGTGGGGGCTAAAAAGCCAAAGTAATTAATTGTTTGCTTGTGGTGCCATGTCTATGGGGTTAGCTCCAACCGCAGAATTGAATGATAACAAAACTAAGTGGAGTAGCATGCACGTGAAGAGACCTAATAAGTGTAAAGGCCCTACAAAGTTGGGAAACTTCCGATCAAAAAAAAGTACTCCCTCCGTCCCAAATTGGATGTCAATTTTTGATATCTGTGCTAATTTCAACTCCTTATATCTGTCAATATGGATCTCAAAACATATACAATATGGATCTTGTTTGATAGTTCTCGATTAATTCTATTATACGAAATATTCAAACTCATGAAAAACATTATAGATTGAAAGATATAAGCGATTAAAAATGACACGGATTTCAAAAATTGTCATTCTTTATGGGACGGAGGGAGTAGGAAAAGTACTCTTCCAGTATCCACATCACTAGTACTGTGGCACTGAAACGTTTAGCCCATTCTAAAAATCCTTTTCATACAGCTCCGTCTGGACCCACTTGGTAACATATTGAATGATTGCAGGTTTTTGATGCGTGAGCTTGAAGTGTTCGGTATCAAGTATCAACCATATCTACCGGGAAGCTAATAGCTGTGCGGATGCGTTGACAAATGACGCACTGGTGTTGGCGGGAGATTTACATAGGGAAATGATAATGCCAAAACCGTTTTTGTTAATGCCAAAACTCTAGTGCATAAAAGATTTGTACCTTTATTCTCCTAATTGTGTTGCTACTTTATTGTTTGCAAATTTGATTGGAGTTGCATACCCTGGAATTGCTACGCTTAATTTTAATTATTCAATCATCTTTTACCCAAAAAAAAAATATTACAGCTCCGTTTGGGTGTCTACAAGGTTTGATTTTGTTTTCCCCATCCCTCTCTCTCTTGAAATGTTAAATCAGTAATTGGTTAAAACTTTAAACTTTAATTTCTACTCGTTTACAAACAGAAGAGAATTTAAATAAATAAAAAATTGTATCTAGCTTCATACCGTAAAGATGAAAAAATTAGTCGTATTCCTACTCGTTTTCAAAAAGAAGAGAATTTTTTTTAAGAAATCGTATCTAGGTACGTACGTACATACCGTAAAGATATAAAAAAAAAAAAAAAAAATCGTTTGTTCTTACTAGACGCTAGCTTCGTAGTTTGAGATCAATTCACAAAGCAAAAGCCCTGACCATGATAAGGGGAAAAAAAAATCTTGAAAGACGAAAAGAAAAGAGAATTGATCTTGTCACTTCCCTTTTTTGTCAATGTCACTCATTTTCTTTCACATAACAAATCATCAGATAAAGACACAAAGGGGAGTGACATTAACAAAAATGAGAGTGGCTAAATCACTCAATCCCTAAAGAAAATTTGACTCTCTTTACACCTCGAAAGGAGGTTAATTAAGATCGATCAATCCGGACTCCCAACGATTGTGTAGGCTATTGATGCAGTGAGGTCGTCATGGTTTAACTCATAGGAGACCGAAGTTAATACCTTGTGTAATTAGGAAGGTATAAATTAATTGCGGTAGCATAATCGTTTTATTGACAAATGGAACTTGATGGGTCCCAGCCCCGTTCTATTTGGTAGTGGTTTAAACTTGATTTACGTGTGGTCCATGTTTTATTTTCATGTGATAAACGTCGTGAGAGAGACACAAAATGTGATAGGAAAAAATTCGGAAGCATTATGTGACGGCCTCACGGGATTGAAGAATCTTTCTTTGCGATACAAATACACGTGTGCTAAATACATACCCGTGGGTGTAATTAATGGGCCATATTAATTACTAGTGAAACGCAGCCTCATAAAAAAAAAAAAAAAAATTCTTAGGTTAAAAGCTACAGATGCAATTGACTGGCTAGATAGGATGAATCGATCAGAAAAGAATAGAAGAATAAAAAACCCTCGTTGGAAGAAGATACGTTTGAAATTCATTGATCGAAAAACAAATACTAGTAATTTTTTAATTAGTTTTAAAAAATATAGTTTTTGTTTGTGCAAACACGAATCCAAACAAGCGATGACATGTGGCGGTGAGAGTAACGAGTGAAAGGTCAGTGACGCATATTGCTATTATCATAGTATTCGAAGTTTTTCTTTTTTTTTTTTTCCCGTAAATCAAAAGTAATCCAATAAATTAAGCACAAAGGCAACGTATTGTCCATGTTGTTTGAATACTTTATGCGTGACCCAATTCTAAATACGACGCCCGGACGGTTGATTAAGTGACTTGTTCAATTAGTACTTTGATTTTAAAATCTCATACATATATATATATATATATATATATATATATATATATATATATATATATATATATATATATATATATATATGTGAATGGTGATAGAAATAGAGGGCGGTGTTTGACTTTGATAATTTGCAGAAGGATGACGAACAACCTTGATTTTATTGATGTTAGACTCTTGCTCGATGCTCCCACATGATTCTTGTGGAAGGACGGTGAGGACGAAATCAGGATTTTACGTTCAAAAGTGTTAAAATTTGACCCCAATTAAAAAAAAAAAATTACTTAGTGATAGAAATGGTACTGTAATGTTCTCGTGCTCATGCTCGTGCTCGTTGTTTAAAGTCTAATTTTGAGAAACAAAATTAAACTATATTAGAAAGCAAAACTAGATTTGCAACTTAGAAACTTAGAATACAACCAGTTTCATCAAAATGACGAAGGAATTGTTGTGTTATTACGTACCAAGTTAACCTATATATGTCAGGTCTCTCTCTCTGCAGAATTTGTCACTGGAGATCCATTAGACCCACCTTGTACGGGCCTAGGCCCGCAAATAACCCGCTTATTGATGACCCTATCAGTTTGTTTTTCAAGGCCGACAACGCAGTTGGGACATCCGCGTTGGGGTAATTAATGGGCTTGGAATGAAGTGGCTCATTTAATTGGAGGCACATTTTCGTCGATTTGGAAATCCCCGTGGTGCACAGCCAATAATGCGGTCGATCCGGTCGTCTTTTTCGGCACGGATGACTAAAATTTAATTTGAGCTTCTATTGATCTGGCCCGTCCATCGATCCGTGCATTGTCAAAATAGATGGCCAGATCGACTGTACATTCTGCATTACAACCCTGTAAAGCAGCTTGCACTAAAGGATCTCCGGATCCGGAACCTAAAATAGCATTTGAGTGTAACACGGAAACTTTCGGTTTTCAGGTTTGAGGGACTAGCGGTCGGATAATTACGTTTTTTTTAATTTTATCATGGAAATTGATTATTTGGCCTAATGTGCTGAATTTCTAATGTCAGGTATTTAAAAGAATGCCAATGCGCTACGAAATTGGTTTTATTCACCTTTTTTTTTTTTTAATTATAAGATCGGACTATTGGCAAGTTCCTAACAATTGAACCAATCCCGGTCCGGACTACATGGAAATATGCTCTCTTTTTTTCTATTAATGAACCACTCATATGGATTCAAGGAGATAGATGGTGATTAAAAAAAAAAAAAAAAAATGGCGAAACTAAACCAGCGACAGGTGACATTTTTTTCTTGATAGGAAAATTCAACTAATTTGTTGACCGACTTTCTGAAAATTCAATTGGGTTTACGCTATTGGTTCCGAGAAACCAAGAATAACAATCGTGCCAAAGCCGAAAGAAAACTTATTTCTGTGAATATTGGATATCTTGAACATTTAACAAAAGTCCACTCCAAAATTCGCAATTGAAAAATAAAGAGCAGTTCAGATCAAATAGGCTCTGTAAATTATGATATGAAATCATATTGATGCTGTTGAATTAAAAAGCAGCTCTCATCATTGGGGCCTCTATGTTAGGGAAATTGCTCACATCTGTGGCTTCTTTCATGTGCTCATAGTCCCCACCTGTTCGCCAACAACTTGGGCTAGCTAGGTCTATGTTAGGGAAATGCGCGTAAGGTGGCTCGAATACCCAATAATTTAAAAAACATTTGCGGTCTTTTCAATTTTCAACGAGACTGGGTCCTTTCCTTCCCAACAACGTCTGATAGGGTTAGCCGGTTAGGTCCATTTCACGTATTTTGAGGGTAAATATTCAAACATTCATGCAGAAATTTCATACAGTATTAGGTGGCCGAAATATACTAGACAATTAAACTAGGGGGGTCGAACCATCATAATTTTAAATACTTTGACCCAACCCCGCTGTAATCTAGGACGGCGGTAGAATTTTAAGCTTAGCAGTGACAACGACGTACAAAAAAAAAATCTTGTGTGTAAAATAATATACTATCATATAAATATGTTCATTTTGATTGAAAGCTTATCAGGGAGTATTTTTTTTTATTGAGCTATATATATGATATGCTTACAAATTTAAGTGATTTTCATTTACTCTGAACTCATACGTATAATCCAATTGAATTGCAGACAATATTAAAGAAAAACAAATTATATGAAAGAGAATATTAAATATATTTAAGTATATTTTTTAGAAGTCATTCGCTTGAACCCCCTGCAACTCTGCAAGACTTGGAGTAGCCCCTGGCTCTAATAGTGGGTTATTTTGAAACTTGGGGTGGCTGGTTGCCCGGCCCAGTTGTACCTTTGTCTAATATTCCTGTATAAATTAGTGAAAATAAAAACGTCAAAATCGTTAACAATTCGAGAAAAAAAAAAAAAAAAAAAAACAGAGAAACAAGTGAATATCATTGTATCAACAAGCATAGCATACCCCTTTCCATGTTTCAGTACACCTAATTTCCCACTTCAATCTCAAGGGTTAGGGTTTTACTTTTTCTTTTTTCAGTTTTTTTTCTTTTTCTTTACTAGGTTGGTGGATGGGTTGAGAAAACAAGAAATGAACATGGAGTATTTTCTATGTTGCTATGGGCATGTCCCTCTTTAATCATGAAAGTGGTTGTAACAAACCCAAAACATGAAAGGGAAATTTAGCTCACCTCATCATAATTTGCTTCCACTCAACCACTTAAATCATATCCTCATCATCATCATCATCATCCAATGTTGCCAAGGAGTCAATTCATCAGTAGACATGCTTTCATGGAAATAGTACTGATGATAAAGGATAATTACCTAACTCAATGATATAAATACTGTTGGAGGTTGAAAGTGAGATGGATGTTCATCGATTGCTACGCGGAAAAAAAGATCGTTGCACAGTTTTTTTCTTCCCTCGCGGATCCTTGCAAGAGCATTTTACAAAGGGCAAGTCTATGAAACGTTCGATCCATGTGGGCTGATCGCATGCATTAGACGGTTTCGGACAATTGTTGTGTTTCGATTCGAACCTGAAATCTCTTTTAGATAAAGTTCCGAAACCTTGTCTACCGGGCCAGTGGTTGCACCAAGCAAAACTCTTGCTTGTTGGAGTAATGGTGATTAATTTGGAGACCGGATACACTCAAAGAACTTGAGGATGTTCTTTCACTTCAAGTTTAAATGCTTTTCTTGCCTCTTGGGTCTCAGTTGGCGTCTTCTACAATCCTACGACTCCTATCCTGTGCCCAATGGCCTCTGTTTTTAATTTCCAGTAACCCAGTGTGTTGGCCAAACAACACAATTAATTAATTGAACAAAAAGGTAACAAATTCACGAGTAAAAGAATGCAAGATATACGTGGTTTGACACGCGAGATTTTGTGCTTATAACATCTGAATGGAGAAGGGAAGGAAAATTCTTGGTTTTAACAGTAAGGACGAAAAATTCACGGTTTTAACAATAAGGAATGTTACAATGTTTCGCAATTGCCTTCTCAATTGTGCCTCTACGTTGTTCAAGCTTATCGCTTAGAAAACACTCTTAAACCCTACAACGAAATGCACAATATAATATATATATGCTTTGTGCCCCCAAGTGTCTGGACGGATATAATCACTCTTCCTGAGAAAATTAACTGAGTTTTCGAGCCAAGGACGGAGGCAGTAGGGATCACTTTTAATGTTCTAAAATTCCCTATTTTTGCTAGAGGATTGTAGGTCAATCAGTGAATTTGACCCTTTAAAATTGTGAGATATTCCCAAATATTCCATCCATGGAATTGAATTGCCCCGACTATAGCAATTCATATAAACAAAGGAGAGAATATTTTTACCATGCAGACTGTGAAAATGGTTTCGCATTTAAATGAAAATCAATTGATCATTCATGTTTATAACGAATACAACATTTTAATACATTTTTATGAATAGGACCCTTTTGCATATCGTCCTCGAATATGTAAAGTCTTTGGGTGTTGTTTTAAAAAACCAATATACACGCAAATGTAAGATGTATAGACTCTCCTATAAAATTATTTTCCTAAATTTTTAAGAAAAATGTCACATAATTCTAATTAAGATTTCGACCCTACTATCCAAACTTTCTAACTCTGCCCCTGGTTTGAGAGACTACAGCCTGATTGCGTCCTGACGGATCACGTCTCAGCGGGAATTGCTGAGAGATCAACACTACCCTCTGCAGTAAAATTCACATCTCAAAAAAAAAAAAAAAAAAAAATTCTAGTGAAATGATTTTGTCACTCTTTTTTTTTTTTGTTAACTGCACGTCTCTGTAAGTGTGTATTTTTGCACAAAAAATATACTTACAGAAAAGTGCCGTTAATGAAAAAGAGTGACAAAATCAGCAGCCTTGTTCTATCACCATCTCTTTCATGAAGCAAGACAAAAATACTAATTTCAAATTAAGCGGATTGGTATCATGCTTGAGCCTGCAAAGAAGACGCCCATGACGTCGGACAGGTAGACCTTATCCCAACCAATCACTAAACTGGTACTACTGGTAGTAAACATGAAAATGACGACTTCAGGTTGGCGCTGTTAAAGTGAGATGCAACAACACCGTGCTACACACCTCCAAGCCGTCAAATTAAGATCCGACGGTTCGGATCTCATCTCGACAACCAACGATCAAGAGCATTTTATTGACTAGATGAGATCCGAACCGTCAAATGCACGATCCGACGGCTCAAATGTGCACAACACCATTCCCCAATCGGAAGAAAAGCCTTATCCTTTGGAACAGGGCCTTCTTCTTTTTTTTGCTAGAAAAAAAATGTCAACTTGTTTGGCTTATCATATTTGAATTGGCTTCTATTTCCGTATTCATTGTACTAGTATTTGGCACGAGGGTTAAAAGAGAAATTGCCAACCTTTTCTTTTTTTATTTTTTTTATTTTTGCAATACTTGGTTTGACACTCGTGGCAAATTAGTTCGGTCTAATTCTAACGCGGTATTATTACCAGCTTTACCAAAATTAGTTAAGTTAGCACAATAACAGTTCATTACATGTCGGGCAGGGGTTTAATTATTTTAGCAATTTAGGGAAAGGAAAACGGGTCCGACAAGCCATGTTCGTATGACAACTCATTTTGCCTTTATTTTTCCCCCCACAAGTTAGAATCGTTTCAAAGCCCCTTTTCCCAAGGGCCGCAACACAAGAGCCGAATCGAGCCGAGTTTCAAGGTGTTTGGGTTCGTTCATTAAGTTTTTGAGCGATCTCGAGCCGAGATCAAACTCTATGAAAATTTGACAAGAAAAACTTTCTTAGGTTTGAGTCGAGCTCGAACTTGTTCAAGAGTCGAAAATATTGAATATTTATACTCTCATATATATAGGTCTAGAATTACAAATAAATTTTTTTTATTTTGCACATAAATAAGTTCAATACACATAGAAAATTGTAAAAACATTATTGAAATGCAAGTTTAGACTCCGGGTTCGCGAGCCTAATCGAGCCGAATACTGGCTCATTTATTAAACGAGCCTAAAAATGATGTTCAGGTTTGGCTCGTTTAGTACCCAAACCGAACTCGAACGAGTCTTTACCAGGTCGAGTCTCGAACATTTCGCAAACGGCTTGGTTCATTTGTAGCCCCTACTTGTACCCGCGGAACTCCATAAAAGGGAAATGTATACTCTCAACTCAATTAATTTGTTATTCCATAATTTCATACAACTAAATGTCAAATTGTATTTATTTTTCCTTTTCCTCTACATTGAATCTCCTTATCTCCTTACTAAACAACAAGAGTACATTAATCTAGAATGGTGAAAAAAAAGGACTTGATTAAATCAAGGGTCCTATTTTACGATATTTCTTCCATTCTACTCCACTTGGGATTATATATTATACCATGAGAAGTCCCCCAATACATGTACATGCATTATATATGTATAGGGTCTTTTTTTTTTTCCCCTCTATTTGGGGGTCAATAAGTAAAATAAACTTGTACCGGCTATTGCCGTTTCGACAAGTAAACATAAGCTACAATTTTTTTTTTTTAATATTTAAACACATACGACATCATATATCTAGAGGACAGATTCAACTCCAACACCTCCTGTTAAATTTAAATTTTAACAGTTACCTAAACTGAAAAGGCATTTCCTATGAAATGATAATTTTAATCACCTTCCAAAAGAATTGGTCATACTCCTATTGTAAATAAAGCTTTAATCCTACATCAAAGTAAGCGCCCTCAAAGCTTATGTAAACAAAATAGAATATGTATGGGTATGGGAAAAGGTGAAGAAAAGCGATACAGATGCCAGTTGGGTTGTTTGGGTGCCTCGTGTTTTTTTTTTTTTTTGCATTTTATATTTTGTGTTTTTGACTTTTTGAATTATGGCTAGTAGTATTTATTTTACATGTATAAGAGTGTTTGGGAGGTAAATTCATAATGCATTTTCCAACATGAGTTTTGTGAGGAATTAACAAATAAAAAGTGAGAAGAACCTCCGGACCGACTTCGGGCTTTTGCTCTCCTCCTATTAAATTCGAAATTACATTTTGGTAGAATGTGTTTTGGCTCCACCGCCCAGGCAGCGTAAAGGTGGAAATGCAAATAAGAAAAAGAGCCTCCCAAACAGGCTGTACTCACGTATGACCTGTATTTTATTCATATTCTGTGAGATAGGAATTAGTCCATTCCAACGCGAAGGGATTGGTCAAATGAGTATGAAAAAGTAAGTAAATGGTTTGTTTCCTCAGAGGTCATGAGTTCGAATTTTACGAAAGCAAATATTTTAAACCTTGAGACTACTGAAAGTCTGAAAATTTACTCAGTTGTTAACTTGAAAATTTCGAAATTAATTGAGATGCGCAAAAGTTGACCGGAATATAGTAAAAGAAAAGGAAGGAATAAGTCCATTCCAACGCAAAGCCCCTGTGCTTACTTCTGTCAGACTCATATGCTAAACAGCTCATCTCTATCATTTAAGTACTACATTAGAAAGACCCACCAATACTCCTACAATATTCCAGATGTACATACACGTCCCACCTGCCGCCACTCAAATCCTAACATACATCTATCGAATCAATCGAGGTTAGCTCAATTAGACGAGACAAGATCTTTTGTGTTTGAGAGATTTTTCAGCCGTTAACTTTAAAATATAAAATATAAAAATAATAATAATTATACAATGTAACGGCAAAAAAAACCTCTCGACATAGAGGTAAATTTTCGGGACAGAAAAGATTACACACCAATCCAATTAGACACCATTGTACATATGTAAATACGAGGTCGTGGTCAATATTTGTCAAAATTAAATGGTTATTTTCTTTCCCTAAAATTGGTGGTTTTCGGTTCTTTACTTTTTTTTTTTTACTAAAACCTATATCTATCTGTATGTCCATTCATTTTCGTTCATTTACTCAAAAATAGCGTTCATACATATTCCGATGCTAAAATCAAGATACAAATATTTCAAGAACTATCTAACATAAGTAGGCTGAGGAATCTCTTTCATGTATTTCCGCACAAATAGGCTCCACATAAATACGGAGGAAATACATGCACTAAAAATTCGTGTACGTAGCATTGTTATTATCTACTAAAAATATGCATTAATTGGAAACAGTGGTACCAGGTACTTATTGATATGGAGAATTTCAACTCGATCCGGACCCTGAGATGATGCCAAGTACTGTCGCTTGACAGCGGTGGCAAACAGTCCATTCGACTATTCATCTCAATAATCGATGGCTCAAATATTAATTCAAAAAAAAGACGGGTAAAATTTTCATACACTCGAATTCAATCCAAACCATACATGCCGAGATAAACGGCCGGATGAATTGCTCGGCACCGCTATCAAGCACCCACACTTGACAGGATCTCCCACTTCTGTCTCCCCCGGCCGTTAAAACCCACCCCATCAAACATCGTTGGGAATTGGGATCTTTTGTAATTTCACATTAGGAAGCTTCCTGCACAGTTGAAAATTGGATTTCTTCAACTTCTTCCTCTGTTTTCTTCAACCCATTTTACCGAGTAAACTCCCTAACCAATCAAACGTCCTTTTCCAATTATTATTCCACTCAAATCCCAAACCCAAAACACGTCAAAAACCAGCAAATTATTATCGTTTTTTAATGATCAATTATCTGAACCAATTTACGCACACTTTTAATTTTATACGGCCGGACCTGTTCCGTATTTGCTTTAATAACTTGTCTTCCATCTTCATTCACCAAGTACATTTATTTTTCTCTTCCGCTTCACATCAAAGGCTTGGCTCATTCCAATACATTCTAAAATTCGTAAAACTCTCACCTTTTTTTCATCGTTGATGGCAGTATCTCCTCATGCTTTCCCACCTAGAAAGCGCCGGCCGTCGGCCGGCTCTTTCCTGTCACCAAATTTCTCCGACCACAGGCTACTACAATCCCTCCTCCTCATCTCGAACGAAATCTCATCCCTCCAACCCATCCGATATCTCCTCCGGCGGAATTCTGCTTCGATTATACGAAAAACAAAGCTTCTCTCCGTCTTATTCGAAGAGCTTATTCGCAATCAAGTAACCGTCTTTTCTCCTTCCGCGTTACTGTGCTTTGAGGAATTGTACATAGTTTTGCAGAGAATCAAGACCTTGATTGAAGATTGCTCGAACGGAAGCAAGGTGTGGCTTCTAATGCAAACCGAATCGATTGCCAATTTGTTTCACGAGCTGACAGTTGATTTGTCGACTCTGTTGGATATTTTTCCGGCAAGAGATATGAATTTGAACGAAGATGTGGAAGAACTGGTTGTTTTGATTAGAAAACAGTGTTTGCAGAAGAAGCCGATTGTGGATCCACATGACGATAACCTCAGGCGTGAAGTGCTGAAGATGCTTGATCGAGTACAGAGGGAGATTGTTCCTGATCATTCCAAGCTCGTCGAGATCTTCGATAATTTGCAGCTGCGCGATTCAAGCAGTTGCAGGGACGAAATCGAGAGCCTTGAGGATGAGGTTCAGAATCAGACGGACGAGAAATCAAAATCCGACGTTGTTGCGCTGATCGGCCTCGTTCGGTACGGGAAATGCGTGTTGTACGGGGCATCGACGCCGAGGACATCGTTGAGGCGGCGGAAGTCGGCGGCGGACGTGAATTATCCGGCGGATTTCCGGTGTCCGATATCTTTAGACCTGATGCGAGATCCAGTGGTTGTGTCGACGGGCCAGACTTACGACCGCCCGTCGATCAACCTGTGGATCGAATCCGGACACAACACGTGTCCAAAGACAGGGCAGACCCTGTCCCACACGAACCTCATTCCTAACCGGGCGTTGAAGAACTTGATAGCTATGTGGTGCCGGGAGCAGAAAATACCCTTTGAGGTTACCGAGCAGAGCGAGAAAGTCAACGGCGTTATTCATAACAAGACAGCGATGGAGGCCACGAAGATGACGGTGTCCTTTTTGGTTAACAAGCTAACGGCTTCGCAGTCAGTGGAGACTGCGAACCGTGTGGTACACGAGCTTCGGGTGTTAGCCAAAGCAGATTCGGACAGCCGAGCCTGTATTGCCGAAGCTGGGGCTCTAACTTTGCTCGTCAAATTTCTAGGCCCGGAGAATCCAAACCTGCAAGTTAACGCCGTTACGACGATCCTCAACCTTTCCATCCTCGAAGCGAACAAAACGAGGATAATGGAGACTGACGGAGTTTTGAACGGTGTTATTGAGGTACTTAGGTCGGGTGCCACATGGGAGGCGAAAGGGAATGCGGCTGCAACCATATTCAGTTTGACAGGTGTACACGCCAACAGGAAGAAGCTCGGGAGAAAGACGCGTATCGTGAAGGGATTGGTTGATCTGGCCAAGGGGGGTCCCGCGAATTCGAAGAGGGATGCCTTGGTGGCAATTCTTAGTTTGGCAGGAGAGAGGGAGACGGTTGCAAAGTTAGTTGAAGGCGGCGTGGTGGAAATGACAAGTGAATTGATGGACACGCAACCCGAGGAAGCGGTTACGATACTCGAGGTGGTGGTGAAGAGAGGGGGATTGATGGCAGTGGCGGCGGCTTTTCATTTGATTAAGAAATTGGCTGTGGTGTTGAGGGAAGGGTCGGATAGGGCTCGGGAGAGCGCGGCTGCGACGCTTGTGAATGTTTGCAGGAAAGGGGGGTCGGAGACGGTGGGGGAATTAGCGAGGGTTCCGGGGATCGAGAGAGTGATATGGGAAATGGTGGGAATGGGAACGGGGAGAGGAAGGAGGAAGGCCGCGTCGCTATTGAGGATTTTAAGGAGATGGGCTGCTGGGTTGGATGGGATCGCGGATGTAACGGCTGGGTACTCGACTTCGAGTATGTATACAACGAGGATTGTCCTGCCAGGGTAACATGATCTGCCTAGTTGTTGTAGTGTTTTTTCAAATTTTTTTTTCCCAACACAATAGAGTTCCAGTTCCTAAATTGTAAAGAACTCAAAGTAATCATATGATGAAACGTTAAATTTGTTCTTTGGTTATTTGTTACTGTAATTTGTCTTGAATAGATTCATTTATTTCTTTTCATGCCTGTTTCAACTTCAATCGCTTTAGTTTTCTCTCATTCGGTACTGTAGTCTGTATCTTACTTCAGGCAAAATGACATTTAGTTGCCTTCTTCTTTGGAGCCAGAAACATGTGTATTGTGTTGTTTACCTATTCTTCAAATGGACTCAATCTGGTTAAAAGAGATGCAAAACAATCAAAGGTGGATTGTGTATTGTGTCGTTAACTTCAGGGTCGAAGCATTTGTCAAGGTGCGTGCAATCTGGCCAGGACATCTTATCATCAACCCCCCAAAAAAAAAGTAGTTTAGTCCTTCGGGAGATCAGATTATATGGCCATTTTCTTACTGTGGAATAAACGGAGAAGAATGAAGCTTTGTGATACAAAAGTAGTACACTCCTTAGATGCACTGTGTGACTGAAATACGAATAAAGTTACTTCAAGAATAATGATAGAAATTTTGGAGAAGACCATCCCAATGCATCTCTAGCAACCAGAAATTGAGTTATCGGTTCATGTTCGTGTGCTATACCGTCGACGCGTGTAGATTGAGTTTCAAACCAGTATCTGGAGGGCAAAAAGCTGCTGGATGGATCGACTTCCCTCACGGACTCATCTGAGGAAATGATTGATGAAGGAAATTCCTACCTTATGTAAAGGACGATCAAGCTCAGTTGTGTCATTCTAAGCTGAAGGATAAGTCCAATTAGTTTGTTAGGAAATCATTATGTTTGTTAGTTTGCTGTGAAGTTCAAGTAGTAAAATTCAGTTGTTTTTCTGTTGAATCAGACGGAACCGCTGCGTGTTTGGTAGGTAATACTCTGGTATAAATACAGGATGTAGAGTTTTCTGAAATCAGATGATCAAAAGGAAGAAACTCAGATTCTATCTTCATGTTTTTCAAATTCTAGGTTTTCTGCATAATTGTTTACCATATTCATTGCATGCCTGCTATTGATGTGCAACGAGTTTATGCCCGAATGTGATTCATTAAGGCCAGGTGGTTTTCCGGTTGGAACTTAGATGGATTAGGGCAATCGAAAAGGAAAGAGAAGGGAAATGGACAATTTTACGCCTTCGTGTTTTGCTTTCATACCTCAAGGAACGTTACAAGGAAAAAAATCCCGCAAATCCACAATATAATGCATAATGTAATTCATTTCTATAAACAGTTTCTCCCATTCTATTGCTGGTACTTGTCTACTCAACGTTTTCCGTGATAGCAACATTTTCCCGTTTTCATATTTTTCTCTCTCAACCAGACAAAAGAACTTATGTCAATATAGTCTTAGAATAATGGTACTCTGCAGTTTTTTCATATAAAAAACTGCACAACGTTGGAATTCAGGCGTAAAACTTTGATTTCTTGCACCAGTTGGGGAAGGTGATCAATATGGATATGAAACAGATTAAAAGAGAAAAGCCACGAAAGCGAAAGTGTCATTTCTCTTGCTTTTTCCAATGAGAACATGGATCGCCCGAATAAGGATTTGTATTATTAGCCGTTTTTTGCAACGGAAACAACCACCATCCTGCATACATGTATGCAAATATGTCATTTTTGGTATCAATTATGATGCAGGATAACACAAACTATGACGGACCATTTCGATTCTTTACGTTTGGGCCTTGCATAATGAGTCTAGACTCTAGAGGAGAATGTGACTTGTGAGCATGACTTCACTAACCCTCCAAGTTTCCAACTCTAAGGAAGTGAACAGCAAAAAAAAAAACCTCTGTAAAAAGTGAACTTGGGCCGTACATTGTCCAGAAAAAGATGAGGTATCAAGCATGGGAGTGTCTGTATTGGCAGAAGACAGGGTCACAAGTTTTGGATAGGAAACAAGGACATAGCGGCCTGTTCGGCGGAGGGAGATGGAAGCCGGATATGGCCATTACCCGGATATGGAAGTCCGGGTGAGGGTGTATCCGGTGTTTGTTTACTTTTTGCTACCCGGATATTATTTGCCCCGGATTTCCATGTCCGCTTCCGAGGGGATTAATTACAGCCGCCTCCCCACAATAGGAATTTTACACTAACATATTTTATCAACCTCTCATATCAACTACAAAACAAACCAAGTAACTTTTAATCTCCCCTTCAATCATATCGAACTTCGTCTCTTATTGTATCCCCGTATCCTCTCCAAAATAAGTGCTAACAAACGAGCCATAGGAGTATATACATTCATCAAATTATATCTCCATAAAATGTCGGAATTATGCCCTTATGTGTAGACAAAAGTAGCATGTCATGCCTAGTGCAATCTACCATTGTCCTAGACCACTAGACAGACAAGAATGAGAATTTATTTGGTCCCCAATTGTCTCTGAGTCTATATTTCAGAGAAGGTTGATAGACAACCATGACTCATGTGCACCAACTGCACCCATTGGTTCTGTTTTCGTCCAAACAGAAAATTGCAGGGGACCATTTTTTTGGCTAGCCTTCAAACCAACTTTTGCTAGGCTAACCTGTATGATGTTATTGTTCAAGACAAATTCAACTCACAGAGCAAACAACAGCCCTTCCTTCACTCCACATTTATAGCCCTACATGTTGTACAAAAACGTCGGTGATATCAAGAGGCACTTGGCTGTGCGTTAAGATCTATCTCCAGTTCTTTCCTGCATAGCCACATACTGTCAATTTATTGAACACTTTATCCAAAAAACTGCACACACAACCTGCCGTAGTAGCCGTAATAGCACTGTGTTGTAGTGTGGGCCTGTTCAAGTTGAATGTAGAGCAGTAATTTCTGCACTCTGTTCATTTTTATTTGAAAAGCTATGGCTGTGTAATTTTTTGTGATTATTTCTCTGTCGGTACTGTTGTTTTATGTTGTTTAATGCGGGAGAGATTGGTGGTGTCCACTGTCTAGCACTACGAATCGCAGTAGCATGTAGAAGTTTGTATATGAAGAAATAACGTAATTGTGTCAACAGGCCATTTTTTACGTCTCTGAAAATCACGGGTTTCTGGAGACTTTTTGTTGTTGTTGTGATGGTTGTTTTCTACTATCGGTTTCTGTTGTTTAAAGCGGAGATTTTGATGGATTCCTCTGCCTAATGTAGATGATACAGCAGCATTCCTCAATTTAAAATGACATGAACACTTTGATACGCCCTTTTTACCAAACTAGAGAATCAGAAATTCACTCTTTCGAAGTAACAATGAAACTACTATGGAGTATGGCCTCACGGGGACGTCTATTTGGGCACAATGAGGCAATGTTTGTCAACCTATACTTGAGGAGGCATACCAGAACAACAGAACAAGTAATCCATGCTATTTGGAACTTACTATCTGTTTCTGTGATATGCAAGCCCATTAGCACCACCCCGTTAACACCGCGATTGGTCATCTATCGGGTTAGATACCGCGTTATAAGAAGAAGAAAAAAACGTGTAATCTTGCCCAAAAGAAAATCTAACATTTTGGAAGTTCAAACCATAGTTCTTATAGATGTAAAGAAAACATTTTGGGGAAGACATCTATATGATCAGGAACTATAGTCTCCATCGTTAAAGACTTTTATCACATTACCTCAACTTGAATTGGCAATAATGGCTCATTAGATAGAACCACATCATCCAAGATGGGGACCATTTCTTATTTTTTGAATGGACAAAACACCCAGAAGAAAGTGCTTTGTTTCAAGAGATGGGGCTCTCCCCCTCTAGTAACTATCAAATGTGTTCCCAAAATGAATAGGCATCATAAGCTGATTGTGGGGGTGGGGGCATGAGCAGAGACTTTTAGCTGTACGTGCAGAGACAGATGAGATGTTCAGTTGTTTTTAGGGGGTACTGGAGTGGGAGGGGGTGTCCTTTTGATGAAAGGGCTGGCTTATCTATAGTTCAAATTTGCCGATTTTAAAAAATATATATATACAGTTTAAATCTGGATGCAGAAAGAAAGTCGAATCTTGATCACACATCTTGACAATCAATGCTTTGAATTTGTTAAAGACTTTGACCATTGTTACTCTTCCGAGTAATTACCGAATCTGAACCATTAAATTTACTTTTGGATGATCAAGATTACACAAAGTGGTCCGTGCAGTCTAAACCACAGAAGACAAGACAAAGGCCTTAAGACAAGGGTCTAAGATAAGGTAAGTCCTATATATATATATATGTAAGACAGCATGCGATCCACCTAGGACCAAACAACAACAAAAGGTCTTTGCCCATTGCTTCTACTACACAAGCCATGAACGTAATTTGTTGTGGGGCCTATCTCGGATTCTGAAAAAATGATTCGAACCTCTGTGCATAGCACGTCTGAAAAAACAAAGGGTTAAACAGGCCGGGAAATACACGTAATTAGTTATAGCACGGGGGCACTGAAGCTCTGTTTCTTTGGCCAAATGGGCAAAGCTCATTTGGGAATGGGCGGTGAAAACAATGCATTGAGTGCGAGAATGATCACAACTGTGTAAAGGAAAAGTGCGTGTGAAGTGAACCGACCATAATCCTAGTAAAGGTACTCCTGTGATGGACCATGTAGTAATGTTCTTTTGTCTGTTTGGTTTTTCATGTCTGTGACCTTGTGATCCGTCATGAAGCGTCTTACAGGTAGGGTAGGACCGCAAACACCGAGCTGGTCGAGCCTCCGCTAGTTCAAGTGTTCTGTTTACAACGTTCGTTCATGCAAAGGAATATAAAGTTGTTAAAACTGTGCCTCATATGTTAAGCATGAAGAGATACAAAAGAGTTTTAGAAAGAATCCCAGATGAAGGAGCCGAACGAGTGGAGCGAAGCCCAACGAGTGGAGCATAGCGGGGTGACGGCATCTGGTCCACCACTGATGATCCAGTGAAAGTAGATTGCCCTGGCATTCCGTAATTTGGGGGTGCGCCCCCTGCGGTATGGTACGGTATCGTACAAAGATATTTTTGGGATACAGGGAAAATACCAAATTAGGGTTAGAATATAGTCAGTATAAATTTTCTATGTTGTAAATCCTATTTTGTAACTGTGATAAGAAAAGAAGGACGTACCCAATTTTGGAGAACCACGTATATCCCTGTGTTGTTTTATTTGCTGTTTTATACTCGTAAATTGTGAGCATGTGTATAACGATCCTAACAAAAGTAAATGTTCTTCCGCATTAGACGGACTAAATCAACTATCCAGTGCCAATGTTGTTAAAATACTATTCGCGATCGACTCCCGTTTATGCGAAGGTCATTTAGACCACTCTTCTTGCAACTGAAAGTTGGTGCCAAACAGCCATGAAAGAAAGTTTCAATTCACGCTGCAGCCACGCCACATATGATTACAGCTTCAGCTTCTTCTTCTTCTTTTTCTTCTTCTTCTTCTATCTTCTTCTTCTTCTTCTTTTATATATTTGGCAAATGGAGTGAAAGTTAAGTGGTTGAGTACATATACTCTCATGTATTTAACATAAAGCTCAAACCTCAATAGCTACAATGAATAATGTTGACCTTTTGTCAAGGGAAAAATAATAATCTAATAGCTGGGATCGAAGCTGTCTTTTTCAACCAAATTTGTTAGTCAGTTTTACACGTATTTATAACGTGCTATCATGTTGTAATCAGTGTGCAAAAAAAAAAATTAAAAAATCTGCCGAGATAAGATTAGTGAATCCAACCATAAGATCAAATACGAACGCCATACCAAATCTAGACACAACAGCATGGTAAGGGGAAGAGACATATTTCTCTGTTTGGGGCCCTAAATTATGGCCATCAGGTACTATAAAATGGTGATCAAAGAAAAAAAGATACTACTATAAAACTTGGCAAAAAGCTACACGCCACAAGGCCCTTTTTCATTCGCTTTAACCCGCACGTTTTCTTCGTCTGTGACCCCATCCTCTTGTTTATGGTTTTTTTTTCATGATCAGAATTGTTCAGGCCAGTTTACGCGCATATCGATTATTCTCCTCTCCTATTCGGTTAAAGACAATCCATCCATACCGAGACTAAAAAATTCAGAAGAAATTTCTCTTTTACGACCTATCACCAAGAGGTTGCCAATTTTGATGTCTTGGTGTACAGTTCATCCTTGTTACCGCACAAGTGCTACTCCTTTGGTTACCCCATTCTCTCCTTATTTATCTCTCAGAGTCACCCCAGAAACTGCTACGAAAGAAAAACCCCGTTGAGTGTGAGAGAGAGAGAGAGAGGTGTGTCTGCAATCTTCTTCCATTTTCTCTTACAAATAAGAGAGAAACAGAGAGAAAAAAGAGTTGGGATGGGTAATCATAAGTTCAGGTTATCAGATATGATACCAAATTCCTGGTTTAAAAAGCTGAAAGACATGGGCAGAATCAGAAACCAAAACACCACTCATACTAGAAAGAAAAAACCACCTCCCACATCATCAAAATCAACCTCAACGACATCATCAACTGCAACTTGCATTCCACCCAAAACAGAGCAACCAAAACTCCTCTCCCACCGAAGGAAATCTTACTACTTCACACGAGAGCTCACTCCTCCTTCCTCACAACCAAAAATCCCAGAAACCCATGTCCAAGATTCACCCAAACAGAAAAAACACCGCACCACCACCAAAAAGGGTAGGAACAGAGTACTCACCACCTCCTCTGTTTCCACTGGTTGCGGCTGTCGGGCAACCGTCGAGTCCGTTTCGACTAACCCCGATTCGATATCCGAGGATTACCCAATTTCCTCCCTGGATAGCTCATCCGAAAACATATCTGTTTTTCCCGAATTTTGCTCTGACCATGACAATGAAAAGGGAATTTCCTCATCTCCATCCTCTTGTCAATGCAGACTACAAAACAACATCGTTCTAAACCCGAATGAGAAGAAAACAAACAAGACATTCGATGGGTTTGTCGAACTTTCCCGGCTGGAACTCCCTCCAATTGTAACAAAAAA
Source organism: Rhododendron molle (assembly GCA_025413875.1). Taxonomy (NCBI): domain Eukaryota; kingdom Viridiplantae; phylum Streptophyta; class Magnoliopsida; order Ericales; family Ericaceae; genus Rhododendron; species Rhododendron molle. The sequence goes on from CM046392.1 coordinate 51,957,325, forward strand.
ACCCAAATTTCCCAAAGAATTTGAAAAGCCCACCAATCAGCTGGAAAAATCTGAAAAACAGAGGAGTAGCCCCGTTCGATCTCCGGGGGTGAGGCTAAGGACTAATTCTCCAAGAATAGCAAGCCGGAAAATCCAGGCCTTTGCCCGGAAAAGCGTGTCGTCCAGCTGCCGTAGGGTGAGGCGGAGCCTGTCCGAGAGTTTCGCGGTGGTGAAGACGTCGGAGGACCCACAAAGGGATTTCAGGGAGTCAATGGTGGAGATGATTCTTGAAAACAATCTCAGGGCTTCAAAGGACTTGGAAGATTTACTAGCTTGTTATCTTCAGTTGAATTCAGATGAATATCATGAGCTGATTGTTGAAGTGTTCAAGCAAATATGGTTTGATATTGCTGGTGTCAAGGTGAAGTAATATGTTCAAGAAATGAACTGTATATTAACCTCTTCCGGAGTCTTTTCTTAGTTGTAACTTTAGTTTATGTACCAGAAGTGAGCATTGAATTAGAAAGTTCGTACCTGGTTCTCTACATTTATGTCTCACGCCAGTTTCTATTTTATATCGCATTAAGAAAGTTAGCAGATTTCATCGGTTAATGCGATTAATATGAATTTATATTCAACGATTTACATAAACCCCGACATAATCAACAAAGTGACAAACCCAACCGATATGGGTGGTTAAATCATTAATGTGGTGGATCAAGAATGTTACTTTTGCCGATCAAAAATATGGTGGATCAAGAATGTTACTGTTGGTTTTGCCGATCAAAAATGTGGTGGATCAAGGAAGAAGAAATAGTATGGTAGCTACAAGTTTCCTTGGTTTGTTGTCAAATTTTTTCTACAAGCTAATGTTGGTTTGATAGACGAGTACACAACCTTGTACAAATTACGACTGGGGTAAATCCCTTCTAATTTAAGACCTTGATCCAATCTTGAAAAATGTACGTCCCACCATGTTAATATGCTAGAGGATCAGGACGACCACCAAACATAACAGTCTGCGGTAAATCGAAAATGACCTCTATTTAGATTGATAATAGAAAATTCGGGAGATCAAGAGATTTTTCGAAATTTTTTTGCTATGAATGATCTTTGGGATTGATTCCCGATTAAGCGAGCAATCGCTGATGAACGTGACATCTTATCAATTCCTATTTCCTTTGATCTGCTATAGTACTGTATAAATCTTTACTCAAGCTGTCAAGCATCTGGGCATCAGCCAACAACATAAATGTGTCCACCCTCTGCAGATTAGTCTTCCGTCTTGCAGAAGCTTTGGTATAGGAGGGGCCAAGAATAGCCTTTGACTCGATAGAAATATGAAAACAGTAGTGCTAGGAGGGGCCAAGACACCGACCAAAGATTTGAACATAGATGGCTTTGCCGTTGTCCGACGCACGTGGCCACAGACACCGACCATAGATCTAACTACAAATAGCTCGACAGCCACATGCACCGGACGTCTGCTATCTGTTGTCACATCTATAGTCGGTGTCTGTGCATAAGTTTGAGGCATAGTGGAGAAGTTGAAGAGTCCCAAAGTGTAATCACTATCATCAGGGTTTTAAGTCAAGCAGACCGAATAGTAAAATAGTACTAAACAGTAAGATTATAAATAGTACTATGGATCCATTGGAAAATGGGATTTGTCCATGCGCTGTTACTTACCAAATTAACGAAAAACCCACTCCTCCCCAGATAGAAAGATGATTCTATGTTTTCGTCTCTCATCAAGACCAAAGGACCCATTATTGAACTCTTTGTTTATCTGAAAAATCTATGTACTACCCAAATACCGCAATTGGTAATACATACAGAAAGCTACTTCTATGCACTTCATAGATAAGGGGTCCCCACCACACAAGTGAAAAATGGACACGTCACTTCGGTCCTGTTTGGTTTGAAGCCTAAGTATATTAGAAGGCAAAAAAAAATATGTATTTCTGTTTATGTTTAACACTTTTTAATACACATTGACATATCTACTATTGTCAGCCAATTGGGCTGATTTAAGAATTTTCTTTTAGCCAATGACACTCCATTTTTAGTTTTATTTTCTCACATGATTAACACACAAAGTGGAGTACCAGTGGTAAAAACTAGAGTGCCAAAATCAATTTCCACAAGACAAATCCCATACCTCTTTCTATATGAATGTGTATATATAAGTTCTCCTATACGAATGTGTGGTAAAAGTCATAAATTTTTTACTTTTTCGATTCGTCTTGACGAGATAAATCAAAAATCAACAAAAGTTAAGCACAAAATTAACAAACCTGAAAAATCTCAGCAGAATTTAGCCAGAATAATCTCTCCATACAAGTGGAGTTCTAGTTTAATCTTGACACTCATGAGCTTCCACGTACCACCAAAAGAAGATAACCCTTTTTCTTCCGGTCGGGAAAAAAGAAGAAGATAGGAGTACCATTTTGAGGACCAATAATTAAAGTTTTGGATTTTAATACTCTTCCCGTCTTATTTTGTTTGTCTATTATTCTTTTTCTCTCTATTGATTTAATTGTCTATATTTTTTAATGTAGATCTTTAGAAACATTCAATGTGGATCTTATTTGATAAATTTCGATTTTTTCTATAATAGGAGTACAAAATTTTCAAAATCATGCAAAACAGTATAGATCGAAAGATGTAGGCACTTTTGTTGAACAAACAAAATGAGATGGGAGGAGTATTTTCTTTCCACAATTTTATTTACTCATTTTAGCGGTCTCTGGGCCTGTTTGGAAGCATTAGTATGAAGGGGTATTAGAATATCTCCCTCCTAATACGTGGGGCCAAGGCTATAGCGTGGTTTGGCAAGTCCAAAACGAAAATGTATATCTTTACACGGTCCATACTTAATCCCCCCTAAGGGGGGATTACACATGGCTAGAGTGGGAGCCAGCTATATGTAATCCTCTCTTATAATACACCCTCCCTCTTCCATTCAACTACAAAACAACCTTATCCCTCTATTTTATACCTCATCCAAACCAAGTACTATTTAATCCCCCCGTCACATCAATGTGGACCCACCCTTCTTACATAATACCCCCTACTATCCAATCCCCCCTTCTTACATAATACCTCTAAACCTAATATCTCATCCAAGCGAGCCCTCTATCTTATGATTATCTCAAGGTACTGTATACAGCTTTTAAGTCCTTTTAAGTCCACCGCCAGCCCCCACCTGAAGCTAAAAAATGAAAAAGGAAAAGTAAAAAGTAATCGTACAAACATTAATAACACAGCAGTTCAAGATTTCCAAGAAAAAAACAAGAACTGATTGGTGTTTAGTTAGGATCCGGTGTGCCTGCAGTGAGGAAAAAGAGCAGTAAAATGCTCCCAAAACGACGACGTTTTGGAGGTTGCAATTTGCAGCGCTTTCTCTTCACTGTAGGAACACCGGGTCCGTTGTTGTTTAGTTATGGGGTTGTGTACGTTGTTTGCAAACTGCGAAAAGCTACTTATTCTATTTTCCTATAACTGAGGAATCCATTTTCGCCGTTCACTAACAGAGAGTCTAATCAAAATCGATCGAAGTAGAGTTCTGTATGAGCTTAAAAGAGCTTTATATATTTCGATGGCGGTTGTAAAAGTTTGTTAAGCTTATTGTAAAATTAAGGTTGCTTAGAAGATTACAAAACTTGTGATTGTATTAATTATTAATGTCTAGAAAATTCTGTGACCTAAGCGCACATCATGACATGATGTTCTGAGAAATACTTCATATATATAGGAGCTAGTAATAAGAAATCTAATTACAAGATTCTTTAATAAATTAACACTTGAATTTAAGTATATTAAGTACTAGTATCTGATAATTATGTTTTGCATTACTTAAAATTTGTAGTGTTGATCATGAAATTAATATACAAAATTGAATAACTATTGCTTGTTTAATTCTGATTAATATATTGATACTTGTATATCACCCATTTCTTTACCACAGTCACCCTCTACAAATATCGCCACCTCCACCATTATCAAGATCACCCCACCTCTATCACAAGTACCACTATCACTACCACCATCTCCATCACCCACCATCGTCTCTCTATCTACCACTACACCACTTACCATGGTTATTAGAAGCAACCCCTGTTGCTATCATCCTTCCCCCACCACCCCTCACCTCAATCGCTGCTCTATCTCAAACTACCACATGTCAATTGTCGTCTGTCCACCCCCACCACTTTCAGTACAACCACCTCCACCACTACCTCCAATGCATTGCTACCATCTTTCAGCTATAATCGACATCCTCTCTCCATCTCTCCACCACCCCTTCTGTCGCCACAACTGCCCTACCTTTCCACCACCACGACTGCATAACCACTCGCCATTGTCATCCCTAGCAATGTCCCCTTCGCCACATCCTTCCACCACCATGCCACCACCTATCACCATCACCTACATCTGTCCACCACACCACCGCAGGTAGTCACCACTTCCACCACCATATCTCCACCACACCATCGCAAGTAGTCACCACCTCTCCACCAGTACCACCACCATCTCTCCACCACCCACCACGTGTAGTCGCCAGCTCTCTACCACAACCACCACCACCTTCTCAACGACCAACACCAGCCACCAGGACCACCGTCCCTCCATAACACGACTTTTCCTCCACCACCACAACCTCTATCGCCTTATACGACCACCACAACAAACACAATGTGAACATTAATAAAACTTATTTTCGTTCAGCTCTTAATATTTTACACCATCTTAATTTTCGACTTAAGTCAAAATTTGACAAAAATATGACAAAGTCACAAGTCCAAAATTATGGTCAAAAGATAGTTTTAGTCATCTTTTTGGTGCCAAATATGACTATACCCAATACGCCATATTTTTCATACCAATAAATTTAATCCTATAGAAAAACTTCTTTACGGAGGTTCCATAAATAAGGTTTTCACGGAGGTGAACAGTCTCACCCGTCCAAATGTGTTTTGGGCGGTCCGAATTTTAAATAAACTATTCTCGCAAATAGTTTATTTAAAATCTGGACCGTTGATTACAGAGACGAACGGTGAGATGGGACGGCACGAAAACCTCTTTTGTGGAGCCTCCGTGAAAAAGACAACCTCTTAATCCTATAGTCTTTATTTAACATTTTTTCATGGCACCAAACCATGACAAAATTTAAAAATGTTTTGTACACTATGGAAAATCATAAAATAACTTTGACGAAATTATTTTAACACCAAGAGGTGAACTTTCGCGAGGTATCTATTGCTTGACTCCAAAAAAAAAAAAAAAAAAAACCTATCCATTTCAAAACTAATTGGCAATGAGTGGAGAAATCTTTAAACGTCTGTTAAGTGTGGCCACTTTTGGGGTTCTATTATTGCACATCCTTTTTGTTGGTCTGTCATCGCAGAATATGGATTATAATTTTTTTTTTGAAAATGTGAGATGGAATGGGCCTCGCTCTGATACCATGTAGAAACTTTATATCCATCTCAAAATCAATTGACAATAAGTGAAAAAGTTTCAAATATTATTAAGTGTCACTCATTTCACTCTCCAGCAATGTATGACTTTATATCTTAACAAGAGAGAGGAGTAAATATTCTCTAGTACTTTCCTTATTTTAAACCCTTAATGATGTGTTTGCTTCCATTTTCAAAAAGAATTTTTCAAAAAATACCCCCTTAATTCCTCATACTTTCAACATTTCTCTCTCTATCTCTCTCCACTTATTACTCCTCCTATTTTTTAAAAAACTTTTCAAATTTCAATCCAAACACAGCATTAAATTTTGCTGTGTTTGGATTGAATTTTGAATTTTTTTTTGAAAATAAATAGGGGTAAAAATAGAGAGAAATAGAAAGAGAAATATTAAAAGTAGAGAGAATTTAGGTAAAATCTAGGGGAAGCTTCTTGAAAAATTCTTTTTTGAATTTCAAAAAGAACAAGGCAAGATCTTACATGTGTAGTCGGCCTATTTGCTCCTCACGTAATCGGCAATGGAATTTTGTTCTTAGCCATTTTGGGTCAAGCTTGCTTTATCAGACCTCATTGACAAAACTGGTCACCTGAGACCCGTGCACTCTAAGAGACCATAGTGTTCGGTAAACGTCAGATTCTGTCAAAGGTGCCAATAATTTAGTACTTGTTACTCTGCTTGTTCATGATGACTCTGGTGATTTGATTTGGGTTTTTTTTTTTTTTTAAACAGCAAAAAAAAAAGTAATATTTCATCAATAATAACAAAATAGTATTATATAAGACGAAGAAAATAGATGAAACAACCCGAAGAAAACTCAAACTGTAGTTGGCCAAACGTAGCCAAAACGTCATACTCAGCAAAAACGTTAGCTGGTTAACAGATTTAGACGGTAGGTGTCCGATCGAATAACGAAGCAATAGCTTAGGAGTAAAATTGAAGTTTAAGAAAATTTGGGAGTATTTTAACAACCTTGCCTAAAAATAGTCCTACCGACGCACACACAAAGCGCCATCGAAAGTTTCATACAACTGAAGGAAGTAATAAAGTGCATGAATCAATAATTCCGACATTTTGTAAAGCACTCACCGATGATAGCAACAACCAGTTGGGGGCATATCCTCCATGTGTGCAAGTGAAAATATTTAGGGAGTGAGAGTGTTGGTGGGTCTGATAAATAAATAAATAAAAAGAGTGTTGGTGGGTAGTTTTTTTTCGAGGTGAGGTGGGTGGTTGAGTTTTAGTGATTTTACTACCCTAAGATTAATCAAATCGGATGTAAAACATGGATTTTGATCAGAGGACAAAAGTGAAAATCACTTTTGCGACATGGCTTAAAAAAACAAGTCACACCAAAAGCTCGTTTATTTTTATATATTAGAATAGATAGATCTATCTTACACAGAAATTTCCAAGTTAAGGATCCTTAATTTTCTTACGGTCAGGACCTCGTTGGTCCCGATTAAATTTCGATGATTCGATCTGTTCAATGTGTTTAAAACGTGTATTTAAGGGTATCCGCGAGAAATCGACAAAAAATATGGCCGGAAATGGCTTGATCTGAACAGTTTTTTATAACTTAAAAACACGTTTTAAAAAACATTGAACGGTTCGGATCATCAAAATTTGATCGAGAAAGTGGACTTCCGCATGAAGTCTTGACCGTAAAAAAATCAGTTATCCCTGACTTGAAAAAGACTGCTGCTACCTTGTATATCCCATGTTTGTGTTATCGATTGTTCGACGACTATATTTAATGTCTTCACCAATTAATTATTTACGCACACACACAAACAGAAATACTGTTTTTCATGAAATATCTAGATCACACTATAAAAAAAAAAAAAAAACCCTTGCCCAAATACCAAAAGATAAAGATTTAGGGTAGAGGGAAGATGAATCAAGTTCATCGCAATCAATGGAAGTTGCTCAAGGTATTATCCAGGTCAGTGTTGGCGAGCCGCAAGGAAGAAAAAGAGTCAATCGATTATAACAGAGATATTATTAAGAAAACGACCCCCAAGAAGACAAATTATATTCCGCAGATTCTGGGTTTTTACTTTGAAAAGGAGTATTAATTTGTCTAAACTTAATTAAGGCATGCATGCTACAGGATCGAGCTATATATCAACTGCCCTATATATATATATATATGGATATGGTTCCAATTAGCTCACTGTTCATTTGTTTTGGCATGTCTAATCCCATTGGACACTTATGGACAGATCAGCGCCATGTGTGTCGAAGCTGAGTGTGGTAGGACGATTTTGACAGGCGTCCTCTTATGTGTTACGCACAAGAGTCATTCGCGATGTCTTCGAACAAAATAAAAATGGTTACGGATAACGTCACAGGGCACGAGCTCGAAACGGGATTACTTTGAGCCCATGCACGTACAGCTTTCTCTTCTATAAAAGGTAAATGACAATCCTATAAAAACTACTCCATTTATTGTGACCTAGGTTTTGTGTACATTAAAGTGAGGACCGACTTTGACATTGAAGTGCCCTTCGACTGAAATTTGATTGAACGTCGTTCAGTACTCTTTGTTCATCTTGGGTTCTACTCTTGAGAAAGGCAAAGGCAAAGGCCAAGTGAAAGTCCCCCCACGCGAACAGATAAAGAGGAAAGATACCTTTTCAGTACATCTACTAGCTAGTGATGGATAGAGGGGGATGGGGCACCAATTGAAGATGCCCATTGTACCGTTTGTGTTTGACCAATAAATCTTTCTTTTGACTTACGGTGGCTAAGACACGGGACAGAGATACTGTCAGGCATCCCCCGCCAAGTGGGTGTCAAGCGATAGATCCGACCGTTCATTTCGACAATCGACTGTTCATCTTGACAATCGAACAGAGATAGACAATCGGATGCCGCTCGGCACTCGCTTGGCGGCGGTACCAGGCAGCATCTCCTAAAAATTACGTGACCTAAGGCTCCGTTTGTTTCGATGTAAAATATTTTACAATGTAAAATGTTTTTTCAAAAAACAAATTTCAAACTTCTATTTTCTGATGTTTGGTTAGCACTTGAAAAATATTTTCAAAAATCGACAAAATAGTATACAAAGAGGGAGGGAGACTTAAACGGTGAAGAGATTTGAGAATATTAGAATTGAACGTGAGTCAGGACTAACAATCGAGGAAACTGAGCAGTGAGAATTGCAGTAGAAAGCAACGGGTTCATTTCGGAAAATAACTTATAGAAAATTTAAGGGTAACTCATTTTCATTCAATTAATAAAAAATATTTTACATGAAAAATATTTTTCTCATTTTTTACACAATCAAATACCGAAAAATAGATATAATATTTTACGCCCAAACTAACAGAACCTAAATAAAGAGTTAGCTCCAAGATTCTCTCTTGCAATCCTTGGATTTTAGTGCCTTGCACAAACCGCCACTTGTTGAATGTAAGTAATAATAATATCAAATGGTTTAACTTTCATGTTACGGCAATTCATTCAAGTAGTAATATTATAACACACACATATATATGGCCAAATGGCAACAGCTAACAATAATTCGTTTTTTAGTAATTAATAAAAACGAAGTCAAGTTATCGAACATAGCCTGCCTATATAGGCATGCTTCCCTATTAGACATGACGTTCGTTGATTAGTAAGTACGATCAAATTTTTCCAAAGTTGGGATCTTGAATAATCAAAGTTGTTAGGTATTCTATTGGTTATTATAATCGACAAAACATCCGATCAACAGAATTCTACCACAAGTATGATCAAATCATTGTATTCTCTGAATATCACGTGACATTGCATACGTACCATTCATTATCCTCAACGATCGACAACATTGATTGTTGAAATCTTATTTGCAATATTAATCACTACATGATCGGTTGATAGTACTATATGCGAAAGTAATGAACGATATTTCCGATGAGTCAGAATAATTAGCCAAAAGTTTTGGGCCATCCATATTTGGGTTTTGCCCCCCAAGTCCAACAGAAGATAATTATACTGGTGTGATCTCGTCAGGTAAGAAAATTTGGTCGCCCTACCATTAGATTTGAAGAGGACCTTCCACCTAAATGAACCTATTTTCCCAAAACGTGGCAAAGCTACTGGACAGTTTTTCAGTGCCGGGTGGGCACGGGCCACATGGTGCCGAGCATCATCTCGGCCGTCCAAACGTGTTTTGGACTATCCAAATCTGTTTGGGTAATTTTTTTAGTGTAAAATTACCAAAACGCCGTCTCAAGCCCAAACAGATCTGGGCCGTCCAAGACACGTTTGGACTGCCGAAATGCGTGCTCGGCACCAAGTGGCCCTTGTCCACTCGGCACTGAAAAATGTCTCTGTTTCAACCTTCTAACATGCAGCTAGCCCACCCACTCAACTATGGTTAAAAAAATAACAAAAGGATCTTCACCGAGTAATCAAATTTGCTGCAAATTTCGCGGTGCCTAATTTGCAGAAAGTTTGGCCAAACTTTGTCACCTTACTCAACTCAACTATGGTTGTCACTTGTCACGAACACACAGTTGCGCCAAAATGGCAAAATAGCACCAAACAGGGATAGCAACATTTTCACTTTTTACCAAAATAGTATAATTTTACCAAAGCCATTTTGACACTAACAGGTAGACTTCCTCGGTAACATATGGTGAATGACAGGTTACCACAAAACTGAATTGCTCGGTAACATATTGTAAATGACAGGTTACCACAAAACTAACGAATGCAACCCTTGTGTTACCTTTCCCCAGACTCCAACTACTAATATTTGTTGATTCGATTTCGAACTAACAGATCAGGATAATGACATTTGAACTCTCACTTCCAGCACTCCATGGAATTTTTGGCATCTGATCAACTCTCTGTCTATGGCACGATTCTATACACCTGTTAGGTTCTGAACTACAAAACTGTTTTTTTGATAACTCAAGCCAGTTTACGCACACCTCGAATGATCCCACGGGACTCAATCCTACCGCCCACTTGCAGGAAGCCCAATAAAAGTCAGAGCAAATCTCTGTATGGACTGCTGAACCACAAAACTAGTAGAATAACATCCTTTTTAATCATTAGATTAAAAGACTTATTTTGTTCATTCCATGAATGATACTCCTTCATTAGTTGTCAAATCAAACACAAGAAGTTGAGTCAAGGACAGAGTGTACGTTATTTCAATCAAAATAGATAGAAGTTTAAAGCTAGTAGGGACAACAATATGGATACATCAGCAATATTTATTGCAAAATCAAAACAACCATCTCTATTTTCCTTTTCTTTTGCTCACTCTCACACATTCACAAGTTCAAACAACATCTAACTGTACATCAAATTTTGTCCCCAAAAAATATCATATCGAACGAATGTCGATGCCTAAGCACCAACATGTCAAGGGCTCACACTCATTGTGACACCGTGTGTCACATCCGAAATGCAATTTATGTTCTTGGCAATCAATAAAATATAAACATAAAAATATTACATACGAGCGCAATGATGCTGATGAATAAGATTTGGTCTGCTATTAGGATTGTCTTATTAATCTTGCCAAAACCATGACTGAACCTTGAAGGTGAACAGTTGAGCTCGATTGAGAATGATGCTCTAGTACTAGAAAGGTTTGGCTCAAAGGTAAGTTCCCCATGGCCATGAGCAGATTTAAACTCTCCAAGGCTCCATTCCTATTGCCACAAGCGCAAAATCAAGTATTTATAAGTATGCCAGCTTGAAGCCTTGAACAAGTGTTTATTTCTTCAACGTATGTAATCAAGAGCCCCAAACATGAAGTCTAAACCTTCTTAATTAGGATTACCCCGTGACATTTAGAAGAGAGAAGAAAAAAGAAACTACTTAGTTGGCCCTGTCCAAGATAATTAGTGGTGGATGGTTTACCGTAGCTACCTTTCAGATAAAATAAAGGTTCACGTTAATCTATATGGTCTTCGTTTGTCAACTCTAAAGCAGTTCTTTTTCTTCTGTTTGCTAAAGAAAATCAACTTGTTTTGCATCAATAGGCATCTCTAAAAGAAGGCTAAAAGATAACCCAAACGGTGAAAGAGAAGTCTGTTTCGCTACTTCCATCCCTTGTATCCCAAATACAAAACTGCCGCAAAAACAAAAATATTCCAGACCAGTTTAGTTTTTTAAGCTCAACTATTTCAGAAAAACTAACTTTTTCAGACATGCAAAACAAAGCCCTAGTCACAAAATCTGTGTCAACAACCTTTTGCTTACTTAAGAACATAGCGATTTCCCATATAATAGTATATGAATTTCGAAATGAACAACAAAATACAAAGTGCTTACCTCAAGTTGTGTTCCTATTGTGACAACAATAGTGTCTGGGCCTGCATTGAATGACAAAGGTCCTCGTTCCGATTGGACGTGAAACTCGCATTGATCAACAAGAAGATGGAGGCTTATAGCATGTTCATAACGTGATTCACGGTGTCTGTCACTGGACAGAGGTGGAGGCTCGCCCATGAAAGCATCGTGATCGTATCTATATAAGCTGAGAGTTGATTCTCTTGGTTGAATTCCCTTGTGGATCAGTTGCTTATTTGCACCCTGTGATATGACCTCGGCCAATTCTCCTGCAATGGCTTCAAGTTGTTTGGCAACACTGTCAATCATTTGGCTGCAAATGAGTAGAAAATTCGTTACTGTAAACCTCTCCTTGCACTATAAGCAATAAGCAAAGCAATTTCTACTTGATCACATAATTAACTAGCCAATCACAATCACATTCTCTTGCCAATAAGCAAGCAATTTCTACTTGATAACACTACAGTCAACCTCTCCTTGCACTATTACTAGTTGATGGTCACACAGACAAAAGTAAGAGATATTGACTAATCATATGGCATAATTCATGGCAACATGATGCATCATTTTAACTCTTTTGCGGATCGCCCCCTACCACCATCCAACGTTTGAATCAATTTCCAATTGAATCACTATTTTTACCATGTATAATCAATTGAAAATAGTCTCTTGAATCAATTGAATCCAATATTTCTACTATGCTGCTCTTGATAAAGCATGTTTCTTTGCGAAAAAACACTTGGGTAAAGTAGCTAGTATTTTGAATCACAAATTTGTTTATCATTTTAATTGGAGCAAAAACAATTGACAACTAAATGATCTATTTTTGGTAATGCAGAGCATCCAAGCCAGTTTTGGCGCACCTCAAACCTGATCCTTCAGCCTAACGTAGTTTCATCTACTCGAACCTGATCCTTCAGCCACTTTTCTTACCTTGTCCCATGGGTCATTTTCACATGTAAGTGGGCCTACACTCGGAAACAAAATGAGGAACTCAATCTTTATGGGCCTCAGCCAACTAATCAGACCAATTATTTAGACCAGGACTTGGTACTAATTGGTTGGATTCTATGGTACAAATTGGTAAGCCTTGACAACAGTAGTGTCTTTGGGTTCTTCACAAGAAACACAGCTTGGGCCTTTATTGCTACAGACAATAACTAGCTGAACTACTCCAACGCTTTCAGTTAATAAACAAATAACATCGTACCGGACCGGACTGGACCGATATTTCCAAAAGAATAAAAGTTTCGGCCTCAGATTTACCTTAACCTCCGATACCTCACAGCTCCGATCACTTTCCGCGTCCATTCCTCCGCCGCCTTTTCGAAACGCCGCCACACAAACTCCTCACGACCGCCGTAATTTTGGCGACAATCCTTGTTTTTGCAATCCGGAATCCGAAAAACCGCATCCGATTCACCCAAAGCCGATCGCAACTCCTCAACGCAAATCCCGTGCCTGCTAATCCGAAAAACTCCAAACTCGGCAGCACATCTCAGAATGCGCTTCACCGAATCGGGTTCTCTCGAAGCAAGCGATTCGCGATCGATATCAGCCGGAACCGAACGGTGAACGTACTCGGGGAGGGACAGTTTGGGGATTTTGAGCGATCGGCTGAGGTTTTCAGAGAAGATTGAATTGGCGGCGGAGCGCAAACCTTTTCCGGTGGGGATCGGAGACGGAGGCGGTGCTTCGGATGGTGAGGTTAAGAGACTCCTCGTGCGCATGATGGCCATTAGAGATGGCGAAGGTTTTGATGGGCGTTTGACAAATAGAAGGGGGTACGTAGGAAGGCAGTTTTAGTAGGGCCCGTTGTAGTAAACGTTTGGCACGTCTTGCATGTTTGCTACAGTGACCATGCATTTTTTTTTTTTTTAATCATCAAAAGGGTGGGGAGGGGACGACCAGCGTAGTAACTTCCCCTTGGGCGTGACCATAAATGGAATATCCGGTTCAAACTATAGCTACCATCTATGAGAACGGACCGTCACCACGACACTACCCGGTGCACAGCGGCGAGAAATTCCCTTTTTCGGTCCACATACGGGTTCGAAATAAAGGCTATTAGTGGCACCACCGGATACCAACACAAATGTGCCTCCCAGGGCTCGAACTGGCGCAGGTGTTAAAGAGAGGTGGTGACTCCCACCAACTGGACTACCACTAAGATGGTTACATTGACCATTTATTTTACGGGACAGAGCCCAGTCTATATAAACGAGTCAAGCTTTTTTCGAACCTAGTCTAGCTTTAGAGTATTTAGCTCGGCTCGGCTCGTTTAGTATAGACTCATCACATTTACCGGACGGAGCCAAGATTTTTGCATAAGAAGCAAAAAAAATTAAATTAAAGAGAGACAATAATGTTAGAACAAAGTTACTATTTGAATGAAGGACAATATTACCGTACTCTTTATTTTATTTTAGCCCATAGCGAAGTAATTGTTGTTGGTTTCCTTATTTTGTTTAAAATGATTGCAATTGAACCTCATTAAGACCAATTTGAGCATAAAAGATGGCAATTGATTGCAATCAATTGAACCTCCTTATTGTTTTTTAATTTGGGATTGCAATTGAACCTCCTTATTAAAGCTGTTACTTTTAATTTTTTAAACAAAAAAAGATGGAGGCGGGCCGGGCTATATAGTTTGATGATATTTTTTTCCAATGTAATAATAGGATTTTTTAAAATTATAGGGGGCCGACGGCTCCTACTAGTCCCCCGTCTCCATCCTTGGATACATCAGATCTACAGTCGAAAATGAGTTGAGTTGAGCCGAGCTTTGTAGTGTTTGAGCTTAATTCGTTTACTTGACGAGCCTAAATCAGTAATGCCAAGCCTGATTTATTTAATAAACAAGCCTCTTAAATGAGCCGAGTCTATACAAACGAGCCAAGCTTTTTCAAACTGAATCGAGCTTTAGAGTGATTAGCAGCTCACTTCATTTACAACCCTAATCACGTCTAATAGCAAGTTAGACAACATCCCACGCGTCATTTGTCATTAGGAGTGAAATAATATTGTAGATAACATTTAGATATTTCAAAGTCGTTCGTTTGATACATGTGAACTTAACAGAATAAATGTAGGAGTCACACACATCGAACAACTTTGGACATTTGTATCAGAATCCAAAGCATTTTTTCATTAGGAGGTCCACACCGGCCACACCCGATCACTAGGCAGCTTAACACCACAACTGATCACTTAAAAGTGGTGTTTGGTTTTCAAATAGATGAATAGTTTGGCAAAGAGGGAGAAAGGTTTGAGACCCCAAGAGAATGAGTTACTCAAGTTCAATTTTATGTTCGTCTTGTTAAGGGCTCTGTCAAGATTAGTTTGTTATCTTCACAAACCTGACTTGATTATTTGTTTAAAACTTGTTAAGTTTTAAAACTAAGCTTTAACAAGCTACTACTCAACTCGTTCGACTTATGACGTGTGAAAAATCAATTTCACACAAAATCAACTATGTTTGGTTAGATCAAAACTCGTTTACGATAAGTTCGCATGATAAATAAACCAAGCTTAAACATATTTAAAAACTCGTTAAAACTTCAAAACCAAACTTGAACAAGTCACTGTTTCGGCTCGCGTATCAATCCAAGCCCAAAAATGCCATATAATTGTAGCTTCAACATAACCCAAATTTGGTCCTGTGTGTGTGCAGTCACAACCACAATACAACCTGTATTAGGTTATAATCTTAGATGGAAAGAAAAACAACTTTTTGGCATAACAAGAAACATCCTTCCAATCGATGCATGTCCTAAGAAGTACATAAACTGGACCAGAAAACCTTATTATTGATTCGAAGAACAAAAAGCACACTACACACCTTACAACATAAATATATACAGTTGTTGGCCTCATTTTACACCTTAAAAGTACCTCACCAAAAGTTCAAAAGGAAAGTACCTCAACAACGTCCAAATCCTTTTCCTTCACGATTTTCAGAAGATCTCCCGGAAAAGTCACCATACATAGACATGTCCCCAGAAAACTCCCCTGGCTCCTTGTACCCAATGTCCTCCACAGCACCGACGGTCTTACACAGGCGCCGCCTGTTTATCATATCCACCAAAGACTGGTGCAACAACTGGCTACGCATGTCCATCATGGATTTCATATGAGTTATTTTCTGCCAGTGATCATTGGAGCCATAAGTTCTCCCAGCATTAAACAGTGCATTACATCGGTTGTGACAATTTGTTGTACTCTTGCATTCGTCGGGAAAGAATCTCGTACAATTCTGCGCCGTAGCATTGAAGTGAGAATCCCTTATTTTGGAACACAAATCCAAGGCATTTTCGTTCCCCGAGAAATACTTGAAGTCGGAGTACTTGTGGGAATTTAGGGAGCCTTGAGAACTCACATCATCATCAGGGATGAAATTTTCTGCATCAATAATTAAGGCCATACAATCACATTTTGGACCACCCGCCTTGGTGAGCTTTGAAAAATTCCAAAGAAGTATATAACGGCAGTACACAAAAAAACCAATGTGTAGCCGAGAGTCATCGTAGGTGTTACTCCATTGGCAATACGTAAGCAGCCTTTATGGACCAAACCTCAGTGGTTTAGATAGGTAATGCGAGACAAATCTCTAGAGATCTCGTATATACCACAAAAATCAAAATCGTACGCAGTCCATTACTTTTAACACTTATCTTTGAACATCTTTCCTGTGTTTGTAAATCACCAGATAAGAAATGTACCTTGAACCCAATCATGGCTGTAAGTCATCATATTGTTTGAGCGATGAAACTGGGTCTTGGGTGAGTTGCATAGGCCCGGAAGAGATGAATGGGAGGAAGAACGGGAGGAGAGATAGTCGAAAGGGTGCTGGGTTCTGTGGTCGTCATCATCGTCTTCCTCATAGTTGAAGCTGTGCTGGTTCTGGTATAGAGGTAAGTCACACTCACCCTCCTTCCAACATGGAACCAGAGCAGAAATCTCCTCATCAATCATCTCCGCTATCTCCCATGGCTCCCAATCACTGATCTCCAATTCCTTTACCATCTCCGTGGCAACATCGGCGGCTGTGTCACTATGGATGTCAAATGGGAAATACACATTTCTGGCTTGCCCTACGGTGGTAGCAAGAGAGTTAGAATCAAAAAACAAAGAAGTGGAGGCAAGAGCACCTAAATTGTGTTCCCTAGCATGTGATTTGATATGCAAGTGGAGTGGAGTGCAGTTGGTACCTCCCTAATACTCCCATGCACATGGGTAGGGTTCGACTCCCGTATGCACCCATCCCCCTCCCCAAGTCCCCTAGGACAGAGTAGATTAGGATTAACCAGTGGCAAAAAAAAACAACACGTGATTTGATATTAAACGATGTCACTTAATGCTTGCTATAGTTTAGGGTCTGTTTGAATGCCTGAGCCCGCAGTCCTTTGTCTCTAAATCTTTCAGTCCTCCTATCATAATGCATTATCATCTACACCGTCGAGTACTGAGATTCATGTTGTTTTTAGAGTTCAATTGTTGCATGTGGATAACAATGTATTAGGACATATTATGTTAAACAGAGGATCCATTCTTTTCCGCAAGCCTGCAAGGCAAAGATAGGTCATTGCCCGCGCCAAACCTTTTTCCTCTAGAATAAGTGTCTAGCTCTCCCAAAGTACTCCAGCTCAAACAATTTTGCCTCGAGAATCGTAAACTTGGGAGTACCATGAGACATAGACAAGTGAATTAGTGCAAGACCCCTAACCCTCTTGCCTTTAGCACTAAAAGATTTTGAGGCATACCATCCTTGTCAGTGATCTTGACTTTGAGAAATATGCTCTCCTCTTGTGGATCCATTGTCCCTGTGATAGTCATTTTTGTACTCCTCTTAGCCAACAAAACCGGCATATTAACTGATGGTCCAGTTGGAATACTTGAACTTTGATATGGAGTCATTGAGATGACGGGCAGTGCCTCCCCTTCAGCAGCAGCAAGAAATGGGTCTCCCAGCAGCTCCTGGGCCGACGGCCTCTTTCCGGCAGTTTCTAAGCATTTTCCAACAAAGCGCTGGGCTTCGGCATCTTGAATCCGGTAGAATGCTTCTGGCAGCTTCCCCTAATGGATCAGAAAACGAGAAAGTAGGTCAGAACCTAGTTACCAGATACCAAGAAAAACAGAATGCTGAAGCCAGAGCTTACCGAAGTCACTTTCTTGTAAATTTGAGCAGGATTGGAGCACTCACAGTAGGGGTACTCAGATGTAAGCATTTCTAACACACACATCCCAAATGAATATATATCCACGAGCTCGTCATAATCCTCTTCATATAATTCCGGTGCCATGAATTCAGGTGTACCTTAGGATCACGCAAACAGAACAATATCAATAACCAATGAAAAACACGCCGATTTAGAATGCTCAATTTGTATCCAGCCACATTATATTCACAATGACTTTGCTCAAAGTGTGACAAGACAACAATTTTTTCATCAGATTAAATAAGGCCCTGCACTATACTAAAATGAATATAGTGCTGCGATGCAATATTATTGACATCTCCCAATGTGATGTTACCGAGTCTCTAGCATAATTTTATCCGAAAGAGAAACATCAAAAACCCAAAAACAATATTCTTGAAATTGTCAAGAATGTTACATTGATAGCACTGCATGTATTCTGAATGAAAACCAACAGTTTACCCGTCAATGATAACACTTCATTCTTTACACTTCTCTGTAATTTTTGTATGCCTCCAGCAGTACTGTTTTTAAGAAAATTTGGTGCATCATTCTACATCAGAATTCATGATAGATAATTGGCTCCAGTATGTATCCTCATGACTCATGAGATGCTAATCCTTTTCTATAAATGATCGATTATAAACAAAAGATGAAGGGAAGGAAAGAGATGATTGCCTATGACGCTGTGGGCATGGTGTGACCCACGAAGTATGGCTGCTAAACCTAAATCACCAATCTTGACTTGCCCAAGATGGCCATTGACAAAGATGTTATCACACTTGAGGTCTCGGTGTATCACTGGAGGATCATGACCATGCAGATAAGCAAGACCTCTTAGGATTTGGCGAGCCCAGTTCTTAACAGCTCGAATATCTACTCTCTTGTGCCTCTGTCTGTACCTGTATCCCAAAACACCATATTAGGATTTCTAATCTCATTCCACATATTTGTATTGAGTTTGCTTCAACTTTTATATCATCTCCGCCAAGACCAAGAGATTGTGGACATCATATGTTTGCAAGTATTGTGTACAGTATCTGTGATGCAATTGTGTGGATTAGTTTTTTCTTTGTGCTGTTGTAATTGGAAAGTTCACTGTTTGACTAGGTGAAGATTGGGAAATCACGAAATGATGAATAAAGGCTAAGATATAAGACGATCAAAGTCAACCAAAACAAAAGTTTTAAAAACAAGATATTTCTTTATGCTAGGTGTAGAGAGCTAGCAGCAATTACTCTCTAAGGTTGCCAGAAGTGAACAGTTCGGTGATGAAGTTGAAAGTTCTGCGTTCAGCGTCGATCCAGGAGGCATAGAACCGGATTATGGAGTCATGATTGAGGCTCTTTAGGAGGTGGACCTCTGAATAAAGCCGCTGCAATTCATCAGGTGATCGAAAGACATCGTCGAGATTGACCTGGTTCCAAGCCACCTCCATCCCAAAAACGTCATCAAATGCTTTGTACACTGTTTTCATTGCTCCTCTGCCCAGAACTTCCCTATACTGCATGTAGATCAAACAAATTTATACACCATTTGATCAATCAACAAACTTAGACCCTAGGCTTAATCGAATCTTCAATCAGTGACCACTAGGCTGACAGACCCCAATTAATTGTTACAGAATACTGTGCGTAAGATCTAAACTGTGATTTGAATTGCTTCTGAATTTAGTTCGACTCTTAACTCAACGGGAGGAAGTACTTAGTTTGTAGTAATATTGTTCCACTACATCATTCATGTAAAGAGGTCAAAATACACCAACCAACAAGGCTGGTAATCAGTTCATTAGCAACAAAGGAATTAGATCGTCTGCCATAGGGTCCTGGAGGATTTAAGAAGGAAAATTGAAAATGTAAACGATGCTATAACAAGGTCATGAAGCAAACCTGATTGTACTGATCTAGAGAAACTTTGGACCAGTCTATATGCACTAGAATGTTTGGAAACAACAATTAAAACGCAATCAGAACAGTTTCTACCTATCCCAAAAGAACTACAGAATCTTGGAAAAACATACAAACTCCGAATTCCGTAACTACGGATGCTAGTTCTATTAGTTTAGTGATGTAATTGATCACAAGCACAAGAAAACAAAAACCATTTTCATACTGACAACATGTGTTCATGTTTTTTCTCATTCAATTATTGAAAGTCAACTCTGCAACAAACTCAAATCTGAAGGCTAGTTCCAAAAAAAAACAATTACATCTCGGCAAATTACCATATTTCAAGCATCAAAATTCGAGAAAAATAATCGCATACAAATATTCTGAGAACTTACACGTCCATAACGACCAGATGGGTCCATTTCAATGTACTCCAACTGCAACTTTGCTCCATCAATCGGTTCTCCAAACCCCCCTTCGTTCATGACTCAAGGTTCTTCCAAATTTCTTGATTTCTTTCTACAGGTATGTTTCTACTATCTATATTTAAAATGCTACAGAAGAAATTGGCTCTAAAGTACTTGAAAGATTAACCTGATGCTAAAAAATCCGAGGCTTTCCTTTGTTATTGTCGTTGGAGAAAACACCAAATAATAACCAGAAGAGTCTTGAATAATCAATCCTCAGCGAAATCCAGGCCATGCCCAGAACCTTGTGTGACAACTCGTAGGCTTGATATTTCATTTGGTTGAAAAAGAGAGGGGTATATAATCGTAGACAAAAAAGAAGGAAATACCTGTAGAATTTCTTCTACAGATAAGATTGATAGGTTTTGAGAGGTGGGTATTGATAGTAGATTTGAGAGGTGGGTATAGTTAGGGATGAGAATAATATCTTCCTTTTTGGCAATCAAACAACAAACTTGTTGTGCTGGTATGGTTTTCTGTAGAAAGTGGACTTTAATTGAATTCGCTAATAGTGGAGGTGGGTTTATTTCAAGAAAGTTTAGAAATTGACATGATCAGTAGTGGGGTTGTGGCTGGGCTCCTGAATTTGAAAAACCTGTGGCCACGTTTTGGTAGTGCCATTTGTGGTGAGAGAAAACAGAAAGATTTGAGAGACAGGGATTCTAATGGCTGGAAAAAAGTCGTGGTTTTAGAAGATTTTGAGAGAGAATGAAACAGATGGCTGGAGCAACTATGGGAAGATGGTCAATCAGTGCAAGCACAAAGGGACAATGTAGGGGTGGCGGTGGTGGGGATGAGGAAGGATACGTAAAACAGGCTAAAACTCAGAATGCTCCTTCATGTTTGACGTAAATACAAGAATTAACCCTTGCCATTTATAAATTTACAAGAGTAATATGATGCTCGCCCAAATAGCTAGCGTTGTTACACTACACCACTACGGCCGCAAATGAACTGAGTTGCTCACAAGTAGTTTGAGACTTGGCTCACCTCATTTAGTAATTGAGTTGAACTCGAGCTCGAGTTTTGGGTTTCGTTGAGTGAACAAGACGAGCTTAATGCTCCAAAGCTTGGCTCGGCTCGAATAGTAGACTCGGCTAATTTAGTAAATGAATCGGGCTCGACTCGTTTTCTGAACAAACCGAACTTAACACTCCAAAGCTCGGCTCGGCTCGACTTGAAAAGTAAATGAATCGGGCCTGGCTCATTTAGTAAACTAACCAAACTCGACCACAGTAAACCTCAATTCAGCGGACCAGGAGATGCTGCAGAGCGGTCGATATTGCTCGGGATTAAGATCCGAGCCATCGATTGCCGAGATGAACAGTCAAATTGGCCGCTCAACACTGCTGCCAAGCACGGAATTCTTGGCTGCATCTCCCATTCCCGGTTGGACTCGGCTAGAATTTATGTGGTTGGAGAAATTCTAAAGATTTTAAGAGAGGGATTGGCCGGGAAAAAAGTTGGGTTTTTAGAAGATTTTGATAGAGAATGAGAGAGACGGCTGGCTGTGGCGGGTGGGGACGAGAAAGAATAATAAACCCCTTCAAGTTTGACATAAATACAAGAAGCACCCCTTTAAGGCTGTGTACTTATGAACTTAACTTAACTTAACTTAACTTAAATATGAGAATTTTGCCCTTATTTAAATTTTTTTCCGCATTTGTTAATTTTGCGCCAACCTTTTGTTGTCTATTGATTCATCTCGACTAAAGGAATAGGAAAAGTAAAATTCTTCACTTTTACCCAAGTATTTTGACAAATAACCACTTTTTAGCGCAAACATTCATGTAGAATTTTTGGCAAACATTCTAAATTGATTTTTAGAAGCTAGAATCTAAGAATTTGTCAAAATAATTTTTCGCAAATAATGACTATGAGCTCTAAAATGCTTTTTTTTTTTTTTTTTTTGGTTTTTTCAAATCTCAAAAAATCGGTTAGTGGGTTAGTTTTTAGCATTAAAAGGGAATGGCGTGGGTGAAACTTGAACCTCGCCCAAGTGCATGAGAGCATAGAATGGTCCCACTGTGGCTCACACTCTACTTGCAACTGGTTTTTGCTCATGATGTCACTAGAAAATACTGATTAGTAGTAGTAATATTCTTAGATGTCCTCTTTATAACTTTGTTGCTAGTTGACCCTTAGTTTTTGTTTTCTAAGTGATATGAATTTCGAAAAAGAGATGGTGGTTGTGTTCTCATCCACTGTTAGGTATCTATACTTTTTACCATTTACGTTATATTCATATTCTTTTGGATTCTTTGCTATTAATTCTACCCAACATATATATATGCATCTCGACTAATTTTCAGGGACCAATCTCACCGTATGGGGTTTTATTTAAAGTCGAAGCAACACCCCATAAAAATAATATGCATATACTTCCTATAGACACATCAATAAAATCCATTTCACTCCAGCTAACACAATCATTAATTATCCGAAACAGAGATATATTTATCTTTGAGTGCAAGTGGGATACAAAACCATATCTTTGAGTTTACACTGCGGTGGTCCATAGGCTAAACAAAGGATTACCTGCAAGAATTAATTTGTCACCAATATTTTGGCTGGGTCAAGTTGCAGGGATGGATGGAATTAGTCTCCATGATCGAAGACAAATGAAATGACAGTTATAAAAAGTATGGCATTCTATTATGTTTTAGTTGACTCTAAACTTGCACATCTTGGGCAACTTATTCCATCTTGATACAATAATGAGATCGTCTCCCTAAAATAATTCTAAGGGTACCAGTCTCTCAATACAAAATCTCTACAGATCTAATGTGTGGTGTCCATTCAAAATTTCATGTAGATGACCGGATTGTGTATAAATCCGACACACCCACGTAGACTTTGGATTTTTTGCCTCGTAATTAATAGAGAGTTCTATATACACAGTATACTGTTGAATATTGTTTCGACGACTCTCACGTACAAAATCGTTTCCCCTACGTGGCATATTCTCAATATATATGTAGTTTTACTTTTTTGTAGATCGAGTAGCAAGAGTTCAATATAAAAGGTCAAATGAAAAACATATGGAATTTCCACGCATGTTCAAGCTTCTTCTCTCATTATGATTTTGTACAACTACTGTTGAACATAACTTGATTTTTCTGTTGCTTCCGGGCATAGCACGGGTACAGGCAGGCCAGTTGGGATTGATAATCCTCCTTGGTATGGTTTTCTCGAACCAATGAAATCTTTTACTATTTTGGCAAAAGAAAAAATGTGTACGTGTGTTTCAATGCTTGGATTTCAATGGGCTCAGCTCATAATTGGAGTAATTGTATATTCATGTGTATCAGTTATTTTATGGGAAATTGAACTCCCAATATCCATGTCTTGGTAGTTGTGATTCGTGAAAGTGAAGCACATCCATTTTGGACGAGAAATTAAATACAAGTAGCAGTAGTTAATCATGTATGTATATGATGCTTCACATCTGCCAAGCACCCCTTGCAAAGTGGGTGCAAAGCAGTCGTTCCGGTCGTTCATCTCAGCAATCGACGGCTAGAATCTTAATCGAGCTATGAACGGTTTAGATTTGTATGCATACAAATTCAATCCAAATCGTTCGTGCGGAGATGAATGACCGGATCAACTGCTCTACATTGCTTTGCAGGGAGATGCTCAGCAGCATCCCTGTCTCATTCTCCAATGCATATGTTGGGTCACCAAACTTGTATATTTTTCCAAAAAAAAAAATAGTAATTGTTTTCCTTATCTGACCATTGAGATTGAACTTGTGGTGGAAATCCATAGTGAGATCATCAGCTTTGAATGTTACTACTATAATAATAATAATGCTTTGGTGATAAAATTTGTGAACCAAATAATTCGGAAATTGAAGCGTACCCATATGTAATGTACAATAATTGACAATGTCGTAGCATCACTCTAATAGTGATTTTAAGGTTATATATATATATATAGATTTCTGATAATTCAACTGTAATCTTATTAAAGGAGAAGCACTCTGAACAGGAAGCTTCCCGGCATCTTCCGTAAAAAGTTGTTTAATTAGTGCAAAAACTAAAACAATTAACATGTGGAGGCACAATGAATACCAAAGAGCCGGTAGATAATTGGACTGTTGGAGTAAACTCGTATTTGTACTTCATATCTGATATAAAAAGGGAATTGTCCCCAATTTAGTCAGTCAAATGAATTAGGTACCAAATTATAATGATATACAAACAAACTGAACAAGTTAAACTAATGCAGTCTTCCAATTGAATATCGTAAAAAATAGGAAAAGAAAATTCTATATGAAACCTTATATCAGTTGGTTCCCCCTTCATATCCACGAAAACGAAATTTGACTTGCTCAACAACATGCCAATATCAGGAATACAAACCTACATATGTGTTCTCTATTGAGCACAGCATACTTTAGGTTACACCCCAGATGACAATTAGGGGCAGAGCCAGGCTTTGGGCACGGGGTGACACCGTTAAATAAAAATCTAATTTATATGTTTTCTAGAAAAATGTGAAGGTAAGAATTAAAATGTAATGTCATATAATTAGATTTTGTCGTGAGTTTCTTTTTTTGAAAAAGAAATAAATGGTTGTTTTAACCTCTCCTGTGGTATGCAAACACAAGACTTTAGAGCATCTCCAACCTTGACCTATTTCAAGACTCAAATTTAAAATTTGGGTAAAATCCAAAAAAAAAAAAAGAAAAAGAAAAAAACCCTCTCCAGTCTTTGACCCAAAACCTTCCTCATTTTTGGTTTTACCCATTTCTTTCCCTAATTTGAGACAACCCAAGTTTCTCCCTATTTTTCCCCCCAATATTTCAACGGCTCCTTTCATGCCATTTTGAGAGCATGGCATTGGCTTTCCCAAGTTTGGAAACCTGCAACTCTCTCTCTCTCTCTCTCTCTCTCTCTCTCTCACACACACACACACATGACCGCCGCCACCAGAACGAGTTCCTACAAATGGAAAAGAAAGGAGGATATATGGATCAGAGTTCTGTGGGTCACCTAAGTGGTAGACTGTTTGGGTGGTTGGCGGTGGTTATGGAGGTGGACCAAGTTCTTCTTCTTTTTCTTCAAAGCAGTCACTCTCTATCCCAAACCAAATTTGTTCCCTTATATTATTTACATTATTGTCATTGAATACTTAAAAAATAATATATTTGGGTAAAAGATCCTTTTGCCATTGGAGTGAACCTGATCTAAAATGGGTTTTTATCCAAATTTTGACCCAAATTTGGGTAAAATTTTGGGTCAAGGTTGGAGATGCCCTAAGAGCATCTCCAATGCATACTCTATATCTTCAAATCTCTCTCTATTCCTCTATTTTGGAGGAATTAATCAATCCAACTTATCATCTATAATTTGCCTCCATTTTGGAGGATAAAAAATTAATGGAGGAATGGAGGAATAGAGGCAAAAATGGAGTTTACTGGATTGGAGAGGCTGAGTTTGGTCATCAACTCCAAATCTTTACCTTTTTTTCCTTTTGTTTCCCGTCGAAAGAATGGAGGAATAGAGATGTGTGGATTAGAGTTAATAGGAATTGTAAAATCCTTCAAAATCACTTTTTTAATATAAAATTATATTTTGATCCTCCAAAATGGAGGAATAGAGATTGTTGGATTGGAGATGCCCTTACGGTATTAACTTTTCTTGATTCAAACAAGCCATTCTCTGAATTGCAAGTTTTACAATATCTGTACGAACTATTGCTTACGCGTAAATACCTAGTCAATCTAACCACGTTAGTTATGAAAAAAAGTGTGTTGAAATGGGTCACGTAAAAATTTAATGTCTTGCTTTTCATTTAGTGGAAAAAATACAAATTTTATGGGAATGTATGCAAAGATGAAGGGGAGGGGGGGCTACCACCAGAACAAGGCATGAGTTTGCGTGAATTTTTTCACAAATTTTATATTTAACCTTTGTACATTTTTTGTGTATGTAGGTTTTTTAACAATTGGGGTGGCACATGCCGACTTCCCTAATTGCCTCTGCCCCTGATGACATTGGCTTAAAATCAGCTTGTTAGACTTACTTATAACACTAGAAATTGGTTTTGCACCAAAGATACGCTAGAAATTGTTTGAGTGGTTTCAAATTCAAGAAAAGTTTCCCTGCTAAATAGGGACGGAGCCAGAATTTTACCCTAGCAGTGGCAAAATGCGAAGGATTGGGGGATGCTGTCAAGCGAGGGTGCTTGGCAGCGGTGCCAAGCGGCCGATCTGGCCTTTCATCTCAGTACAGACGGCTCGATTTAATCCAAGTACATCTACGGTCGGATTGACCGCTCGACACTGTTGCCAAGCAGCCCCGGTTGGCAGTATCCCCGAGTCCGCAAATTAAATGTATATACTAAAAAAAACATGCATTGCAATATAAATAGTCATCGACTCTAGAAAAAATTAAAATAACATAATAAAAACTACATATAGTAAATGATGTTTGTCGTTTGCACATAGAGTATGAAAAAGACTAATATAGTTTTGGAATACTATTTTGGATCTCCTTTCTTTAAAAAATCTAGCGGTGTCGAGTCTATATAAATTGGGGATAACTTTTTTTTTTTTGCATATAATAATTGTATTTTCTAAAATTCTTGTCGTGGTGGCCACTCCTACTAGACCCCCTAGCTCCATCCCTTTGTATGCACCCTGACCAATATATCTTTGGAGGACCAAATACGACGTGACAATAACTTAGCAAGGTAGCATGCCAGAGTTAACAATTTTGATAGAAATGTTCCCTTCTCTGTCCATGTTTGTTAGATGGGTCTTGAGTCTTGATTCTGCTATAAAAATCTTTCAATCACTAAAGGCCATGTTACTAGAACTCTATAAAGCAATAAAAACTTGGCAAAGTCGCATGTCATTATATCATAGAATTGATGAAAAGAGTCTTTCCTCATCTTTCCGTGTTGGTTCCGTTTGTATAACAATGTGAGCTTGACTCATTCAAAAAATCTTAGGATCATTCATGGCATAGTTCTTTGGATTCCATAGAGCCGCAAAGACTTGGAAAATACATATGTAATTATCAGAGAATAGACAAGAATAGCATCTCCTCATCTTTCCATCTTTGTTTTGTTTTGGAAAAATCTTGCAACGATTGATTGAGAACCTCATGATTCGAAAAATCTTGCAATTATTGATTGAGAACCTCATGTGTTTATCATCAGGGATTGATGGCCATGTCCTTACCACTCTATACAACAACTAGCATGCAAAGACTTGTCAAAAGCCAATTCAATGTCATTATCATAGAATAGAACTCGTTGGAAAAATTTTGCAATCAGACACCATGCATAAAGCAGCCCAGACTTGGTAACGTGTCTTTGTAGTGGATATTTATTGGTGATTTCGTATCCATCTCCATTGATTTTAGTGTATAATGGGGAACTTAGCTCATTGAAAAATCTTGCAATGAGTATTTATTCACTACTATTGACATGACATACAAGAGAAACGAGCTATATTTCTGGAGAGGAGCAAGACTATACATTTTGATAATAAGTTTTTTTTTCCAATGTAATAGTAGTATTTTTTTAGAATCGTAGGGAGGACGATCGCCCCTACTAGCCCCCCTCTGTCTCCATCATTGCTGCTGAATAGATGGAATAGAATGTTTACCGGCTATAAAATGCAACACTGTAATCTTTTGCTTATGGTGCTTTTATTTATTTCCATGGCTTCGGTCAGCTGTCCCGAATATTGTGTGGAAAATCGATTCCTGAGAAAAGTAACGTGAGGTGAAGTAAAAGATTATGAAATTCATTTTCACGAGTGTGTTTTATTATTGATAAAAAATCTTGCAGGAAAATTAGAATTTATTATTTTTGGCAGAATTTATTTTGCAGGAAAGTGAATTTCAGCGAGAAAATTGAAGCTACGAGTCCTACGGTTTTCTGATAACTAAACATACAAAAAATTATGAGAAAATTTAATTTTTCCATCCTAAGAGATTATGACTGAAAAAAAAAAAAAAAAACCTCAATGAATAACTAAAACTGGACATTATATGTTGGGCCCATAATGGAAAACTGGAGAGGTCCATTTCGGGGGGGTCTACTGTAAAGAAGCCCAATCCGACTATCAGTTTCATCCAACGTGCTTTCCCTTCCAATTCAACTGTTCGAATCCAACTGTTCTAATCAGGTAATCAGCAAAACCTTCCACCGATCCCTGCATCAAATTCACAAACCATTCCCCATTAGGAGTAGATTATACGGTGATCTCTTGCTTATTCATCACCTATCATCCGAACCCCCTTTTCCGATGGCGAGAATTGGGGGAATCGGCAGAAATGGTGGAGCAGCACCCATCAGTTCAACTCTTTCTATTTTATTATTGCTGTTGATGTCCCTTGCTTCCAATTCTCTCGCTTACAGACCTGGGGACATCGTACCCATGAGCAAGAGCGGCCAATACCACTCTGTCAGTTGTCTAAACGCTTCTCTCTCTCTCTCTCTCTGTGTATTGATTTTATTACTGATCTGGGTATTTGCCGTGTTGTGTATTGTGTGCATCAGTCGAGAACAGTTTTGCATGACATGATTGGTCGCCACTGCCCAATCTTTGCTGTAAATCGTGAGGTGCCCCTTCTTCTACGATGCGCTAATTGGGTTTTTTTTTTTTCTTTGCGTGAGTTCAATATTTCTGTATTTGAACTGGGTGCTAACTTCTTGTAGGCTTTAATTCCTATACCGAAACCAACTGGCTACACTGGTGCTGATCCGTATAAGATGTGAGAGACCTTTCTTCGAGCCTCTTATACAGTTTTTTGGCAATTTCATTTGGTGGCATATAGCTGGTTGAGTAGATTACTTCATTGATTTATGTTTAGGAACTTAGCATCACTTCATATGTTGCAAATATCCTCTAAAATTGTGAAAAGGTTGTCACTTTCACTTTGTTGACCTAGTGGGTGCATCATTCCAGTTTTTGATCTGGGTATTTGCCTCTGAAAGTTTTTCTTTTCTCCACTTCCATTTGTTAACATTTAGCTGATTAAGTGGATCACTTCATGGATATATGTTTGGGAACTTCAGAGGTTGAAATATCTTCCAACATTGTGACAAGGTTGTTACTGTTTCTTTGTTAACCTAGTGGGTGCATCATTCCAATTTGCGATAATGTAGAGTGTTAGGATGTAGTATATTTATTGGTGAACAATGGAAGCAGTCTGAAATCACCCATCTGGAGTCAATGAACGAAGGATTTGTGGCAATATATTCCATCTTCTATCAGTAATTAGTGTGAGATTCCTGATGAAGGCATCTTCTTTAATCATTTGTGGGAGCTCTTGAACTAGATTTCCTATTGTTTCAAATTCGCATATGAAGTTCGTTTCAAAATAGGAATTATCTGTTACGTTGTGCTATATAACTACGTGTAATGCTTATAGAGAGTCCGATGGCACAAGGGGTCTGGGTCTTAATTTTCTTGGAAGCTAGTAACATTTGGCTTTGTTCACTATTTATAAAGTGCCGTGAAGATGTTAGTTTTATCAATTTAAGCTAAATGACCTAATAGTTACTCAATGTGCTTCAAATTCGATCACAAGTGTTGACATGTGATGCTTTCAATATGCATGTTTTTGTTCGTATGTTGCACCATTATCCAAAGATATTCTTAGAACTCTTCTTTTGCAGATCATTTCAAGTTGGAAGAGAGAAGTTTTTGATTCCATGGCTTTTGGTGATAAATCGAAAGGGCCCTGAGGTTCCCATGATTGACGTTCTTTTGGTAAGGGTTACAATGTGGGAAACTTGTTTACATCATTAAATTTCATATTTATTGCATCTTTAAAGATGCTGTGAAATACTACGAAGTGCTTTTTAAGTTTGTAATATTCTCGCAATCGTTTTGTAGTAATAAGTTTTTAATATTCTAAAGTTATGGAGATGTTTTTGTTCCAATGTTATGCAGAGGTACTCTGGGAGCGATTTACTTGGTGTCACTGCCAAAGTTGTAGATATGCCACATCACTGTATGTAGCTCCGTGACTAACTTCTTGCTTGGAAGTCGTATTACATTAAAATCACCTGGAAGTTGATATGCGCATTTACTTTGCTCCATTTACTTTGTGGACAATGTTAAGATATTACAATAACCTGCTAGAAGTTTATTGCTTGTGAAGCCTTGCATTTGCATACTTCTTATTTTGTTATCTTTCATGTGATTGCTCACAAGACTAGACATGCAAGGGTTCTTTTGCTTTGTGGTCAACAAAGTAACTTACAGTCACATCTTGCGGATATGGACAGCAAGAATTTCTTAGCAAAGGTGTTCGGTTGAAAAATAGAATTCAGAAATGGAGTAAAGTTTATTGCTGATGTAATATAAGATGGATGGGTCTTCTAAAGTATGGTAAATTAGTTTCTTAAATCATGATGCGAAAAAAAGTTGAGTGCAAGGTTGGGAGAAGTGAATTAAAAAAAAGTTGTAGATATTCTTGAAACTTGCTATGAAGGGTAAAATAGGCAACGAAAGAGATGAGAATATCAGAGGGTGTAGGATAGTGGAAGTCCATTAGGCTGTGAAGGCTCTCACCGCCACCCTCTTTCTCTCTTACGGTGCGTGGCTCTCTCCTTCGCCTCAGGTGGTTTCCTCACCATTGTGATCGCACAAAAAGGCATAGAGATCAACTTCTGCAGAGTTTGGTGATTTCTCTCTTCTTCTCTGATGATTAGAATTTCATTATGACTCTTCAAGCACGGTGCTGGTGTTCCCTCCTGCCAATTCAAAATTTGCTCATAATGCTATCATAGGGAAAGTTAATAGTTTCAAGTCTCCCGTCCAGACTCCAGTGAATTTTTCCACGTTCTACACTTAAATTCTATGACTTTGGGTTGTCGCCAGTTCCAGTTCTGTTGCATGAAATGTTATATTTTGTGCCTCAATCCTTTCCTTGTCTTGTAGACAACTCATCCTTATTACAATCAGAATAATTAAAATGCTCATCGTGAATCCCTTGTACATTTTTAGGATGGATCAAGTTATAATGAATTCATCTCTCTCTTGAGCAGATCTTGAAATACATCCGGACATCCGTAGCCAATTTTGGAATCCACAACATTGGCCGAAACACGTGCTTGTCAGATACACATGGTTAGTGATACTGTTTATAGACTCGGTGTCTTGCAAACTTTCTGGTTATTGGTTGATTGTTTCGCTGTTTAATTTTGTGGAAATTAATGACGTTGGTGACCTGAAGTCATTGAATGGACTTTAGAGGTGACTATCTTGAAATGATTAAAAGGATTTTGGTGGAGTTAACTACCTGGTCTTACAACTTATTTTGCCTTGTTTCTGTTCAGTACCATGTTTATGCATGTGAGATTTTCCTTCTTTTTTAGTTGTTTAATTTGTATTTTTTGCATACCATTATGCAATCAGAACCTTTTGACCTAGCTCATGCTTAAACACGATGGACTTTTGAACCTTTGGTTTTAATGCCTCTGGTTACCCCAAATCTGTGTTTACCCCGGAAGGTAATGCTTTGGAAATTAGGGGAGCAGGTAGTGGAAGTTTCTGTATGATTGAATCTCTTAAGATTTGTTTCCCTTCTACCTTTTAGTTCATCTTTGATGGGACATTATCAGAAACTTGCATTTGCATACTCTGCATTTGACTTGAGTGTGAGGGTCTGTTTGGTTATAAGATCACGAACCCCTGGGGTTGGTGATCAATCTAGCCAAACTACTCACAGCAGCTCCATATTTGGGATTGGATCACGTTGTCTTCATTCCACTCTGATCTATATGGATGGGTTTGACTGAAGCTATATGTCATATATGTTCTTCTGGGTCTGCTGTATGCATGAGAGCAGCATGTTGAAATGCTGATATAGCTACATACAAGGAATTCATAACGCGAAACATGATGTTGCTTCACATGCGGTATAACCTAAGAAGCACTGACACGTCTACATGCCTCACGTATCCGTGCCAGTCACAAACAAGACACGACCCAAAACAACACATATGGAGATGTGTCGGACACACCTTAATACTTGTCCTATATTTAATTATCTTTTGTTTAGTCGGACACTTAGGAGACGTTGCAGTCACTCTTGACACACGTTGTGGACACATTAGTAGGGTACAATGCAGTTCTCAAAAGTGAGCCCAGAGCCAAATTTTCATCGATTTTAAGTTCATGAATACCGACACAGAGTTGATTTGTATCTCCTAACTGATTCATTTTGTATTTTTCTCTTCTTATTTTGATAAAAATGATGGTTTGGCTTTCACACAATTTCCTATGATACATCTATGATGTTAGTGTATTCTATATTCGACGTGGCCTAGTTTTGGGAGAAATGACAAGTTCGCATGTCCTTGTCATGTTGTCTCTGTACCCCGTCTTTGTATATTTTCTTCTTTGGGTAGAATAAAGTAATATCTGCTAATGTGAGTGCTTGCCTTCTGGTGGAATGTGTCTAATAGATTCTGCATTCTTGTTCTTTTAAAAAACGTGCGGCTTCCTTATCCTTTTCTATTCTGTAGAGTTGAGTCATGGTTATGGTGTATGCAGGAAAGAACAGTCAGAGATAGATGTGACTTCAGGATTTTATGTTCTGTTTGGATCAGGTAAGAAAGCTCAATGAAAAAATATCTGTTTTCGTTGTTAATTGCTGCTATACTTGGATCAAAGATTTGTGAAGGGTTTTGTCGAGGGAAAGACACTCCGAGGGGTTTCCCTTGACAAATTCAAGGTGTGTTTCCATTATGCTTTTTATTTTTATTTTTATTTTTATAACCAATCCATGCACAAATCCTTGATCCAAACACAGCCATAAAAAATCAAATAACTCTGTACCCTGGATAACAAATATGCACTATATCTTGTTTCTTGAATATCAAAATCCTTCTCTTAGCTGAAATGGTTGAGTTACCGAAGTTTGTTCTTTCATCTGGCTTCATATTTGCATTTTACATCATCTAACCACATGCTCACATGCTGAGCAGACAAAAGCTCTCTCTCTCTCTCTCTCTGGAGTTGACACGGTGCAACTATTAACAAAGCTAGAGAGAGAGAGGGAGGGAGAGACGTGTTGGCGCCCATTTGTTAATTGACTTTGATGCT
This sequence comes from Rhododendron molle, assembly GCA_025413875.1. Classification (NCBI taxonomy): domain Eukaryota; kingdom Viridiplantae; phylum Streptophyta; class Magnoliopsida; order Ericales; family Ericaceae; genus Rhododendron; species Rhododendron molle. The sequence goes on from CM046392.1 coordinate 51,990,720, forward strand.
ATGTTTTGGATCTTGGATTGGTGGAGTAAAAATGAAAAAAAAAATGGAAAGAAAGAAAAAGAAGGAAAGGACAGGAAAAGAAAACGAGGTTAGGCAAGCAGAACTTTCTGACGTTCTGGTTAGGCTGTGAGAATGTTACAAAGGTGAACTGATATTTCACAAAAAGGGGAGCAAATTTGAATATAAAGGCGTACAAGTACTCATTCCGTTTAAATTTTGCTTCCCTTAACAAATTCACAATCCAAACGTAGTGTTAGTGAATGATCAAGAAGCAGCACCTGCTTGAAATTCAAGCTATTAATCCCCTTTACTGGAGGAATTCTGAGTCATTCATTTTTAGCTTCCTTCAGTTTTACCTTTTAAAAAAATGGAGTAGGTTTGGTTCGAAGTTCATCCTTGACCCTTATATTCATTATCACCTGCATGATATGCTTTGGCAAATTGACGACATCATTCCTCGCCCATCTGGTTTCCTTTTGCATGTTAAACAGGGCTTCTGATGACATTTATTCTCTCGATATACATCTTGGAATCCTCTCGTGAAAAATTTGCAAGGTATGGTCTCTTTTTTTCTATTACATGGTGGATGTCCATGCTTCCAAAAGGCCGATACTCGGTCTTTTATCCACTCATCTTTTCTTTTTACTTCCGCACAACAATGAAAGAGATGTCAGATCTTTCTTAGCGTCCTTGATTGAGAATGATGGAGTTCTGCATTTCTTCCCAGGTTTGTGATGGAAACTGTTGCAGAAACTAGTATGCCTGCTGAGGGAATGGCGAAGGTTGAGTGATAAAGCTCTATAAAGTTCTCCAACCGATTTCTTTATGTTCAGGGCTCTCAAAGACTAAAGAATTTGATGAAATTGTGTAGAGGAGGTTTGAAGACATGTTTCAGCAACATTTTTTTGTTTGCTCCAAAAAAGGAGAGTCTAGCGACCATTTCTTTTTCTCCAATTTCCACTTGGAGGTAGCGAGAAAGTGTTTCGTGACTTGTGTAATAGCAGAAGACAGTGAGACTTGGCCTCTGTTCGTCCGGGAAAGAACTTCCGATACAAAACCAAAGTACTAATTTTCTAGAAAGAATTTCAGGCTGATGTGGAGGATCATAGGGGTATCATGGTGGAAATCTTGCATATGTGGGCATGTACCCCGTGAACTGTAAACTGATTTTTTTCCCTTCAAAGCTCTTGGCTTTGGGAGTGTTTCCAATAGAAGTGGCCTGTGGGAACAGATTTTAGATTACAGCTTTAATAATTATGCTTTAGATTATAGGTTTTAGTAGAAGCATATATATGTGTTGTTACTAGTGAGATTAAGCTGCAACAGGGGTTAGCGAGGTTTTAGTAGGTTGGTCCACAAGGGGTTTCAGAGGCTATGCATCAGCGGGGTGTTAGTAGATTAAGCTGCAGCACATTTGGTATTGTTTGCTCCCTCCAAAAGTTTTCGGTTCGAAACTTCTTAGGTGCTATTAACTCTTTTAGGGACTAGTTCATATGGAGCATTGCTCTCTGCTTTGGTTGTATTTGGGATCTTTGCTAGTGGATAGTGGAATTGTTCTCTCTGGTCCGGATAAGTCATCAAAAAATACACATTCAAAACTAATCACTAAAATCGAACATTTGCTTCCAAAAGTTGACTTATAATGAGTAGCTATAGTACCCGTTATTTCAAGTGCTGGGGGTTGATAATGAGCTGAGTAGCTATGATACTCATGGGGAATTCAAGAAATCGTGGGAAACGCCAAGAGAAGTGGATTAGTCATGGCTTGGTTTATATCGGCTTTGCTTCCATTTTAATTGAACCCTTCGTTGTAGACAATATGATTGATAAGTACTACAGAAGTTAGTCGAGGTGTGCATTAGTCAATCGGAACACCATGTGTTATGAACAAAGTTAATTAGGTTGTTTCATTTCGGAAACTTCCACCCTATTAAAGGGGTTATTGCACTCCTTGCTAGTGACAAACAAACCAGAAAGTCCATTTTTACTCTGTGGACTCCGAAATTTTGGACAAGGTGGTAACATACAAGAAAGCCACATGGAGTATTTCACTGCAGGATCTTATATTTTATGAGTCAAATGAACTCACTTGTCGTATGGTATGGTCCCAGTATACATGAATTTCAGAATATGATTCTGGAACCAATTAAATAAGCAAAAAGAGACAGGATCAAACATTTCAATGGGTGTGCTAAAGAAACCTATAATTGCCATCAATATGTCATGTCAACAAAGAAGGACTTTTAATAAGAGAAAAAAAAAGATCAAAAGGAAAACCATTAGCAATAGCAAATTAATGACCCCCCAAACCAAGGTTTCTTATCCTGATATTAGTAATCAACAGTACAACCCTGCAATGGAGTGATGGGACTTAGTTAATTATATATATACTATACAAATGCTTAAAATGATACGAAATTAACCAAGTAAAAGAAAATTGTATCAGTTGTGACATAATAATTATTCCCATATGGCGCTCCACCTCCTCCACCCACTTCACATTTATTAGTATTAATTTGTAAAGAACAACATGGGAATTAAAAAAGGGAAATGATTTTCACTCCTTTTTTTTTTGTTAATGCCACTCCCCTACAAGTGTATTTTTGCACAAAAAAAAAACACTTGAAGGGAGTGGCGTTAACAAAAAAAAAAAGTGACAGAATCAGCAGCCTTAAAAAATGTACTATATGGGAACATATATAGGTTTAATAAAAGTCAAATATTGGATACTTGGACCTATGGTCAGCTGAATCATCCAAATTGCTTCAACGAAAGTTACACATGCACTATGTAGGTTTAAATTTCTCGATCTTTCTGTTTCAAACAAAGGGAATAACCTTTGTTCTAAACCAAACCGAAACAAATCGAGTCTTGTGCAATTCCAATCTATTAGAGTCGGCATATGAATTCTATTTTTTTATTGAGCTCACATTCCTATTAAGATCCACGTCATAAACACCTAACAAGACTTTTACGTTCTGCCTTTCAGGTTCTTAGCACAAAACCCTCCTCTTTTATACAAAAAAGAAAGATAAGACTAACCAGAGAGAGAGAGAGATAGAGAGAGAGAGTAAACATTTAAATTACCACCTCGAAAAATGTTTCCCAACATATAATAATGAAAAACCTTACTTCCTTAACAAAGGAAATTTTTAGAAGTTGCAGAAAGTATAGGAGGATTAAAATTCGAAGATTTCATCAGAATAAGTTCTAATGTCTCTTCAATTTATCGCATAAATAAATGAAATACATGTTTGGTATAATTTATAATTTTTAGTTTGTTCATTGCAAAAAATAAAAGGTACATCGGCCTTGTGTCAAATTCGCAGGTTTGACTTCCATTGTCTACATAACCACGCACACAAAAAAAAAAAAAAAAAACTCTTATAATTATACTATAGAAGCTTGTCTTGCGATTAACTTTCAAATTCGGAATGAGTCGTTAAAGAGTGCAAGCGCGTAAGTTGTTCTGCGCACTAGCTCAATTATCGCAAATTGTGTATTCTGAGCTAAGGGTTCAACTAAAGGATCCTCTTTAGCAACTGAAAATGATAAAGACAGTAACGAAAGAGTGCTCCAACTCATGGACCACCTTGGAGAGAGTACCTCTCTCTCATACCCTAAAAGCAACCCCCAAGGGGCAAAACAGAAAATTAAAAAACAAAAGGAATGGAGACGAATAAAAATTGAAAGATTCCAATTGGGGAATAATGCATGCTTGATCTGGTTGAGAACTAAAAAGGGTAATTATTACTGCTTTTTACATGGTTTTTAGCTTTTGAGCTTTTTTCCTGGTAATGTGCCAGGTTAAAGTCCATCAACACTTGTACTGAAGTTAGGTATTTAATATATATTCAAAAAAAAAAAAAAAGAATTAGGTACTTAATTAGAATGGACTACATGATTGGACATTAATATTATTATTATTCATTAATTGACCAAGAGTATTAATAGTAATATAATCAAACATTTTAGTTCGTGATGAAGACATTTTGGCAGAACTTGCAAATAGGGTGCTAGTGAACTAAACTTTCAATGGGACTAATTACTATTGATCGAGAAGCATGTGCTAAAAGTCCTTTCATATTAAAGATATTGGCCTATTGGGTACTTCATCTATGCTTCAAGCATGCTTATTTGGATTGACGTTTTTTTAATGTAGGCTCCTTTTGTTTGTTTCGATGTAGTAAAATAATTCTGGAACAAATAATTTTCGTGTAAAGTATTTTTCAGTATTTAGTTCACAAATAAATTTACTATAACAAAACATAATATGAGAAATAGGATAAGAAATGATAAGGGAGGAAGGAGAAGATAACCAATGATCTCCGCCTATACACTTCAGATGTATTTATGCATATACTCGTGATCGATGAAAGGATAAAACCAAAAAGGAAAAGGTCATGAGGGTCATGGATACAATCAGGAATATGCTGTAGATTAATTCCCCCCCCCCCCCCCCCCCCCCCCCAACCAATGTTTATAACCTCTGTAGAGTTTACTTTTCAAGCGTAAGGGTGAAGAAACCGAGAGAGAAGGTTGGAGTCTAAAGACATAAGAAATGACTTACGGGTAATCGGGGTAATTTGAGAGGAAAACATTATCAGTCATATAGGGTGACACGTTGTACTTTGAAAAATATTTTACATTGCTTTTGTCCAATCAAACAACATAAAATGATTAAAATATTTTACATCGAAACAAACGGAGCCAATCAAAGTATTCACAACTCCAATATCTTATCTCATGCTTTCGGAATATGGGTTTTGAAAACAGGTTAACACTGCAAGCTAGACATGTAGAACAAATTGTCTTGGTCTTGGTCTTGGTCTTGAATACCCTTTGAGAACATAAATTGATCGAGCACAGCATGCAAGAGATGACCATATCTTACGTACGGTATCATTCAACAGCTAATTCAATCACTATCTATGAAGCACCGACACCTCTAAAGGTCGAAGTATCGGAGTGTCAGACACGGGGACACGGCGGGGACACGGCAGGGACACGCCACGTGGCGTGTCCCATAATTTAATTTAAATTTTTTACGGGGACACCGCGGGGACACGGCGGGGACACGGGGGGACACGGCTGGGGACACTGATGGGGACACGGCAGGGGCCAAACTGTAATTTTTGAGGGACTAAACTGTAATTTTTGAGGGGCCAAACTGTAATTTTTGAAAAAAATTGGGGGTTAAACTGTAATTTTTTTAAAAAATTTGGGGCCAAATTGTAATTTTTTAAAAAAATTCTGGGTGTCAAACTATATTTATTTATTTATATAAATATTTATTTAAATAAATAAATATACACGTGGCGTGTCCCCGCCGTGTCCGTGTCCCCGTGTCGGTGTCCGTGTCCGTGTCCGTGTCCGTGTCGGTTTCGGTGCATCATAGATCACTATTGATTCAATGAATTGTCTATTCGGTGAAATTACGTACATATCATTTTACTAATAATCTTGTCAAACAAACGGCCCGAGAAGAATATTAGAGGGATACATATATGGTAGAGTAGTGTGAATAGATTTTATATGTAGTGGAGGGTTGAAATTTGCATTTCCAAAAAGAATGTACAAGTCTGTCGTGAATCACCCAACACCTTAAGATGTCACCCATATACGCATCAATGTGCGATATTGCGTTCTTCTCCCATGCTCCACAGGCTTATCTCTCCATATCTCTAGTTCATAATTGTGCAACTAGCAATAAAAAATTGCCTTTTGGGTTGCCACTAAAATTTGCCCCGTTTCACAAATTTTCTTAAAAAATAAACAGCTTAATTCACATTTTCAAATTCAAAAATAATGCAAATGGAAAATAATTTTTTAATTTTTTTTTTTGCACTGTTCAAAAGATTTCAGTGAAATCTATCAAACAAGATCCATTTTGTTAAAAAAATTATTTGCGTAAACACATTATTTTTAAGTTTGAAATTGCTTTCTTAAAAAATAAGTACTTATTTTGGTTTTAGAACACAAAAATTATTGAGAATTTCAAGGGGCTTGGCCGAGTAGGAATAGGAAAACCAATAAGTGTTTGTCCTCCATGAGGTTGCATGTACGAATTCTATGGAGGCCAAATATTTCAAACCTTGGAGCTGCTGGAGGGTTTATTCGGTCGTTAACTTTACAGCTCTAGAATTAGTCGATGGGTAGACATCCGGTTATAAGAAAATCAGAAATTATTGAGTGGACTACCTAGTAAGGAGGACCCCCCATTAATTAACGCATTTTGAAGAATTTGGCAATAAAGAAGGATGGTTGAGAATTTGGAATGAAAGATTAAATGGGTTCTGGAATGACTTTGGGAAATTAAAACAGTTGGCTATGATTCGTACGTCCAGATACTGAAAAACATATATGTTGGTTATAGTAATCAATCAAATTACTTGTTATTATTTTATCGATCTTTGGGAATGACCAAATTCAATGTAATTATGGGTCTAGGAAAGAGATTTATGGTGTAGAAAATCAAGGTTCTTAAAAAATCATGTACTACTACGTACTAGAATTTTCCAAAATGGCATTTCCAGCTTATACGGCGAAGACAAATGTTTTCGGACGCATGTTGTATCGAGAGTCATTCGATATGTGAGGGTTTCACAACCTGAAACACAAATATCAATAACTAGTACAAGAATATATTTTGCCTGATCGGAATGGAGTTTCCAGCTAATACGGTAAGGAAATTTCTTCGACACGTCCGGATACACATCTGGAATCGTTCGATCGATGTATTGTGGTTCCAGATGGCTCATGTGTAATTCACATGTGTCTAATGGTTCCCAACCCTATGTCCGGACATCCATCTCGGGTGACAGACTCAAACCCAAACACAGTCGTCGATGGAGCACTCAGTAAGTGCGCAGACAATAATAAGCTACTAATAGACTTATTGCCGAATTGTTTTCCATTTTGCAATGCCACCTTTCATGTGTTCTTCTCTCTCTCTCTATATATATATCTCTCTCTCTCTGGTCCTCCTTGTTCCCATCAATAAATTTCCAATTCGATCCATGGCTAATGACTTCAGTCATTGAGACAGATTTTTAACCTCGATCCCACAGTAGACGACGAAGAGTACGGTCACTTGTTTGAAGATTTTAAGGTTTGTTTTTTGTTTTTGTTTTGATCGAACTTCAAGATTTTTAAGGGTTGTTTTTGATTTACTATTCTCATAAATTCCGCTGCTTTTATATAGTACTCCATGTTCTGATTCCCCTGCTTTTTTTATTTTATGTAGTACTCCATAGTCCATACTAGCTATACTATATATGCTTATAAAGTACTACTCCAGTTGCTAATGCATTCTTCGTTTCTTCTTCTTTTGCCATCCATTATTTTGGTCATATCATTGATCCTCGTTCAACACCAACTACACTCCACTAGTACTTCTCTAGTCTCGTTTTTCGTCTCTCTCACTCTCTCTGTTTCGCAAAATAGAGAAGATGTGCGCGATGACGGGATCTATAGAAATCGAAACTCTCAACGAAGTAGCGTTGCGGGATGCAGGAGACAATGAACAACGAAAGATAAGCGATGTTTACAAATTCTTCCAGCATTTTAAGCAGCGTTTGCCTTTGAGCGAGGTTCTCTCTCTCTCTCTCTCTCTCTCTCTCTCTCTCTCTCTCTCTAATTAATGCAGACTACAGTTTTAGAATATCTGTTCATGCAAAAAAAAAAAAAAACATTCCTAAGAAGTACTATAAGCTTATGAGTGTGACATTTGAGTTTTTTTCTCTAACTTTTTATTGGAAAATGAAAAAGAAAGTAAACTTGTCAATTTCCGTGTAACAAAAAAAATGGAAAGATAAAGTAAACTTGTGTTAACTCCCATATTAGATGTGGCTCTTAGCCCATCTGATTGTACCTCTTGAGTTTCAAAAGGAAGGTATAGGGTTCGAGTCAATGGAGAAACGTCGAACCCTCTGATTGTTAGCTTACTAATTTTTCGCTAGTCCCCCATTGATGTATACAATATTGGTAAAAAAAAAAATTCCCATATTGATTTACTTATAGAAAAAAAAAGAAAAAAGAAAAATGCTACGAGTAATATATACATAGTAGTACCATATAGTTGGGTGTGTACAGTATGTACCTCTCAAGTTGATATTCTAACATAAATACCTAATATCAATCTTAAATTCATAATATTTTTATTTACCATAAAAAATTATTCTACATTTACTACCAAAAATATTTTGCATTTACTAGCATATCACACCGTCCCTCCATTCTGTTGAGGGATGGATGTAAACTTGCAAAGGTTGGGTTGGGGTGCCCAGGTTTTTAATAATTGCATTGGATACCCATATATCTATGTATATTCTCATACAATTCAAATAAAAATTGAATCATTGCCCCTCCCGTAATTTATACTACTAGAATTTATCATATCTCCAATCCAATGATTTCGATACAATTTTTTTTTTTTTTTTGTCAATCGATAGGATGATATTCATTGATGACAAAAGGATAACAATGAAAGGGCAGTCATCCCAAAAGAGGAAATATAGCAACCACAATGGAGGCCTAAATAGTAAATACAACGCCGAACATTTTAGGACCTCACACAACCTAATGCGCAAAACAGATGGAGAACATCTTCGATCAGCGCAACACAAGCCAAGCAACCAACAAAAACTCACGTAGGGGTTAGGAAAGCTCCCTCAACGGGAGAGAAAACAGAAAGGACCGAAAAAACATCAACAAAACAAAAAACACAAGGGTTCATAATTCATATTCCGCTTCTTTAGTTGTCCTTCCCAATAGAATTAAGCGTTTATAATTAGTGGAACTTTTAATGTCTAAGTCAACATTTTATCACATTGTATCATTTGGTTACAACTCATATTAAGTTCTAGTATTTAAAACCCAAAATAAACTCCTGTCTCTGTCCTAATTAATTCTGGTGGAGTTTTCTGTACTATTTTTTTTCGTAAACACCCTTTGTGTATTTTTATGTACAAAATATAAAGTACCTAAATTACCTCTCCAAAAATAAATACAAGTATTCCAAAAATAAATACAAGTATTCATCAACAAGAAGAAATCCCAAACTATAAAAGAATTAACAACACAAGATTTCAAAAGCATAACTTAAATATCACTTACAGTTATTTTTGCAGCAAAAGTTTTAACGACAGTCGCACAATAAATTTATCAGAAGCTCCTTCATGTTTCGAAGCATTTTGTAGCTTTGTATAGTATTTTCTAACATTTATTGCACATAGCATTTGCTTGTTTACATAAAACAAAACAAAACATTCACGCATGTATCTCATTATGCATAATTTTTCTTTAGTCTTTTATAATGAGTACCTTTAAAAGAGGCCCCTAAAATTTGGGTTAAAAGCAGCTGCACTTTCCGCTTTAGCCAAAGGCTGACACTGATTTGATTCTATGCACCTTTGGCATTAGCCAAGGGGCGGCACTAGTTTTGATTCTATGCGCCTTTGGCATTAGGTTTTGATTCTAGTGCTGGAAGCCTTGAACTAGCAACAGCTCCAAATGAAAGATAAAGCTGGGACCATAAACTTTAATGCTAGTAATTTCTTTCTTCCTAGCTAGCTAAGCACACCCCTTTCTTTGTGCTAGTGATGCCTTTTAAACCTTTGTTTATGCCCTTAAAAGGTACCATTTGCACCTTAAAAATATATACTTGAGAGTTAGATGTTTCACTAAAGTAGTAAGTACCCACGTACAGAATTGTAGTACTAATTATATATACTACTTAGGATGGTCCTGCTTTTGCCACTAATTGTGTTGACTGCGTACGTGGTACCATGGTAGCCTTTCCACTGGTTACATTGTGTTACTTGACTATTGTATTCTGGCCTTCACACAACAGGATCGTCATTAGTAATTAACTATCATATGTGCTCGATCAGTCTTTCTGTATGAAAAACAGTAAGATGTTCGTTGGGTTGGACTTTGGAGACTTTTTGGTGGTTACAATGGGAGTAGAGCACCTCCTATATGTGGGCTCGAATACAAGACGGGTGTCTCCTTCCGAGGGAAAGTCGGATACCAATCAATCTCACAGTCACAATCACTCCAATAAAGACTTTCTTGAATTCGTGAAGAATCTCGAAATATTCGTAATTCCTATAGAGCAACTGATTCTGGTTACGTACTGTAATCTGCATCCTAAAGTTAATATAAGCAGTACCACCATGCCACCTCAATGGCAGGAGTCTCGTGCATTAGATTTGCCTTTTTTATACAGTACCACCGTGCCTCCAAACCGTCTCTTAAAATTGATCTGCATGTTGATGATCATGTTTGTCAATGAGACTAATCAGAGACTGGATTCAAATGATGTTGTTATTGACCATTTTTCCCTTGTACCATGTAGGTGGTAGAAGAGCTACTACTTCTCGGAAAGACAGCATTCCCCATACTGATGACAACCTTGCTAATAGCCTCGAAATCAATCATCTCCATGCTTTTCTTGGGCCGTATGGGAAACACTGAGCTAGCCGGAGGCTCACTCGCGATCGCATTTGCAAATATCACTGGTTTTTCCGTCATGAAAGGCCTTGCAGTGGCTATGGACCCAATTTGCTCCCAAGCCTATGGAGCCAAGAGATGGTCCGTCCTCGGCCAAACGTACCTAAAAACTTTCCTCCTCCTCGTATTCGCATCCGTTCCCATCTCCCTTCTATGGCTAAACGTCGAACATGTCTTCGCCCGGCTAGGCCAAGACCGCATCATAACAAAAGTCGCCAAAGATTACCTCGTGTTTTCGCTTCCAGAGTTACTAGCCCAAGCCCATCTTTACCCGTTACGGTCATTTTTGAGGACCCAAAGCCTTACCTCACCGGCAACCATAGTCGCCACTTGCTCTACGATACTACACCTTCCCATTACGTACCTTTTCGTCACGTACTTGAGATTAGGGGTCAAAGGCGTTGCCCTGACCTCTGTTTGTTACGCATTCAACATGAACGTCGGCTTGTTGATTTACATCGCGATGTCAAAAGTGGCCCTAAAACCGTGGGTTGGGGCGACCGTAATCTCAACTTTCCAAGGCTGGGGTACATTGCTAAGCCTTGCAATTCCTAGCCTATGTTCCGTGTGTTTGGAATGGTGGTGGTACGAAATAATTCTGTTTCTAGGCGGCTTATTGAGCAATCCGCAATCAACAGTAGGCGCCGTGGGAGTCCTCATTCAAACAATAGGCGCCATCTACGTAGTTCCGTATTCTCTCAACGTAAGCATATCGCAACGCGTTGGGCACGAGCTAGGGGCCGGGGCAGCCCTCCGTGCCCAAAGGGCTGCCCTAATAGGCATAACCATCGGCCTTGCGTACGGACTCACGGCCTTTTGTTTGACTTTCGTGTTAAGGTCTGTTTGGGGGAAAATATACACAAACGACCCCGAAACTCTTGCCTTGATTGCAACCGCGCTCCCACTAATAGGGCTAGCGGAAGTTGGGAACGCTCCCCAGACGGCTGCTTGCGGAGCTCTAGTGGGGTCGGCTCGGCCCAAGGTGGGAGTCCGCGTGAACCTCGCGTCGTTCTACCTCATTGGATTGCCGGTTGCGGTTTTGTTGGCGTTTAAATTGAATTTCGGGTTTTGGGGGCTGTGGTGGGGGTTGGTGGCATCGCAGTATTCGTGCGTGGTGATGATGTTGTGTACGTTGTATCAAACGGATTGGAAGCATCAAACTAGGAGGGCTGAGGAGCTGACTCTGGCTGCTGGAGAGGAGGATGCGGTAACCAATTTGGTTGCCTGATTTCTCAAGTCTTTCTGTTCCAGGGTTTATCAGCACCACGGCCAATTCCATTCCATGTTAAAAAAACATCAAATTTTTGTTCACAGGAATTGCCGGGGTTATACTTCGGAGAAGTTAGAGAAAGGGAAGGAATGCAGCAGTACCGCTTTTAAGGTCTGTAGTTTCTCTTCGAATCTACCATCGTGTAACTTTTTTGTCAGTTTTTCATCGCGGGATTTGAATCATATAATTTTGAAATGTGAAATGGAATAAAGTCCCACTTTGATACAATGTATAGACTTTTTTTTTTTTTATCTCAACCTAAAAGTTGCCTTCCATCAAGTTGATGTCTCAAGTCGGCAAAAGAGGCTGCAGATAACAACTTCATATGTTTAGGCCAATCTTCTTCAGGTCGTCAGCCTTACAAAACCAAACACGTGCTCATGTTAAAGTAAATTAATGCATGCAATTTTCATGAGGCTGAGAGATGTAGGGATGGCACCATCAACGAAATAGACATTCCAACCACCTAATGATCAAGGCCCGAGAGTGTTGAGATTTAAAAATGATTTATTAATGTCTTACATTCGAAACATATTAGGTGCTATCAACCATCTTAGGTTAGTCTATGACTTTAATTGAGACCCCCGCAAGGAGGCGCGCATTGGAATTAGTCTCCAAAGATTGGTCGAGGCGTGTATAAGCCGAGCCGGACATCTCAGTTATCAAATACAAACTAAATTACCATTCCATTAACCAGTTTCAATTACTACTATGGACGTCGGGTCATGTAGCTTTGGCCTGAAAAAAATCAGGGAGGAAAGGACGGAGTAGTACTCGAAAAGAATCCTACTTTTCAAATTAAAGATCATTCTCGAAAAAAATCCTACTTTTCAAATTAAAATCATTACACATGATCTCTCTCTCTCTCTCTCTCTCTCTCTCTCTCAGTTAGGAGTGTAACCGGTTCGGTTCGGTTCGGTTCAGGGGGGATTTTGACGAAACCGAATGAAACCGATTCAGGGAGTAGAAGGAACCGAAACCGAGTTTTGATGGTCGGTTCGGTTTGGTTCTCCTTCGGTTCGGTTTGCCGAAAATTTTAAAAATATTTAATATATTTAAAATATATTTCAGGAAAATCAAAAGCATATTAAAAAATATATTTAAAAATATTTAAAATATATTAAAATATATTAAAAAATATTTAATATATTTTAAAAATATTGAATATATATATATATATTAAAACCGGTTCGGTTCGCCGAAAATTTTCAAAAACCGAGAACCGAACCGGTTTCAAAACCGAACCGAGTTTAAGAATTAAACCGAACCGGATAATGAAAAAAACCGAAAAAAATGAACCGGTTCGGTTCGGTTCTTGAACTCGATTCGGTTCGGTCGGTTTTTTGTTCACCCCTACTTCCAGTAAATTAATACGTAACAGTTTCAAGGAGCTAGCAAGGCAATCCTGAAGAAAAAAACTAGTCTTTCTAAAATCAAGCAAATTTCCTCTGTTTGTAATTATCACAAGTGAATTAACATGCAGATAAAGCGTTTTTTTTAACTAATGTAAGAAACATAGGCAGCAAAACCAAAGATGCTACGCCAACGGGTATTTCGCTAGGTGGCATAGAAATGAGCCTAAGTGGCCATGAGAGAGATTTCAGGTCTAGAAGATAAAGCCCGGTTAGTGATGTTGATTCGGCAAACTCATCCGTCCCAAACCTTAATCAACAGGTCGATCTCTCTGCGATTTTTAATTGAAGCCCGCTCAATGACGTTGCCTCTCATTATAATTTCGAAAACAGTGAAAATAGAGTATTATAAGGTGTACTCCAAATCCAACAATTGCCATCAAATGTGTTCACTTGAAACTTCATTGTCTTGGAGACAAGTCAAGCTAACCAACCGACAAATCAAACTCGAATTGGATTGCTCCGTAGCCAAACATCCTGACGAGTTTCATAATTGTATTTGACCGAGATAGGTCCCAAAAACAATTTCAATCATTTTCTTTGACAAGATTTTTTTTATTTATTTATATTGCTTGTATGCTATTCTGGAATTTTAAAAATGCAAGTGGTCACGTTTTTGTCGGTCTCCAAAGATAGTCACCAATTGGCCATCCAAAAATGCTAGGTCTTACATGTCGTCCAATTATTAGATGGGCCCTCTTTTGTCACATCACGGCAAGAAAAATTATTCATTAATTGCCCCTCGGTACGGGGACATGGTGCTCAACCCTCTTCCATCCCACGTTTGCGGTGAGATTCAAGACAAGGTGAAAAGACCGCATCACATTAATATATGGTGTGGAACGGCTCTAGGGCACCACATGAAAGTTTTCCAATGGCACACTTTGAATAATCTCTACTTAAACAAAAGATTTGATTGTAGATTACAGAGAGCAAATTGTATAACTATGAGGGTCTAAATGTGATTTGATGAGAAAATAAGACCGGTAAAGAGCGCCCCATTCTACAAATTTTCTTTAAAAATAAGCACTTATTTTCAAAGCTGAAAAATAATTTTTCAATTTTATTGCATTGTTTTCAAATAAGATTCATATTGTATATTTTTAGATTTCGGTAAGCCATTATCTTTAAGTTTGAAAATTGCAAAAAGTGAAATTATTGGTCGCCGAGATCAAAGGAAAAAATCGAAATTACTACGATCTGAGCACAGATATTGGTAAAACATGTATACACTAAATTGCGGGAACCCATTTCGGGGGTTCCACGCTGTTGATCCCCCCTTTAATTTGTCTACATAATTTTTCAAGTGGTTCTTGCATAAAATCGGCTTAATCGGATACCGTTAAGGTCTTAATCAATTTAGTCGATCTTATTTTGTTTTTGCGAATTCAAGGACAAAAATCGACAAGATATCCAAATGAAATGATTTTATACGAGCACACTTAAAAGCATGTTTTAAACAAATTAAACAGCTTCGATCATTTGTGTGGAATCTCGATACGAGTCCCACGTCACGGCCACACAATCGTATGCGCATATCATTACGATATGCATTTGGTGTACACCGAATGACGTACCCGTAGATTTTTTTTTTTATGTTTTTTTTGGCTAGGGATGGACCGGGAATCCTGCCGTACGTCGGTGAACTCCTACACTACTACAGTATATATATACTAGTAATACGTCAGTTATTGCTACGTACACGTGCATTTGAAAAAGGGGGTTTCAATTGCATGAGCGTTGATTTGTTTGCGAATCGTTTTCATACTTTTGCCTTCTAATGCTAAAATTAATTCTACTAGTAAAACAATATATCCGTCCGTATGTGTAGTTTAATTAATAGCCACTCGGAAGATGAAATATATATATATATATATATATATATATATATATATATATATATATATATATATGGGTATTAATTGCTTAACTCCGCCTGATTTATGCTTAGAGCCATATCTTTAGTTATCACCGGTCCCAAGCCCGGATAAAGGAGGAGTGCGTTAGGTGAAATGACAAAAGCCCGTCAGATCTTTATGACATGAATCCAAATATGAAAACGAGACATGCTAGGGCGTTCTTTTTAAGCGACGCGTTGTGCCTGCCTTCAGGTGCTTCAAAAAATGAGCAAGGGGCGCCACACCGGCGCCCAGGTGTGGTGATAAGTGAGCAAAGGTTCTCGCGCGTCCCTGGACGAGCGCGGGTAAAGAAGCTAGCCCAAGACTATAGGATTCGTTTAGCAACTTGGAATATAGGGACATTAGCGGGAAAGACTAAGGAGCTAGTTGACACCATGCTTAGGAGGAGGATTAGTATAGCTTGCCTTCGGTAAACTAAGTGGGTAGGGAGAAAGCTAGGGAGATAGATGACACAGGTTTTAAGCTTTACTATACGGGTAAGGATAGATATAGAAATGGGGTAGGTATTGTAGTAGATAAACACCTGAAAGACTCGATAGTTACAATCACGAGAAAAGGAGATCGAATTATTTTAGTTAAGCTTGTGATTGGAGGGAGCATAGTTAATATTATTAGTGCCTACGCACCCCAAGTAGGCTTGGATGATCTTGCTAAAGAGCAATTCTGGGAGCAGATGGATGACGTGGTTCGAGAGATACCTTTTGGGGAGAAGCTTTTTATAGGAGGCGATTTCAATGGCCATGTGGGAGGACATAAGCAAGGGTATGAGAAGGTGCATGGGGGCTTTGGATTTGGTGACCTCAATGAAGGTGGTCGGAGGATTTTAGATTTTGCAGTAGCTTTTGACCTTATAGTGGGGAATACTCTCTATAGGAAGCGATAAGAGCATTTAATTACCTTTAAGAGCGGAGCCAATAGAAGCCAAATCGACTATTTTCTTGCTAGAGGTGTAGACCGCTTGACATGTAAGGATTGTAAGGTTATTCCCGGAGAGAGTCTAGTGACACAACATAGACTTCTAGTATTAGATATCTGTTTGAAGGAGAATATTAGAAGGAGAAAAGAAACCAGTTGCCCACGGACTAAATGGTGGGGCCTAAGAGGGGATAAATTAAAGATATTTAAGGAAAGAACGTCTCAAGAAGTTCGGTGGAAAGTGGAAGGTGATAGTGACAACATGTGGAATACCATAGCCGACGGTATTAGAAGAATATCGAAAGAAGTTCTTGGGGAGTCGAAGGGAAAAGGTCCAATTTCTAAGGAGACATGGTGGTGGTGTGACGAGGTTCAAACCATGGTAAAAGCTAAGAAGGAGTCCTTTAAAAAGTGGCAAAAGGATCGGAAGGAGGAAAATTTTCAGGGTTATAAGCAAGCTAGCAAGGAGGCTAAAAAAGCCGTTAGGGAGGCTAAGTTGAAAGCCTATGAGAATTTCTACAATAGACTCGATAGTAAAGATGGAGAAAAGATTATTTATAAACTTGCTAAGTCGCGAGAAAGGAGAACTAGAGACGTTTCTCAAGTTAAGTGTATAAAAGATAGTGATTCGGTGGTGTTGGTAAAAGACGAGGCGATCAGGGATAGATGGAAGTCGTATTTTGAGAAGTTGTTGAATGAGAAACATGAAGGAGGCTTTGATGGGGAGGAAGTGGATGCACTAGGTGAGAACATAGAATATGAATTCTATCGGAGAATACAAAAGTTCGAAGTGGTTAAAGTTTTGAAAAAGATGAAACCGAGTAAGGCCTTAGGACCAGATGGTATACCTATTGAAGTGTGGAAAAGTCTAGGTGACCTGGGGTGACTTGGTTGAGAAATTGTTTAACAAGATCATTATGACTAGGAAGATGCCCGATGAATGGAGAAGGAGCACGCTAGTACCTATCTATAAGAATAAAGGGGATATTCAAAGCTGCAACAACTATAGAGGTATTAAATTGATGAGTCACACGATGAAGTTGTGGGAGAGAGTTATCGAGCATCGCCTGAGGATGGTGACTACGGTGTCAGAGACAGTTTGGGTTCATGCCTGGGAGATCAACCATGGAAGCTATCTACCTATTAAGGAGAATGGTAGAAAAGTACAGAGTAAAGAAGAATGATCTTCATATGGTTTTCATAGACTTAGAAAAGGCATATGATAGGGTGCCTAGGGACATCATTTGGTGGGTTCTGAAGAGAAAGGGAGTGACCAAAGGGTATATCGAGGTGATTAGAGACATGTATGATGGTGCCGTCACTACCATTCGATCACCAATATGGGAAACGAGTGAATTTCCATCACTGTAGGATTGCATCAAGGGTCAGCCTTGAGCCCGTATCTCTTTGCCTTAGTTATGGATGAATTGACCAAACAATTTCAGGAGGATATCCCTTGGTGTATAATGTTTGCAGATGACGTTGTCCTCGTAGATGAAACCGCTAGAGGTGTTAATACAAAACTAGAACTTTGGAGGGAAGCATTGGAGTCAAAGGGTTTTCGAATAAGTAGGAACAAAACTGAGTATATGGTGTGCAAGTTTAGTGGCACCAACAGAGTGCGCTTGAAGAAAGAGTGATGATTCAAGACAAAGAGATACCGAAGAGTGATCATTTTAGGTACTTAGGCTCAATTATTAGTAGTGATGGAGAGATTGCCGATGATGTGACCCATAGGATCCAAGTGGGGTGGCTCAAGTGGAGAAGCGCTACTGGTGTACTGTGTGACAAGAGGGTACCCACAAAATTGAAGAGAAAATTCTATGAAACTGCCATCAGACCAGCGTTGCTTTATGGGACAGAGTGTTGGCCTATTAAGAAACAACAGGTGAACAAGATGAGTGTAGCGGAAATGAGAATGTTGAGGTGGATGTGTGGTAAGACTAGGCGAGACCGGGTTAGAAATGAAACGGTTCGTGAGATAGTAGGTGTAGCACCTATAGAAGAAAAGTTGAGGGAGAATAGGTTAAGGTGGTTTGGGCATGTCTACCGTAGACCAGGAGATGCAATAGTAAAGAGAGCGGATAGGATAGCTTGGGGTAGCAATGCTACGGGGAGGGGTAGACCTAAATTGACATTAGATGCTGTGGTGCGCAAAGATTTGAGTCTAATAGATTTGTGCGAACAAGGGGCCCTCGACAGAGCTCAATGGGGAAAACGGATTCATGTAGCCGACCCCAAGTGATTGGGACATAAGGCTCGGATTGGTTTGGTTTGGTTTATGGGTATTAATTGCTTGCTTAATTGGCTTGAAGTGAAGTTGATATAATTTTGAAGTGTACTAGTAAAAGATGTTTGTTGAGAGTATATATAGATCCTAGCTAACCAATTAATTAGTTATCAGTATCTATATATATTCTAACCTAATTCACCAAACAATTTTGAACTTTGAAGCACTATAATTAAATGATATTCACCAACACAATTGAATTTCGACAAGTTTAATTTAATGGTTGTACGTGGCAAAAAAAAAAAAAAGAAATTTATTTAACTTAGAAATTAAAGTATATATATTACTTTCTTTCTTTTTTCTTTTTCTTTTTTTGATTTTCACACTCCCCTTTTAACCATCCACACTCCCTTTTTTTTTTTGTTTCTATCCACTTGAATTTACTATCTTGTCTCTTATTCAATACACTTTTCTACATATTCAAGGACAATATTGTAAATTCATGTGGATTAAAAAAAAAAAGAGAGGAGTGTGGATGATTAAAAGGGGAGTGTGAAAATCATTTTTCTTTTGTGGAATTCAAGTTTCTACTATAATTTTTGCATTTTTTGCTTATGTATTGTCCCCGATAATTAGTCTATAATGGGCGAGAAGGGGATTTTGGTGTTCCTCTACGAAAGATTTTCGGTGCCCGCTTTAACAAAGTCACAACAATCTTTATTTTTTCCCTTGTCAAAGGTGAAAGGTGTTCGGAACATTTTAAGTAATGGAGTATGTAAGGGACTACCAAAAATAAGTTTGATGTGAAACGAGAGATGCTACATTCTTTTACAAACGGCTGATGGTTATCTAGCATTGCATTGGGATTTTCTCTTCTGATTACCGACCTTCCCATTATGGGAAGGATGTTCGATAGCTAATTGATTAAATGATTTTTATAGGACATGAATATACCAATTTGGCTTTAATTGTGAACCAACATTGGATCATGAATTTGAGTAACATTTAACCACGAAAAGTTTGGTTTAGAAGTTTACAGGAATAAGAAATCACGACCAATCATAGCCAAAAGTTGTCTATTTCTTTTTCATTTTCGTATGTCTTATTCGAACCTTAGTTTTTGAACAAAATACGTGGCCCCGTAATTTGATAAGCGATCACAAATAATTACAACTGTGAGCTTTAATTAAAAATAATTCACTATATATAAAAGGGACACATAACAAACAACAACAAAAACAATCATTGTTTCATATGATTTAGTTTATCTCAAAGAAACACGATGAATAAGTGATTATAGTGTGGTCGTTAATAATAGATTAATAAACTTAAAAAAGGTCGAGATAAATGAATTGGCATATGCTTTCTTCTCTTCTCTTCTAAATACTAAAATGGAGTGTGTATACGTAGCATGGATCTATGTCACAAAATCATTTATTAGAATTCTCTTTTTTGACGCGCTCTCAGTTCTTGTTTCGTGATCTACTTTCAAATTTATGTTCTTACGAGTTTTAGTCATTTCAAACTTTTGAAAGACGCTTTCACTCGCTCCTGATTGCGCTCACGCTTATGCCCTTGGGCCATTTGATCTTGGTTGGTGTGGATATTACTTATCTCTCATCATACCAAATTAGTAGTCATACATCCAATCCAACTACTAAAATAGAATGATTTATTTAAGCTTGTCAGGACCAAACCAAACCCCTCGAGTACTCCCTCCTCCTCCAGCATCCATCCTCCACCACCAACAACGTCCAAATCACTCGTGATACGACTCAGAACCACAATCTCCTCCCTTGCTCATATTCCCCCCACGTGTTCTTCTTGCATAGGCTTAACCCAGTACAAAAATACTCCTGGCACTTCCATTTCCTCCTCACTTTCCTTTTTTTCCACCCCTTGCTTTTTTAAAACCCTGACCCCAGAAACGCATCTTAATTTATATGTGTATCTGTATATGCGAAGGATTAGTACCTCCCTTTCTTGTTTCCTAGGGTTCTCACTTGCTTTTTTCTTCTTCTTTTATCTGTTGGGATTTCGAGGCTTCGAACTCAAGTTTGATCAATCAGGAATTTTGTTACTGAAGTTATTACTACTTTCCAAGGACGAAGCAAGCGATTGACTTTTGTTAAGTAATCGGGGAGCTAGATATAGTGATTGGCCAAGTCTGGTAAAGAAAACTTTTTTTTTTATTTTTTTATCTGAGCTGGGTCATAGCTTTTTGAATATGGAATTAAATGAAGTGGTGGGAATTGGGTTTTCCGCTTTTTAATTCGAGAAGGGTAGTATCTGGTTATAGATATTGAGAGGTGGTGCTGCCGGGTTTTTTTCCCGAGGTAATTTGAGGAGGTAGAATTGAATTCGTGAATCGCGGTTGCGTTGTGAATTCATCTGGGTATGGATAATGAGTTGGTGATGGGGGGTTGAAATAAGGCACCCGGTTCTAATTTGAGAGGGTAGTATTGAGTTCTTGAATCACGGTTGCCTTGTAAATGCTATCTGGGTATGGATGTTTTTGTGGGGACTTGAGGGAGGGTTGAAATGAGGTGTTTGGTTATAATTTGAGGGTTGAAACATGAATTGTAGTGAAAAGAACAAAGGAAGTGAAGTGGGGGAATATGAGAAGCGGGTTGCAAACAAGTCGGTTGGGGGTAAAGCTAGTTCGGTTTCAACGAATGGATCGATCGCAGACCAACAATTTGTGATTGATGAGAGTTTGCTGGTTGACCCCAAGTTACTGTTTATTGGATCCAAAATCGGCGAGGGAGCACATGGAAAAGTTTACGAAGGAAGGTAAGAGCAAACTTGGCTAATATTGCAGTGATTTGGGGTGAATCTTTAAAATTCATGTAGTTGGTATTCTGATGTCTTGATTCACAGTTTTACGATATTGGAATAGTTTCATCGTATGTGTTTTCTCAAATTCTACTGTTACATCTCATGAAATGCTCCTCTCTGCCTGATGGAAATACTCTATCATGTTTTGGTATGTAACTAGTTATAAACTTCAAAGGCTACTGTGGGTAACAGCTGGATTCCATCACCTGTTATGGTTGTCTTTGCAATTCCAGTTATTGCAGTTTGTGAAGTTACTGCCTTTTTATGAAGCTTTTCAAATTGAGGTTCAATCATTTAGTATTTGGCTTCTTGATAATTCTCGATGTTTAGTTTAAACTTTTACATTGCTTGTTTATTCCCTCGCATTGGTTGTCCTACTCCTATGCACTTATGAAGTTTGGGCTGTATGTCTTGCATGCTACTCCTTATTTTGGAGTTACCACTTGAATTGCAGTGCTGATTGATAAGTTTGTTATCCTTAATTGTATGCTCCTTTTTACCTAGTACCATGTTATCCTGCCAGGTATGGTGACAGAATTGTTGCCATAAAAGTTCTCCATCGTGGTGATACTTCAGAAGAAAGAGCTGCACTTGAAAGTCGATTTGCCAGGGAAGTTATGATGATGGCAAGGGTGAAACATGAGAACCTAGTCAAGGTGAGCATCTCTACAAAAGGAGGTGTTTCTATTTTTTTTCCCCCCATTTTGAAGTACTATTTTACGGGTTATTAGCTTAAACATTTCTATTTTCTGTAGCTAGTTCAGCTTGTGAATTTTGATAGCCTATTGCAAAAGGAGGTGTTTGTGTTATTTGTCATGCTAATGTTGCTGAGCGCAATACACATCTTGCATATGCAGTTTATTGGGGCTTGTAAGGAGCCTTTGATGGTGATAGTTACAGAGCTTTTACCTGGAATGTCACTTCGGAAGTACTTGGGCAGCATTCGTCCTAAGCAACTTGACCTACACGTGGCAATAAAGTTTGCTCTTGACATTGCTCGAGCCATGGATTGTCTACATGCCAATGGGATTATCCACAGAGATCTAAAGCCTGGTACAACATGTCTTTTCAAGCTGCATAGTTTACTTGTTCTGAACAATGATTGGATTTTGTGATGTAGAATGAACCAATTTGAGTGCATCAATTTAACCATTTTGCTTCTGGGTTATCTTTCACCTCTTTCATAAAAAGACAACCAGGTGTCCTATTCTTCTCTATCTTCCTCTTTGTCCTTATCCATTTGATTTAATAGAGGAATTGTGAAACAATGTAGTAATGCTGATGATCTAGGACTCAATGTGATAAAATATATCCTATAATAATTGCGGCTCAGTTGTATCTTTTCTTCCTCTCCAATAAAAATTAACCATGCTTTGAACATCTAGTTCATTGGGAGTTGAGTTCCTTCGTTTTAACTTCTTCTACGCTTATAACTGTGGATTTCCACATTTAGTTCCGACGAAACAATCGAAATTTGCATATGACAAGGAAAAAGAGAGGCCAAGATAACAGCATTACTGAGATACAGATTTTCCATTTTCTTTTGGGAGTTTGGAGGTTGATGCTGATAGAGTTTCTGTTTAATTTTGAGATCTAGAAGTTATAGCGGGTTAATATTGTCTCTACTATGTAAGAAAAACCATTCATTGTACATTCCTAGCATTAATTTCAAACATATTGGGAACATAATAATGCAGACAATTTGCTGCTCACAGCCGATCAGAAGTCTGTGAAACTCGCAGATTTTGGTCTTGCAAGGGAAGAATCTGTAGCTGAGATGATGACTGCAGAAACTGGAACATACCGTTGGATGGCTCCTGAGGTTTGTGCTTTTTTCTATAACTAAATGGATAAGTAGTTGGGGTAGAATTGCTACGATTTGTTAATTAGTCTTATTGATCAATGTTGCTCCATCTGTTAATGTTCCTAAACCTCTACGAAGTATTGGTTGGTGTTGAGGCTTAATGCTGGCTTTTTTCTTTTGCTAAATCAGCCACAAAGAAAATCCAAAAGTAAAGAAGCCCGTCTTCACTTCGTAAGAGCTTTTCAGCTAGTTTTTCAATGGTTTTATGCAGGAGGGAAAAAGGGCAAGCTTTGAGTATTTGGTAAGGGGTGTAAGCTGGTTTCTGGATGACCTTCTGGGCTTTTAGGTTGAAAAGCCAAAAAGTTTAAAGGCCGAAGCCAAACGGGCAATTGGTATTTGGAATAATTAGATTGTCAAAATGTTCAATGTCTAGATTACTTTTTAGGAACTGAAAATGTGTTAAGTAAGTTGGGGACATCACATGTGGTATGTTCGTATTTGTGGTACAGTGGTACTTCATAGCTGGTACTGACGTACAAAATCTAACACCACAATATTTTCCAGCTTAAGTTGAAGTTTTTAAAGAAGCCTAATCCTTTAGTGAACTCTCTACTGCGTGTTTTCTTTTTAAGTTGTAGGTGGGTTCGGAAGTCACATGATAAGCGAAGTAGCTTGATCAAGGCCCGATATTTACATTGTTTGTCGTTCAAATTTGTACTATCGTGTGGATGGGCCAAATATTTTTGGAATGGCCAAGAATTCAAGGTTTGATTATTTTCAATTTGGTAATTGATGGTGGATCCATTCCCCTGTTGTCAAGCATGAACTGGGGCCAGGAAGGCTCCCCATTGGGGAAGATCAAGCGAATGAAAATTTGAGAGAGAGAGAGAGAGAGACGTTGCCAAACTTATTCCAATTCCAAGAGCCTGCCCTTGATGATGGATGCCTTTATTTTGTTATCTCCTGCATTTGAGAGAGAGAGAGAGAGAGAGAGCCAATTCCAAGAGCTCAGATTGAATCGTATATCACCAAGTTGATTGGTAATTCACAACAGCAACCCTCCTGCCCTTGATGATGGATTCCTTTATTTGTTATCTCCTGCATTAGAGATTTCATTAACTTTTACTAATGAGAAGCATTACGAGGTTTTCTTACTGTTCACTCTTTTCACCATTAGATTGACTGTAACCTTGCAGTTGTATAGCACTGTGACATTGCGCCAGGGGGAAAAGAAGCATTACAACAACAAGGTTGATGTTTATAGCTTTGGCATTGTCTTGTGGGAATTGTTAACCAACCGAATGCCATTTGAAGGCATGTCCAATTTGCAGGCTGCTTATGCTGCTGCCTTTAAGGTCTAAAATCCATCAATTATCTTATTCTTTTTGGATTGGGCTGTTTCTTTGTCTATGCTTGTATAACTTGCGACTGATAATGAGAGTTAATAAGGTCAAACTAAATTAATGAACACCTACCATACCATGCAGAAAATTCTACCCATGCAAAACATTTATAGTGCGATTAAATAGCTTCAATCCCTCACTTGCCCTCAAAGCAAAGGATACATCCCTAATGTGGAATCTCTTCACAGGTCATGTTCAAATGCATAGCATCGAGAACTTTCTTTCTGTTTTTTTTTTTTTTTGATTGGCAAGAACTTTCTTTCTGTTGGTTTTGTAAAAGAGATGATCTCACCTGGGTGTTTGCTGTAGTTATGCATGACTCCTTTATACTCTTGAGTTAGTTATTGGCTGAATGCATTTGATGCATCATGCATATACATTCATGTGTTCTGACTTCTGAGTATAGCTTCACTTCTCAATGTGTGACCACTTATATGATCTTTGTGGTTCCTCATGTTTTCTTCCCAGAACTCGAAAGTCAGTTTAATCCATGTGATTGCACCTTACACTTAAATTTATATCCAGACTGCACTAAACCAAACCAAACCAAACTGAGCCTTAAGAGTCAATTCTACAATCTAACAAACCTAGATGTTTTCAAACTATTGCCTTTAGAGTCAATTCTACAATCTATCGCAACTAGACTCTACTAAGCATAAAAAAAAAAATTGCTTTTTGAGGAAGAAAATCCATCTGGTGTCCATTGACCTTTGTTTGGGTCGCTTGTTGCCAACATGTTTGTCCATTGCAGATGGAAAACATTTTTAAAAAAAAAACTGTGTTGAACAGTATCATGACCAAACCTTTTTCATTGCTAACCTGTTTTTCGTTGTCATCGGATAATGCAGCAAGAGAGGCCTGGTCTGCCAGAGGATACATCCCCCGATCTTGCATTCATTATACAATCATGTTGGGTTGAGGATCCCAATATGCGGCCGAGTTTCAGCCAGATCATACGCCTGCTCAACACGTTTCTCTTCACGTTGGCCCCACCCTCACCATCCTCAGCTGAATCTGATGTCACCGAGGCTTCTATCACAAGTAATGGTACCATGAGCTCGTTATCTGCACGGTCTAGAGGTAAATTTGGTTTCCTTCGCCAGCTTTTCGCTGCGAAGAGGGCTAGGAATTCACAATGAGCTTTGCACATTTTGAAAAGTTTTTGTGCATGTTTTGTGGAAAGCTGGCAATAGGAGATATTTATTTATGTAAATGAAGTAGTGATTAATGACCTTAATCACAGTGATTAGTACAAAGGATGAAACCCTCAAAAAGAACATGTAACTCGATGGACTCGTTGCTAATAAATAACGATACAAAGGCTTAACATCAATGGGTGACCTAGTTGTAAAGGAGATACTGAAGTAGTGAAGTTATCTAGTTCTGGAGCTCTAATGCTGCAATTAATTGATTTCATATCTTTATTCTCATTGTTGTGTCACTTTGGCTGGAAACTTTCCTAAAATTAGCTTGCAACGAGGTTTTATGCATTATTTATGCTCTGGATTTTGAATGAATGAGCCTGCTCTCTCCGTTGCCTTCCAGTTTTTGACTTAGGGGCATGGATTCATGTCGTAGTACCTTGAGTTTATGATTTCTGGAGGTATAGGGGGGCTATGACTTCTGTGACAAAACTTTAAAAAAGTAGCCACTTTGTGTGTATATTGTCAAAGATAATGTCTCCACTCCTCCCTTACTCATACCTGCCCAATTGGGGATAACTTGGGTGCTGTTGTTGCAACTTGCAGCGAGGCTGTGTTTGGATTTTTGGGTCATGGTTTTATTTAAAGGATTTGCCCCAGAAAAGAAAGAGATAGTGTTATCAAACAGACGAATTTGACTTCTTCATTTCACTTTCTGCTTGTGTTTTCATTCCCGTTTTCTTTATCAAACATGGCCAATTTCACACTTCAGGATTTTCTTTATGCTGGCAGGAGACGCTGTATTGTGAAATGAGTGCTGCAATTTCTACTATCCAGTTTTTTTTTTTTTTTTTTGTCGGAACAAATTAAAACCTCGTCGAAATTACCGAAGCATCCATGGGACCAACAGGAAAGTAAACTAAAATATTAGGAAAAAAATAATAATACCATTTAATAACGACTGATTATTCATGGGGTTGAACGGGAAAATGGAGTCCTAATTTTCAATTCTTTACAAGAGATTCTTTCTCGATTAGAACAGTGGAATAAGGCACCAAAAGAATCCATATATTTGATATGATACTGATAGGTGTTATCAGATACAATTAGCCACGTAATCTTGATTTGAGAGGTGTAATGTTACTCAAGAGTTTGATCAGTAGTTGCTTTAATAGAGTCGATCAATGGAGCAAAACCGTACTGGGTCTCGCTCGCCCGGGACAGCTAGATGGGAAAAAGTCATGTGGATCCCAATATCCCATAACTTTCTTTTCTGCCCATAACTTGCAAACGTAAATTTTCAGGAGTATAGCCAAAAGGTCGTTTGGATAAAGATTGACTACTGTATAATCACTGGATGGGTTTCATTTTCAAGCTATGTGGGGATGTGAGGAAGTGTGCCTTTTTTTTTTTAATTTGATAACTCAAATGTTCGAGTCAATTTACCCGCAACTTAACTCATTCAGGGATGTGGAGGAGTTGGTGAATTATGATATAAAAAAAAAGGGGGGGTGTATTTGTACTTATACCCCTGTACTATCATCAATTTGAAGATACATCCATTGTACTTCAAATTTAAGCACTTACACCCTTTATACGTAAAAATATAGGGGGTGTAAGTGCGAATTTTCCTCTTTTCACTTCAAAATACAGGGGTGCAAACGCTTAAATTTAAAGTACAAAGAGTATATCTTCAAATCGGTGGTAGTACAAGGGGTATAAGTGCAAATTACCCTATAAAAAATACATAATCATCCTTTGGAAATAGTGGTAGAAAGAAAATCCGAGTTGTTTCGGTTGTGCTTTTTCTTTGTGCCGTTTCGGTTGGCTCCTTGCCTTCTTTTGGCTTTGGTTTTCGGGTAGTATTTTCCAATGTGCCCTTGATCTATTAAATCTTTATAATCTCTTTCAAAGATTTATCTTTAAAAAATTGCTGATCAAAAAAAAAAAAAAAAATCCGATAGTCTGTCCTGCAAAAATGAAAATAGTAGTAGAAGATCAATACTATTGAAAGCAAAACAGGGTTAGCGATCCAACAATCCAAGTCTTCGAGCTGGTGTTGCTGTTACTGTAATTTATTTGGTATGAACAATATTCCCATTTGTCACTGCAAATTACAATTACAACTACTAGAAAATTAATTCTTGAACGAAGATATTACGCTTGAGACTTTTTTTGTAGTCTCAAGTTCTCTCTCTCTCTTACGTCAGTTACGTGTATTTATAGGGAAAAGAAGAAGGAATATTTGAGAATCTTAAGAAAAGTCTGTGAACATGACAATTTATGAACATTTTACTCAACATATTAATGCGAAATTTAATTTAGATTGAAATTTTGTTAATTATCAATAAGATGTAGTCATATATTCTCTGTGGAATATTGTACACATCGTGTTTGTAGACTCTCACTCTTTCCAAGTAAAATTATTCAATGGCTTTGGCGTATTGCCATGAAATATTCGAACTCTATTCATCAGAAAAAAAAACCCATCACACTTCATACGGAGTCCAACATGATTATGGTAGTATTAGTTTTAGGAAGGATTGGGGGCATGAGTGTGGAAGTGCGCCGGGAGAATCAAATAATTCTTTCCTACCTTTGTTGGGTTCTTCTTAGCACTAGGTCACATAAAATCGTATTCTTGAATATAAAGCTTCATCTTTCCTTTCGATCCTTACTCTAATTCCCATTTTTAATCTTTGTTTTCACAAATTTTTGCAATTCCGGATGATTTCGAGAGATGTTTTTGCTCCCGTAGGCATTATAACTTAGCTTGAGCAATAAGCAAGTCCTATTCTAATCACATAACGAGGCAACGAGCAGCACGCAAATGCGAGCATAAAAGCGTCTTTTCGACCGTACGATGAACTACATGATCAATTGGAGGAAACTTTCACGGTGTAGATAGGCGTCCCCACGTGACAAACGAGTCCCCTGCGAAGAATACAGCAGCAGTAGACTAGTACACAAGTATACAGAGAGAGAGAGAGAGAGAGAGAGAGATTTACCAAGAGAAAAGCCGGCCTATACAAAAAGCAATTTTTTACGGAGAGTGCGTGTATAATTTAGAGAGAGAGAGAGGGAGAGAGAGAGAGGATCGGAAAATCTCTGTTGGATTCCAAGATCTAGAGAGCATATACACACGGTAACCGGACGCCGCCTCGTTTTTGCGCTTCTGGAAATACCTTTTTCCAAATATATAAAGTCTATGAAAGTCAACTCTCAACCCTAGTTGCAAGTATTTTTCGTATGTTGAATATGTATTCTGACTTGGTTCCTTTGGAATGAGATTGGGGGTTATGAAATGGAAGAAAATGCAGCAGCTGTGCACACAGCTATCAATTCGGTACAGGCGTTGGGTAGGGGATTCGATGTGAATTTCGACACCAGATTGCTGTACTGTAAAGGAGTTGGAGGTTCTAGGGTTGTTGAAATCGATAGTAACAACACTAGGGATCTATGGTTGGATGATAATTTGGTCGTGCCTAATGTCTCCAGGGACATCAAGAATTCTCAGGACCCGGTTAGGCGTGAGAGCTCTGGGGTTTGCAGTTTTCTTGAGGTATGCTGTTCTTTCTGTGTGCAATAGTACTTGTTTTGTTTATTCAGTGTTTTAAGCTGCGTTTGAGTTGAAAAATAGGAAACAAGAGCAAAAGATGATTTGCTATGTCGGGGGAGCACAAGGACACTCTTACATCTAAACCAACTCCAGCAATAATATGTGTGAACAGAGCTCCTAAAGAGCACACGCACCTTAAACACTCAACAATATAGTACTGTTTATAGTTTTCTGCAGTTAAATGGGTTTTTTTTCTTCATCACTTTGGTTTCTGAACTAGCTTACGCACATCTCAGCTAATCCGGGGACCAATCCCACGTCTCTGACAAGGCCAATAGAGCCCCGTATAGACTGGCCCCGAAGTAGTTAGTAGCACCAGGCCAATCCCGGGGGGTTTAGGTTTTCGTATTGTTGTCTTTTCACTTGCTAAATTTCTCAGCCAGTTCATAATTCGAGCACAGCTTTGGGTGTGTCCACTTGGGATGTCTCGACAGTCAAGTGTTTTGGGCTAGCTTTTGGCTTTCCATGTTTGGGTAAAAGCGGCTTTGGGGGGCAAAATACTGTTCAGGGTTAAATGGATTTTTCAGCACTTGCCCCGAAAAAGAACAATTTTTTTTGGCTAGGCCAAATAAGTGGGTTAAAGGTAGATTTTTTTTTTAGCATAAAGGGCTAGCATTTTTCTGCAAGTTCAAACAGAGCCTTAGAGGTTGTGTACATGAACATGCCTGTGCTAGAAACCTCTCTGACTGAGAGTGTGATGCTAATGTAGCCGCCGAAATAGAGTTCGTTTTTAGGGTTGTGTGAGTTAAAATCTATTGAGTTTACTTGGATAGAGCTTGCATTGAAGTAATTGAATGTGGATTAGGCTTAGCAACAAAATAGTCCTGCATAATTAGTTAGTTGGAGCTGACTAGTTAAATAAATCGGAATGCCATCAACTCCTTTGATTCTATGCTTGCCTCGTCAGTCCTTTACTATTATTTTTAGTTTCCACATGTATCTCTTCCTATATTTGACTTTGTGTGATTTTGTGTGTGAGCCTGAGAGAGGTCCACTCCATTGTGATGATGCAAAACTCAAGGGGCTGCATGTGGTTCAAAGATAGTGTTTAAATTGTTGCAATTGAAATTTTATAACCCCAGACTTGAATGTATGAATCAAGCAATCAGCTGAACGTTAGTTCTGATATATGGGTATGTATGAGGAACCAATCCTCAAAAGCAAGGAGTTATAGCCAAGTTGGTTAGAGGCTTATGCAGGAACATGGAGGCACGGTAGTGCTTTTGATTCTACAAGTTCTCGCATGTGTACACACATTTTATTTTGAGAAGAGTCCACATTACTTCCACATGGTATATGATACATGAGAGTCTTACGAATTCATTTACTTGCAAATAGGCTGAATTGGGTACTTGCGCCTCTCCTACAAACAACAGAAAGGGAATAAGACTAAAGGAAAGAAGACTACTCTGGAGCTGAAGTCATGTGAATAGTTAACTGCTTGAGTATAATCGTATGTTTCGAGTTTGGTTGAGGCTTGTCCGTCATATGAATACTTAACTACTTCAGAAAGCTTAAGTTTTTTGAATCCTTTCGGAAAACTGCAATGACCAAAATACTATTAGTGCTGAAGATTGAACATTGACGAACTAGTCCATATTACTTTATTATTTGACTTTGATGTAGGATGTGGTGTATTCCTTGTGTTGCACACTTTTCGCTAATATGGCCCTCACTCTAATCAAGTGCAGATGGTAGAGTATTTCAATAAAAAGGTTGGTCTGTCAGGAGATGTTCCTCTCGGTAGCTTCAATGCTGCTTTCAGCTATACTGGTTCTAAGAGTATTGACGCTGCAGCTACAAAGACGCTTTCCATGGATGGTTTATTCATTCCGCTTGCTAAGGTTCAGCTCATGGAATCCCCACTAGTGTTGCAAGAAAATGTAAAGCTAGCAGTCCCAACATCTTGGGACCCGCCCTCCTTAGCAAGGTATTAGGTCTTCAAGTTACCTACAGAAGGGGATGGTTGAGCCCGTTAGTTGTCTGCAACAATAATCTGTTTTTGATATTGTGTTTCTATTATTGGACAGCTTTATTGAGAACTTTGGGACCCATCTTATTACATCTGTAACTATTGGTGGTAAGGACGTGATTTACGTTAAACAGCACCAGACATCGCCTTTATCAACCATGGAGATAAAAAACTATGTTCAGGATATTGGAAATCACAGATTCTCCAGCATTGACAGCCTCACAAATTCAGGTCTATTGAAGTACAAGGATAAGGCAAGACATCATTCTTGTTTCTTATTCATGAACGGGAACATTTTTTCCTCATTTTTTTTGTCTCTACTAGATTTACATTGACTCTCTCTCCTCTTATCTTTTCCTTATCTATTTGCAGGGAGCTGAACCTTCGTTGTTCAATAGCCAAGGGATATATCCTCAACCCTCTAGTGCACCTTATCTTACTGGGAATGGTAAAGAAGTATGTAGAAGTCTTCCACTTGTTTCTTTGATAGCTTCCTTTTAAGGGTGTGTACTGGTTAATCTCCAAGATAATGAAAGTAGTGCTTGAGGGAGAAAGAATTGTTACGTTTCCTCTCTTGCCTTGGACATAATATACAATCTGCATAGTATTAAACACCTGAGGTCAACAACGGTATTTGGGTTTTTTCTTCCAGGGAAGCTCTTAACAAATCAATGATATCCTTTTCCTTCAAGTTCAACAAATATGTTTTGGTTTTTTGTTCCACAGAACTCCCTCTCAATAAGTCAACGATGTTATCCTTTTCCTTCAAGTTGATTTTGTTAGTAGATCAAACTGGAGGAAGCGTTAGATATAGCCGACTCCTAAGTTAATTGGGACAATGCTTAGCAGTTGAATTTTCATGCAAGTCACTCTGGATTTTGACCTAACCCCCCACACCCTCGAACCACCCATAAACACAGAGAGACACACGCATAATAAGTCCAGATGCTATTCTTTGATTTATACTCATAAGATGCAATAAAACCCGATGTCGAACCTTAAATGTTACTTGGTATTACCTGGACAGTGTTGCCAGATGCTGTTTATGAGTGGTTTAGAATTCCATGGTAAGTTTTACAATATCATTTTAATCTCTCTCTCTCTCTCTCTCTCTCTCTCTCTCTCTCTCTCTCACACACACACACACACACACACAAAAGCGTATTCCAACCCTTATTACAATTGTGTATTTACTAGACTTCTAGAGAGTAGCAGGATTCTAAATTCACCTGGTTGTATCTGAATTCTTATAGGCCCTCTAACTCAATAATATCTTAATTTTACTTCTGATTCAGGATGTTACAGTCATTTTCAGACGTAGGGGCGGAGATGATCTGGAGCAAAGCCATTCCCAATGGGCAAAGACAGTTCGGTCCTCTCCGGATGTTATTGAGATGTCATTCCATCCCATCACCCTTCTTCTTGAAGGGTTGACCGGGAGTGAGCATTTGGTTCGTGCTATAAATCTCTATCTTGAACGTAAGACATCTTAAACTTCATCATATATACCACATAGTTATGTAGAACTGCTTTTCCTCTCTTTATACCCGCTACCAAACAATATCATTTTCAGAACTGTTACAATGATCGTGGATTCCTCCTAGTTGCTAACTTCAAAATTCTCAAATAATTTTGTGCAGACAAGCCTCAGATTGAAGAACTGAGATATTTCCTAGAGTTTCAGGTCCCTCGTGTATGGGCCCCAGTGCAGGACACACTTCCTGGCCACCATAGGAAGGAACCTGTTTGTCCATCTTTGCAGTTCAGCATGATGGGGCAAAAGCTTTACATCAGCCAAGAGCAAGTATGTTTGCGTGCGCAGAGCTATGTACCATTATATATGGATTCTTTACTTGTTTGCCAGTATGTGTTAATTAAATGATGTTTCCTAGTGTGACTTGTGGTACACCCGTGTGCATGTTAGTGGGCCTTTGGCTTTTTGTTGCAATCTTCCAGAGGAGAGTAAGTGATGCAGCATATAGTTTAGTTGTTTGTTGGACTATAGGTGCACGAAGCCAAGGGGGGCGCATGGGTGGTAGAACGATGACATAGAAGAGTATGGTTGGGAACAGCAGTAGAAGTGTCTATATAGTGCATATGGGTTATATGTTGCGGCAAAATTTTTTACTTTTGGTCAGCGCTCCTATACAAGTTACAACACATGGTATTGGAGATTAATGGCAATTTCAAGTATCTACAGGCACAAGCAGATGTTATGTAAATCATCAGAACTTACAATAAATTTGAGTTGGCTTTTGTATAATCCTATGGCTACTAATGATATTCTCTTCGGTTGTAACTTTTCTTTTGCAACTTTTGGATTCATATGATTTATATTTTCCATCCTAGAAGGGGTTTAGGTTCTGAAAAAGTTCTGTCTTAATTGCAAAATCGAGGTCTTAGAGCAGATTCGCCACCCTAGTAGGAGGTTCTTGTAACTAAGTATGGACAGCATTCAAGACTTCGTGGATATGAACAGTTCTGTTTACCGTTGTTTCATTGAGTACATCGCTTAAACAACTTTGGGTTTATTCTTGGTGGCTCCTTCAAGGGAGTTGGCTGAGCTAGTTTTTTTGTCCTGTTTTGGACCATGATGTTTTTCTTCTTGTTTGGGGCTTATATGGAAGAGTACATTTACCGAAAAAAACTTTGGGTTTCCAATTTTTGTTCCCTGGCACTATGGGTATTAGGTAAGACATAGCGCCTATCATAAATCCACAGTGACATTATCATTCTGATTTTGTTTGAGCATTCTCATCAGGGAGGGCTTGGTTCTCATCTCGAGAGCACTCTTGATTCCATAGATCTAAGCTTGAGATGGTATCCAAAGTAACCAACATAGGGTAGATTGTTAATGACCTAGTTCTTCCTGACTTATGGCCTTGTCTCTTCTTTCATGTAGGTATCAGTTGGACGTAAGCCTGTGACCGGCTTGCGGTTATGTCTGGAAGGATCAAAGCAGAATCGGCTTTGTATTCATCTCCAACACTTAACATCTCTTCCAAAGATCCTTCAACCCTTCTGGGATACCCACGTGGCCATTGGTGCTCCCAAGTGGCAGGGTCCCGAAGAGCAAGATAGTCGATGGTTTGAGCCAGTTAAATGGAAGAAATACTCTCACGTCAGCACTGCACCAATTGAAAGCCCTGCTACCTTCATAGGCGATTTCTCCGGTGTATACATTGTGACGGGAGCTCAACTTGGCGTATGGGAATTTGGGTCAATAAATGTCTTATACATGAAGCTTCTGTACTCTAGGTTACCGGGCTGCACAGTTCGAAGATCATTGTGGGACCATTCCCCTGACGACAATTCGAGGAAAGTGGTCCCCAGTGGAAATAATAATGGTGACTCGAGTTCAGGATCAAGGGAAGTCATTGCAGGCAACAAGTTGGCGAAATTCGTTGACATGGCTGAGATGACCAAGGGCCCACAAGATTCTCCGGGTCATTGGCTGGTTACTGGAGGAAAGCTTGGGGTGGAGAAGGGGAAAATAGTTTTGAGAGTGAAATACTCCTTGCTAAACTATTGAGTTCACTGCCAGGTACTTGGAGCGATTCCCAGTTTTGCGTGCCTGTTTTCTTGGAGATCTTGTGAATTTTTTTTGTAGAAAATGTCCATTCTTCTTGCTTATTGAAATGTATATGCAGAAGTATTTATGGTTTCCATTTAGATTTTCTTTTTTCTTCGAGTTCTCTTTTGTTGGGGGATTCACAATTGGAAAATTGGAATTGTGCAGCCCAAGACTAGTTTCTACGTGCTAAATGTCAATGTATGAACTTGCAAGCTAGTCCAACTGGTTGTGTGTTTTTTCCAAGGTCATACAGGCTTAGAGTTCACGTCTTTCCTCCTTCACCTGATATAATATTATATTGCTTTGATGTTATTGCTTGTACAAAACAAGATATGCCAATGTCAAGATGGCTGATAGTTCTCTGTTTGATCGCAATCTTTCGGATTCATGTATGCCTTGAATGTTTAGAGAGAGATCAGAAACGAGAAGAAAGCAAGTTGTTAAACTTGTAGCGATGAAACTATAGTAGTATAACATTGCAACCAGGATGACCCACCATACATGTGAAAATGTCTTATTTGCCCCGAAACCTTCGTTTTCAACCAAGTTGGGACTTATATCTATATGACTTTTCTTGGCTTGGTTAGTATCTATATTTCCTTGTCTATATGTATCTATATATTTCTTCCATGTAACAGGTGCCTGGATCCTCTCAACCCCCCTCCCCCCCATCCCACAAACTGCATAGGCTTCCCTAGAACTGACCTCCTTCGAAGGTTTGTCCGAATTGCCAACTGGAGGGCACAACGTTGTAGCTGGTGATGGTTTTTCCATCGCTGGCCGTAACTCGGAAAGAGAGGCTTTGGCCATTGAGGTAAGAATTGCTCTGCCAATTTTGGCCCCAGTTCCTTGACATAGCTTGCCACCCTGTTTTTGAGCCCTTTATGGACACTGCGTGGATATCCCCTGCACCTCCTACATTTGTTATCAGCACCAAGTTGAAATAAGAATGGCCGTTTACGGTGAACCTCATTCCTCCATTCTTCACACATGGTACCCTGTCAAAAACATTAAACTATTTAGTACTCATGGAGTTCCAAACTTCCGATGTAACAGACTAGCAGGTATAAGTGGTGCCTCCAACCAATGAAGACGAGTAAAATATAATGAATGAGTCGTCATTATCTCCCACTCGACTAGCGAAGTGGGACAAGTGGGTTCCGTTCATTTCGTGAAGCCAGCATGTTGAATTGGTGATACGGAAAGTGCACCCACATGGGTTCTGTGTGCTTAGTCGTGATTGGTTTTCGAGATTGTTGAAAGCAAACATAAGAGAAGAAACTGAAGTTTCTAATTTACCATCGAGTATTATCGGAGCTCTAAGTCAACATGTTGAATACAGTACTAGGAACCATATTACCTTCTGTAAGCTACAGGAACAATTCCAGCACGATATTGTGCAATCTTTAGGAAAGCAGGTTGTGCCAAATCGAAGTGTTGGAGAGGGGGATTGCACCACCCACCATTATCATTAGAGAGGGCGTAGTTCGGGGGACAGAAGTTGGTGGCAGTGACCGTAATGGTGTTACGAAGGCACCATTGGGGATCATTTTGGCACCTCAGTTGATAACATGCGCCACAGCTCAAGCCATTGTTGAAGAGAGTTGTGCTTAGAGCTGCAGTTCTGGTGCCATACCCCTGGCTGTACAAGTTTCCATACCCACATGCTCCCCCTGCACCCACAAAATGTCATTGTGATTTTGAAAATGTTTCATTAATGTCATGCATGCACAACAT
Organism: Rhododendron molle; assembly: GCA_025413875.1. NCBI lineage: Eukaryota > Viridiplantae > Streptophyta > Magnoliopsida > Ericales > Ericaceae > Rhododendron > Rhododendron molle. The sequence goes on from CM046392.1 coordinate 52,027,070, forward strand.
GTGACATGTCACTTGTTGTCCTCGTAATTTTATAAATGTCACTTATGGAAACGTTGCAAAAATGACTTGTATCATAAAATGGCTATTTGGGTACTCCCTATCCCAAAATTGTTTGTCCACTTTTTGAATTTTGCTTGTCCCAAAATATTTGTCTACTTTGAATACTTAATGAGGCATACTTTATACAAAATTTATCTTTTGTCCCTTCCTTTCTAACTAAGTACTAGTATTATTAAACTGTCAAAGGATATTCCTTGGAGAGTCGAGACCCTATTGTCGGACCGCTTTTGAGTGGTCGCAGGGAATAGTATTGTGTAGCCAAATTCATAGGGTCACTCTGGGCCCAACACCTATAAGAGTAACGATTATGTTCCCTTAAAAAGTTGATTTTCTTGAATTAGAAAACAAATTAAGACAAAGTGACTACCGTATCTCAAATTGTTAATAAGTTGGTTTTCCCTGAATTTTGTTCCCTTTCATGACTATCATATTTCAAATTTGTTAAAGCACACACAGGTGCGGGGAGAGAGGGAATTCTTCACTAACCCATTGTGCCAGAAGCATCAGAGCCACCATAGAACGTGGCGTGAGCGCTTTGCCAGCCGCTATAGAACCCATCGGCTCCGCCATGGGATACGCAGCAGAAAAGAAATAAGAAAAGTAGTAGGTATTGCATTGAAAACGTTGCCATTCAAATGCAATACTGACCAGTGAGTGAGTCTTTGCTTAGAGTAAGCAAAGGCTTGAGAGTGTGAGTGAAATGGTTACGTATATTTATACACACACACAAAGGAGGGGCACTGCAATAAATCTTGAGATTGGGTTTGCATTGTACCGGTGGTGGCCCGTGGGGGGTAGGAAGCTAATGAGAGAGATCCTCTTGTAGATTGTTTTCTTTTTTTTTTTTTTTTTTGATAACAAAAAACAGGTAGAAAATTAAGTGATTGCTTTTGGGCCGGCCAAGTACTGAAGAACAGATTCAACTCATTAACGCAAATCATATGCAGCAATGCAATAGCTTTATGGTTGGCCCACCTCTACCTTCCTTCACTCTGTTCATCTACGTACGTACGTACTTTCTTATTGTACCAAAACTAACAAAGAAATCTATTTTGTAGATTTTGCCGACACAAATTAACGAAAGTGTCAAATATTGATCGTCTTTTTTTTTTTTCATCTTTCTAAATGATTAAGAAACGACCGGAATTGGTACTTTTTCACTTTCTTCACTTTTTCGTTGTCGCGTGTTCGACTTTGAAAGTTAATTAATCTCTTTGTGGAATGGGTTGCAATCTATATTTCTCTTTTAAAGTCGTTTAGATTTTGATTTGCCAGTGGGTAAAAGAAGAGAAAGTAGGACATTTTCCCAAGCAGATTACCCTAAGTTGGTTGCCTTCGAGTATTAGACTTGTAAGCTAATACAGTACATGGGTGAATGACAAATGTTCACCGCAATTAATTATAGTTTATGTCTGTGAACAAAACTGATTGATACTCGAACCATTCGAGTATTGCTCGTCAGTCGTAAGGTCCGTCACCGGAGTAATTAACCAGCGGCGGCCATGCTACACGGCCACATTCCACCTCAAGACCCTTTAATCCCATCGCATTTTTTTACGATCGAGGATCATACACTTAGTCATGAACTTGTTAAATGACTCGTACGCAATCATGAGTTGCTAGCTAGCAGTACTGGTCCACCGGGGGTTCTTGGCCTTTGGCGACAGTGACATGGCAACGGCTTTTTTTATGGGCCAATAGGACACGTGGCGGGTGAATAAAAGATGATCAATGGGTGTTGAAGGAGTTCACATGATGGTGTTCAAAGCATGGAAATTGGAGTCAAAAGAAGGGTGACGTGTCCGCTATTATTTGGACGGTCAGATCACATGTAGGAGTAGGAAGATTGGGAGGGATGGTGATGATGAGTCGTTGCTGACCTGTGTATTGGATCCCCTCCCCCGGGTTTCATGCTTCCCTTTCTCCTTGCATCTGCTCTGCATTGATGACATGGATTTCGGGGCAATGCTATGCAAAAATGCCACATGCTCACAATAGTGTGCGCACAGTACGTGGAGTAGTACGGTGGTGGTGGTGGATACGACAGTAGCTTGATGGCTCGGCTCGTTAAGATTATACTTGTTTAGTAATCGAACCGAGCTCAACATTCAAAAAGCTCGGTTCGGTTGACAAAAGATCGGCTTATTTATATAGACTCGGCTCGTTTAAAGAGACTTGTTATGTAAATTAGTTTGGTTCGGCGGTGGTGGTGGGTGGCAGCCGCGATGATTGTGGTCAAGGATTGTGTGCGGTATACGAGTATTGAGAAATTCAGTCGGAATTATGTAGGTATTAAGCGACTTAATTTTTTAAAGTCATTTTAAGAGTCATAAAAAGGCATGCTTATGTAGGTATTAAGCGATCATCTTTTCTTGCTAATGTCCATCAAAATGCCCTTTTTTCTTGCTAATAGTAATAGTAATAATAATAATAATAATAATAATATATTTTTGCTAGTTGTTGTTGTACTTGCCCAGTTGCCCTTGAGTGGCCGGGCTGATGATCACCCTGTTAGCTTCACACATAACATAGTTTTAAGTGGGCTGTCCAGCCAATAATATCACCTCATTAGGCTGTAAAGCCCAATGACACAATGCCTTTTAATATATATAGGAGTAGCATATACTAGTGGCCCAATGACTTGTATATTTGGCCGTAATCCCTCCAATCACTCAAGAGTTTTTCTAGTAAAGGTTTTGATGTAGGTTTTTTGAGTAATAAGTTGATAGAAATAGATAGAGAGACGAGAATAACAAATAGAAAAAAATATATATATATTTGAAACCTATGTTGAGAGAGAGGGAATGAGGGGATTGTTCTAGAAACCCCAAGTGATGTTCCGCTCAATAGAAATAGTAGTATCGATCCAATTACGTACGCTAACTTAATGATTAGATTTTCACTACCTTAGATCTCAAGTTTTAAAAACATATTTGGAGCTATCAAATCTTGGATCATACGTGATTTTTTCCCCCCGACTTTAATCAAGTCTCCGTTGATGGCAGTAAGATTAATGCGTAGAAAAGATTGTGGGCCGGATAGCAATTGCCTTTTTTGTTTCCCCGAGTCAAGAGGGTGGAGGAGAGGGGGGCGACCGGTCATACCAACCCTCCCTTGAAAGTGACCATTGAGACTCCAGAATTGCGGCGGAGTCTGGAAGAGACCAAAGAGGCATAACAATTAACTATCGCTCCACCAAGGGCTAGTGGGCCACAGCCGGGCTTCGTAGGAAGACCAATTTCGAAAAGGCGGCGTTAGCACGACTCAAACACACACTACAAGAAAAATTACATTGGGTGACGAATGAAAATCGTCACAAATTGCATGTTTTTCGTCACAAATAATATAGGTGACGAAAAAAATTTGTCGACTAATGGTTGTCGAGGATTCCTACCTGGTGACGAAATCTATTTTTCGTCACTTATAGTGCCTTTTGATGACGAATTATTTCGTCACCAAAAAGTGAATAATTGGTGACGAAATTTTTTCCCTCTCCTATCATGCTTTTTGACGACGAAAAAAATCGTCACTGATGGGTCACATCAGTGATGAAATAATTCGTCATTAAAAGGCACTATAGGTGACGAAATTTTTTGTTGCAAAAGACGTTTTCATATGAAAAAAATCTTTCTTTCTTGCTCCTGTTGGGTTTTGAACCCAAGTTTTTAGAGTTTATCACACAAGCTTGGACCAACTGCACCACACACACTTTTCAGTGAATATTTAAAATATCTAATATATAACATATATGTTTAACAGGAAAATATATTTCAAATGTAATTTTGAACCTTTAAACATTAAGATTAACAATTTTGATAAACATGAAAGCTGTAGGCAATTGAGTTATTGTTCAAACCCAATTTGAATTATCTCAATTGGACATTTTAGTAACGAGTTATATCTAAAATACATTTAGTGACAAAGCGCAATTTATAAATTTCGTCACGAAAGGTACCCATTTGACGACGAAATATATTTTTCGTCGCTGAAAGCGTTAAAATGGTGACGAAATTATTTTTCATCACCAAAGTTAAGCATTTGGTGACGAAAAAAAATATTTCATTACTAAATTGGTCTCATTTGGCGATGAAATATTTTTTTTTGTCACCAAATGATTATCTTTGGTGACGAAAAATAATTTCGTTACCTTTTTTAAGCTTTCGGGGACAAAAAATATATTTCATCGCCAAATGGGTACCTTTGGTGACGAAAATATTTTTTTCATCGCTAAACAGGTATAATTGGTACTGAAATTATTTCATCACGAAAGTTGTCAAAACAGTGACAAATTTATTTTTCAAATATACTCATTTAGTGACGAAATTAAATTTCGTTACCACTTTTTTGCACCAATTTTCATTTTTCTTGTAGTGACATGACCTCCTAACCACCCAAACATATGGGATTGAGCTATGAGCCACTAAGCTACCAATTGCATGCCTACTAGCTGTTGTCTTTCAGACAGCGCTACCATAGTCCTGTACTTAACCGAGCAAGTCACAAATTAAATTGACAAGTCTTGAGCTTGTTCGTTTTAGGATTTTGGTTTTAGATTTTGGGTAATAAAAGGAGAAAGATAGAGAGAGAAATGAAAGTAATGATTGAGAAAAAAAATTATTGAAGACGGTGCACAGAGAGATAAGTCGAAAACCAAAATCCCCAACCGAACAAGCATATATGAGTCATATACTTAATTGAGAAATAAATGTTTTCATTTTTAAGGCAAAAAAAAAAAAAAAACAATTTTCGATACACTTTGAACACTCTTCAAGACACCTTAACTCATAATTTTATTTTATTTTTTTGGTCCTTTTTTTGCCTCATTGAGAGGCACAGCCCATTGGAATGTTATTAGCATTTTCCTATTTTTAACTAATTAGTGCGTATTTCGATTAATTCATGAGGGACCATTATCAGTGTTCACTACTGGCGAGGGATTAGGTAGGTGCCACCCTCACTCTCAATTTCAAGCCAAAACTTTTTTTTTACACTAAGGTAATTTGGTTAGGCATCTACTGTTATTTAGAGAAATTCATTTATACACAATCAATGTAAAGATCGTTTTATTTTATTTTTAAAAACGGTTTGGATCATACCAGTAATATCTAAATGACATTCATATTGGAATACCACATGAGTTGGTCTAAACATCGATTGTTTTTACTAATAAAAAAATCCCACGATAAAAGTCTCAATTATATAAAACTACACGTAGCCTTCCTCCTCCTACTTTGCGGCCAACACGAACCCAAAAAAAAAAAGTGCTCTCAATCCAACAATCTCGCTCCAGATTTTAAATCACGGCTCCGCCTCTGGCCGGGAGGAAGACCCACGTGAACACGATCATCCAAAAAGGACTAACAAATTGAGGAGGAGAGACAATGGCCTTGTTCGTTTCCCATCTTTACTTTGTTTTAACTTTGTTTTCCTATCATTACTCTCTATCTTTCTCAAATCATTATCCTATTTCTTCAATTATTAATTTCATTTCTCTCTCTATCTTTCTCCATTCATTACCACTCTCTCCAATCATTATCCTATTTCTCTCTTCACTTACTATCAAAACTAAAATACCCGAAATTACCAAAACGAACAACGCCAAATTTTCAGGACATCGCGGGTTCAGGTGGTAATGGGCGCGCACGCTCAATGATTTACTACTTATTCAGCAAAGATTAATTGAACCTGCGCTCCCAAGTCCCTTAAATGGAAGGTGGTTGAGGAGGTATGGCACGTCGGTCTCTGCATTTAAACTCAAGACTGATCGAAAGGGTTACGTGAATGGACTCTCATTCATAATTAACTATACGTCTACTAGCAAGGCACCCACGTGCACACTGACTGCACCCACTCATCATTTACGATGCATATATAAAATAGAAAATTTAGTCCATCTCTATTTTTGGCATGCATGTACTTATTTCTTCAATCAACTTATTGAAAAAGAATCCTGCTTCTCTGTTGTGTTTGGACTGCATAGTGCAGTCTGTGTAATAATCTCATCCGTTTAGAAGTATTCTGAATAGTTAGGTTTTGTTGGAAAACTCTTCTCGAATAGGATAGACCATTGATAACTGAAATGAACGGTCAAGATGGAACTGCAGAGACTTCTCTATAGCTCAATTGCAGAAAAGCTGGATCTTTGAAAAATAATGTCACCGTCCCATATAATGGTCCATTTGGTCCAAAAGTATTCCTAATGGTTATGCCTTGTTTGGTTCATGATTTGAAAATTTTTGAGTTTGGTTTTTTGGGTAATAACTGGAGAAAAAAATTAGGGTAATAATTAGAGATATGGGTAATAAGTGGAGAGAAATAATTGGAGAAATAAGTAATGAGTGGATAGAGAAATGAAAATAATGATTGGTAGCAAGGATAGTGAGTGTTTTTTGAGTTGCAATTTTTTTTTTTCAAATTGTGATCCAAACAAGTCAGATTTTGTTGATCAAAAACTCCTCGGATAGAATACATCATTGATGACTGAGATGAATAGTCAAGATGAGATTGCAGAGGCTTCTTTGCAGTTCAATTGCAGAAAAGCCGAATCCTTGAAAAATGCTGTCACCTCCCATATATTGGTCCATTTTCACGCTTTTTTCAAAAAAGATAGAGATTATCCCTCTTCGATAATAATGGTCAAAATTAAAAGACCTTACTCAGTGAGACAGGCCCGGCCCTGAGATTTTCGAAGCCCTAGGCGGGGATTGAAAATGGGGTCTCTCATCTTTTATATATATATATAATTACCTTGAATTAAGTAGTACCAAAGGCTTGTAGTGCAGTTGGCAACTACTTGTTGCACGTTGTTAGCACCCCAGTTAGCAGGTTTGAAACCCTGCCAGAACAGCTGAAACCATTTTTTGTACAACTTAAAAAAGGTGAGTGAGTAAAAGCTTTGACCAATGGAGGACTCGAACTCAAGAAGGCGCACTTAGAACGCATGAACCTTACCACCGAACTATGTGAGACTACTTGTACAATGAGAGACATATATAATATTTATAATTTGTCTACTATTTGGGGGCCCTCCAAAAGGGGAGGCTCTAGGCGACCACCTGATGGGCCTATGCCTAGGGCCGGCCCTGCAGTGAGAGCACGCATATCAGTGGAACCAGACCATATATTGATTGGGATTTGGGTGTTATGGCTAGTAGAACCATAGCTTTCAGAAGCTACTCCTAATTTCTAGAGTGCTATAGCTAGCTAGCCAGCTAGTAGTTCATGAGAAGGGACGTACGATTTCAGGAAATAAATTAGTAATAAAAATCGTTGCATTAATTTCATTGAATTAAACTCGATCAACCACCAACCAATTGACGCCTGCATGCATGCACTTGTCTCTAGCTAGATGAGATCCCTCATGGAGGGAGGATCCGGGGACCCAGCGGAGCGGCCAATTACTCTTTGCCATGGAAGATAAAACATTGACCATAATCACATTTGTTTAATTTCGAAATTAATACTCCACTAGCTTGAGTAATATTATCTGACGTAACATCAACTATGACATTACCCATTGATGGAGCGGCTTTGGGTGCCTTCAGAGATGAGGTCTTTCGGCCGCTCACCTGATCCTCCAAGCTGATGAAGCGGTTTATGGAGCGTGCTCGATCTACTACTTGCAAAATAGAGCAGAAAGCTATGGGCACCGGTGTGGTTGTCGTTGTCACCCCTCCGATGCCTAAATCAGTTGATTTGTTTGAGAGTATGGGCTCAAAATGAGTTGCGTACATTTGTGATATGGAGGTGTGATCTTTATATAGGCCATCTTGAGACGAGTCCTTTAGAACTAGGACCCTTGGGTCTCATCCGTACGGAACGGGAACGAATTGGTGATAAAGTGTCCTTCTCACCCTAGGATTCTATGTTTGTTATCAAGACTGAGAGTCCTTAAGGTGCATGGATTTTTCATAGCTCTCGATATATACTTCTACGAGTTGTGCTCTTGAACTAGCCTCCGTCCTTGGGTTGGTTGATTAAGACTAATTTTTATGGGCTAGATTCCATGTTCTTGGGCCTCTAGCTTGAACTCCTAGGGTTTTGCTGGGTTCTTTGATTTGAGCTGAGATTGGGAGATCATCTTATCCTTATAACTCATATGTATTACGAGATGCCATATACCCATATGTTACGTGGCCAAAATGGCATGTATATTGCACAGAATTGGGTCCCCTATAATATTTCACCTTTGCACTACAGGGGTGCAGTACCGTACAATCAAAGCAATCCGTTTCAACTATTTATCAATGATAAAATTTTATATCGGTAATGGACGATTCAGATTCGCAGGACCAGAGATCAGGTTCGAATCATTGATTGTCAAGATGGATGGCTTGAATCACACACTACACCCTATAATGCACCGCTCGATTAGATGGTAGTCAAATATAGTGCACCCTAACTCGTCAAATATATGGTGCACATGGACTAGGGACAAGTGGTGGCAGTGACCACCTCTTAATTGTTTAAACTCTTGTACACTATACTAGTATTGTTGATATTTACGGTCATGTAATACTAAACAGAAAGTTTAAAGAAATCGACGGGGCACACCGACGGGCACGCAAGGCCCACTTCGGGCTCCTAGGAATAATTCCAACCGTTAAATAATTTTAAAAAATCGAATGGACCCATGAAAAATCAGCTCAATTCGATACATATATGTAGGTGCTTGATCCAATATTTCATTTTTTCTGAATCATATATATGTGTAGGTGCTTGATCCAATTTTTTATTTTTTTTCTTTATTAAATTATTGATCAAACGCTTCGGATAATTCGTATGGGGTCTGAAGTAGGTCCCGTGTGCTCGTCGGTATGCGTGTGTAACAAAGTCCAATAGTAATATCTTTAGGTTAAAATATTATGGGGCTCTCTCTCTCTCTCACCATCTATATAAACAGTACCAACCCCCACACTCTCTTCACAAGCATTCACTCACTACCTAAAAAAGATATAGCAAAAGAAAAGTTGTGTCTGATAGAACAAACATAACATGGCAGTGGTTAAGATTCCTTCCCTGGTGGTTTTGTACTGTATGGTAGCGGTTTTGGTACTGGTGGTTTCAGTACCCAATGCGGCTGCTCAGGCGGATTCGTTAACATGTGGGAAGGTGCAGGGAAGCCTGTTATCGTGCCTGGGGTACCTGAGGAGGGGTGGGCCGGTGTCGGCGCCGTGCTGTAACGGCGTTCGGTCTCTGAATGGGTTGGCCAGGACCACGCCGGATCGGCAGGTAGCGTGCAGGTGCTTGCAGAAAGCTGCTGTTTCCTTTAGTGGGATTAATCCTGGCTTTGCTCAAAGCCTTCCTTCCAAATGTAACGTCTATATTCCTTACAAGATCGGCCCCTCCACTGACTGCTCCAGGTACTCTCTCTCTCTCTCTCTCTCTCTCTCTCTCTCTCTCTCTCTCTCTCTCTCTCTCTCATACGTATATGTTCTAAAATGCGGTCAAAACCACTAGTTACTAGTACAACCTCTGAAGATATATATTCTAATTACTTGGTTGGTTTGTCTGTTTACAGGGTGAAGTGAGGAAGATGAAGGATAGAAGAGTAGCTTTCCGCAAGCATGCAGTACTATTAATGCAAGAATAAGAGTCTGTTGTTTTTTTCATGTCTTTGCTTCGTACTGTTCTGGTCTTTGTTGTTAAGTTGTACTCCTATGTCACTTTTGAGTCTTGGTTGAATGTACTAATAAATCCTTATTAAGGGAGAAATCTATATATGCTCCTTTACTACTGCAATATTCTCATTTATATACTCTATAAATGTGGTCAACGTTTATATCGGTATGTTGAATACGCTGTTTGAAGTTTGCCTCGTAGTCCAGCCGGGCCACCGAGACAAACTTCAAACATCATTTAATTTAAAAATTTTGGTTTGATGTACTACTTGTTGTTGACATATGATTCCAACCTGCATATATGGGGTATATGTGGGGAAAGCTAAAGACCGACCGTACCCTAAAAGAATATTTAGGGTAAGAAAGCTTATACCTTGAAAAATTAATTAAGAAACTCGAGGGACGTTAATTAATAGTAAAATTTATAGAACAGAAACCACTACTACGGACGTACTAGACAGGTAATGCAAATGTCCAGAGAGACGGAACACACCGAGGATCCACTGTCCGAGTGAAATTCGGACAGGGGCCTGTTCCAGTGCTCGGAACTGTTAATCTCGCAAATCAACGGCTGAAATCTGCCGAGCCAAAACGACGTCGTTTTGGACCAGAAAGTGTTCGGTAGATCTCAGCCGTTGATTTACGAGATCAATGGTTCCGAACTCTGGGACAGGCCCCTGTCCGGATTTCACTCGGACAGGGGATCTGATCTCGACGGAACACAACATCAATGTCACACTATGTTTTTAGTAGAGAATATAACCATCTACTAATAACCGTTTTCTTTTTTAAGGGGATCAACTAACCTTCATCACCCAATAAAAAGGATCTCTCTCTCTCTCTCTCTCTCTCTCTCTCTCTCTCTCTCTCTCTCTCAACCCTTATTTGACAACGAGTAGAGAGTGCTAAAGGATTCAACTCAAAACACAATGAGAATGAATATATGAATGGAAAGCCAAACACAATAGAGTTTGGCGAAGACATCTTTGGAAGCCTAACTGATCTTTTGTTGAAGATACCCAACTCAAAACAATTGACTATATGTGAAGGCAATGGAGGGTTTGTCTAGTTGTTACTTTCACGATCCCGAAATTAATTGAGGTGCACAAGTTAGCCTAGACATCCGATTTTTAAAAAATAATATATATGTGAAGCCACAGTGACTCAGAATCCTACTTTGTGATTGCTGCTCTAACTCTCGCTCTGCATAACCCATGCATCGTCAAAGAAATGGAAGTGCACTTGTCCTTGCAGGACTTCCAATCAGTGTAGTTCGAATCTGTCACACTCGCCTTGATCATCAATTTTGTTGCATCGATTTTCAAGTTTCCAATTTTATTGCATTCATATATTGGTTTTCATGATCATCACAAAAAATAATAAACAAAATATTTTTCCAACAATCTTAAGACAAATTCGATTACTTTTTGTGTGCCATGCGTTCAATTTATATATATGGTTTGCTTACTTGGGACCGGAGACAATCTGGTTCTGCACGATACCATCGAGTCGTGTTACCGTATCGATTACGAATTTGTAGTGTTGGTTGTAGAATGGTGCATGCCAATATTGTTAGAGTACATCCAAAAACCATTTGGATGGTTATTCCTACAATATAGAGGTGCATGGTTCCACTTTTGAATCTTGTTTCTATCCTAGCATGCAGTTTATTATGGTTATCATTTCTAAGACAAATTAAAAATTGCAGTTTAATTTATCTTTGGAATCAGATTCAAGATGAGTGGAAATTAAGAAATGCATATATAGACACACTGAATTAGTATTTTCTTGTTGGAGGGCTATAACGTCATGAATTAGCTCGTGTGACTTCGTATTTAATTTATCTTTGGGGTTTCTTTTTGCAAAAGAGAATGGTGTGACTAGGTCTGTTTTGGGTCTTAATGATCAAGTTGGTTGGGCTGTTCTTCATAAAGCAGGTATTTCTTTCCAGGACCTAGTGTACTAGCTCTCCCTCTCTGCTTGTATATATATGTACCATGTCTTAATGATGAAATTGGTTGGGCTGTTCTACATCAAGTTTAACGTTTTCTTTTTCTTTTTTAATTAGGAGTTTCGACATGCCCGTTGCCTAGCTATGAGACTTGGTGAATGGATCTATACCATGACCTTTCTTATTTGAGGCACCATCCAAAGACATCTCCCAAGTCTTGTATGCAATCAACTGATGTGGGTATCGGCGGGGAAGCCTGAAGACAGACCTAATCCCAATCGATGGGGATGTCGCGTGACGGGGAAAGCTAAAGACAAACCTAACATTTGGCTGCACAAAATAGTAATTCTCAGAACGTTCTACTACCGAAATAACGGTGCCCCTGTACCTCAAAAAATCAAGAAACTCGAGGGATGTTAATTAATTAATACGTACAAGACAGGTAATGCAAATCCCCAAAGAGATGGAGAGATTTCTACGCCTGCGTATGATCCAAGAAATAGAAGGCTGTAACGACAGAGTATACCTATCTTTGGTACACAAAATGAAAGTTCTCAAGTCATACGAGTCACGTACGTATCTTACTCCTTTTACTGAACATTTGCAACTTTGGTCAGGAGATTAAAAGTTGTATCGAAATCAATGTCACAGGTGTTTGCTTGAATTTGCAGAAAAACAAGCATCCCACTACGATACGAAACCTAATTACCCAAAAAAATAAGGTTGATCAATATCGCGGTAAGGGTCTGTTGACAAACGAGCATTAGGGCCGTAAGGGTGTATTTTTAGTTGGGTTTCATTCTCGTTCGGGTATAATAAACCTGTTGCTGATTGAAAAAAAAAGAAGATAGAAGCATTAATTAATACAGTTCACCTACAAAGATGTTAACAAGGTTTTCTGGGACTAAAGATATTACAGTAACACATTACAGTTCACCTAATGAAGGCTAGGCCAGCTCATATACTTTTTGATAACCTTAATTTCTTACTGTGGGGATGGCTAGGCCTGATACGTGAGGGTTTCTTCCTCCTAAGTCTCAATCCTACCGGTTGTCAACACTTGTATGGTGAGTCTATACGTAACTCACTGACTCTTGCCCCTTCTTTTAACTTTTTAAGTGGACCCCTGTCAATGGACGAAAATATTGAGCCTTCAAGGATTAGTCAAGATGTGCGTAAGTTGATCAGGACACATTTTGTTATCCCCCAAAAAAAAAACATACAATAATTGGGTGGTTGATAATAATTGTTATCCCAAAAAAAAAAATATTTTGTTATCCCAAAAAAAAAACATTTTTTGTTATCCCAAAAAACATTTTTTTTTGTTATCCCAAAAAAAAACATTTTGTTATCCGATCCCAAAAAAAAAAAACATACAATGGTCGATGCCTCATGCTAAATGTAAACATTTCCTACGAGACAGTAATATAATCATAAAAAGAGTAGAATTAACCATAGAAATCACGATTATTGCAAATCATTTACAATAATTGGGTGGTTGGGGAGATTAGGATGTTGATTTTTACCAAATTTTGAGCTCATTCATTGCAAGTTTTCAAAAACTGTCCCTACGATATTTATAAGCATTCCCCTCCTGGTTCCTTACCTTACTTCTTGCATGTATACCTGGGGTACCAACCCCTTTGGTATCCCCTCCGGTCCATTTGGCATTTTTCGGCCATTTCCGATGATATTTGGATGATTGATTCCGTTCATTTTGTAGAGTTCGACGAGAACCTTAATTATACCAAAAAACGTGTTCATCGAATTTTATTAGGTACATGATCAGCACATGTGAAAAGTGAAGAAAACCAAAATTGGGTCCAAAAAACACACTGAAACGGAACCCAGTTTTGGTTTTTTTTTTTAATTTTCACGTCTGCCGGTCATGTATCAAATAAAGTCAAATGAACACGATTTTTGGTATGATTGAGATTTTCGTCGAACTCGACAAAATGAACAGAGCCGATTATCCAAATGTAATTGAAAAATGGCCGAAAAATGAGAAACGGACCGGAAGAGGATACCAAAGGAGTTGGTATCCCCAGGATACATAAAAGTTTCTCCATGTTTGCTTAGAATTACAAATAAGCTTTACTTTTGTATTTTCATAAACTGTCCCTGGGATATTTATAAGCATTCCCCTCCTGGTTGGTTGCCTTACTTGTTTGCTTAGAATTACAAATAAAGCTTAATTGCATTTTCAATGGCAATTGGAAACCAACAATTTAGAATAGGAGATACAAGCAAAAATATTATTACTACTGTAATTATAAGTCTTTGTTCGGTTTCGAATTTCAAACCCAGGGTTTTGGATAAAGTAATTTTTCTACTTTTTCTCTCTCTAACTTTTCAATCATTACTTTCATTTTTCACTCTATCTCTCTCTACTTTTTACCTCTCTCCACAATCATTACTCTCATTTCTCTCTCTACCTTTATTCAAAAACACAACCCAAAACCCACAACCGAACAAACGATTCCTCTATAGTCAGCCCTGTAGGCTGACGGTGGCGGTATTCTGCACGCGCCCGAAAAGTGTTGTACTTCCGCCCAATTTCAAAGCATTGCCAGCCTTTTCCTCTCATGTGATTCTCGACTGATGTGACTTGTTAAGGCAAATTGACCCCATTACCCTTTTACCTCATCTGAGATGCACCTTCTTTTTTACTACTCCAACGATCAATGGTTCGTTAATTTTCTTTCCACAGCTTCAGTGTGAATATTTTTTTCGACTTTCGAAATAAATGCTTTGTTCTCTTTAGGATTCAAAAAGAATTTTTCAAAAAATTCCCCTTAGATTCTCCCTAAATTCTCCTTACTTTCAACATTTCTCTCTCTATCTCTCTCCACTTATTACCCCTACTATTTTTCAAAAAACTTTTCAAATATCAATCGAAACACAGCATTAAGTTATTTTACCAAACAACCCTGCTAACCACACAGATATTTGCATACAGATTGTGGACATATTTTATTATAGGGTCCATTACGGATTCCAAACAATGATCCGATTCCTTCATTAGGCTTTGTTCGGTTTAGAATTCAAAAATCCAAATTTTGAAAAAAGTAACTTTTTCACTTTTTCTTTCTCTAACTTTTCAATCATTACTCTCATTTCTCACTCTATCTCTCTCCACAATAATTACTCTCATTTCTCTCTCTACCTTTATTCAAAAACACTACTAAAAACCCACAACCAAAAATGTAAAATATTTTTTCAATGGTTATCGTAAAAAATTAACTCAATCCGATACTTATACTTGCTCAATCCAATCATCAAACTTTTTATTCAAATTTTCGTCTAATAAAAAATTAAATGATTGAATCGAGTATCTATAAGTATCGGATTGAGATGATTTTCATGGGGACCTTTAAAAAATGTATATTTAATAAATGACTCGAATTATTTGGATGAGATCCGTAATGAGTCCTACAACAAAATTTGTGCCTAATCTGTATACAATTTATCTGTGTGGACAGATTTACTATTTACCAAATTTGGACACTAAAACAAACTTGCATCAACTCAGGTAAGCAATTAGCCATTTTTCATTTACAAAAAAAGTTCACTACAAATATCGAACCATTGTTCATGAGTTATTTATTAAAATATTATTTTTGTCTTTAAAGTTCTCATAATTAAGTCTTTACTTTTTATTTGAGA
Source organism: Rhododendron molle (assembly GCA_025413875.1). Lineage (NCBI taxonomy): Eukaryota > Viridiplantae > Streptophyta > Magnoliopsida > Ericales > Ericaceae > Rhododendron > Rhododendron molle. The sequence goes on from CM046392.1 coordinate 52,042,367, forward strand.
TCCTGTAGAGCAGATACTTGATTATGACAGCCCTATAAACAAAAATTAATCTTAATCCTTTGAATAAAATGATCAGAAAAATAAGATATTCGCCTCGGGTCAAACGGATAAAAAATTGGAGCACTTAATTTTTTAACCATATTTTTTAATATACAAATCGTTTAAAAAATTAAGTGTTCCAATATTTATTCCATTTAAATCGGTGTGAATATATTACCTTATTTTTTTAAGGTTTCTAGAATGGAGCTTACATCTGATCTCACCAACAGGTGTGATTCCAACAGAGATTTAGGCAGATAGTTGATTCCGTCGATAGCTGCTATTGTGTCGAAGATCCACCAGAAAAACCTTTAGCACGAACCCCTGGAAAAATAGCCCATCATTCGTTATGTTATTTTTTTTTTAGAGCCGCCTGGTTTCTTTCTCTCTAGGAGCCGCCTGGTCTCCTCTTCTACCCCACCCTAGGGTCAGGGTTTTTCGCCTCCTTTTTCCACCGTTCTACTCCTCCACGCCTCCTCTCTCCCCCTTCAACCCCATCTGTTCTTAGCCTCATCCCTTTTTATAGTTTCCAGCTTGGTGTTGTGTTTTGGGGGTGGCAGCCGTGCCCCACCCTCGCCCGTCCCCCTCCCTGCCCACCACCGACCATCATCTCCACCGCTAGCCTTTCCATGGCCCTGCCAAATCACTTGCCCCTTTCACTACCTCTTCCTCCACTGCCTCTTCGTCCAGCCACTACCAGCCATTTCCCTCTTCTGGTAAGGGTTCCTGTTTGGGCCGTCGATGAGATGACGCTGGGTGATTTGGGCCCCCCGACGCAATAAGGCTCCGGATTTCGCAGGCGGCCGACGATGGAGTTTGATTTTTCTGGGGAAGATGCCGGACAGCTTTTAGATCTGCTTGTTACTCTTTGCTGCGACTCAGTGGGGCGACTCAGCGAGTCATCTCAGGGCAGTAACTCGGTGGCTTTTGGTGGCTCTTCAATTTTTTTTTCTTTTTCTATTTTTTTTTTATGTTCTTTTGGTAGGTTGTCGATTTCATCCTTGCGCTTATTGTTCGAGGTCTGAGCTGGGGTTCTCTGGAGCCTTTACTTTTGAGTCACCAGCGGGTCTCTCATACCAGCACGTAGTGTAGTGATGAGCACCCAATATTGTAGATATTTGGTGCGACTAGTCCCGGCTTATGTTCTTTTACTTAAGTTTATTGTGTTTTTAGTGCTTTAAGGTAGATCATGAGAGTAAGTAACCTCGATTGTGTCTATGTACCCAAGAGCCCGAAGAACCAAGAAAGACCCTATCAGCCTGTTAAAATTCTATCAAGTATGGAAAAATGACTTTCTGAAAATGTATCAATTTCGAGATTAAAAATGGTGGTAATTGATCCTTGAATTTTCTAAGAGTAACTACAAAGTTGCAAGGTTTTATTTGAAGAGTAAGGTCATGTTTCGAGCCATTTTTCTCGAGAAAAACGTGCAGTTTTCCATTTTACACTAAAAGTGAGGGGTTGACATTTTGATTTAATTGGAATCTTGAAATTCTGCTAATGCCATTGTTTCCAAATGGGGGGTACTTTCTTATTTTCATTAAATAAATTAAAGTAAAGAAAAGGTAAAAGAAAGGTTTAAAATGCAATCTTTTACTTAAATTTAGAGAATGAAAATAAGATGTCGAAGAGCTGGAAGTTGCTGGGAGCTGTTTGCTGAAGCTGAAGCCTCAACCTGGAATCTGCAATTTCTGCCATTGTTATCGATAACTAACTAGTGGGTATCGATACCATTTGGTCCATCGATACGCACAATTGACACGGGTACTTTTCTGAAGATATTTTCAGTTTTTGTATTTTCTACTTTTAGGATATTTTGGTCCCATTTTTAGGATATTTTTGGACGTGTAAAGAGGGACTGAGGTGTTTTTGTATAAATACCCTCTCTCTCTCTCTCTTTAGTCATTAGCTAGTTTATTTTTGTTCTTAGTTTTTCCTCCATTAATGTCTTTGGAGCTTTTCTAGTTAATTCCTTCAAGTTCATAGGTAAGTTGTTCTCGTTTATTGTTTTTCCGTTTATTAAAGTTGTAGTTACGGACTAGATCCTCGTTAATCTCAAGTTTATTTTCATTTCCATCGATTAAATATCATGCTTCATTTTTATGCTTTGATGTATGCTTTAAGTATGTTTGAGTAGTCGTTTGGCTAAGTCTCGGATAATCTTTCCCGAAGACTTAGGTTGTTAATTGGTTCTTGACATCGGACTTAAATGCATGATTTTCGTGAATAGAACTTGCTTTGCAAATTCGGTCTAAACTTAGGGTGTTAACTCCTCGGTAAGGTGCTTTGTCAAGCGGTCTTGGCAATAGTATGTCGAGGGCTCGTGGCCTCCTATGGATTCGATAAATGTTAAAAACTAGTTGGTTCGCCTCCGTTAATCACATCTTTCAATTATTTTAGTCATTAAAGCTAAATTCCCCGGGCGTGAGCACACGGTCGTGACTCTCGCCTAAGTTATAATTGAGAACCGGTAACTGCCTTTGTCAAGGGATAGATATCCCCAGACTTGCCTCTTTTAGTTCATAAAGTTCATTTCTAGTCTTTTTTACTTAGCATTTTTACCGTTTAAAGTAAAACCAAATTGGCGGGCTTAAACGCCACAAATCCTACCGTATAAAACCTACAATTAGATTAAGCTATATTCGATTCTTTAGGGTACGATCCCGGACTTCCTGATTATTATGCTTCAAATGACGTATTATATGCTTCGGGTTTCTTATCGACCTCATATCCAAAGGCAAGGTATCGAAGTAAGCATTTTTGGCGCCGTTGCCGGGGATTCTTATATAGCTTATTTTGGAGGTTCGACAAACCACTGTAAGTATTCCGTTTAATTTTTACTTTGTGCAATGAATATTTATTCTAGCGGATACCTCTAACTGATTCTCTTATCAAAATTGAGGTGTAACGAAGCTAGATTGACACCTAAAATTGCCTTTTCTTTTATTGTTTATATAACGTGGTGGTGGCATAACCCCACGGAACTGTTTTGAGAACGAGGTGGCGGCATAGCCCCTCTAGCCTGTTTACTTTATGTCTTATCTATCTAATAGAATAATGGCGGCAAATTGGGAAACACCTCCCAAGACTTTGCGGGACTACCTTTGTCCCAATCAGATTTTCACACCCCCTTGCATAACCTCTCATGACTCCAATGTTTTTAAAAGTCGTATGCCCATTTCCAATTGGCTTGATCTTAAGAACCAAATTCAAACTTTTGCCGAAAGAGTGAATGAGTCGTTTTATGCATGTTGGGGAAGATACAAGGACTTGCTCATAGCGGTCCCAAATCATGGCTTTGAAAATTTTCAAATTGCTAACTATTTTTATGATGGACTTTCTCCAACGAGTCAACAATTCTTAGACAAGATGTGCGATGACAAACTTTTTGAAAAAGAACCCGTTCAAGCCTTAGATTTCTTTGATCGTTTGGCTGGAATTTTACATTCTCGGGTTTTTGTTAAACATTGTCAAGAGTCCAACTCAAATGCCATGGAAGAGGATATTGAGCCATGTATCTCTGTTGAAGATGTCAGTTTAGATTTTGCTAGCTCCTTAGAGTTTGAATGGATTGATGTGCCTGATGTTGAGCCTGATGTCCAGTGTTCTCCCCCTGTGGATCCCCTTCTATGTGACAATCTAGGGGAGAAATTTCTCATTGTTGAGGAAACGAATGTGGAGGTAGACTTCTTATATGCTCTACTGACTGAGCAGGTTGGGAAGAATGTGAATAGACCTGAAAGTTTGTCTCTTTCCTTTGAGGAGATACCATCCATAGAAGTTTTGAACCCTCCTCTAGTCTCGGCTCTAGATGATGCCACCCTTCCTATTGAGTCTCCACTTTCGCAAGAGTTTTTAAAAGTCGAATTGATTGATTTTGTTGGCGTTGATGAATTTGATTTGGTTTACCATCCTTATATTGTGGATTTTGTCAACTCTTTGAAAATCAATCTAGTTTGGAATGCGCACTTGGTTGAACTTAAATGTCTTCAACAAATTCGGCAATTGCGGTACTCAAAGTATCTATTTTTGTGGCATGCCGCATTCAATTTTTGACCAAGATTTTGGAGTGGAGTGACGTGCTCATGGTAATAGCTCTTAATGGCACAATCAATGTTCGGAATCCACGTTTGGCTGAACACACTTACACTGCCTCTCTCTCTCCCTTTTTGTTTTTTCTATTTTGCTTTTGATGGTCCGGTATAGCCACCCATTTTGAGCTTGAAGTTGTTGTATGACTTGCGCTACGACACTTTGAGTGAGGAATGGGGAGAAAAGTAGTACCCGTTTAATCACGTGAAGATTTGGTTGCGTTTTACTTTCGGTTGTTTTTTAGCCCGAATAACACGAGCCGGGCGATACTAATGTCATTTACTTCTTAGTAGGTAGTTGGTTCTTAAGTCTTTTGCAGGGTAAGCATGCTACCACACCAGCCTTGGTGGTTTAGGTCTAAAAGCTAGAGTGAGTGAGACATTCATGAGCCCTAAGCATGGGTGCGGCTATGTGTCGCGGTTGTAAGACCAAGAAAGCTCCGGCGATAACCTTGTGTGACTAGCTATGGTTCCGATGGAGGAGCCGAAAGAGTGAGCCTTGGAAGCAGTTCCAATGACGAATGGAAGTAATGACAAGAAAGCCTCCAACTTGGTCGAGGTATAGGGTGGTTGACATTCCACCCCGGCGGTACAATCTTTTGTTCTTTCATTTCAATTGGCTTCATGCTATGAGGACATAGCATCTTTTAAGTTGGGGGGAGTGATATATATGTTATATATATGGTTTATAAGACATGTCTCATAGTCTCATATGGTTTTGGTTAAAATTTTAAAATTTTTGCTTTTACTTGCAATCCTCCCTTGTTAGTAGTGTTTTCGTATGTTAGATACTTTAATTATGCTCAATTGTATCAATATGGCAAGAGTCATGTATCCCGTCGAATTCGGTTATGTGTGTGAATCCATGTCATATGTATGTACATGAACATTGATGAACACATTGAGCCTAAAAGTCAAGTCAAGTGTTGTGCATCGCTAGAGTGGAGATTCATTTCTTAAGCATCCCATGCTTTTTGTTCTCATTTTCCGCACTTGCGTAAATAATATGTTCCTGCTCGAGTAGTGCATATATCTTTCTTGCATCTTATTGGAGTTGTTGGCGTACTTAGGAAATGATTCAAGGCATTTTTGCTTGATTAAATCGCATAAGAGTCACCTCGTCCTTATTTTGAACCATAGTTCGAGTCTCTTCCGTTGTTCAAACCTAGGTAACCGGATGTTTGGAGGGTTGTGTGTCAATAGGTTTCAAAGATTCGAGGAGGTTTGGAGAGGTGTGAATGTGATAGAAGTGGTTGAGATGTAAAAAGGCAAAGAATGGATGCGTGATTTCTTATCGTTCCTCTTCCACTACAAATGCTAAAATTCCAAATTTCCTCCCTCTCCAAAGCCCTCAAAAGTGGCCCTTCAATCTCTCTCACTACAATCTTACCTCAAATGACCATATTCCTCAAAGAAAGGAAAATCAAAGAAATGCTATAAAGAGCGAAAGCATGTTCGAAAGAGGGTTGAATATTATGATGAGAAGATTGGTTAGACATATGGGCCAACTCACATTTCGGATGAGAAAGAGTTCGATGGAAAGGGGGAGCTCGATGCTCGATACCATGAGGAGCCGGATGAGGACGACATCTATGTGTGGTTGAGTCGGTGGTAGTAGTTTTAGTTTGACTTAGCTAGTAGTTGTTCTTTATTTCTTCTTCGTTACTTTGTTTGGTGTTTGGCCGATGTGTGGTCATGCCTTGGGCAGTTTAGGGTTGATAGTGGCCAAGGGTAGATGAACCATGCAAGTATATGGCTACTACATTTTTGAAGTCTTTTTCTCTTTGTATCCAATGTCGTTATAAGCTAATAAAATCCTCCGTTGATCTTTAGTACGCTAATTAACTCCGTTTGATGCATGGTCGATATCTATTATTACTTAAGTTGTGATTTATTCCTAGTCTTTCCACACTTATCAATAATTAGCTTTCCTTTCGTTCTAAGCGCCCTTTTGATAGCATGCGTAGCTTCTTGTCTCTGGCTATTGCATTTACTCGCTAGCGTTTGTCATGGAATATATCTTGTATCTTAATGTGTGAAGAGTCGAATAAGAGCGTATCTTTGTGAGTTTTGGAGTTAAAACTCGTTGTGGTGCATGCCTGCTTGACTATTCTAATATGGCAAAGTTTGTTCATCCTAGTTCATGGCATGCTTGTGCGTGGATTGCACGTGATTGGATTTGAAGGGGTGTTTTGGACTCTTGCCTAGTTGTAGTAGTTGAGCATAGTTTTCGTATCTTGAATCTCGGGAGGATTGCATAGCTTAGTAAAATACATTTTGCTTTAGTTTGCTAGGAAGCAAAGTTCAAGTCAAGCGTGATGAGCACCCAATATTGTAGATATTTGCTGTGATTAGTCCGGCTTATGTTCTTTTACTTAAGTTTATTTAGCTTTTATAGTGATATTGCACGAAGGTATGCTTTTAGTGTTTTCAAGCTAAACGTGCAAATAAGGCGATTTCAACGCTGGACGGCCCATGTGCTTCTGGCACCAAGACCCTCGCCGCCCCTTTAAAACTCGCCTCAAGTATGGAAAATGACTAAAAAAGTGTCGATTTTCTAGATAAAAATGGCATAATTGATCCTTGAATTTTTCTAAGAGTAACTACAAAGTTGCAAGGTTTTATTTGAAGAGTAAGGTCATGTTTCGAGCCATTTTCTCTCGAGAAAAACGTGCAGTTTTCCATTTTACACTAAAAGTGAGGGGTTGACATTTTGATTTAATTGGAATCTTGAAATTCTGCTAATGCCATTGTTTCCAAATGGGGGGTACTTTCTTATTTTCATTAAATAAATTAAAGTAAAAAAAAGGTAAAAGAAAGGTTTAAAATGCAATCTTTACTTAAATTTAGAGAATGAAAATAAGATGCTGAGGAGCTGTAAAGATGCTGGGAGCTGTCTGCTGAAACTGAGGCCAGGATGCAGGGATAACATAGTGGTATCGATACAAGCATTTTAGTTGTATCGATACAACATTGAAACAGAGCCTGGGGAATCCGTAACGAACTGGTATCGATACGGGCTTTTCAGCCGTATCGATACGGGTACTTTTCTGAAGATATTTCCAGTTGTTGTATTTTCTACTTTTAGGATATTTTGGTCCCATTTTTGGGATATTTTTGGACGTGTAAGATCACATCGAGGTGTTTTTGTATAAAATTAATTTCCCATTAGTTAGTTTATTTTTGTTCTTAGTTTTTCCTCCATTAATGTCTTGGAGCTTTTCTAGTTAATTCCTTCAAGTTCATAGGTAAGTTGTTCGTTTGTTATTTTCCGTTTATTAAAGTTGTAGTTACAGACTAGATCCTCGTTAATCTCAAGTTTATTTTCATTTCCGTCGGTTACATATCATGCTTCGTTTTTATGCTTTGATGTATGCTTTAAGTATGTTTGAGTAGTCGTTTGGCTAAGTTTCGGGATAATCTTTCCCGAAGACTTAGGTTGTTAATTGGTTCTCGAGCCATCGGACTTAAATGCATAATTTTCAGAATAGAACTTGCTTTGCAAATTCGGTCTAAACTTAGGGGTGTTAACTCCTTGGTATGCCGTTTGTCAAGCGGTCTTGGCAAATAGTATGTCGAGGGCTCGTGGCCTCCTATGGATTCGATAAATGTTAAAAACTAGTTGGTTCGCCTCCGTTTAATCACATCTTTCAATTATTTTAGTCATTAAAGCTAAATTCTCCGGGCGTGAGCGCGCGGTCGTGACTCTCGCCTGAGTTATAATTGAGAACCAGTAACGGCCTTTGTCAAGGGATAGACGATCCCTAGACTTGCCTCTTTTAGTTCATAAAGTTCATTTCTAGTCTTTTTACTTAGCATTTTTACCGTTTAAAGTAAAACCAAAGTTGGCGGGTTTAAACGCCGAAATCCTACCGTATAAAACCTACAATTCGATTAAGCTATATTCGATTCTCTGTGAGTACGATCCCGGACTTCCGGATATTATGCTACTGACGACCTAGCCCTACGCTTCGGGTTTCTTATCAACCTCATATCCAAAGGCAAGGTATCGAAGTAAGCATGTAGGTTTGCTTCGATTGGGTGCCCTAGAGTCTGTAGCCTGTGTGCTTAAAGCAATAACTCGTGTCTCGATTTAGTAGTTTTTGGTTCTCTCCTTGTATTTGTGATGAAATCTTTCCTTTTGGGTGATAAAATGAAGTGACATTTTCACACACTCACAAAAAAAAAACAATAATTCTATGGACACACCCACACTCATATGAGTGGTGGACCCTATACATATACTAGAGTGTGTGGAACTCACCACTCATGTGAGTAGTGGGTGTGTGTTTGGGTGTGTTCCTAACACCATTGAAAAAAAACCTGGAAAAGAAAAGAGTAAAATAAAAGAAAAAGGAGAGAAAGAAAAGTTACTTTTGGGAGGAAATGGAGGCAAGGGAAAGGAGGGCTATTTTTGAGGAAAATGAGGGAAGGGAAAGGAGGGTTATTTCTGTCATTTAAAGAGTAGAGCAATCACCTGTCAAGTGCTCTCAGAAAACGTACAAAAGTGATTATGGTCTAGATTTCTCCATTATAAAAAAATCCTTATTTTTGTCTGATTTGTTTCCTTATTTTAAATAGCCAAAAATAAGCAATTAAGCAACGCAAACCAAACGAGCCAATTTTAGTACTGCTTCAACTACCGACATACCTTTTTTGTTAGTACTACTTACATCTCCTCAACTGCAGAGAGCTTAAAGGTATATTGGAGCTACATTTGAGGCCAATAATCCCAATAGGATGTGAATCCACGACCTCTACCATAAGAAAGTTGAGAGCACCTTGCACGGAGGAAGATTCGAACTCAAGACCTTGTTACGGGAAGCCTGAGTTCTCTACAACCCAAGGTAGCGCCTCAAGTGGCAGGATGCAACATTTTACTAGTAGATTTTGCAGGGGAAAATTTCAAAATGACACCTGAACTTTGCACCAAATGTCACAGAGATATCTGAACTTAAATTTATTTCAATTAAACACCTGTACTAACAAAATTCCCAAATTTAGACACCTGAACTTAAGTTTATTTCAATTAAACACCTGTACTAACAAAATTCCCAAATTTAGACCCCCGCCGTTATACTCCGTCCAAAAAATTGCTGTTATGACATCTCCAACCTGTTTAAGTTGCCCCATTGCACATGTTTCCAACAGAGGAAGATGCACCCAAGCGAAACCCATCAATAGAAGTCTGTCGAGCAGAAAGAAGAACTGGGTTTGGGCAAAAAAACATGGTTTAAAGGGAAAAATGACCTTAACCTAATTGATTTCCCTCCATTTCTCTCTCCAAAATTCTGCCTATGGTTCCACCATCTCCCTCACTTCAACCCTAGACTTGAAGTCTGCCTATGGGTTTTGCTTGGGTGCATCGTCCCTTGTTGGAAATATGTGCAATAGGGCAACTTAAACGGGTTGGAGATGCCATGTTAGCAATTTTTGGGACGGAGAATAACGGCGGGGGTCTAAATTTGAGAATTTTGTTAGTACAGGTGTTTAATTGAAATAAACTTAAGTTCAGGTGTCTAAATTTGGGAATTTTGTTAGTACAGGTGTTTAATTGAAATAAACTTAAGTTCAGGTGTCACTGTGACATTTGGTGCAAAGTTTAGGTGTCATTTAGAAATTTTCCCATTTTTCCAGTTTTGTTTTTGGAAGGTTCTAGCTTTCTTTGGGGTTTTATTTTTATTTTTTCACTTAATATTTGTTTGATTGGGCATGCCTAATCAATACATTGAGGTAACCCCAACTACCAACTAACCTAATATTCAACTCCAAGACATGTAAGTCATTCTCTCCTCTTTTCCTCACACCTCATTTCTCTATTTAAACACCCCCAGTACTGCACTAACCTTTGCCATACACACAGTCTCGGTGCAAAGTTTTCACTTATCTGCTAGAATATATAGTTTGTGTTACACCTCAAAGTCCTCTTAAGTCAGTCATTTCCAATGGCTCCCTCAGGAATGGTGAAGCTTGCCTGTGTGGTGCTCATGTGCATGGTGGTGACTGCACCCCATGCCCAAGCTGCCGTAACTTGTGGCACGGTGCTAACCAGCCTCCAACCTTGCCTCGGCTACCTGAGGAGCGGTGGTGCGGTTCCACCGCCCTGCTGCAACGGTGTTAAGTCCCTCTACAGCGCGGCTAAGACCACCGCGGACCGCCAAACTGCCTGCAATTGCCTGAAGTCTGCTTCTGGCCAAATTGGTGGTATCAACGCCGGTTATGCTTCTAGCCTCCCCAAAACCTGTAATGTCAATATTCCCTATAAGATCAGCCCCAGCACTGACTGCGCCAAGTATCCTCTCTCTCTCTCTCTCTCTCTCCCTCTCTCTCTCTCTCTCTCTCTCTCAATGAATACCATAAAATAAAAAAAAAGTCGCAACAAATGAGCCAAAAAAATAACTAATGGAATCATAAAAAATGTATTTCTTCACTTTTCAATAGTAACATAAAGTAACACTATAATTCTCCCACATTAGGCTATTTAAAGTCTAGTGTGGGAGAACTATACCTACGAAGATAACTATCATGGTACGATGCACTCAAAGAAATTTCATTTAAACATGTCAAGGCCGAGTAGTGTGCATGATTTTTCTTGGATCAGATTGAAGGGGATAACTAACAAAATTGTCTCTGTTTGTGTGGTTATTTGTCATCTGTGTTGCAGGGTGAAGTGAGCTAGGAGGAAAGAGTGAGATTCCTGCATGCCGCAGGATGAAGCTAGTAGTTAGCGTCTAAATAAAGATGGGGATGAAGTATATTGTGTGGTTTGGCACTTGAGTGAGCGAGTCTCCAGTTTTCATCGTCCTAGTATGTCTAATTAGTCTCTCTAGTCCTAGCTGCAGCTCATTATCATCTAGTTGGTGATTTTAGGTTGCACATGTTATCTGTAACCGCTATTTTAGTAATGCTTTAGATGCATCTCTCTCTCTCTCTCTCTCTCTCTCTCTCTCTCTGTGTGCGTGTGTGCACGCGCGCATGTACAAGCTCTGATATGTGGAGAGGTGAGCAACAGATAAATGATAAAGGCTTTATCCAACCCTTATTTGACAACGAGTAAAAAGTGCTAAAGCATCCAACTCAAAATAAAGTGAGAATGATTGGAAAGACTGCACAAAGATCATGCAATATTAGTTTATGGGGGGTTGATCATGAGATGATTTGGGACAAACTAATAGTGCAACTGTGCAAGTGCATAAATAAATAGAGACCCCAAGAAATAAAACTGGGTATCACAAAGAAACTTTGCCCAAATAAAACCCCAAAAAATACACTTTGACACAAACAAATGTGGGATCATCGCCATCTTTGGAAGCCGAACTGATCTTGTGTTGAAGATACCCAACTCAAAACAATTGGCAGTATGTGAAGACCACCGGATGATTTGTTCGGTTGTTAATTTCATGGCACAGAGACTCAGAATCCTAATTTGTGAATGCTGCTCAACACTCACACTCTGCAAAGAAATGGAAATGCACTGGTCCTCGTAGAACTTGCAATCAGCGTAGTTCAAATCTGCTATCAAGCAATAGCAATTCAAATCCAGCAATAACAATAAGCTCATCGATTTTTGGTGTCTAATTTGTGGTCGTAAATGACAAGCTCAAAATTCGTATGAGCAAGATTTTGGTACGGTGGTCAATAAAACCAATTCATACTAATGTTGAAGTTACTTTTAAATTATGTCTAACGTATATTTCTTTTTGGCGTACTTTTTCATGCATACCAACATGACTCACGGGAATTCGCTTCATCAAAATTAACATCATCTTCACTAAGGTTGCGAGTTGCCTTGTTATAATGGCATATACGTAAAAATGTCCACGTATCCATGCCATGCCACAAAAAGCGTGGAACCTAAAATGTCGGCAACATTAGTTATCAGTATTAAATACCTTATTGGCGACCTACCCTCCCATGAATAGTGGTTATCCCGAATAGACACCCCAATGAACTTGACTCCTTCAATGGTCGGTGCTAGCTCACTTATTAAACATGCTATGACAGTTGGGAGCCTCTCTTTCTCCGATGGAGAGCTGGGCTAATGGGCTTTAATCCTAAGGGCCCGTTTGGATGCGGGGAAAGAATTTGGGGTATTAGTTAAAAAGAGGGGATAAGATAGTAGGGGGTATTAGTTAATAAGGGATGGCCCACATTGATGTGATATTTATGGAGGGGGGATTAAATAGTATGTTGTTTGGATGAGGTATTAGAGAAGGGTGCTGGATGTTGTAAAAAGCTGTCAAATGACCTTTTTGTCCTTGTGCGGTTTCTAAATTAATTATGTGTTACATTTTATATTTAGTTGCAAATTTAATTATTCTTTCACAATTAAAGCTGTAATATTATTTATACTAACAAATTAACGAATTTAGTATTATTATTTAACAATTTTATTTTAAAAAAATTGGTTTTTAAACAAAATTAAGTGTTTCAAAATACCATTACTATTATTAAATCAACTGCCGTGGATTGAAACGACGCCGTCTTGCTTTTTTTTAAAAATTCTATCCTTCAATTTGCAATCCTAAAAAGCAGAAACGTAATTATGAGAGCCCTAGAAATAAAATTTGATCATGTCTCTTTAGAATAATATGATCAAAATAATAAGATCTTCACACCCGTTCAAACGGATTAAAAATTGGAGCACTTAATTTTTTAACCATATTTTTTAATATATAAATGGTCTCAAAAAATTAAGTGGTCCAATTTTTAATCCGTTTGAACAGGTGTGAAGATCTTATTATTTTGATCATATTATTCTAAAGAGACATGATCAAATTTTGTCTTTAGGGCTCTCATAATTACGTTTCTGCTCTTTAGGATTGCAAATTGAATGGTGGATTTTTAAAAAAAAAAGCAGACGGCGTCGTTTGAATGGTCCTGGGGCAGCAGAGCCGGGATAAGGAGGGGTATTTTCGTCCACAAATCCCCCTCTACTCCCGGATTATTTTTGGGGACCCCAAGGGGAGCCCAAAATTTATACCGGACAATCCCCACAATTGGAGAAAACAAATACCGGGTAAAAAATAAAAGGGGAGGAAATTGGGTTTGCCAAACGGGGGTAAAGAGGTGGGTCCCTCCCCATCTACCCCTTCTAATTTTTCCCCCCCTCTTTTCCCTTCATCCAAACAGGGCCTAAGCTCAATATGCCAAGGTTAAGGTTGTTTAACCAGTTATACTATATATCCCGGTCCCACTAAAATCTCTCTGTACCCTCACTAAATGAAATGTACGAATGGCATGTGGCAAGCATTCATTTCATGTTATAGCTAGGGTGACCACACATTCAATACTTTTCCAGGTCTTGAATGCAGATCAACTACACATACTGCCCCACATTTAATTGACCGGACCATCTGGTTTGCCTGATCTAGATTCCGTATTTTACAAGTGTAAGAATCACAGAGGGAAGACTAAATTACAGGGGACTGTTTGGACAACTGGAAACTTGACAAGAAAATGGGTTCTGCCCTGCCCCTCTCGAATAAGAATTCACAGTTCATACAGGGAAGACTGATTTTACTCTCCAACTCATATTTCGCATGTGTGAGAATCACGGTTAATGGCCCCAATGTTAGTCCGGTTAGTCGGTGGGTTTGCCCCCACACAATTGATCAGGGTTTGATTCTTAGAGTCTGGCTGCAAAAAAAGTGTAATTTCTTGTGAATTTTCGAGTCTTGGCGTGGATGGTTTATCTTTGACCTGACCGAGAAGAAAATTCAAGCATAAAACTAATTTTATGTGTATTTCTGAGATATAAGCAAGTGTGTATGCTTATGTATTACTAGCACACTTTCATAATTATCAACATTGAATACCAAATCTTGAAAGAGAGATAATATGCGAGGTTGTTGGACCCATCTCCTGTACTCTACATTTCTTGATCGATAGATTTCTTTTTGCTGAGCCAAAAAACACTAGCAAAATATTTACCTGTGAGCAACGAAGTTATGGTGTAAAGGGCACTTCCAAAGTCAAAAATCTCGTACAGTCGAGCAGCGCATGCGGTGAAAAGCAATGAACCATTGTCACAACTCATCTCACCCCGCATGAATCACATAAATCGGTACACAAGGTTCCTGGTACTGGTAAGAGGGTGTAAACCAAGAAGTAAACTCTACATTATGAAGTGGTAATAGAGACGCATCTCAATTTTGGAATGAGTCTCTAAATATAGAGATCTAAAGTCAATATATAAGTGTGACTGGAGATGCTCTTAGGCAAAAGGCTCGGAGATTGCTACAATGTATGTGAACCACATCTGTTTGCACTCAAGCCTGAACTAGAACTGAGCTGCTAGATTTTGTGGCTTAAACAATGGACCTGAGTTTGGATTTTCAGTCTGGATTGGCTAACTGCGATCTTTGGTTGCTGGTCCCCAAATTAACTCAAGAAATTGGTGACAATTTGCACAAGTTATCGCATTCCCAATACCCAGGACATCAAAGGTAAAAATTCTGGGAATCTTCAAAAGCAAAAGCCATTGAAAAAACAAAAAGTGTGCTAACAGGCCAAAACGAGGTTTATTCGCCGAAAGTTGCACCCAGAAAATAGGAAAACTACCAAGGACAGATGTAACTCATTCACAAGTTTACATTCAAGCTCAAATAACAGACAAAAATTCAGCTATCTACAAGTCAAGAAGCTTGCGCCAGTAGAGAAACAAATGGCACAACATGGTACCTGAGGGGAAAAGATGCAAATTCTTTTCAAGAGTGCCATATTGTCTTTCTTGAGAAGTAATCATCTCCAGAGCAAGTGGAGAAACAGAATGGACCACCGGCCGAAAGATCTCTAGAACCCATGATGATATATAAAAGACTACCAGTACCATAAATGAGAACCAACTGATGCCATTAATGGGATACAAGTCCAAATGTTGTCATTATCATAGAAACAGCGAACCAGCAGAGTTAAAATCGCAGTAATATGTAGCATCCAAAGTCTTGCCTTTGCTAATAATAATCCGCCACCTTGCCAAAAGAAAGAGTGAAATCTTGACTTTGTGAAGGTCATCTTTCAATGGATACAAATCATGGAAGAGCCTTACAAATTTACAATAGTCGAATTTGCTAGTCCCATCTCGCGTACTGTCGATTTCCTGATCAATAGATTCCTTCTAGCTGAGCCAAAAGAAAACTACCAAAAAACTTTTCTTATGAGCAATGAAGCCATGGTCTAAGGGGCAGTTCCAAAGTCTGAAATATCGTAGCAGTAAGAGCAGCACATGTGGTTAAAAAAGATGAACTATTGTGAAAAGTCTTGCCACCCTGCATGAATCACATAAATCAGTAACACCATAAGGTTAAATGGTAGAAGAATGTAAGCCAAGAAGAATTGAACTCTGCATTATGAATTGGTCCTATTCTGCTTATTTCAAGCTGAATCCACGCCCGACTGGCTTTTTCTAAAAAGCTCCGTATAAGCACATCCTCACAAAGTATCATCAATCGCATGCATACCCACTCTTGAAGTTTCACTGATACATCAACGCAAAATCCAATGAATTACCCATAAACGCCTACCTGACTCTAAAAGGTGGGGCTGGACATAACTATCTGTTGAACAAAGCAGTTCCACCGAAGGATGAGGTAAATTGCTTTCCTTTGATTCTGGTTCAAAAGAACGAAACAAGAACGCCCTTCCCAGTAATTTGGGCTCTTTGCGGCAATGCAATGATAAACTTTGCGGCAGTGCAATGATAAACTTTTTCCCGCATCCACAATTAGGACCCTAAGAGTTGCTGCAGAAACCACACAGCTGATAACTTTAACTTTCCATACCATACACAGGGGCTGTAGATTGCTAGAGAGCACAAAAGCTTTACCCCAAAGCAGAAGACAGGACAACAAAGAAACCAGAGAAAGAGCAGAAGTGCACCTGATTGCAATTCTTGCCTTCAGGTTTGTGTCCACTTATGCATCCTTGCTCCTTGTAATATCCACTATTCAATGTATTTACGCGCAAAACCATAAATTTTTCTCCCAAATCGAACACCGCAGACTGGTTGAGCAACCAAATCGTTTTCAATGGTACTAGTATACCCCTGTAAAGTATGAAGACGAAGCAGAAACCAACATTGCCAACGTACATGCTAACCAGGAAAATCATGAGTTGGTGCAGAATGTTCTGCAAAGAGAGAAAAAGATGAACAGATTGTAGAAGCATTGTCGATGTTTAAATCATCTTGTTCTTTTCAGATATACTTTAATATTAAAGATTTGGGGGTGCTATTTCCAGTTGCATGTCTCCCCATTTCCATTGTATGGTGAACTCTGTTCTTTTGTTGCATTGCCATCTTCACCAAGTGCTAGTCTTTCTAGCCGATACAAAAGACCATTAGCAAATTGGTTTTCCCGTCTCAAATCCTCCACTTCCTTTCTCAACTTGTCGTTCTCCGTTTCAACCGTGGAACATGACAACAGCTTATTTTTAAGAACTTGATTCTCTTTCCTCAGTACATCAATCTCGCTCTTCAATTTCACATTCTGCTCTCTTGCTCTTAAGTAATCCTCATCGTCCTCCTGTAAAACCAATTTAATATGCCCCTTAGTACGGGAACTTTACATATGATGTGAAAACAACATTCAACGAAACTCACATCACTAATTATAATAGGTGAGGAAGAGTCTGAAATTGTCCATGGGAGCTCCATGCGCACTCCTTGCACCTTTGACTCATTATGAGACGTTTCTAAAATATCATTGTATTTACTTGGACTCGTTATTTTGGAAGAATCTTCCTCAACTCCATGGAGTTCTTTTGCTATATTCGTTTCTGATTCACATTCCATTTCAGCAATCCATTGGCCCATAATTTGTAGTCTGGTTCTCCCATTATTCGCCTGTTAGAATAATAAACTACTGTCACAGAAGTATTCTCCATAAGATATTAGACACACAAAAAGGAAATAATACCTTGTCAATTGAAACATTAAATCTCTGAGCAGCAAGCTCTTCGCCATCGCTTTGTGCCTCTAATAACTCTTTGATTGTATCCATTTTTGACTCCTCAGAAGTTAGTAGAAGCTTCCACACTATCTGGACAGATTGAAGAATATGCCACCAATCGAGTGAAAATAAATTCTTATACTAATTTAATAAAGCATCGCCCACTATCAAAGTGAATAAATGCCATAGATTCAAACACAATCCACTCATTATCCTCAGCAGTCAGCTCAATCGATAGTGATATATGCACTGCAGCAACAGCAAAAGTAGGGCTTCTCAAGGCCCAAAAGCTTTACCAGTAAAGTACAGTAGTGGAAACAACAAAAGCATAGTAAGTGATGATTACAAATACCTGATCCTTTCCTAGTTCCTTAAACTTAGAGGCGAACCACTGTCTCTGACGAGACCTGATACTTCCCCAACGGCAAGCACGGGGGAAAGTCATAGGAAAATCAAGCAAAGTAGGCCGACCAATATCTATATGCTCATAGGACCATATCTGCTCAAAGTAAACTTAAATGAGAGTAAGATAAAAATAAGGACCAACTAATAGACAATGTCATCTTGAAAATATAACTGAACATGATCTTCCTTTTGAAGTCATGTAAGACACTCAGTTCTTGAAAGTGCAATTAGATAACCTCGTGTTATGACATAACACTACACTCCCAAACATCAATGATACATCAATTTAAACATTATTTGCTTAGGCTTCACTAGTGGGAAAACAAGTCAAAGGATCACTGGGCAAAAAAATTGTTTATAGGATTAGTCGGAGGCTATTGCCTATGGCAGGTACAACAAAAATTTCTGAAGTAACCAAGTTTTAAGCAAGACTGTAGAGGGTGTCATTGGAAACTCAAGAAATGATCAAATGTAAAGAATACATTGTGTGGTTTGTGAAAGTAACTCAACCGTGAAAGTTAATGGCCCTGTAAAAATTAAATCAAAAGACATGGACACTTACTTGAAGGAAAATAAGACAACCTCCCATACATTGCACATTTGTCTCCCTTCTTTTACACAACCAGTCGATTATATTTTCAAGAACAGCAGCACCCCATGCACAATGACAAACCTCATCCAAATCCTGGAGAAGAGAGAGATAGCGGGAATCCACCTTTCCATTTGCGTTTGGAAAAAGTATTGTCCCAAAGGTGAACAATAAGAATGACCGAATAAAATCATTGTTTACAGCTTCGCCAAGGGAGTCTAGTCTCTCCTCAATTGAAGCAATTGGAATCTTCCTATTCCAAATTAAAGCACCGTATTCTCTTTCTAATTGTATATACGGTTCACTTTCTTTGAGGACTACAGGTTTACCAGTCACGCGTAGACCAAGAATTAGAACCACATCCATAAGGGTCATGGGAATCTCCCCAGGAACAAATACAAAAGCACGTTTTTGACAATCCCATCTGTCCATCAGTTCGGCTAGAAGATTTCTCGACAATGATTGATATGGCATCTGGATCAAGTGTCCAAACCCCATCCCCTTTATGGCAGTTTTCTGGTTGTCAGACAATTTTTCTACCCTTCTGACGAAAGTTTGTAAAGAAAATTTAGTATTGAAGTTACGAACCTGCAGAGAAGGACATTCAAGGTTCAGTGCACTTGGACACCAATATAGTTTTATCCAGATACAAACTGAAGAAACATCAGAACAATTGCGTGATTCTGCAGCAGTATACAATACTTTTATCATACTACAACCCTCTCCCAAGTTTGCATGTTCTTAATGCATAAGTTCTAAAAAAATCAAAACTTTTTTTTTTTTTTTGGTAATTTAAAAAAAAAAATCAAAACTTGATTCCACTAGTTATCAAATCTGTCAGATTTGAAAAACCACGTGTGACGTATCTGTTCTCTCCAAATGTACTCTCCTTGAAAGATTCTTCATCCGTAGAATTCATTCCATTATATAGGTCAATTAGCACCCATAGTGAAATTTCGTATGAGAATGTAGTCAATTTTACATAAGCCCAAGATTAAAGGTAAAACCCTCCCACTACATACAAACAAGAAGTTGCCTCTTAGCACAACTTTGACTGAGAATTTAGTCTCTTTTTTTTTTTTTTGAATCGGAATTTAGTGGAATTTACATAAGAGCAAGGCTAAAGGTAAAATCTTTGCACAAAACACAAGCAACTAATTATCTCCACTGCTTAACCAGTACAGCAGAGGTGATTTTCCCTGGGTTATTGAACAGTGTAACGCTGATTAAGCG
Source organism: Rhododendron molle (assembly GCA_025413875.1). Lineage (NCBI taxonomy): Eukaryota > Viridiplantae > Streptophyta > Magnoliopsida > Ericales > Ericaceae > Rhododendron > Rhododendron molle. Next base: position 52,061,674 of record CM046392.1, read on the forward strand.
AAGGGAGAAGGTGAACTAGTGCCGATTAAGTGGCGGTTTTTCCCAGTGTGAAAAGGCAATGCAACAATCTTTGTCCGTAAACGTAAATGAGGAAAACAAACTAATCGATGACTTTGAAAGGGAAAAATCACTGCTAACAAATACCGAAATGGGGGAAAAAAATAATTGAAAATACTGAAAATGCAGAGAGGAAGAAGAAGAAGAAGGCGGCACACAGACACAGTCGTACAAAGAACAAGAATACGAGATTCAAAAGAGCAGAAAAATAAGTACCGAAATGGGTTCTTGTTGTAATCCAACGGAAGATCTGCGAGTCTTCATCGCCATAGAGAAACTTCAATCGAAGATTAGGGAAGAAGATCAAGTGCTTCTTGAGGAGCAACAGCGTTGAATTGCAGAAGCCTTGGCAGTTAGAGGAGCCCTACAGAGAGAGAGAGAGAGAGAGAGAGAGAGCTGGTTATGATCAGAGGAAGAAGAGAACAGCCAAGCCTTGGCAGTTTGTACACAGTTTTGACGCTTGTTGGGGAAGCTACTACAGTACCCTGCTATCGAAATTCAATGAGCAAAGGGAGCGAAAACCCACAACCAATTTCTAGTATCTTCTTCTTTTCTTTTGGCACAGTTTTCAATAAATCTTTCTCTCTATCTCTCTCCACTCATTACTACTTCAACTATAAAAAATAACTTTCTAAAATGTAAACCAAACGGGCAAAGAAAGAGGCGACCGCCGTAGCAACCAGGTCACGAGGGCTCTTAATCCACTGTGGAATGTCTGGTTCGAGCTGTAGTTATTGTCCGTGAGAGCAGACAGTCACCACAGCACCACCTAAACGCACAGATGGCCCAAGGTCCTCCACGCATCCCTCTAACTCACATATTTTTTTTGGCAATCGGAGGGGCTCGAACCGGAGTACACGTGGAGGGAGAGAGACACTCAAGCCCAATCACAAAAAAAAAAAATTCTACTATCTTCTTTCCACAAGTGGGGCGTCTGGGCCGGGATTAGGAAGAAACTAAATTCATATGTTCTTCTAGTACAGCCAGGCCCAATACAAATTCTCATCTATTGATGGGCCTAAAATCACACTCTTTTAGAGCATATGAAGTTAGAAGTTAAAAGTTATCCAAAAAAAAAAAAAGGAAAAAAAAATCAAAATGGTCCTTGTAGTTTAGTGTTTGTGTCAATTTGGTCCCTGCAGTTTGAATTGCTCAATTTACACTCTGTAGTTTTCATTTTGTTTCAACTTGGTCTTATACTAATTGTTGTTAGACTCCATTAACCCCAGACACGAATGGGCCCCCATTTCTAGGGTTAAAACCATAATTTGTCATTCTCCTCTTGGCCTAATATAACTCTGAACCAAAACACAGAGCTTCGTTGTTCCATTCTTCAATTTTTTTTTTCACGGCTTCCATTCTCCATTTGTCGCACCCGGGATTCTACCTTCGACCGAAATGTGTCTTGTTCTCTTTCGGGGGGAAGGAGCAGGAGGGATTAGGGCGTGGATAAGTGATCGGGTTCCTATGGATTGCAACGTGATTCTTGAAAAGAAATGAAAAATGAGGAGTTTTGTGTTCTATAAAAGAGGTTCGGATATTTTTGAAAAATGTTTGAATTTTAGAAATTGAAGTGGGTTTTATTTTAAAAAGGGACCAAACTTTTATCAAGTTGCCTACATATCTCCGGGTAAACAAGAATCAGATCCGGCCCTAGTTCGGGCCATAAAAGGGGTTTAGAAAATAACTTAGAGTTTCCACCGAGCATAAAGTTTAGGTGTGTCTGGTCACCTCTTGAATATCAGAAGAATAGTTCAAGTATTTTAGAATAAAGAACATGGGCCAGAGAACCCGATTTTTAGAAAAGAGTGACTCTGTTTTACTTTTTAAGAAAATGCTTTAGATCTACAAGGTTAGAGAATAAAGAGTTTGGTAATTCACTAGAAAAGGGATCCATTTGTGTCTGATGTTAACGGAGGCTAGCGGCAGTTAGTAATTGGACCAAGTTGGAATAAAATGAAAATTACATAGTGAAAATCGAACCAATTAAAACTGTAGGAATCAAGTTGATACAAACACTAAATTACATGGACCATTTCAGTTTTTTCCCAGAAATAAAAAGGAGTTAAAACTTCATATGAAGAACTCTAAATTGGCAAATTCAAACATAAGCATATAATTTTTTCAGTAAAAATGGAGTACTTGTTAATGGCATAGTAGCAAATTTGATAGGGATTTGAAAGAGTCGGGTGAGTTTAGGCCTTGTTCGGTTTGGAATTCTAAATCCAAAATTTTGGAAAAAGCAACTTTCTACTTTTTCTCTCTCTAACTTTTCAATCATTACTCTCATTTTTCACTCTATTCCTCTCTACTTTTTACCTCTCTCCACAATCATTATTTTCATTTCTCTCTCTACCTTCATTCAAAACCACTATTCAAAACCCACAACCGAATAAGAGCTTAAGGATTTTTTACTCAAATTTTGAATTTGAAAAAGTAAGGGCCGGAGATGATCTTAGGCCTTGTAAGATGGTCGATGTAACGGGGTGGGTCATAGGTGGGTTTCGACTACCAATGACATGCGAAAAGTCAGGTGTTTGGTTCCCATTTTATTGGGTTAGACCGGTAATACAATCCAACCAAAACAAATACTTTGTACTGTAGCTTTTTGTCTAGTTAATTTTAGCAATTTAGAGCATTTACAGTAGAATAATCAAAAGTTGTCACAACAGAGCATCCGTAATGGGTGTATTATATTTGTGTATCAAAATATTTGTTAAAGGTATGTGTTAAGATAAAAAATGGGTCCCACAAGTTTGTATTAACTTAGGAGTGTGTTAGTATATATATGAGTATCTCAATGGATTAGTTAGGAGTGTGTTAACTCTTTAAAGAAAGTAGTGTGAGCATTTATATTTTATGGTTGAAGTTTGAATTTATAGGGATAGGACCCACTTATTGTTTGTTAGATTCTTTGCTAAACTTGATAACCATGCTATAACACACTACTACATTTAACACATTCTAGCACACAAGCATTGCAACACAAAAAATACAATTTTGTTTGTTGAGTCTTAACACACACAATTAACACACTAGTTAACAAACTCATTGCGGATGCTCTCATCTTTTAACTATCCATTTAATGAGTTACTAAAGTTAGCAATGTAAATGTCTACAATGGTACAATCAATATTGAATAACCAAAACTTGCAATATCACATTTTCAACTTATAAAAGTCTAGAAATTGTGACATAGAAAATAATTTTTTTTAATATAGTTTTCAAACTAATAAAAACATATTATTAGAAAAAGAGAAAATAATTTTTTGAAAATTTTGATTTAAAAACAAAGATTTTGGGAAAAGTTTAAAAAAACAGTTTTTGAAAAAAGAGAGTAAAAGAATAGTTTTTGAAAAAAAATTAATTAAAAACTGTTTTGCAATAAATTTTTTTTGAAAAAAAAATAGTTTTAATAAAAAACAATTTTTGCCAAAAAATAAAAAATATTTTCTTTGAAATATGTTAAAAATGGAAAAGAGAGAAGGTTTTTGTGCAACAATTGTGTACTTGATTGAGAAAATATGGGGACAACTAAATTTGATTATTGGCCAAAAGTTGCTAGTTTTGATTATTGAAGTGCCAAAATTTGATGAGTTACTAAGAAATTGTTAAGTTTGATTATTTCAATATAAGCTCTTCTTTGAGCAAATGTTACTAACCCTAACGACCTTTTGTTTTTTTATTATACCACTATGAATGATTTTAGAACCCAATGCGTACTTTCTTTTATAGTAGTTCCCTCTCACTCTTCAACCAAAACAAATAATCCAGCTTTAACAATTCCTACCTCCAACCAAAACACTGACTTTAAACCCACTTTGTAACGACCCGCTCCTGTCTTGTATAATATTGTCCATTTTGAACGCCTAAAGTCCATAGACTTCCTAGTAAGGTCACCCATTTCTAGATTGCTCCAGGGAGAGCACGCTTAACTGAGAAGTTCCAATGCGTTTTAGCCCACTCTCACGGCTCTAAAAGGCCTTGTACAAGATAGGGCAATGATCTACTCCCTCCGTCCCAATTTGTTTATCCAATCGTCAAAATTCGTGTCTTTCAAAAATATGCTTATATCTTACATTTTATAATGTTTTTTATGATTTTGAAGATTTTGTATAATAAAACTAATTGAGATCTATCAAACAAGATCCATATTGCATATATTAAAAACATTACGAATTGAAATTTATAGACAATTCTTTGAGAGGTCAAACGCTCTCAAAAAGTCAAAAAAGGGGCAAACAAACCGGGACGGATGAAGTATTATTATACCACACAACTTACACTTCACCAAGCGATGTAAGACCACCCCCCGCTGACCCCTCTGGTCACCGATCAGACAGCCCCCGCACGGGTCCCAACCACCCTCAAGCCGGTCGACCACTACCAGGAACTTCCAGGGGCGGGGCCGTCACACATTTGCACCCTGTAGTGCGGCCAATCCGGCCGTCCATCTCGGCAATGGACAGTTCGGATTTTCATTCGAACAATGGACGGCTAGGATTTGTAGAGCTTGGACTAAATCCGTGCCGTCCTTGCCGAGATGAACGGCTAAATCAGCCGCACTACATGATGTAGTGTGACGGATGCACTACAGCCCCTCTCATTCTAATTCCCCCGGCTTGAAATCTTGCTAAGACTCCAGTTTTGAGTCTCTTCACTTTCATCCCAATCCATGAAAGATTGTTTAATTTGATCCGCTCATGTCCTATTTGATTTGTAGTATTAAGTTGCCTTTTTTTCTTTTTCGAATCTAGTATCAAAATTTACTACTATAAAAGAACATATTTCGTTTAATTTTTTTTATCGAGTTTTTCTCCTTGTATTGAGATTTGATGACCCAAACAAAAAGGGTCAAAGCGTAGATGAGCCGAACTTGCTTAGGAGAGCTGGGAGTTGGATTGAATGAAGGCATGTAAACTTCTTAGCAAAAAAAGAATGAAGGCATGTAAAAGGATAATAAATTACTGATCTAGAGCACTACGTGGCGCTGCCTAGACACACTTACTATTTTTCTAATGTAAAAGGGCTCGGATCCGTCCATACATCAACATCGGTTTTACCTGACATCAGTTAGGTAATTCTGGTTTTGGATTCCTGAGAGTGGGGACATTAACATACATAACACAAACACAACAATCCCTATAATAATAGTATGATTTGTGGGGTTGGTCTAACTCCTAACAGGTTCTCCTTCTACTCCCACCTAACTAACTACATTGTTAATAAGGGTCAGGAAGTAGTTCAGGTCATAAGAAGATAAGTTAGTTGTACTACTTCATTCAAGAGTCCCCTACTAAAGTTAACACTTTAATTTAAGATATTAACTTCAGAAAGATTGGAGTTTGTTTTCAAATTTTATTCTACTGGTCCTTAACCCTTTTGTTAGTTTTGCGAAAGAAATTTTGGATTGAAGATTTACCTTAACGAGAAAATCTAAAAGGCTTTATGAAGCACGAATGTAATTCAAAGAAGACAATTTTGAGTTGTTTTGTTTGTGTTTTTTTGCACCTTCTCAACTTGGATAATATTTTTGCTATAATTTCTTCTATTCTTCGAGAGACGAATGGTTAGTTCAATAAAAAAGTAAGACAAAAAGCTAAAAAAATCCACTGACTACGAGCATAACTCACTATTATCTCTCTGAATAATCCATTTAGTCCAAATATTCTGTCAAAATATAAAATCAAGGTAATTTGCAATAGACAGATTTTGCATACCACAAAATTTATACTCGTGCATGCGTAATTACCTGGCCAGCTCACAAGTGTAAAGAGATGAGGTCCCACATTTATTTTTGTCAATAATAATAATGAGGTCCCATAGATAGAAGGTGGGAAAAAAGTGTAAAGAGAATTAAAGATTGTAGTATTTGGTACTAAGAATTTGGATTTGGAAAGACGCTAATCATGATTAGGTAGGCAGAGCATCCGCATTCATATATCCCATGGTACTACTTTTTGTAACCGATTGTTTTGTATCATCTGGCCCTCCTCTGTTTCATGTGTCCGTAACTCCATATATTTGTCTTTTGGCCCTTTCATGTCCCAGACCACTTATTAATTAGCCTCACAACCACTCACTCTCTCTCTCTCTCTCTCTCTGAAAAAGAAAAGAAACCCTTTGCTTTTAAGGCTGTAACAATTGATCATTTTCAATCTCAATCATCTTTTGCTTTTGAGTTGGGTTTTGGTTCCAAGGAGAGCAGGACCATTTTCCCCCTGTATTATCACCCAGCAAAACGGTCCCCAAATTCGGATAACCACCACCCCATGAATACCCAAAATTTTCCAATCTCTTTTTCCTTATCCTCAATACAAACAAGATGCCCTTTCCATGTCTTTTTCTAGTTCGAATCTTGACAACATCTCTCTAACCAATACAAACACTTTCCTCCTCCTCCTCCTCCTCCTCCAAGAAAATCAGCCAAGTATGTTTTGGGTTATGCTATCAATAGTAAGTTTGTTGAATTCCGGGGCCCGTCGAGCCAGGTAAATTCCCCCATCGATTCTGTGAGTAAGTTCTTTCGTTCGTATTCGTTTTCGTGTTCGTGTTGATTGCGAGAATTGATGACATCCAATACCAAGAAACTAAGAAAGTAGAAGAAGGGGCGGCACTGCTTTTCTTCACTGGTACTTATTTCCTCTTCTGAAATATAGACCCCCAACTCCCCGAAAACACAGTCAGAGTCTTTTTTTTTTTTATATATAACTAAAGTGTCTGCACCAGCTGATGCGTTAATGTAGAGACCAATTCACGGTACACTAGCGAACCCTGTTGGGACTTTTGAGCAATGGTGAATTTACATCGCCGCATCCTCCACACATCTCCGCCAGCAAATCCCAACGACGCAAATGTTTCATACACCAATACCGACACGAGTTTCGACACGACTATGGTGATCGTATTGGCATCCTTACTGTGCGCGCTGATTTTTGCGCTCGGGTTGAATACAATAGTTCGTTGCGCTCTGCGTTGCAGGCGCAGATTTTCTGCGGCAGAGTCTAACTGCCGCGGCCTCAAAAAGCGCGCTTTGCGCCAGATTCCGGTGGCGGTTTACGGGTCCGAAATGAAGATCTCGGCGACTGAATGCCCGATTTGCTTAGGTGAGTTTGTGGAGGGGGAGAGGGTTCGGGTGCTGCCAAAGTGTAACCACGGGTTTCATGTGAAGTGCATTGACAGGTGGCTGTTGTCGCATTCGTCGTGTCCCAATTGCCGCCATTCGTTGGTTGAAATAGCCGCGGATTCACGTGTAGAAGGTGAGGCCACCGCACCTCGGCCGCCGGTTTAGCTGTTGATAAAGTGGTTGAGAGTCCTGCTACACACACAGATTTCTGTGCACAGATTTTGTTGTTGAGCGTAGTGGGTCTCACACAAATCATTTGAGCCTAAAACATTTTTTTGAGGGTTCCCGTAAAAAATAATCTCAATCCGATAGCTATAGGTATTTCATCCAACCATCTAACTTTTCATTCAGATTTTCGGACAATGAAAAGTTATATGGTTGGATCGAACACCTATAGCTATCGGATTGAGCTTATTTTTTACGTGAATCCTTAAAAAAATATTTTACATTTAATGAACGATTTGGATGATTTGTGTAGGATCCGTGGTGGGCCCCACAATGAAATTTGTGCACAATCTGTGCACAGACTGTATGTGTGGGTAGACTTTCTGGTTGATAAAATATGGTTCAAGACGCGGATGAATATTACTGTACTACTTTGAACGGGATGTATACCGAGCTCACTTCGACGATTATGTTCTTTCGGTTGTTGAAGATTGGATTTTTTTTTTTTTTTTTTTGTAGTTGTTACAACAAAAAATTAACTAAATCAGATATCGTTAAGTGTTTGATCGAAAAATTTAAATTTGAAAATGAATGATTTTTTTAGTTATTGAGATGAGACGCGATGTTTATACCCACACATACTAGGTGATCATGAAACATGTCGCCGAACAAAACTGTACTTTGACCACACACACAAAAAAAAATATGTCAAAAATAAGTACTTATTTTTTAAATTAATGGTAATGTATTATGAGAGAATGATATGCCTCGTAAAACAAAAAAATAAGTACTTACAGCATCCACAGTGGAATAATCAAAATTGGATAATCAAAAGTTGTCACATCATATTTTGGTTATCTATTTAAGGAGTTGCTTAGATTTGCAATGTAGAGGTCCACAATGGTACAATCAAAACTGAATAACCAAAACTTGTCGCATAACTTTTTCAACTTATAAAAATCTAAAAATAGTGACATAGAAAATACTATTTTAAAAATAATTTTCAAACTAATAAAAATAGGTTATTAGAAAAAAAGAAAATAGCTTTTTGAAAACTTTGATTTAAAAAAAAAAACAGTTTTTGATAGGCAAAAAAAAAAAAAAACAGGTATTTCTAGAAAACTTTCTTTTTTTCTTAGTTGTGAAAAGCTCTTTGTCTCAAGGAGTTCATAGCAAATTTTTTTGATAGGGAAAATTTTATTAAAAACGGGGAGAAGGAAAATCCAACAAAAAATTGGACAATATTATATGAGCCGCTGCCCAGTCCCTAGGGTCCAACACGGGAGCCCAAAAATAATACTGTACAATCTAACACACTTGGTATCCAAATATACAACAAATCCCACGAAAAACTTTGCTCGAATCAATCATCCTCAATTTAGTTATAGAGTATGTCCAAGCTTTACTCATATTTTACTTGAAATTGAGTAAAGTGTCATTCGACATGAAAAACTTCAATTGACAAACCTAAATCAATTTTAGCAAATTTTTCATTAACGGCATGGTAAATTTTATTGGGAAGAGAAGAAATAATCGTGCAATATTTGTTTAAAAATTTGAGTTTCTATTTGAGTAAAACTCTTTAGTATACGTGGCATAGGGTCTATGGTTGCATCCACATGAAATAATATTTGGTTATACTTTGGAGTATGTATTTTGAATATGTGATACGTGCTAAGTGAACTCAACAACTGAGGTGATAGAGATAAGTAAGATTGTGTTCTAGAACACAAATAAGAACTTATTTTTTGTTCAATAATAAGACTTATTTTTTGTTCAATAATAAGGCTTGTTCCACCAGACGGCCGATCCGAACCATCTAAAAATTCTATAAAAAAAAACCGAGGGGGCTCGCGCGAGAATCAACGGCATCCGAGATGTGTAGGGTGTTTGATCCAAGCACCCCTCTTCCGTGTACTTCTACCTATTGCATATATACACGGAAAATGGGTGCTCGGATGCCGTTAATTCCCGCGATAGCCCCCTCGGTTTTTTTTTTTTATAAAATTTTTGGATGGCTCGGATCGGCCATCCGGTGGCCAGAGATGGCCTGGCGTGGCCGTTGGTACGATTTCCCTCTCTGGCGCCCATTACTCATAGCACAACTCCTTATTTTTTAAGAAGGCAATTTCAACCTCAAAAATCATGTACTTACGCAAATAATTTTCTTATCAATATGGATCTTATTTGATAGATCTCATTGAGATCTTTAATACGGTGCAAAAAAAAATTAATTTTTTTTTCATTTACATCATTTTTGAGGTTGAAAATGTGAAATAAACTTTTTATTTGGATTTTGTGGAATGACCCTTCTTATTTCTTATTTTTTAAGAAGAAGTTCCAAAATAAGTACTTGTTTTTAAGAAGCATTCTGGAACGAAGTCTCATGTCATATCATTTATATATATTCGTAGCCTTGTATTTTCTCTCACTTATCAATGGTAGTCTCTCTTTCCTAATTCTCTCTAGGGCACCATCTAGCCCTAGGGATTTAAAACGTGTGAAGTTTGTGGAGGACTCTAGTAGCCGCAATTTCATGCAAGGGTGCATATTGGTAGGGCTTGTAAGACAAGCTTTCGATCCGTTTATATTTGTGTAATTCACAACAGATATTTCGTATTACCCGTATTATTTGCTAACAATGGAAATTTGAGACGTGAACAGAATATGTTCAACCATATTAACATGATGGATTATAGCTCTAACTTGCAAATAAATTATGTAACCTTGCAAGACATAGACATGGAAATGTTCTATGCGGAAAGCACCAATGGTCAAAAATTGCAAAATCTAGTCCAGAAATTCTGAAACTATGAATCAACGGCAGTCGATCACCACTTCCCTTTTGCTTGAATTGCACTGCTTGATTCGGATCCTCTAAGAATAGAAAGTTAAGTTCTTCGGATTTTTCGATGTTTTCTATTTCAAGGCTAGGCCTAGGGAACTGGATCATTTAGGGAGAATTTTGATCAATCTTTGGGGATGTATCTTTGTCCCGAGCATTAGCTCAATACTGCAACGGTATATTTGCCCGTAAAATCTGCTCGATCGACGTAAGACATTTCCACATCACTTGTGTTTAGCTACATGTGCAATCGTCCGATGATAACGTTTGCAGTTTGCACCAAAAAAGTTACTTCCAAATTGAAAGCATTTTATGCATCCACAAACAAAGCGTAGTGCCAAGAAAACAACGAGAAGAAAAAATAAGACTAGAAGGACAAAATCAAGACATTGCGTATGAGTGAGAGTATTTTACAGAAGGGGAACCAGGCCCTGGCTCAACAGGAGGCTGTTGTGCTTATGTTACGGGCACCGTCCGTCCCGAACCCTGAAACGTAACCTAAATTATTCATCTTGTAGAGTTCAAAACGAAAAATCAATCCCGTATAAAAAATCAGTTCAATCGGCATCGTTGTTACAATTGTCCGAAAAATCAAGCTCAAGAATGAGTTTCGTTCATTAAGTTACCGAAGCCGCTCAATTTGATTTTTTACAGAATTGTTCTATACATTGAGTTTTATAAAGTGAACGGTTCAAATTATATTCTTTTGAATTCTGTCAAACACTTGGCCGCCAAGAATAACTTATGGTCTCGCAATTATTTGCGGCCAAGAGTAATTATATGTGGCAAAGAGTAATTCTTTGCGCCAGGAGTAATTTTTTGTGGCCAAGAGTAATTTTATGAGGCCAAGAGTAATTATTTGCGGTTCGGAGTAATTCGTTGCGGCCAAGAGTAATTCTTCATAACCAGGAGTAATTCTTTGTGAACTTTTAATCTCAGCCATTAGCTTCAATGGTTGAGATGTCTTTCTTTGTGGCCCCCAAACGCTCCCTTCTATTTTATAATATAGATTCTTCAAATTAGCACATAATCTGAAAAGTTTTGGTATTCTTCTCTTCTTCTTTTTTGAAAAATCACAGAGACATTAATGTACAGTTGTTAGAAGTAAATAAAACTCATACGGCAATTGTGTAATCTATGCAAAAGTATGAGTACTTTACTGAAAGGAGGATAATGAGTTTAAACCATTGGATCAAAGTAATCATCCATTGCAACAACTTGTCTTCACTACACCCTTGTGTTATGTATTATAGAAAATTAATTTGAATAAAAAAATTAACTACAATGTGAAAACACATGCATATATATATTTTCGTTGGCTTCCAACTTTCAACCCGATGAAGGTGAAGATGAAACTATGACTTCAAATTAAAATGCAACAAAATCAATACACTTGCTGCCACCAACATATTGTAATGAATCAAATAACCAAATATCTAATTAATCAATTTTTCCCCTCAATCACTCAACCAATAAAACAATTAGCAATCTGAACATATTTCAAAAAATGACAGGGCCCAGAGAGAGAGAGAGAGAGAGAGAGAGAGAGAGAGAGAGAGAGAGAACAGTTTTGAATTTAAAATTGGAATCCATTTTTGAATTAATGTGTGAGGGGGAGAGAGAGAGACAACCCTAGATCACGATAATCATTTTTTTACTGATAATTGTTAGGAAAGTAAGGAAAATTCGAAAATCAGGAATCAGAATAAGATTAGAAAACATCAATTTTAGTTTTTCTTTCATCATTTTTCCAAATATTCATTCTTTCCAAATATATTTAAAGTTTTACTACCCGTAAATCTCAGCCATAGAAAAAATATGTACAAATCTGAGGGTTCAAAATATGGAGAATTCAAAAACCACTACTCCATATTATATAGATGCTCCATATTATAAAAATAATAAAGAGGAATACAGAGGGTTTTTTTTTAATTTTTTGGGTGGGGGAGGGGTTAACACCACCACTAACATGGTCAATAGTATGCATACGGTCCAAATGTATATCATCATTCATACGTATCATCTTGCATATTGTGTGGCCCGAGATCTCTAGTTCGAGTCCTTCCTCCTCAGGTTCAGGGATTGTCTCGCTCCTTTCACCTATCCTGCACCACGAAACACGACTAAAGACCACACCGGAGGAGCCCCGGTATGGCTCTCCGGCGCAAGGATGAGAATGGTGCAGAAAGAGAGAGAGAGAGAGCTAGGGTTTTCAGTATGGAATGATGTGTACCTGTTAGGGCTGTGAACCTTTGATATTTATAGAACCTCCCTAGCTTGCTCTCCAAGTACGAACATGTGCTCCGCACGGGCTGAGTGACGTCATTGTAGTGTCACTGGATGGATCTTTGTAACCGTTTCAGCGTGACCTGGCATTTCCCATGTGCATCTATCATTATCTTTTGTAATTGTTTCAGCACGTGGTAACAGACGTGTCCCCGCGGGTGGCCGAACTCAGCTAGAGGCCGAGCCCGCTCTACGCCGAGCCCAATGTGGACCACGTGCAGATCCTCTTTGTTTAGGACCGTTGGTGAGGGCCACCATGCGTGACGCATCATCGGTTAGAGCCGACTCTGATACAGATGCATGTGGGGGGCGTTGAGCTTCGGCTAAGTGCCGAACGTATCTATGGGTTCGGCTGGGTCGCAACGTTAGTGAATCGGTGCAAACCGTGTTCGGCCTGCTACACATATTAAAATGATTACTTTTCTCAACACTTTCCATAGTCGGTCGCCTCCACAACTATATCTCTCTTAAATCAAATTACATCACATATTTGAATCTAATTTAAAAGTGAATGTTGAATAAAAATTTGGTTGATATCGTCCAAGCTCCATAATATCATTAGGAAAGGCATAGCAAACAGTACAAGTCAAATTTTTACGATCAAAACAAGCATTAGAAAGCCCAAAACAAGTGAAATGGCTAAAATAAATAGCTCATAAACACTTGAAATTGATTGTAAAATTCAATATAGGATTTGGAGAGAGTGAGTCTATAATTCTTCTGGTAGTGGGTTTCTCCAGAGAGGCATTTGGTCCTTTTACAGCACACCTCTAATAAACAAAGTTTACTACTAACATTTTCACTTATTTTAGCTAGAAGTAGAAGGAGACTAGGTATCGAAAATGACATGGAATGGAAGGGGTATGAATTAGAATCGCTCAAAGTACAAGGGTACAAATAAAAATTCCCCCAATTTTAAAATGGAGATTGGGGAGAATTCAAATTCCATAGGCCCGTGAAACCACTGAAGCTTTTAACGACAAAATAGCTGATGGCAGTGGGTCCACCGAAATCCATTTTTAATGGCGAAGAAATCGCAACCGTCCGATCTCTACGCCTACGTTCAAAATCTGACGGGTCCAATTCAGAGTCAAAGACCCCTCTTGATGGGTCTCTTTGACCGCACCGGTCACATGAAAAATCTGCTTTTTTTAAGGAGAAAAATTGACGAGATTATCTAGACTTTTCAAAAGGTTTGACTAGAGATGTTGGCACTTCAATCAAAGGCCCTCTTCTTTGAATATCCTAATCATTGCGAAACTACCATTATACCCGTGGGTCTTTTAAACAAACCCTAATTTCGTTGTTAGTCCTATACGTCAAAGTTGCACGTATTATGATCAAAACCTATAAGTCACATAACGCGTGTGCATGAGTTTTGCAAGTGTAAGAGTGTTTTTTGAAAGCGTTCTACACGCGTGCATGAGCTTTGCGAGTACAAGAGCGTTTTTGGAAAGCATTCTGGACGTGTGGTATATTCCTTGTCCATATCATTTCTTCATGTTCAAAGATTTTGTCATTTTGTGATTACATAAATACTCCGTTGTTTGCATAATTTTCAATTTTTTCTACTAGTTCAAAGATCTTAATTCATTATTTCAATAAAGTATACCAACAAGTTTGAAAAAGAATATGTATGAAAGTATTGTACTCCCTCTCTTCCAATTTGATGTCCCAACTTTCCTGGTTTGGTCATTTCAAAATAAGAGTCCAATTTGAAAGTATAACACGAAAAAAGCTCTAACTTTTCCATTTTGCCCTTTATTCTTCAAATTTAAATACTCTTAACTATTGATTTCAACAAATGAAATTATAACTTTAAAAAGGCTAGAAAGAAGCGAAAGATGAGCAATTTGCCACCCATATTTTAAGCATAAATTCTCAGTTTTCCTTGGGAGTTGTCAATTTTGCACAAAATGCCGCGCCTGAATTCCAAGACTCCAACATCAAAACTATTGAGGGGCAAAAGAAAGAAAACTCCACTCAATATTATCCCCAAAACCTCTCTCAGAATCTCTTTACCAAACAAAGCTCAATGGGTGTCATAGTAATTTTGCATAATCGGAGACCACACAATGAGAAGAGAGAGAGAGCCCTTTGTCGTGGAAATTAGTAACTGGGGGCAGAAACGTCAAAAAGGCTAGCTGTATATTTCCGTTTTCATACTCACCAATTCTTTACTTGAAATTTCAAAGTGGGGCTTTTGGTTTTGGTTTGACCAGTTGCCTTGGTATTCCCCTTTCCAGTTTCCTCCAATACCCTCACCAGATTCTGAAAATATTCCAACCCCTCATCTCTCTCTCTCTCTCTCTCTCTCTCTCTCTCTCTCTCTCTCACATATATCATTTGCCTTCTTTCTCTCTCTTCAAAAATCTCTTATAGATTTGCATTCATTTCCACTTGTTTTGAAATCAAACCTCCCAAATCAGCTCGGGTTTCAAATTGACCATTTCGATTTTGCTAATTAGCCGATTCACGCGACACGGATACGGATCGAGATTTGTTGAGAAGAGCTCGAGATCAGCAGAAGAAGCCATTGTTATCAGGTTTGTTTGAATTGTTGTCTACTTTTTTGCTAAAACTGCAATTCAGAATGGGATTTCACTCCGGAAATTATGCTAGTAAATTCGAGAGGGTAATGTTGCTATGCGTTCACGTTCTGTTTGATTCGTTCTCCTATTATTGGTTCGGCACTTGCAATTGCTGGTTTGTAGTCTTTGAATTTGGACTTGTCGGTATCAACTTTTGCTTCACTTGGGGCCCTTTGGGCTAAATTAATATCTCGTTATTTTTGTTGGTCTTTTCTAAATTTTTGTTAGATTCATGCCAAAAAAATTGGATTAATCATTCGTCAAGGAATCTTAGAAAGTAAAAAATTTATGATTAAAATGTTCTCTAGAACTCTTACCTGGGCTCCTTCTTCTTCTTCTTCTTCTTCTTCTTTTTTTCTACATGCTTTTATACTTTTCTAATACTGCTCGTCAAGAATTGGTCCCAAAATTTTTGCGTGAAATAATACCGATTGCCTTTAAGAATATTAATTTACGCCAAACTCATCCCAAGCGTATTTGGAAATGAGATGATTTATTGTTTTTCTTTAAATCGCTTGCAATTCATGGGTCAAAATTTGCTGTGACCTAAAGTTTGAGCTGTCGTTTGATTTCTACCTGTGAATTACCTACCTACATATAAACATGTCTAGATATGCAAGTGCTTGCAAATATTTTCACGATTATACCATCAAACTTTGGCAGTGCTTGGTCGCTGAAATAGAATGATCTTTAAAATGCTTGTTTCGATGTTTGATTGGACAAACAATTGTAGACTGTATATGGCGAATTGAATCATCATTCACCAATTTAGGTGAATTCCCGTTCCATTTGGATTGTAGTGCCTGACCATTCTATTTATTTCCAGAATACTTCCAACACGCCAAACACAACTTAGAATCATGGGATTTTCTTGACAGATATGTTGAGCTTCTGATTCCTTGGAAACTAGGCTGATTCATTGCTTTGGCATGTATGGAATCTGAACAAAATAGACTTTTTGTGAAAGTCCTCTGGTTGCTCATATAAAATGCGATTGGTTACTTTACGTTCTGCTTGGAGTGGTATTGGCGTCATACTATCATAGCAATCTTGATAACGTTTTCTACTTCCAAAATCTATTTAGGCACACTGGGACTCTCCTGGTTCGATGCTATTTTCTATTTAGGAGGATTTATGGAAAACCGGGGCTGAAAGTAGTTGTCTTTTGATATGCGCTCTAGATTAACACTGTGAAGGCTTTTGATGTTTGATGTGTCATGGGTGTTAATATGCATTCTTTCTGTTTCCCCATTTGGCAGGACTGTATAGAATCACCTTGTTAAGCTTCAAGATTCAAACATAAAATGGGGTGCTTCCCTGTTTTGAAGAATAAGAAGAAAAAATATGAGCAGACCACTTATATCAAACAATTCAACGCTCAAGAACATTCCCCAACTACATTACCTGAACCACACATCCAAACCCGCACACTGAAGTCTGCACCCCCAAGTTTTAGGACCAGAGCGAAACCTACTCAGCCAATGCACAAAATTACCAACAGTAGAACAAGGACTTTGTCTGCCCCGTCAAGCCTCAGTGCAGCAGAACAAGATGCTCTTTCAGCAATTGAATGTGAGGAACAACAGCAAGAGTCCAAGAGTACTATTGGGTTAGGGAAGGAGCACAGGTCCCCAAGTCCTCAACCTCTTCCTCTTCCATCACCTCAGACTCAAAGTTCTTCTGTTCTGAAGACCATGGGGAGCTTTAAATCAGCGACTTTCAGTGGCCCTCTAAATGGTTCTGGACCGCTGCCCCTGCCTCCTTGCGGAACACTCCGGTACTTTTCTTATGAGGAACTTTCAGCTGCCTGTCACAATTTCTCTCCTGAACGATGTATGTCAGAAGGTCTTTCTTCCATGATATATAGAGCTTCTCTTGGGGATGATAATTCTTCATCCAAAAAACTTGAAGCCACCGTTACTCGCATTCAGGCCTACACCCAGGTACTACTGGATAGAAAATAAATGATGTTGCCAACTCTCAGTTATGCAACTTGACATTTGTAACTTCTGTTTATTGTTTCATTATATATTTGAACTTTTGAGCTATTCGTGAGAGAATCTTATCATCTGTTTCCAGGGTTTGAGGGAATTTTTGAACGAGGTGAACACTCTTGCATCTTTGCAACATCCTAACCTCTGCAAGTTGATTGGTTTCCATGCACGTGATGGCTCAGAACAAAGGATGTTGGTTTATGAGAGGCTTTACCATGGCAGCTTAGACCGACTATTGTATGGGAGATCAGACGGCCCCACTGTCGATTGGAATGCCAGAATGAAAGTTGCTTTTTGTGCTGCACAGGGTCTCACTTTCTTGCATGAGGAAGGGCCTTTCCAGGTACTTAGAACTTCTTAGGGGCTGTATTACCATGTCATTCTAATAAAACGGTTCAAAGAATGCATGAAGGGACACACTATGATTCAATTGTTGACATTTTCTGTACATGCAAAATAGTTACTAAGATTCTGTGGAATGCTCTCATGGTACTTGCAGGCAATGTTCAACGAATTCTCAACTGCCAATATACAGATTGACAAAGATTTTAGTGCAAAACTTTCAGGATACGGTTGCATTAACCAAATTCCAGAGACCGAGATCCGCAACAGTTCAGTTGTAAGTGCTCTTGGGTGAAAAATCATTTTCTTCTTTATTTCATTTGTCTCCTGTTCCATGATTTATTTATTTTTGTAGTGATATTGTTAGGAGGAAAGTCCACTTTCCCCTCCTGTGGTTATCGCCATGTGCGGATACACCCCCTGTGGTTTAAAAGTGTGCACATAACCCCCTGTGGTTTTCAAATTGTGCGGATAGACCCCCTGCCGTCGTATTTTCCATCCATTTTAACGGAAACAATATTAAAAGATGGTTATACCCCCCATCACGCCCCTTGATTCTTCTTCTTGTTTAAATCTAACCACACCATCCCGTATACCAAAAATTGAATCCAAACCGTTGATATTATAAATTTTGACGAGTACTGCGTCTATGCCAAAATTCTAGTCAATCAAAAAATGAAAAGCTTATGGTCAAATCGATTTTGTTATGAAATTAAAATTTCAAATTTGAGTATGCCTGATCGAGATGATTTTTTATAGAGATACTCTATTCTTTATTTAATACATTATGAACGACTCAGATTACATTCTAGAGGTGTATGAGATACACCTCCGTTAAAATGGATGGAAAATATGACGGCAGGGGGTCTATCCGCACAATTTGAAAACCACAGAGGGTTATGTGCACACTTTTAAACCACAGGGGGTGTATCTGCACATGGCGATAACCACATGGGGTGAAAGTGAACTTTCCTCTATTGTTAGATCACCGCTCATTAGCTTCTTGTCTCATGTGCTTATCTTATCCAGGCATTGGCAAATGTGTCAGTGGAGACACTTGAGAGGGGAGTGCTTACCCCCAAGAGCAATGTTTGGTGTTTTGGAATTGTGCTTCTTGAACTGCTGACAGGCAGGAAGAATCTGGATAGTCGTCATCCCAAGGAAGAGATGAACTTGGTTAAGTGGAGCCGGCCTTTCTTGGCTGATGATTGCAGATTGTCATTGATCATGGACCCTCAATTAAAAGGCCGATTCCCTGCCAAAGCAGCTCGAACAGTGGCCGATGTAGCCCAAAGGTGTCTTCACAAGGATCCATCTGAAAGGCCAACAATGAGAACCGTTTTGGAGCATTTGAAAACAATACAAGACTTGAAATATTCATGTAGATTTCCATTGCAAGAACCTGGAGCAATCGCTGGAAAAAACATGTCAAGATCGTCAAGCCTAAATGTGATCATTATGCCTACCCCTAAGTCAAGTTTCTCTCAATCTCCACCAACTGTACCATCTATTGCTCCAACAAAGCCAATTACAATGCCAATGTCTCTTCATCCGCGAACTTGTTCCTCTGTTATCACTTTTGAGGGAATTGATCGCCAGGAAAGCCAGAAATCATCATCATCGATGCTTCGAAGGGCAGATGTCGAAGGATTTTGAGTAGTGATAGATAGCACTCATTTTTGGGGTCTTTTCAAGGGTTTTTTTGGTTGGTTTTACATGGTACATAGATGATGAAAAGCGTGGTTCCACCTTCGCATTCCTCTGGAGGATATTCTGGGGGATAGTTTTTTTTTGTAGATATAAAATGATACATGTCACAGGTGGGTTTTCCGTCACTGTCTAGTATCGCCGTTTACTTAGATACTCATGATTGGTTCCTTTTGTGGATACTGTTTATGAACCACATCTCCGGTGATAAAAGACAGTCGGAAAAAACTGGTGACATAAAAACTGGTGACATATGATGTAGGCATGGCTCTATGTAGATAAAGTATGTCATCCGTGAGTTGATTGTGCATTTTGTTCTGTTCCTTTGTGTATCTAATACAATGCGATTTAACACGGCGCGGGCATGACTTTTGTCAGCATGAGACTAGAGAACTGAAATACTTGTGAGCAAATAAAATGTAGCACCATTTCTTGAGCTCGTAGTCTTGTGGATTTGAAGGTCGGCTTCTTCTTTGATGGATAGTCTTTATTTTGCCTAACCGACTTGATCTCACTTTCATGAGTCAAAATAAAGAAAATAAAACTGCTATGAACCCAGAATTCTTTTATATAAAATAATAATTGAATAAGTGTAATATGCGAATCTTTTTATAAAATTAATGAACGAGTGTCATGTGCGAATCCATGTTTAGTTACTACTATCACAAAGCAATCTCACACCAAACAATCTTTTCTCGCAGAAGGCATTTATTTAAATGATTAAGTTCATAAGAAATGGAGTGGTACACTTTCTCAACACCTGTGAAAATGAAAAACTTGCAACAATTTTATAAAATCAAACACAATGCTTTGTCATTCCTTTTTTTTCATGCTATCCGGGTCAACTTACGCATACCAATGACTAATATGCAGGACCAATTCTACCATGCACTAATCATGGTACCGATTAAATTGCCATTCCTAATCGCAGCATTGCAAAATCCAGCATGAATTTGGCAGCTCAAACAAAATCCAGCTTGAATTGCCATTCCTCTTGTTTAGCAGCAATACTAATTTATCAAAAATTAAAAAAAGGGGGGATATAACAAGTAAAAGAATAATCAAGAACTAACACCCTTTTGATGGTGAGAAAGGTGGAGAAAAGAAAGAGGAGCTATTTCTCTTCAAATCTAATCATTTTTTGTAAGATTTGTTGAGAAAGGAGAAGGGCCAATCAAAACATTTCTTTTTTGCACTTTTCTCTTTATTTCTCACCAAAATATTCAATTTAAATGAGTAATTTCTTAAAATTTCTCATGAAATCACTCCATCTAAATAAGATGCAAGTATCAATTACAAACTAAGAAAAGGTAACTAACCCAAAAGAATTGTAACAGAGGCTCAACTCAAACATGGATTTATAAGACGATGAAATAACGCATACAATTCAAACCCTCATGGATCTGCTAAACGCCTTCCAAAACCTCAGGTCATTCGGATCCGGAACAACCTCCTTCCTCCCACCCTTTCTTCTCAGAATCGGGTTGAGCAGCCTCTTCAGAACCTTCTTGAAACCCGACCCGCGTCGCCGCCCCTGCTGAACTTGGGCCGCCATAGCCAGCGGCGGCGGAGCCACCAGTACAAGTGGCACAAGCGGTGGTTGGATTCTGGTTCTCGGGACACTGGGCTCGGAGAGGCTCCGGCCCAGAATGGCCTGTTTCAACTGGACCTCGAACGAGTGCCTCTCGAACCGGTCCAACAGTGCGCTCTGTTCGTCCCCAAACCTTTTCAGAATCACTTCTGCACCCTCCATTTTCTTACCGATAAATGATGAGTATCTCACCCACTTATTTATACTGCATTTTGTGTGCAGTAGTTGCGTGTGATGAAAGCTGTAACAAGGTCGTGTGAGAAGCAGAGATTTTGGGAAGCTGCTGGTGGCGAATGGGATTTCCCACAAGCCACTGAGCTTGTACCGCCACCGTGGAAAGACGTTCCTTTTCTCTCTCTCTCTCTCTGCATTGCGTATGGAAGGCGTTTGGACAAATAAGCCACTGTGGCTTATTTTTTGTCTTTATTCAAATTTTTTTCGCATTTTGTGGCTTATTGTCAATTTTTTGGGGATTATTGCTTCGTTATGACGAGACGAATCGGAAAAGTAAAAAATTTCGATCGGAATCCAATTTTTTTAAAATTTCGACGAAATTTGGCGGGAAAGCCACGTTTTCGTCTTTTTGTGCAAAAATTTGGATTTCGACCAAAATTTTTTACTTTTTAGATTCCTCTCGTCATAACAAAGCAATAATCCCCAAAAAATTGACAATAAGCCACAAAATGCGAAAAAAATTTGAATAAGGACAAAAAATAAGCCAAAGTGACTTATTTGTCCAAACAGGGCGGGCTTAATTCAGCAAATTAGAGAGGGGGTTAAAATCAGAAAGTAAATTCAGACATTTTGAATTTGAAATTTGCCAATTTTTTGGTCAGCAAGATAAGACTATCTCCTAGTCTTGACATGGATGGTATGCCTTTGACCGATTCAAGAGAGAGAAAGAGTCGAAGTGCGCATAAGATGACCTGGACATTTGACTGGCAAAAAGAAAAAGAAAAATGGAGCATGCCCCGCTAATCTCCCGTTGAAAGGAGCAAATGAGCAATGTTACGAATACATACGGAAGTGCATAGATCCAAGCACATATGTGTTTGAAACCGTTTGATGCACATGAATTTCACCTAGTAAATATGAGGCCGACACGTGCACTTTTGCCCGTTTCCATAGCATTTTTTTCGAGAATGCAAATTAAAAACTTAGAAAGAACATATTTCTATTGAAAAAACTTGGATATACTTTTGCAAATGAAAAGAACTAAATGATAAATAGTACTACTAGTAACTTGCGAAATCAATTTAATTTTTCGGATGAAAATGCATCCATCAAAAAAATTTATTTTTCACTGCCTACTGAACAATCTTCGTAGACATGAGCAGTATCAATGTAGAGTGTTTGCTCTTCTCTTTTCATACTGCCTGCCTGCTGTGATTTACCTGTTTAAGATAGTAAATGGTAAGTTTAGCCTTATAAGATAGCAAGTATTGCCTTAGTCAATGGTATATAACACATGTTTCTGTTGTAAGTTTATTGAGAGTATGGTGCTTTCATACCACTAGGAGCACCATAGAAGTTTTACTTTTTGTATGTTATAAGCCCCAATGTATCATGAGCATCAATTGGCTTTGGTTTACCAAAAAAAATCAATTGGCTTTGGGAATTAGGAAGATTATGGTTCGGGTATTTATTACTTCACCATTTAAGATACACCAATTGGACATTTTCTTCTTCTTCTTCTTTTTTTGATCCGCGGACATTTCCTTCTTTATATCCACCAAATTTGGATGAAAAGTTATTGACAAATTAAATACTCGGGGACCAGAATATCTATTCCAATTCCACACCCACAAAATGATGGTCGGTGCTGTGTAGTGAGGTGCCTAGCACCGTGTTGCACACCTCTGAATTGTCGGATCGTGCATCCGACGACTCGGATCTCATCTCGGCAACCAACGATTAAGACCCGTTTATTGCCGAGATGAGATCTGAGCCGTCGGAAGCATAATTCGACAGTTCGGAGGTGCGCAGCACCGTGCTGCGCACAGTACTGCACAACACCATCCCCAATTTTGCCAATGGTATGTGATATTACTATATTAGCTGGTGTAGGAAGGTTGTCTCAGCTTCACCACAAACAAGTCTAACTTGGTGCCGAAGCTGCGAAGCAAGCAAAGCTTTCTGCATCCAAACTGTTTTTATCACTTTATTCTTTCTTGCTTGAGGGAAATTCTGTTCTGCAGCAGTGCTACCCACACAGCAATAATACACAGACATCGTGCACAAATTTTATGTGGGATCCACTACGGTCCCACACAAACGATCCAATCCGTTCATTAAATGTAAAACGTTTTTTTAAGAATTCTTACGAAAAATCAACTCAATCTAATAGCTTTAAATGCTCGATTCAATCGTCTAACTTTTCATTCGGATGTCACCGAATGAAAAGTTAGATGATTGAATCGAGTATCTAAAGGTATCGGATTGAGCTGATTTTTTTGCGAAGACCCTTGAAAAAGTATTCTATATTTAATGATCGATTCGGATTATTTGTGTGGAACATATAGTGAACCCCACAACAGATCTGTGTACGATCTGTGTCTACAAATTCTGTGTCAACAGACTTTCCGTTCTGCTCTATTCCTTCAATATTCTTCTCTTTGTTTAAGAGGCTTAATACATACAAAAGTGGGTAAAAGAGATTGAGTTTGAGCAATCTGCATATTCTGTACCATGTTTCTCAAAATTATATGCTTGGATTGTAACAACCCAAAGCCCCTAAAACCAAATTTTGTAAGATCACTTTATGCACTATGAAGACTCTTTTCACCCGTCCATTAGGCTGCTGGGAGTGAAAAATACCCACAGTAAAAATGTAACTTCTGTTGTAGCAACCTCGATGATATCATTCTATATAAAGGATGCTAGATAAGGGCTTCAATGTCAAATACACAAGATAGAAATACCACATCAAAACAAGCATACCTTCGCACGAATAAAGAAATGAAAGCCAGACCCCTCAACAGTAAAACCCTAACAATATATTGCAAATGCAAGAAAAGAACAAGATGAATCAATCTCACTTGAGTATGTACACAGCCAAACGTAGCGCCTTCAAATTCAACCATAAACTCGAATCGAAAGACTACACCTGTTTATCCTAGTTCGTGTTCTACTAATTCTGTCTTTTCCGGTTAAAGCTGATTTCTGATCAACTATTGCAGTTCTATGCCTATCCAAAAAAGAAAAACTATTGCAATTCTACTTTAGGAACAAGAAGATTGAAGAGAAGGGAATACATGCAAGACAGCAAAAGTCAGTAAATATACAAAGATAACCCCAATTCTAAGAGACGTTATGAGGTACACTTGTAGGAAGGAAGATAGACACTGGTTAACAATACAACAAAGTTGTGGGGTTGGACACTTTCAATAAGGTAGTTAAACTGGTGCTTGTGATTGTTGGAGTGGCTGGGAAAGGCATTGGGAAAGGCTGATTGTGGAGGAAGGCGAGCTTGTGACTCCAAAAGAATGGAGAGTGGGATGTAGTTTGTGGACCTACAACATGTCTAATATAGGGAAAAAAGAATGAGCAAGAGTGAGTGCAAGTAAGTGAGACTAAATCTCAATAGTGTTTGTACCGCTGAGTGGACAGGAGAAATGGGGCAAAACTGAAGGTTTTGTGTCTGCATATATGCATCGGTACTGGTGGTGGTTGTTGTTGATTAGTTCGTCAAATATCTAAATGTCAAAGAGTAATTTACAGAATGCTCCATTAACTATCTCTACCTCCCAAATCTGTCATTTAAAAGCTGAGAAGAATTGCTGGTCTTTGTTGAAACTTTTTACTCAATTGGCGAGTAGCAAAGGGGATTCTGTGAAGGAATGAAAGCAGGTATTTTGTCTAAGTATGTTCTATTGTGACAGTAGGAAAGGAAGATAGGCTAATGGGTTGAGGAGTAATGCTGAGGGGCAATCAGGTAAAAAGTTTCAACAAAGACAAGCAATTCTTCTCAGCTTTTAGTGAGAAGGATGGTCTTTTGGGAATGAAGAACAAGTTAACAGAACACATCAATTCAGGAAGTAATATTGTTCTAGTCTTTTAGTGTTGTATTATCTATTGCACACATCGCTTCAAACTCATTTCTTCAAGTCATTCAAAGCTCGTACAGTTTTCTTCCTCAGCAGTTAGTGCAAACTTTTGATAATTACTAGTAAGAAATTTTTGTTTTGCTTCTGAGAGGACCACCAATTGTATCAGCCTACGCAGGATAAGTATTCCATTTCAACACAACCAATTCTATCAAACGTCTCAATGACAGGTGGTTGGGTACCAAGGTCATCTTATTGGCGTCGTCAGCAAATGCCCCGGATGTGCCAACATACGTCACACTTTCACACTTCTATGTTTTCCCGACATCCAGATTACTGAACACAATTGTACCATCTGCATATAGCACATGAGTTAGTGACACAAATCCTTGGCCAAGATCAACTCCCTTGATCAGGCTTTCTCATATGGTCCCAATGAGGATCCAGACCACCAACAAATAAATAGGATTGGCAACATGGTTTTATCACCTACAGATTCTAAACGATAAGGAGGTAAAATTCAATCGACCAATTTATCACCAAAACCCACCATTCCCACCGTCTTCAAAAACTCCAAGTTAATGCTGTCACATTCTTTTTCAATGGATAGCTTGAGTTGAATATCTTTCCCATTCATTAAGGATCACCACAATATTGAGAACTCCATCTAAGATACTTTTACAACCTATAAGATTTAACGTCACCTAGGATATGTGGAAGTACTCTTTCCATTCTACTATATTTGCTAAACCTATGTGCATTTTTGTGAAAAACTGCAAACCATTATATATAGGAAAATTTATATAAATGGTCCTCCTAGTTTCATCCAAGTCTCATTTTCGTCCTCCAAGTATCAATTACAATTTTTTTGACCCTCAAGCTTGGTTTTCGTACCAAATTAGTCCAATTGATAACTTCTGTAAGCCAAATTAGACGGAAAAAATCAAATTGATGGCAGTTTGGACGTTGCAGTTCGTACCAAGTTGGTCCAATTGATAACGGCTGCCATCAATCTGATTTTTTCCGTCCAGTTTGGCTGACAAACGTTATCAATTGGACCAACTAGTTTGCCTCAAATTATGGACTGGATGATTCAAGTTGACAGGGGTTCTCTGTTTTCTTGTTTGCTTTCAAAGGTTGCTTTCGCAGCTCTTTTGTACCATGTTTGGGGAGAAAGGAATAGCAGAATCTTCAAAGGTTGTGGAATTACTGTACAGCAATTGAAAATCAAAGTGCGAACTGATATCTAAGCTTGTGTGAGTTCCTAGAGAAGAATTAAGAGGTCAAGTCCTAACATAGCTCTCTGTTCTTTGTGGAATATCCCATTTAGAGTTTTTGGCAGTCTATAATTTCTGTTGTGTATTGTTTGTCCTGTTTCATGATGTGATAGTTTAGGCTTGTTTTTTGTGCTGATCTGTATAGTTTGTTGATCTGTATAGTTTGTTGGCTCGGGGTATGCCCTTGATGGGTGTAATGTGTTTTCTTTTCTAATAAAATTTTACCTTATCCCAAAAAACTTGGTACAAAAACTAAAAAGGTCAAAAGAGTTGCAATTGATACTTGGAGGATGAAAATGAGACTCGGGTGAAACTAAAAGGACCATTTCTACAAATTTCCCTTATATATAATAGGACCTAAAGCACGAAGAGACTCAAGGCATTTGACTTTGGGAATCAATGTTTTGAAGTTAGCATTAAGGCTAAAATTTTAAACATTGGACAAAACACTTCAAAGAATTTTCTCACATCTTTCCAACATAAAATCCATGATTTCCTAATGGTGTCGACATCAAAATATTCAGGTACAGTGGGAAGGGGGAACCAAACAAGATAAGGTGCGCAGTAAAATAGAATTAGAGCAACACCATCAAGCTCAAGCAAAATTTACGGAAGAACGTTGGTTATGAGGGTATTGCAATGGAAAAATTATACTAAACCAAAGAGGAACTTCACCAAGAGAAATAAGTTCAATGCTGATTATACTTTGCACATCAGAATTAAAAAGTACTTCAGTCATTATTAGCATACAATACTCTAATATGACCACATAGTAAGGAATAAAGTTCACAAAACAAAATAAATCCCTCAAAGTAAACCTTGCTAAGTGAGTAGACAGTCAAAATGTAACACTTTGAATTCAATCATAAAATCGATTAAAGGACCATACCTGTAAGTCCTGACATGAGGGAATGTGCCGTTACATGCACAGACAGAATGTTTAAACAGGAAGTGATTATTATTGCATATAAACTCAGGAATACACTAAATAAGTAGCAAACCACAGATCGAAGCACACAAACAAAGGCATGGAAAAGGGACAAAGGTACGGGAAAGGGACCCTAAGCTAGCTGGCGATTAGTTTGAACCATTTTTTGCCCAGCTTCAAACCAATCACAGTCCTCGCCGCCATTGTCTCTTCTTCGCCGCTCGCATAGGGACCTCGCCCTCCCTACCTTTGCTACTCTAATCCCTTTTTGTCAACAAGACCAAAACTCCATCATTCCTGTTTGCTTGTTTTAAACCACATGCCACTCTATTTAAATTGTTCCCCAGTCAATGCAAGTAAAGAACAAGATTCAAAACTGTTGCAAAACATCCCTCACTTTTTTAATGCGGAAATCTAGTAAAAGAACTTGATTCAAAACTGTTGCAAACCATGCCTCTCCATCCAAAGCAGACATTGGCATATGCTAAGAGTATTTGCAGATCTGTCACTCTAGTTATAGTTTGCACTGGTGCTTATTTAGAAAGAGAACTTGAACGCACCGGCCTTGGAATCTGTTACGGAGTCCCAGAAAGAAGGTTTCTTCTGCTGAGCCTTCTTCTCCCCTGCTTCCAAAATCAACTGATCAATAGTTCCAGGGAAAGATGCCTCAATTGCACTCCTAAACTTGTTATGCAAATTCACCCGGTCTCTTGTTCCAGATACTAGTGTGTTAGCATCTGGTCTCTTGAGAAAATCCAAAACATTGACTAAATTCCTCCTGCTAACAAAATTTTGGGTAATTGCAATGGAATCTTCTAAGTTGATCACCAAATGCCACCATCCATTGGGTACAAAGATCACTTCCCCCGCCTTGCAAACACACTCAATGGGCTTCTTTTCCCATTTCTTCGTGGCATTGTAGAAGTTCATGAACCACTCAATTATTGAAACGGGACAAGCCACCTCAGCCCCGTCTGGGCTCGGATGCACCCCAGGTGGGACCACATCAGGGGGAAACAAGACCCATTTCTTGGACCCCTTGATCACGGCATTCCATGCCGAGGTTGAATTAGGGTCGATATGAAATGATGAACCGGACCCGGCAGGCCCAATAATAACCCATCTGTAATCCGGCCTCTCACTACCCAAAACCTTAAATAGGTCCTCAGTAAAATACGCTGGAACTTCATAATCTGAACCCAACCTTGGAACTTTCTCTGCAAATTTTGGGTCAAAAAGATACAAGGGCCTCTCTTCCCTTGCCTGATCCGAGTACCTAAAGAAATCTTGGAGCCTCATCTCCACCGGCCCCACGGAAAACCTCACATCACCACAAACCTCAACCAAATAATCTCTGTCCCATTTTCTCAACGCAACCCAATCATCCATACACCCTTCAAGCAGCACTGGCTTATTTGGTTCCTCAAAATTCAATATAAATTCATCAACTGACATTCCTCTCCTCCTCTGTATGTTATCCCTTTCGAGCCATTCGGGTTTCATTACAAGATTGGCACATAACCAACTTTGAAACAAATAATCAGAATAAAAGTCTCTGACTTTCAAACCCAAAGACCCAACACAAGAACCAACGAACGATGGCTTATAAGCAGAAACAAAAGTAGATTTCCAAGACCCATTATACAAAAAACCACCACCGTAGTTTTCCAGCACAAGGTTCCTCCAAAGGGGTTCATGGTCAGAGAAGACATAAAAAGATTTGCTGACAGTGGATAAAATGCCCAAATGGGTACCACTCAAGTAGCCTAGAATGTCAAGAACAAGCTCATCAGTTAGGGTTTGGAGATTACCAAGGCCAGTGTTTCTAGAGTTGTGTGAGGATGGGTTGAAGTAGAGATTACCCAGAGGTTGGACCCCATGACTGTGTGATGGAGCTGATGTCTTTAAGCTGAAACCTTCTTCTACTTCTTCTTCTACTACTGTCAGGGGTAGTGGTTCCTTATTTTTGGAAACGACATTTTGCTCGCTCTTTCTCTTTCTCTTTCTCTGTCTATTTCTGGGCTTCAACGGCAAAATCTTGGATCTTAGCATCGTAGAGAGGCTCCCAATCTCTGTTCTCGGCGCCGTCGTCTCTTCTTCGCACTCTCCGCTTCTGTTTACTCTAATCTCATTTCTTTTCACAGATTCCTCTATTCCGACCCCTGGCCCATACTCCTTCATACTGTATGTACTAGTCAAAACTGCCCTGAGGTTTCTGATTAAGCAATTAAGACCCTTGAGGTACTGGAAATTACAATTCTGTCCTCCGGGGGTAATTTCTGCGTATCACTTTCCCGATTCGCTCCATCTCGTTCCACCTCTGTTAGTGAGTGTTTCCAGGCATTCGATTGCAGCAATTTGGTAAAAAAAATAAAAATTTGCACTCTATTTTTTTTTTCTATGAATGCACTTTTAAAATTTTCTTATAATGTACTTTAAACACTATTTATATTGTGTGCAATTTGAAGCACTAAAACATAAAGTTAAAGTGTATTTATAAAAGAAATGAATGTGAAAATCAATTTTCTTTTGAGAAACTTTCTTGATTGACTCTCTGTCTCTCTCCTTATTTCAGGATGAGTTCACGCTAATACCCGCCATTCAAGACAACTCATTTCCCTTAAGTAAATGGACTAAATGGTACTGATATTTTAATAAATACAAGTGGTATTTTGGCATTAGTTTGAAGACAAAAATATAGCGTGAACTTACCCTCGTTCTCTCGAGGAATGACAAGAAAATAAATTAAATCCATATCCATAACAAAATCAACTTTGTTATTTCCCATCTTGCTTCTCCAAAATTTAAAGTACTAAGATGATATTCATGGCACCTTTAACGCGAGATCAACGTTATAAATAAACTAAAGACCTATATTTTGAACTTGAGGAGGAAAACGGGACAATGCATGTATTTGACAAAAAAAAAAAAAAAAGGAGAGAGATTCGGATTTGAGATGAGTAGTGATGTTGTCTTTGTATATTTTTAGTAAATATGTCGGTCTATATTTTGGATGTTTGGATTGGAGATAACACACACTACTTTCTTATCCTCTCACCAATGCACCACAATTTACTTTGGTCAATCACCTAGAGGGGTATGTTTTATAGCAATGTCATACGGCTTTGGATGTTTCCGAGAGGACTCAGAGCGATCTCTCTCTCTCTCTCTCTCTCTCTCTCTCTCTGGTATAACAGTAGAAGATTGGTTTTGCATTCACGTAACCTTCTTGAGACTCCTGCTCGTATATATCTCTCTCTGGTATAATAGCGCGGAGCATTTCCTTTCATTGATTCTCTTACCAGATTTCTTCGTTGTATCTGCAAATAGTTCACAATTCCCATGTTCAACGTTGGCATTGGTTCCAGAATGGCATTAGTTTCAAAAGGGTGAACAACATTATTTCTTC
The DNA here is from genome assembly GCA_025413875.1 of Rhododendron molle. Taxonomy (NCBI): domain Eukaryota; kingdom Viridiplantae; phylum Streptophyta; class Magnoliopsida; order Ericales; family Ericaceae; genus Rhododendron; species Rhododendron molle. The sequence continues at coordinate 52,092,038 of CM046392.1, forward strand.
TTTATCTGCAAAAAGATAAATTATTGAACTCGATAAAGGGTACATCAAGAAAAGACGTAGCATGAACACAAGCCTCATGACATGCCACGAGCAAACGGAAGCTAGGGAGAAATAGAATGTCCACCGATCGAGAACAGTTGGAAAAGGATCACATATACACACACACAAAAAGCACCGACAAGTGTACTAGTGACACCATTAAAAACTCCAAAACTTATCAGCAACAGCATCACATAGACCAGCACATATCAATAACATCACCTTTAAACCTCAAATCTGAGAGAACAAGCACCAGCATTAAGGTAAAAACAGCAGCAACAGATAGGCCCAAGTAGCCTCAGCAAGACCTCAACAATTCAAGGAGAGCAAGTAGCAGCATCAACCATCCTCATCTCCAATTTAAGCAAAACAAGTAGCAGCAGCAAGGCGACAACAAGATTGATCATCCGTTGAGGTAGAGTACAACCATAGCAGATAGAGTACAACCATAAATATGTTCCCGTCACCACCCTGAAGCACCCCTGGCCAAAGACCACACTCACTCACCACCCACTTTCAGTAGAAACACACACAATCCTCATTTTTCATAAACTAAATTTTATTATTTGTATAGTTGTATTCCACCATATTTTAGTACTTTGAAAATCCTTTTTATCGATATATATAATAGATCTTTATTTGATTTAAAATGAAGGAGATCATGTGAGTGTTTTATAGGAACGATTTATTTTACGATTCAATGAGGGTAAAATAGGCATATATTTTGATGTACAAAAAAAATTTGCATTCAAACTAATTGGGTTAGAAAGTAGACTCAACAAGTTTTTTAAAGATTCAAAACTTGCGAAAATCAGAGTTTTAGAGTGTCCGGAACAAATCCGCAAAACTTGACAAATTGTAGAGTTCCTAGGCGCCTCAGGCGCAATTCAGCACGCCCCGGGCGCAATGAAATGCGCCCGCCTTAGGCGCATTGATTCATATAGCCCAATACAGATACACCCCCTCACCTACTCACCAGACCACAACCCCTGCCAGCCCAAACGTGATCACCACAACTCACTCAATAAAGACGCTCACACACACACACCCAAAACGGTTGAAGTTGCCAGAGATGATTTAGATCTTTATCCTTCTTATCCCTTCCAGATTCCTCTTGAAGTCTTCTATGGAGTTGTCTTTAACTTTACACTTCACTTTGATCCACATAGCCGTTCTTATGTTGTTACAGATAGCTAAGTCATGTTTTCTTTTCCATATATATACCTTGGGTTGAAATGCAGTTGGCATCTCAAGAGGTTATTGGCTTTCACAGCCCATCTCTTTGGGAGTTCTTTTCCTGCCCCGAGGCAAATTCATTAGCCGTGCAGAATGGCTCTAGTTTCAAAAGGGTGAACGACATTCTTTCTTCTCTTTATCTGTAAAAAGAAATATTATTGTGCTCGATAAAGGGTACATCAAGAAAAGACCTAGCATGAACACAAGCCTTATGACATACCACGAGCTAGGGAGAAACAGAATGTCCACCGAAAAGTTGAAAAAGGACACACACGCAAAATAGCACCAACAAGTGAACTAGTGACACCATTAAAAACTGCAAAACAAATCAGCAACAACATCAAATGGACCAGCACACATCAACATCACCTTTAAACCTCAAATAAAAAAAAAACAAAACAAAACAAGCAGCAGCGTTAAGGTAAAAACAGCAGCTACAGATAGGCCAAGTAGCCTCAGCAAGATCTCAACAATTCAAGTAGAGCAAGTAGCAGCATCAACCATCCTCATCTCCAATTTAAGCAAAACAAGTAGCAGCAGCAAGGCGTCAACAAGATTGATCATCGGTCGAGGTAGAGTACAACCATAAATACCTTCTCGTCACCACCCTGAAGCACCCCTAGCCAAAGACCACACTCACTGATCACCACCCACTCTCAGTAGAAAAACACATAATACTCACAAAGCATCACACATAAATATCTTCCCCTCAATCTATATCATTACACAAAGACCCTTCCCTCACTCTATAACAATACAATATGTCCCCAGTATGGGGCCAATGGTGATAGCAAAGTGAAAGTGTGGTGGTGGTGGTGGTGGTGGTGAAGTGATGGTGGTGTAGGTGGTCAAGTGATGGTGGTGACCGAAAATATATCCGATCGGGGATCGGGGTTGATTCAGAGGTCGGGTGGAATGTTCGGATTCCGATTCAGATATGTCAATATCCGCCTCCGATCCGCCCCGTTGCCATCCCTATCTTACGGTGACAATGTTGGTGGTAGCGCTCCCATAATTATCTTTGTAGTGGTCTGCTTTCTACTCATTTTCATAAGCTAAACTTTATTATTTGTATAGTTGTATTTCATCATCTTTTAGTACTTTAAAAATCCTCTTTATCGATATATAATAGGTCTTTATCCGATTTAAAATGAAAGAAATGCGAGTGTTTTATAGGAACGATTTATTTTATGACTCGGTGAGGGTAAAATAGTCATATATTTTGATGTAAAAAAAAATTACATCCAAACTAATTGGACTAGAAAGTAGACTCAACAAGCTTTTTAACGGTTCAAACCTTGTGAAAATCAGAATTCTAGAGTGTTCAGAACAAATCCGCAAAGTTTGACAAATTGTAGAGTACCTAGGCGCAATGAAAGGCGCCGGAGGCGCATTGATACATAGAGCCCCATACAAACCCCACCCCCTACTCCCCAGACCACAACCCCTGCCAGCCCAAACGTGATCACCACAACTCACTCAACAAAGACACACACACACTAGTTGAAGTTGCAAGAGAGGATTTAGATCTTTGTCCTTCTAATCCCTTCCAGATTCCTCTTGAAGTCTTCTATGGAGTAGTGTTTAACTCTATACTTCACTTTGATCCACGTATATATCTGTTCTTATATTGTTACAAAGAATAGGAAAAAAAGGAAACGAATCCAGAAAGACTTCCTTGTTGGGTTTGCTGCTTTCCTAATAAAGTAGTCTTATACGTGTATCAATTCTAGAAAAAATTCTGCAAAATTAATTCTTAGAAAGGTTCTAGCAGCCAAGAGTCATTCTGCCATTGTTGTTTTGCGGCCATGGGTTCAAAGTTTGCGGCCACGTGTTCAAAGTTTGAATTCTGTTTGTTAATTTATTTTGTCTTCTTTGATCTAATCCAACTTACCAAGGAAGACTCCGGCAAACCCATCAGCCTTCTCGATGAGCTCGTCAACGGGTATCGAAGAGATTGACTCGTCCTTGCTCTGGCCAAGAACTGAAGATGAGGGATACATATTGGTGCCCATTCCTAGCTAGCCTAGGCCCAGTTTCTTTCCCAATAGCAAGTTGGTCGCCAATGATCATCTTCACGTTGACACCAAGGTCAAGGGCCCTTCGGATTGTCTCTGCAATAGTTTCTTTCCCAATATGCTTGAGGGGATTGTTGGGGAAGCTGATTTTCCTCAATGTAACAAAGTGAAGGAAACCAACAATTAGTAGTACTTGTATTGCAATGCAGTCATGCAGATGACTGTTTTAATAGCTCATTGCTTATAGAAGAGGCCATGCAATCAAACAATAGTTACTCTAATTTCATAAATGTTCGCAAAGTCTATTTCAACTTTGTCTACTACTTTCAACAACATAGCAGTAACTTGAGATGTACTACTATCATCAGAATGGTTTAAAGGATGTATTTTGCTTCACATTAAAACCTTCTCTTCTTTCAACATATGGTTCGAGCATGACTAGCTATGAAGCGCCGATATCACTGTATCCGTGCCGGATAATCTAGGGACACGCAACACACCAGGGACATGCATTAGACATGCCATGTGGCATGCTTATTAATTAAATATATTTCTATTATGGTGCACATGTGGCTAGGGGACGCCAGACATTCTAGTTTAAAAACTTTTTTCAGAGTAAAATATTTATAACTCTATAAGTATTCGGGCCAAATGTGTAAATATACAACATAAGTGTGTGTGTAGCCGTATAGGTATACAACATTGGGCGATAAGGTATCTGAGAGGAGTCCTAACCTAAATATTTAGTGGTTAGTGGTTACAATCTATGTTTGCATAGCTAAAAAAATTTGAAATTCGAATCTGTTAGGAACATTGATTTTCCTACCACCTCTTTTATTGCATCCTCAATAGTTGTTGATGCTTAGTTTTCACATATTAAACAGTGAAAAGCAGCAGGCCTGGCCTGGCCTGGACCAGCAGCATTCAAAGAGAATTATTGAGTCAAAACATGTCCTTTACGTTGTGTGTTTGGTATTTTTTATGCAGCTTTTGCCTTTGCAAATAACCCATAATAAGTTGCATGCTATGGCTAGCAATAATGAGCATTGATAGGCACTCAAAGTGCATGTTATGTTTCAGACAGACAAGTGCTCTTGAGGACCCCCTCCTCCCATGTGAAGTCCTTAATTATATGTCATAATCGTTTTGATTACAAAAAAACTTCAAATCCAAGCTATACTTATCAAAACCAACCTCACTCAAATAGACATGTAGAAACTGACATTATGTATAGAGTATAAAACACTCTTTCCAATCCCCATCAAATAAAATCACCTAAATTTGGCCTTCTTGTATTATTGGACTTTTGTTTTTCTTTTTAATTTCTGCATCATAAAACATTGGCAATGGGGTATAGGAAAACTGGCAGGGTACATTCTGTTTTAACATTAGCATAATGTTGCTTCCCTTTTTATTTCTTCTTTCTTCTGCTTTTTGTTCTCCTTTTGCCCAACTGCATCATCATAAGCTGCATTTGCCTGTTCATTTCTGTCACTTTTGCGTCATTTCTGAGTCTCCCTACCTTTTGTAATTTTATAGTTTTGCATCTTATTCATCTCTTTCTTCTTTTTCCTTCCATGTTTCCTCTTCATAGTTTCCATTTCAGCTTCTGTGGAACATCAGCATGTGAGCAAAAGCCTACCTTTTTGAGTTTTGTAGTTTTAGGCTTTTAGCTCTTTCTGTTGACTTTCAGTACACCTCATTGGAAAAATCTGGATCGCATATTTCGCAGAGCTGCAAAAATTGCGATGAGGAGAACTGAGCAAGGGAATTAGGATTTGGAATTGAATCTTTACAAGAGTTCCCGAACAGCAGCAGCAGCAACAACCAGAAAAAAATGACCCCCCAAAAAAAAAAAAAAAATAGAGAGAGAGAGAGAGAGAGAGAGAGAGAGAGAGAGAACATAGAGTCAGTGGCTCAGTGCTGATGTTTAGAAACAAGAATCACATGATCTTAGAACATCAAAAAAAATCGTCAAGTAAAACGAAAAGGAATCCAATAATAGTATAACTGTAACAGAAATAAAAATTACAAGAACAGAACTCTGGGATAACAAGAGTTGAAAATGGAATGAACCTTGAACAACATATTCTCTCTTCTTGTATTCAAACAAGCACACTGGATTCCTCTTCGCCGGAAAAACATTTTCCATTTTTTTTTTCTGTCTCTACAGCCTAAATTCATTCTAAACCCATTCTCCTTCTGAAGGATACTGAATTAACTCCAAAATTTTAACCACCTCTCCCATATCCGGACGATTCGATGGCACTTGAGATGCACAAATTAAGCCAAGTTTTATAATAGGCATTGCTTCCTCCGCTGGAAAATTACCATTAAGTCTCCCATCGACACATTCCTCCGCCCTGCCTTCCTCCAATGCTCCTCTCACCGTATCACAAAGCACCACAACATCATCCTCCATATATTCCACTGGTTTCTGCCCTGTCACCACCTCTAGAAGCAAAATCCCAAACCCATAGACATCGCATTTCTCAGTTATCTTTACTGTTTTACACGCAAATTCGGGAGCCATGTATCCAAGTGCACTCTGAATCTTGCTGCTTAAGATGTAACGATCTAGCGTTGGCAGAAGCCTTGCCAACCCAAAGTCTCCTACCTTGGGCTCACCAGACTCGTCTATTAGAACATTGGTCGACTTCATATTGTAGTGAATTGTGTTCACTTGGTGCAAATGTGCCAAGCCTTTTGCTGTCCCAAGAATAATGTTGAACCTTTGTTGCCAAGTAAGGCAGTTTATGGATTGCTCATGGAGATGCTTATACAAATTCCCACTGCAGACATATTCGTTGATTAGAAGCTGCAAAGATGGAGTCCAATAGTACCCTTCAAGAGATATTAAATTACGATGTCTGATCTCTCCGAGTTTCTTGACTTCCTTTTCGAAAACTTCTTGGGACTTTATCAAGCTCGAAATGTTTAGCTTTTTGACAGCCACAGGGCGTCCATCTTGAAGGGCAGTTTGGTAAACAGTGCCAAATCCACCACGCCCTACCTCATTTCCCTTGTTGAGAAGTGCATTATTACCAGCAACAAAGCCACCAGAGTCACCAGAAAACATCACAAGCTTTCCAGAATTGGAATCAGTGGTAGGGGAATGACTGAGATCACCGTCACGAGACAATGCGAATGGAGCAGCAGAAGGTGCCATAGTATTCCGGACACATAGATTGAGGACAGTGACAACTACTACACCAAGACCAATGAAAACAGCTGCACCAATTGCAATGAGGGCAGAGATGCTGAGTACAATTCGTTTGTGATGAAGATCCGAAGAAAATGAACTTCCATTGGCTGAAGAATTAGGGTTGAGGACAATGGGTTTGGGATGGACAGACGGGCAGGAGTGTTTTACAGCGGAGCCACACAAGGAGGGATTACCAGAGACGGATGAGAGAGGGATGGAGTTGAAGAAGCCACCAACTGGCAGCTCCCCTTGGAAATGGTTGTGCGATATGTTGAAGATGAGAAGGTGAGAGAGGTTCGTGAGCTCTTTGGGTAGGGTTCCTGAGAGGTTGTTGAATGACAAATCAATGGTAATGAGATCCGTAAGATTTGCAATGGCTATAGGGACTGGACCGGTAAGATTGTTCTTCGACAGTATCCTGTGGAGTTCAATTGAAAAGAACAATTAGAGTTTGTCAAAGTCACTACCTGTCTCCCTAACTCATGCTACGAGCCCAAAAGGAACAACAAATGACTCATTCTATAACTGTTAATGGGAAAATTCAGTCAAAGACACATTGCATGTAGAAAAACTACAGATTGAACTCCTGCTTAAATGAAGACCAACTTAAATGGGGATATTAACAGCTTGCCAGACTATGGAAGGCTACCGTGGATCAATTAACCGTCTACACCTCAAAACTGAAATACAATGGATATTTACAGAAGAAACAGTGACTGTGGAATTCGACAATAATGTCATTATTCGTACCGAATCATATAACCTTGGCATAGAATAAATGAAAATAGTGCAAGATAATTACTCACAATGAGGTCAGGGATGAACAATTTTCAATCTCACTTGGAATCCTCCCTGTTAGGAAGTTTGTCTCCATCCTTAGTTCTTGGAGTGAAACTGCTCCACCAATTTCAGAAGGAATGCTTCCATGTATCCGATTGCCACTCAAATCAAGAACTTTTGTGGTTTTCATTTCACCTATACTTGCTGGAATAGAACCATTTAAATAGTTCCAGGACATATTCAACAACAGCAAGTTCCTAAGGCTCCCTATAACTGATGGAATCTCACCGGAGAAGGCATTAGATGATACATCAAATATTCGAAGGCTTTGATAGGCGGCTGGCTTTGATATCAGGGTAGGAAATTCCATTCTTCCAGTCAGTTTGTTCCCCGAGAGAGAAACTGACCGTAAACCCATGTTAAAAATCCATTGAGGAAGGCTTCCGGTAAGCGAATTCATGCTAACATCCAATACCAAAAGGTTAACGCAACTTGTTAACGTCTCTGGTAAGCTTCCAGTGAACCCATTCACAGAAAAATTCAGTTCTTTCAGAAACTGCAAGTCTCCTATTGAGTTTGGAATTTGACCTGAAAAGTTATTTGCAGAAAGATCCAAACTTTGAAGGCTTCTCATGTTTCCAATCCAGTTTTGAACTTCGCCAGTGAATAGATTCCCACTTAGGCTCAATGAAGTGCACAAACTGAGTTTTTTCATGGATTCCGGAAGGGCGCAAGAAAGAGAATTCTGGCTTAAATCAAGTGATTTTAACAGCAAACAACCACCAATATCCTCTGGAATACGCCCAACAATCATGTTATTCCTTAGATTAACCTTTCTTAAATGGAACAAATTATGAATTCCACTAGGAATCTCACCCTCTAACAAATTGTACGACAAATCAAGTGATCTTAGTCTAGTCAAACACCAAACCTCAGAGGGTAATGAGCCAGAAATCTGATTATAGGAAAAGTCAACTGCTTCAAGGGTTGAGCATGAACTCAAAGAATCAGGGATACTCCCAAATAGGTTGTTACGGGCAAGTGAAATTGCGCGTAACGACCCACATTGTCGAAAAAGTTCATCCGGGATCGACCCAGATAGACTGTTTTCGCTCAAGTCAATAAAATGCAGGCTCCGTAACTGGGCCAAAAGGGGATTAATCGTCCCGTTGAAGTTGTTTCTCGAAAGGGAGAGGATTTTCAAGAACTGCAGACGGAGGAGGCTTCTGCTAATATGGCCAGAAAGGGAGAATCCGTTTAGGACAAGCTCCGTGACCCGATTCGTACGCGGGTCGCATTTGATACCGACCCAGTTGCAGGGGGTGTTGTCATCTTCGTTCCATGAAGTGAGTTTGGATTGTGGGTCGGTAAGGCCGGCTCTGAAGACGATCAGGCCCAAAACGTCGTCGTTCAAAGCTGGGCTTGTGGAGTTCACCAGAAGTGGTACTAAGAAGAAGAAGAGAACAGTAAACAGAGCCACTGCCATATTTTTCTCTCAATCTCAATTCAAACGGACGAAATGTCTAACACAGGAGAACAAATCGTAGACCACCATTAATGGGTTGCAAGAAGCTCCGTTTTTTCTTAAATGGTAATACCAACCCAATATAATTAACTAATAAAGGCTCAACCTTTTTCAGGTAAAACGAACAAGGATCATAAATTGGTGCACAGAAGCGGTTGAAATGTCAGAGAGAGAGAGAGAGACATGGCATCATGTCTAACACAGAAGTAACATGGTAGACTACCATTAATGGGTTTCGAGAAGCTCCTTTGGTTTTGAAATTGTAGTACCAACCCACTGTAATAAACTAGTAAAGGCTGTACCTAATTCGGCTAAAACGAACAAGATGATTAATTGGAGCACAGAAACGGTTTAAATGTCAGAGAGAGAGAGAGAGAGAGAGAGATGAAAATCACCAGGAAAAGTGTGTGAGCAAAGGGTCTTTGGGGGCGGATTGGGCCACTGTTAGGGCGGGATTGTAGCCGGAACCCAGAAGCTGTGGGGTGGAGTGGACGGGAAATTGGCCGGGAAAGGTGAAGAGACTGAGAAAACAGCCTTTATTAGTAGGAAAAAGAATCCTGTTGTAAATCATTAAAGGAGCCTCTTGGACTGTGCTAGGTGGTGATAGAGGAGGTGGACAGGACAGTTATGATTCCTTTTTTCCTCTGAGGTTTGGCCAGAGGATTAAAAGCGACCCTCTTTTTGAAGGAGCACCATTATTCTTCTATGGAGACGTGTGCTTGTAATGGCGAGAACAGAGCAGCATATACACATCAAACTTTACCTTTCACGTACTTTATCGATTAAAGGGGAGTGTTTCCTTGGGCTCTTCGGAGGAGGGTGTGTCCGATTATTAACTTTATGGCTTGTAAATTAATTAGAGTGCACATAAGTGAATTTATCTATGGGAAAAAAGAAAAAAAAAGAAAGAAAGGGGAAAACACGAGAGTGTTACCGCTCAACAAGAAAGAGCACAAGAGTGTTGGATTGGGTCAAAGAAGAATCCGAGGTGTGATACGACAATGGCTCCTGCACAAGCCCGGAGGTATGCGCATGGGAAAAACTTATGATGCTTATGGGGGATGCTTATAAGTCCTTTTTCTCATGTATTTGAAGTTTTTTTTTTTTAACTCAAATTTACAGTGCCTACATTTTATGCAAATTTTTAAAGATAGAGCTCATCCAGAAATTCAACCGCATTTTGATATGTAAAATACAGGATTATCGACTCTAAAGATCAAAGTAAATTCTGTTAGCTCATGAATTTAGAACCAATGACCAATTAGCCAATAGTTGTCTGCTCCACCACCGAGCTACCGTGGAGGAACGACAACTTAATAAATTGATACACCAGAGCAAAACTCATTTGTGTAATCATATGCAATCAATGAAATTGTTGGCACTATTTAGACCTAATTTCCCAAAATAAGCATGAAGCCTTTTTTTTGTTTTATCCTTATTCAATTTTCATACGCATTTCTTAGTTTTGTATCAATCTTTTGTTGATTGTTGGTTCGTCTAGACAAGAGAATCGAAAAAGTAAAAAATTATAATTTTTTCCCGAAAATATTCAAAATTTAGCACTTTTAACCCAAAAAGTTGAGCTAAAACTGCTAAAATTTGGATGTCTGCAAAAATATGTAGATAAAAATAAAAAACATAATTGTTTTTACTTTTTTGATTCCTATTGTCAAGACAAATCAACAATTAACAAAAGTTTGATGCAAAATTAAGAAATTCGAAAAGAAATTGAATAAGGACAAAACAAAAAAGAGCTCCAAACTTATTTTAGAAAATTTGGCTTGAGTTTATCGACAAGCTCCGAAAATTCAACAATTTCGATCATAAAGGTACATACGGGGCCTGAAAAATATAAAATTGAGTTGGTCTAATTATTTTGTTTAAGAGTTGTGGTTAAAACCAAAATAATACTGTACTATAGAAATGGCGATGAACAAGCCAGAGTAGTCCCAAATTCTATGAGTCCAGCATGAGTGCAATTTTGTTCACCTTCTTTAAAAGAGGGTGAACATTGCCTTCTTTTTCATTGGCTGAAATGGTGTGGATTTCATCATAAAGTGATGTCATGCTTACCATGCAATACACTTTTTGGTGAGCATAACATTACTTTATAGTAGGGTTCATATCATTTCAACTAATAGGAAAGATGATAATGTTCACCCTCTTATGCGGAATTGATAAACCACCCGTCGGTGACTGTAAAAGGACTCACATACGAGAGAGAATATTGGCATGCAAAGAAGTGATGGGTCAACAAGAATTTGGTCGCCCCCAGGTGAAGTCCTAAATAGTTGACGTTGTCAGATGACAGTGGGAAAGTTGGGGTCCTCTCCCCTTGATACGTACGTTTACAGACAGTAAAACGACAAGCCTAGCTCGTCTTTTTACCCCTAAAAAACAAAGTCCGATCTGTAGGAGAGAGAGAGAGAGAGAGAGAGAGAGAGAGAGACTTTACTCTATTCAGTGCCCGTGGTTAAAATCCGAACGCTGTTACAGGTACAGCAGCCTAGTACAGATTCTGTTTGCGCCGTCTCGGATTCCGTAAAAACGATCGGAGCCGCTTATTTTATTCAAAATATTTCGTTTATGATTTATATAAAAAATTACATCAATCCGATATCGACTGCTATACAGCAGTTGCTGTACCATTAGACTTTCTGTTAAAATCCCGTGCTGCTCTGTAATTTTTTGGGAATTGATTTCTACCTTCTTCTTTTTGGATATCCACATTTTTTTTTAGCCAAAAAAAAAACGTATACTTTCAACACTAAAATCTAAAGGAGAAAGTGTTGTTATCAAAAAAGAAAGTGTAACAATTAATGTCCAATTTTTTTTTCTCTCACACATCGTTGTGAGATTTATACATTTTGTCTTATCCTCCGCCGAACCACCTCCTAATGTGGTGGATAATGGTCTTGGAGCACCACGAGCATTGAATATTTTTTCCTCTTGAAAATGAACGATATCAACAAAAAAAAAATTTGTCCTTTTTTTTTTATAAGGACATGAATTAGCTAGTTTTATTGTTTACAACTTTATGCGTAACCCATACACTCTTTAGTGGAGTATTCAATTTTGACCCCAACATTAATCATATTAGGTTGATTATAAATCAAGTTAGACAGAATTTTGAAATGCATTTATTTTGACATAAATAGACTAAAATGGTTTTTCGATCTAGTGCTAAAATTTCATTTTTTCAAGGTAAATACATTTCACAATCAGATCGACAATATATGATTATCTAAGACGAAAAGGGTTGGATCTTAAGAGGTGGTACGAAAAAAGATCCACAGGTAGCAAAACTAGATCATGCATCTATTCAGAGACGGAGCCACCATGAAGGCTTATGGGGGCCACGGCCCCCGCGTTGTTTCGGGGTTTTTTTAAAAAAATTTTAATACAGTATTATTTTTAGTTGTTTTTTTTTTGTTTGTTAAGAATTTAAATGCTTTAAGAATGTGTTTGTTTTGGATTTCAAAATCCAATTCCGCTCTTTGCTCATGGTCTCCCGTAAGTTTTTCCTTCAATTATTAATCTTGTTTCTCTTTCTCTCTCTCCTACCCGAAAAAACCTCCCTCATAATCTAAACTAAACAATTTTTGAAATTTTAAAACCTTGTTGTTATAGTTTGGCCCCCGCGTTTACAAAATTCTGGTTCCGTCCTTGCATCTATTTATAACTCAAGTTTCAAACTTCATAATGTAGAGGTGTACAGAAATAATCTTCGATCCGTGTTCACACTGTGTGGCGAAGTGCAAACCTCCCAGTCTCAATTTTCGATATGTGCTAACACTCCCGAATTTTTACAGGATTTATGGTCCCGCGAGCTTTAATTAAAAAAAAAAAATTAAAAAACCTAATTGCAAATAGGAGTAAATTAAAAACTTCACCTGCAAAGATAATGACAATGAAAGGTTTTTAACCTTTTTTATATATAAGCTTTTTTTGTTTGTATCGATCTATTTTTCTTGAGGTAGTTGTGCCGATGCTACTGTCTACTGAACTTGTTTGAATCTATACTTGTAAATTGACTTTACTCGGATCCTTTCTTTTCTTTTTCTTTTTCTTTTTCTTTTCTCACTTCATCCATATATATCAGCCTAATCCAAGTTTGATTAAAGCAAAAGTGGGTCTCAAATCAATCCTCAAAAGTGTGTTTCTTGGGGGTATGAGATTGCATATGAGAGTGGCGTGAAAGGCGTGACTTTTGAACTTCTTTAATTAATTATAGGAGGAATTGACCATCTCGCAAAAAAAAAAAAAAAAAATTTTAATTGTCCTAAGAACAAATTGGTTTGATTTATATTTTATAATTAGATGTTTCGGCTAACTAGCTAACACAAACCAGCTTAAACTCACCCTTTTGTCTAATGGCGCTTTATAGTCTCAATCCGGAAGGCACACAAGCAATTTAAGTGATATAAGCCTATTCTGACTCCTATTATGATGATCCAAATTGTTCACTTGTCTTTTTTTTTTCCCTATCAAATGTTATTATTTGCACTATCAAATCATAGTAATCTTGGAAAATTTTAGAGCTCATGTATAGACCATTTATTTTTCAAATACAAATCTGATTTCATCAATTAGATACATATATCTCGACTTGATTTTTTGTATGGACAATCTAATAGGTTGATCGAGAAAATTAACGGCTTGGGTCATCACGTTGGATCCGGGACGGGCCCTCATTGTGTGGGTTTCACTCATTTTGGGGGTAGAATGTTGGGCTTCATTCCCTTAAGCCCATTCCATTTATCTGCATTGGGATGTGGAAAGGGCCACTTGTAGCTAATGGAAGTGTTTAAGGGTTTCTTCTTTTGGTGAAAAAAAAAATATATATAAGTGCAGGTAGTTACCCCGTCCCTTCGAATATTATCTTGTTACACCACACAACTATCGTGGTCATTTATAAGAGAAGTGGTTTATGGGGCTGATGAGTTGCAGTATAGAGGGAGAGAAGTATAGAGCCGAAAAGAGAAGGCACGATTTTTGTTTAATTTGTTCTTTAATCACCTCAAGAGAGTTGCATCAATTCTTTCCTTGCTCTTCCTGCCAATAAAGCAGTTGGTTTACCATGACCATGTTATCCTGGCTTAACTTGTACTCAAGAAAAGAATCTACTATAAACAAATATCTATTTGTCAAGCAACTATCGCCTCTCGTAAGGGTTAAGTTCATATGAAATTTTGTTTTATTGTGTTTTTTTTGGAAGAAATAGTCATCAAGAGTCAATATTTTGTTATCTTATAACCCAAAACAAAATGATAATAGAATCTCCAAAGGAGGTCGTAACATTTTCATTTTCAACAATGCAATACACGTTTACCATCCACAATTATATATGCGGGGCTCATACAATGTGAGGGAAATGTGGTTGGTTGGTATGTACCTATTAGTATTTTCCTAACATATTACTTACCAAATGCTATGGCTTTTGTGATACCTTAAAGAGTTACTTGCAATAAGTGCATTCCAAAAAGAGTCTTCAAACATTGAATTTCTATTACTCCTACTTTTTTCTTTTCTTTTTTTTTTTTAAACTTGGAAGGGACCTATACTTTGCCAAAACATTAATTACTTTCTTTTGCACTTTGTCTTATATTTGTTTCCTCATTTTACCCTCCTAGTGGGTAAAAGAACAAAGCCATCACCTTTTCATAAGGGCTCTTGAAAAATGAGGTTTTCAATTACTTTTAAACAGGGATAATCTTTTGGAACAGCAAAAGTGCCAAAACATTAATAATTGGAGACCGAGGGAGTAATAATTTCAAGGAAACGACAGTAATCTTAAAAGAGGCTAGGAAGAATTATACTCCACCAAAATAGGAGTAGTTTAGTAAGTTTGTTACCTCATTTGAGATCTCTTTTGTTGACACGAATTCTCAAAAATAATGTAATTTTCAATCATAGAAAGCGCACTAGTAAGTTTAGACACATCTAAACATGAAAACGGAGTCTTGTAGTGCATATCATGTGGCATCCGAGCTATAGGTTCAAATATGTTTGCTAATTCTTACCAATAAGAGCTAACTTTGACTAATAAAAGTGCTTTATCTAATCTAAACTATCGATCATGGAAACGGATCGTCAAATACCGCATTATAGGGTTCGCTAGAATTGTCCACTACAAGATCCCGGCCGCCAGAAACACAACGGCACCCACCAGATTCACTGGGGCCCACCCTCAACAAGTTGCTTTGTCACGTGTCGAAAAGTGATTACTCCATGTGGCAATCCCACCATTCCCCCAAAACGAGAAATTATTCCTTGCCGTCGAGGCAGGAGCTGACGTGGTGCCCCTCGGGCACATTCGAGTCGTCCGCTCGGGTACTGAACGGACGAGATCAAAACACCCTCTCTCCTCCTTTCTTTTTCTCCTACCCTCAACAAGTTGCTTTGTCACGTGTCGAAAAGTGATTACTCCACGTGGCAATCCCACCATTCCCCCAAAACAAAATCCTTCAGGTGAAGATGCGCATCTTATACCTAGGCGCACTTTAGAAGGCAGTGCTTCGCGAATTCGGGCCGGCTTTTGTAGGTTCGTCTAAAACCCTCCCGCGCCATCGTCCACTCCGCCCACCCCTCTCTCTCTCCGGAACACTCTCAGTTTCTCTTTCTAGATTCCGTACACAATGAGTGTTAAGCTCGAGTCCTTGGCTCTTCAAAGCCCTAAACCTAGCTTGAGTCTTCTGTTCTCCAACAGAGCAAAGGCGTCGCAATCTCTCCTTCGACCTCACAGGATCTCGACTGCGGTTCGTTCAAGGGGGTTCGGCCTCGGCCTCGGCTTACTTCCGCTGCATCGTCATGGCTTCAGGAACCGATCGGTGTTCGCATTCGCAGCTTCCCATGAAGAGGAATCGGTAAAGTTGAACGCTTGACTCTCCCCATTTCGTAATTTTGTGGAATTTTTTATTTTCTGAGGTTTATTCATAATTGCTCCATTTAGAATTGTACAATGGCAAATTTTGGGTAATGAGCATTCAGCGTATTTCAGCGTTAAAAGACGACTGCTGCTTTGGTATTTTTTGTATAATTACTAATTAGTATTGGAATTTCAGTTTTTCGATGAAGCATTTGGCGGAATAGACAGCTGTTGGATTGTTTCCATCGAGGTCGTTCATAATCGGGGGTAAAATTTAGGATAATTATAATCGGGTTAATGCAAAAAATAGACTCGGAATGGGCCAGGCGGCTGAGCTGGGAGAATTATAATTGGTTTAATGCAAAATTTTGGGAGAAGTATATTTTTGTCTTTTCCCTGTCTAAAGATTTATTGCTCCTTGCATTTTCCTCTTCTGAGCTGCATTCATTGGTTGTGCTCGTCTTAAAGCTCGGTTTTCTGGTGATTCGCCAGCCGTCTGTTGTAACTTGTAAGGATAATTATGGCCACTGGATGATAAGAGCATGTCTTTAAACTCACAGTTTCTCTTATCTCTGGTCTTTGGTCTTGGTTCGGCTCTCACCAGCGTGCTATCCATTTCCGTGTTGGGCCAGTCCATATGGGGCTTTATCCATGCTTTAATCTTCCCTGGATGGTGGGTTGGTTCCAACTTCCCTATATTAGTCGAGTTGGTCCATTGGGCCGGCTGCCAAGTTATTGACAAAAGCATACTAACTGCTTTGCCTCACTAGCCTTTGTGTCGTAAGAATAATTGATCTTCTTCAACTTTTTTGTTTCCCAATTTGTCACTGGGGGCTAATAATGGTTGAGAAACCTCTTGGCAAGTTCATCACAACGAAAATCCTCCATTCTACTTATGTTGTAAAGAAAAGAAATGGATTTTGTTACAATGATTTCCTTCCTTCTCAAGCAATAGTTTGCTTCTTGTTGCAAAAGAAAGTAAACAAAAAAAATTAAGGAACTTTCAATTCCTCACTCAAGTGTGCATGATCTTACTGCTGAAAACAGTTTCCACCTTACCTATAGATAGGGGTGGCCATATACTTTCGTCTAACTTGAGGAGGTATGATTTTGGGGAAGAAGATGCTTGTTTGGTAGTTAAGCAATTATTCACATAGATGCTCTTATCTTATCTTCTTCTTAACGTTCTTTCATAGGCATCCACCACAAACTCGCATGGTTTGTGAGGACTGTATTCTTGAACTCTATTTTCAGTGTTTTGATTACATGTCAAAGTGCATTCGTATTTGATGGTCTTTCCTCCATTTGATTGTTAGAAGCCTAAGGAAATTGACTTGGAGGAGGAGAAGAGTGATCTGAAAGTGGGAGCTGAAGAATCAGAAGAAGCATGGGAACAGGCTCTGGCCTCTTTCAAAGAGCAAGCGTTAAAGATGCAGAGTGTGTCACAAGAAGCTTATGAATTGTACTCCAAGAAAGCCATTGTCATCTTAAAAGAAACTTCTGAGCAGTTAAAAATTCAAGCAGAAAAGGCAAGACAGGATTTAAGTGTGATTGTGAAGGAAATAAGTGAAGAGGGTAAAGAATATCTGTCCACAGCGGCAGAGAAATCCCCGGAACCAGTAAAAGATATTGTTGACACATTTGCAACAGTTGGTTCCTCTGTTAATCGAGACACAAAATTTTCTGAAGTACCTGACTTTTTCCTTGGAATACCATATGGTATGTACCGTGTTGAGCAATTAAGCTTGACTAGCAATGTTAGTAAACAAGAAATCCTAAATTTTCACTCTCAGGATTTGTTTCGGTGGTTTATGCTTCTGCACTATTCCTCATCTTGAACGTGATCCGTAATACTTCAAGTTTCAGTAATCAAATTTCTTATTCTTTGCAGGTAGCCTTCTTTCATTTGGTGGCCTTCTTTCCTTCTTGATTACTGGAAGCATTTCTGCTATTAGGTTCGGTGTTATCCTTGGTGGTACGCTTTTGGCTTTAAGTATCTTAAGTCTGAGATCGTGGAAAAGAGGAGAGCCATATCCTCTAGCCTTGAAAGGGCAAGCAGGTTAGTGGATGGAGGAATCGTCTATTATGTAAATCATGTATCTGTTATTAACGTGACCCATATGCCGATTAATTGATCATTGAGTTGAATGGCTTCGGAACGACTGCATGTTGTTACAAACTTACAGCTTAACCACAGAGCTTGCCTTGCATGATACAACTCCAGTCATCACAAACGTATTTCTGTGCATAGCTTTTAAAAGATACTTTGTGCAATATGTTGTGAGGCTAGCAGGTCGAGTTCCTCGTCATTACTTTTTGTACTGTGTTTCTTACTTACAATGCCAGTGCTACTAATAGAAAACAAGAAAACAGTTGGTGCCAGAACAGTTTGCTTCTAGTTATTGTGGTTTAAGGTGATTGATTGTACTGTTAATTCTGCAGCAATAGCCAGCATATTATTTTTAAGGGAGATACGCTTGCTGTTTGAGGTAAGTTATCATTCTCCTACAGTCCAACTGTTTTGATTACACCTTCTCAAGTCCTCAACAAGGATTCAACGTGTGATATTTTCTGATGTTAATGTTTCTTAAATCTTGTAGAGACCACCAGCTACCTTTTTTTTGCCAGTCCTTCTCAGGTACTTGATTGGTTGTGCAGTTTAAAAATTATTCTATTTAGTCCATTTTGAAAAATATAGGTTCAAATGCGCTCTTGTTGCTGTGTTCAGTTTTCCTATCTTTTCAGTTTAATTTCCCACTGTATTTCGTTTTCCTTCTGATGACCTCATAGACCCTCCTATCATATTGGGGAGTCACTTTTGAGTTGTTCCATTGCCTTACCTGACGGATTTATAGAAAAATTTAGTAGAACTGAAACTGGATTTGACCAAGGTTTATGAATTGAATAAAATTATGCTCAGGTATGGAATATGGAACTAATCCTTCCGTGGGACACTGGAAAACTGATACTATATACTAATAGCAACTTTGGATAGAATTTGTCACGGTTGTTGCAGTATCACACACACTCAGATAAATTGAGTTCTAGATGTTTCAGCACCACAGTATGTACTTAAATCCCAAACCTTAAGACTAAGAAAAATGACCCACTCCAGTATCCGCTTTGATTCAAGCAGCTTGAATTAGTATGTAGACCTTTGGAGTAGCTTTCAAGAATCAATGGACATTTAACTCACATCTGGCTTTCTCCATGCAGTGGTGCGATGGCTGCATTCTTTCTTTATAGGATCAGATTGAATGGCGGACAGACAAATGCATCAAACTTGGAAGATGGCACTGAAAATTAATGCTCTGTGGAAAAAAAACACAGTTACTGCTGCAAAATGCTAGAGGAACAGGTTTACGGCTTTCAGGGATCAAGCACGACCTGCCTGGCGGAAGAAGCGCAACCACCTTTCATGTATTCAAGGTAGAAGATGTATTGGTCAGGCGATACTTGTATCTGTGAAGGAAAATTTGTTTGCGTTGTTGGAGAGTTGGTATTTGAAATTGTATTCCTCTTTATGTGGGTTTGTTTTTTAGCCAAGCAGGATAGATGATTGACTTTTTGTGAAATAAATCCATCCCATCTTCCCCTTGGATGTGGATAATCTACGAATAGTGGCCTGTTTAAAATCATTAGTGATCTTTTTACAAGCTAATGGTAGCTCCCGTCATTCAGATTATGATAATCAGCCACATGTATGATGTATATGACCTGACCATCTGACCTACTTCCTAGAATGACTTGTATACATTAGGATCTCAGTTTTCTCGGCAGGTGTAGTCTCGTATTATCAATTTGTCCTTGACTCCAGAAAGGTGAGCTAAGTGTGTAGGTAGAAACACTATGCTTTACAGGTTTCCTGATTGCTTCTCTTGTTCTTGGCCCCCTACCTTTAGTATTTTCAGTTAGGTTATCTCGAAATTTAGCACATGTTTCTCATGTGTGATTGCCTGAAGATTGGTCTTGGATTGACTCCAATTGAATGATTTCCATTTGTTGACTTTGTGGAGATCAATTTGGGGCATGCGTTTGTAAGCTCAAATGGTAGCATATTGGTGAGTGACTGAGGCAATTTTATTTTTGCTCCTTTCATTTCCGGGAGGTGGTGAAATTATTTATGTATTGAAAGTAGCATGTATGTAATAAGTGTGACGTAGAAAGTAATATGAATGTAGTGCATGACAAAAGTACTGATGTGTTGAAAGTAGTGTTTGCCAAAAGTAGTGTGCTAGGTATTGGTGTATGATGTAAGCAATGATGTAAACGTCTTTCTTCCTTATGCCTATAAAAGGAGGATTCTTCCATTGTAAAAATCAGGTTAGTGTGTTCTCAATAATATATTCCTGTGTCTTGTGTTCTCTCTATTGTTCTCTTTGATCCTAACCCACTTCATGTCTGCCCAATACCTGGCACACTACTTTCCATCCTGTCTATCCTTTCTCACCCAATTTGAAACATATGACCGCAATCTGATGGAGCAACTCAAACGGATTTCCTGTATTGGTTTTGCGAGCATTTCCTGTATTAGTTTGGCGAGCGTAACTTTTGTTAGACCACATAAGTATCATTTTCTCTTTGTTGGTTGTGCGGGTTTCATTCTGGTGTTTTTTTGTGCACAACAGGTTAGAGGAGCAGATTAAAAAAAAAAAAGTTACTGGAAGATGAAGATGAGGATGAAATTGACTCAAAAAAATTCTTCTCCTCGCCTATCCCTGTGGCGGAAAATTTGTTTGGACAAGCCCCAAGGATTAGTCCGGTTAGTTGGTGAGTTAACTCACACAATTGACTAGGATTCAACTCTTGGAGTCGGACCGCTGGAAATAATTTTTTTTGTGAATTCTCAATCCCGTCGTGAATGACTTGCTTTTGACCGGACCGGGGAAGAATTAGTCAAGGTGCGCGTAAACTGACTCAGACATCTTGAACCGAAAACAAAAAAGAAACAATTGGACGGACAATGGAATGGTACAATTTTAGTCTATTAGGTTATGTGCTAATGTTCAAATAAGAAAGCAATTTGAAACGTACAACCAATTAAGATTTCCCAACATCATATAGCAGAAACAAGAAGCATGATTAAGATAATTAGCTTGACAAGATTGTTGGTTTTTTTTCTATATTGCAACAAAAATTGACAGAAATAACTGATCAATCAAATAATCATCACGGCTCCTTTTATCTGTATGAACTAGGATCCATCTGTATGAACTAGGAATGTGTTCTGTGTGTTCTCTGGGCATCAACATGGACTTCTAAAAATGACAAGAACCAGAAAAGAGAGGGAAAAAAAAGCATGACGAAAAAAACTATGCTAATTCATCATGTGCCACTTCCAAGGAAAAGTTGCCATGTTCGGTGTTTATGTGCACGATCATGGATACATAAATAAGGCTCTGTGAAAGGGGAAAAAAGCTCTCAATGGAGGAAATGAAAGAGAAAGTTGCCATCATCCACTAGCAGTGGAACTTTCATCTCCCGTTGTGAGTAGAGTACGTCAGTCATCTTCATACGCCTCTTCATCGATCATCTTCATACGCCTCCATGAGGAACGTGGTTTGAGAACTCCCCTTGATTACTATCCAGTGGCATGTACTGGGCCATGATTGCCCGAATCTCTGAGTCCATGTATCTCTGCACCGAATGAATCCCAATCACAATACATACAAGTAGAAATGAGCCAATAACTCAATGTAAGCTCAATGGTACTGTTATCAGGGAAAAAGGAACCCAATTGGAAGCCAAATTCAAAATGTAAGCTCAATGTTACCGTTACCAGGGAAAAAGGAACCCAATTGGAAGCCAAATTCAAAACAAAACAAGAAAACCCTATGTATCTGTTTTCTCACTCTCACTCCCCGAGCTTCCGCTCCACTTTAGTTAATAAGCTCAGGCTCCATCATTTATTAAGCTTATTCACGTAATCGAAGGATTGGTACGAAGGGAGGGAGGTGTGCTTTTGTGCTTTGAACTTAACCTTTATGTACTGAAAGCTCACGAAGGAACACGCTTTCATTCTTTCTTTCTGAAGGTCTCATCCCTCCCCAAAAGACCTATTCTATAGAGCCACCAACCTAGTTATTAAGACAAATGAAACATCCTCTGCTCCTCGTTCTTATTTGTATGTATTTTACATTCTGATATTGTCAGCCCCAATGACAACTGTTTTTTCCAAAAGTAATCAACCATGAAAACCTCCGGCAACATTTCCTTACAACCTGATTGGAAGACTCCAAAGCCTCACAGACAAGACCAACTTTAGACACACCTCAAGGGATAGAACAAAAAAATTCAACTACATGAACAGAGCAATAGAGGCATACCCGAATTCTATACTTGTAAACTGCATATCCACCAACCCCAACAGCAGCTAAACCGAGAATAATAACCCAAATGGAGCTCCAGCTAAGCTCGCTTTTAGCATCTTTACCTGCATCTCGTCGTAAGAAAAAACTTAGCTGCAGAAACAAGCAAGGATAACAAGGCAACTAGAGCGTGCTTCAAGTGCAATATATCATATGGAGTTCAATTTGAAAATTATCCAGACATATGGCTAAAAATTTTACAGTGTCATATCCAGCAGCCACATGATGCTATTCCAGTACCACAAATTAGACTAACTTTTTACTGTTCCCTCCACCAAAAGATGGGACAGATGATCATACTCACTTATGCATGTGTCATGTTCGCGCATGTAGAGTAAGTTGCCACTGCAGCTGCACTCATAACTGCCCCAGGTATTCTTGCATTTGCACTGGGGGCATTGGCAGGCTGACTTTTCTTGGCATTCATTGACATCTGAAAGACATTAAACAATCTGAGAAGTGAGAAGGCTTGAACTGCGTAGACACACAGCCTACCAACCTATAAATGCGTATCATCTACAAAAGGTGACTTCGACAAACCAATATATACTAAACAATACATAGGATCCAAGCTATATATCCACTTTTTATGTGCAGGAAAAGTCTGCATCAGGCTCTAACCATAAAGACATAAAAGGTACACATACAGAAGAAGAAAACAAGTACAGAATTAGAAAAGAAAAAAATATTGAACACGACTTTTCGAGCATGCTCATCAACAAGGTCCACCGAAAAATGGCATTAACCAGTCATCTCTGTATGTCTCATGATATTTATTTGTTAAAATGACAAAGAAATGATGCGGTACCTTCACAAGCGTTGATTCCATCACCCTTGAATCCTAGTGGACACTTGCAACCTGTTGATTGGTCATCCTGAAAAGCCCATTAAGCACAAGTCTACAGTCAGGAGACACTTCAAGAAAACCGAGTGTCAAAATATGCGTCCACTCTTACAGATGAAATGTGTGAATGAGAGAAAGAGGAGGGAGGGTAGCGAGGCTGAAGCACTTACAATGCAGGCAGAATAGGTCTTGCCATCCTGGGTGCCCCTCCAACATCCTCCATTATTCAACCCACAACGTAAAGCACCTGAAGCTGTCAAACCAAATATGCCAAAGTACAATGACAATATAAGCTGCATAATGATCCACTGTGTATAATTTCAACAGCCGTTACAAATTGTACTATGCCTCCTTTCTCAGAGTTTACATCCATCTTTCCGAGCCAATAGTACTTTGCACTCTATGTACAATAGTCAAAATCTTGGTGCCATTCATGAAACGAAATAGGTATGGCCACGGATACTAGTAAACATCTTTACAACAATTTGTCCAATATCTAAGACAAACTCCTTATTGCAGTATTTTAGAGTTCAACCATGAATTAAATTGGAGAAGAACTGCTTGATTTCAAGAATATCGTTACAGACATGCAGCCATCACACAATCTAATACGTGAAACAAGAAGTCAAAAAACTGTTTCGACATACAATAATTGTTTAGTATCACAAACAAATAACTCAAACAGTGATCCGTTTATAGGTTACAGGAACTTCACATGATAACTGTTTCACAGGATTTTTTTCTCCAAAAGCTTATCTAGGCTCAATCTAAAACTGAACTGAAATTAGAAAGAAAAAAAATCACATGGAGGATTATCACGATCATCAACAAATGGTGAAAGTTTTAATAGGCAGCTGATGCATTTAAGTCTACCTAAAAGGCTAAAACAATCCTGAACCCTAAATCTTGAATTTGATTTAGCTAAAAGTGCATGAAATTCCTGCCACAACTAATCAGTGAATGACTTCATTAGCTTGATTAGTAAGACCGTTGTATCATGAGCGAGCAGCATAGAAAACTTGGCTTTGTTAATTTGAATAAATTTTTACCTTCACATTTAGTGTAACCATCGCCATTAAACTGTACACCCTGCACAATTGGGCATTCACACACTCTCCCTCGAAAAGTATCCTACAAGAAGTTTTTAAATATCAGAGAACCAGCATATTTATTTTGGAAAAGACACGAAAATTATTCCACACAAGCATTCAAGCACAAATGGCTACATACCCGGCATGCAGTGATGTTGGCCGCCTTATCCTGCCAGCATCCACCATTATTTTCTAGACACTCATTTGTTTCCATATCTTCAAGAAAATATAAGAATCAGCCATCAAAAACTTGCAAATACCACACAATATATACGTCTGATTGTCGAAGTACATGACCGGAGATGGTTAAAATGTAGCAGCTTAACAAAAAGTAACATCATATCACAAAACAAAATAAAATAAATTTCTAAGAAAAAATTTTATTAATCCACTCAGATATTGAATGGATTCTATTTGCTCGGTCAATGCAGACAAACAACAGTAAAAGTGAAACCTCATGCATAAAAACAATATTATAATCCTAGAAGAAATGGCGTATAATATTACCTGCACTTAAACAAATTGCAGGCTCCGTGGTCTCCAGGAAACCTGAACAGATGGCTTTCAGAACTGCACTCTTGTCCAGCTTACCTGAGAAAAGGAAGAATTACGCCACAGAAGTAGATTCATGGAAAAAGATAGCATGTATAATTATCCAAGTACAGTTTCTAAAAACCTCTATACTGTCGGTTGTTTATGACAAGCGTTGGCAATATAGTCACATCCCCACGTGTGCCTTGGCCAATCTGAGATCAGATTCCATGAAAATAAATTGCTATCAACACGATGCTCCAAGAAAGTATTGTCAAAATAAAAGGCTACAACAATCATCAGAAGAATCTGTCTCTGGGGTTTAGTACCTGTGCTTCCTGCTCAGCTTTAAGAATCGGGTTCTCTACATCTGCGCTAGGATCTCCTATGCATTTTTCAATCTCATTGACATCAACCCCTTAAAAGTTAACCAAAGAAACAGCAAATTTATTTGTTAAATTAAAGTATCACAAGCCTAGAAGATAATACAATTATGGGATCATCAAAAAAAAATTTACTGAGAATGCAAAGAGCTTATATATGCGATCCTTGTTCCCATTAAAAATCAGACAAGTTATGGACATTGGATCACAAATGATGAGTGATGAGCAATGGCTGACGTAGATAAAAATATTGCAAGTTGTGGAAGGCCGAAAGAAAATTCTCTCTACAAACTTCAACTACTCAAACAAAACATTGCCACGGTCGACTATACAAAAGTAATACAGGAGTTAAATTTCAATAATCAAGAATGAGAAAGCAACTTCTAAGAGTATCCACAATGCTATAATCAAAAGTAAAATGTTTTTAAAGTTAATAATGTTGGTGCAAAAATATGGCTCACAATACTATAATCAAACTTAAAAACCTCCTTAGAAATAATCAAATTTTGGGTTTGAATAACAAAAATTAGGAACCTTTTGACAATAACCAAATTTAATAGACCCTACATATTCTCAATCAAATACACCAATATACAAAAATGTTTTATCTCTCTTCCCTTTTCCTCTCTCTCTTTCTTTTCGAATAATATTTTCAAAAAAAAAAATATTTTACTAAAAAATTGTTTTTTTTTTTAGAAAACAGTTTTTTAAATATAATTTTTTCCCAAAAAATTATTTCAAAAACTATTTTCTATTTCTAGTAAATAGTTTTTATTAGTTTCAAAACTATTTTCTACTGTTCACAGTTTTTAGTTTTTTGTAGTTTGAAAATATGATGTGATAAGTTTTGATTATCTAATATTGATTATGTCATTGTAGACATCTACATTGTTAACCTTAACAATCTCTTAAATGAATAATCAAAAGCTGATGTGACAACTTTTGGTTTTCAATTTTTGATTATAGCATTGTGGATACCCTAACCTACCAGTTGGTTAAAGAGTACCAAGAAATGGGATGCACTCTTATCACGGCCAACAAATGAAGATTTGGGCATAGGATGGAATTTCTAGTATAATATTTCAAGTGCCATTAACCAAATTTGAGCAAACATAAACTAGTGCAAACGCGAAGATGATGAAATAATAAAACATTCAGAATATGTGAATCGATAACATACCAAGTGATTTGATAACATCATTTGCACAACCGTCATTGTACTTCTTATCCTTCATAGGGCACCGGATTTCAAAATCAGTCACGTAATCCCACCAAAGCCACGGTTTTCCAGTATCATTTGTCACCTTAAAAAAGCAAGCTTCACGCAAATTCTGAACTACGACATCTTTCCCGTCATACCCTGTGGTGAAGTCCTGCTCAGGATCAGGAGCACAATATCTTCCATGGTTGATACACTGAGACTGGCACTGTTTGCTCAAGAGGAAAGCCTCTGGGCAATACCAAGTTATGTAGCGCGGGGTAAACTGAGTGTACCCATTCTTTTCAAGAATCTGAGCTGCTCCTTTGAAACTCTTGACAAATTCAATCTGACTGTCACATTTTGGACCGCACTCATCATTGCTATTCGTCCAGAACTCATATTCAACCCGATCATCAGGATGCGGAAGAGCCTCTCTCCAGTCAAGACTTATCTTGACCATCTCACCACTCGATAAGGCTTTCTTGATGTTATCCCCCAAAGTTTTGGTAATAAGTGCAGAGGGGATGGTTATATTTTGCAGATAATCTGCCTGCTTATTCTCATCTTCTGGGGTGTCCATGGTTATCAAAGGCTCGACCCTGTCATCCAAAACTAGCAGAGCTGCCGCTCCACCATTCTGTGCATTCCATGCCTTCAAGGTGAAGTAACAATCTGGGAAAACAGCAGCTTTTAAATAAAGAACGAAGATGACTACACGGCTCATGCACATCATAAAAACAGGTGCATGGAAGTAGATAGTCACAGCTGATAACTTGTCACCCATGCTAGTTACAAGAAAGGAAAACCTACACAGTAATAATATAATACAAGAGTAAGAGACATTTGGATTGGAAACTATCAGTCTTAAGGATAGGGCCATACTTCAATTCTTCTTCATCTACCACCAAATTTCTAACACTCCCAATTTGTTGTGCTACATGGAAAGAAAATAGACTGACAAAGCTTGAATATAATGCAAAGACATCATTAATGGAGATGAACCATGGAACCCTAAACCAAATACTTCAAGCATGGATCATAACCTTGTGAGACGTCCATATGTGTCCTTCAAAGACGTAAACAGACGTCCATATGTGTCCTTCAAAGACGTAAACAAAGGTTGGCTACTGGGGGCCACGCCACCCCCAATTTGAAAAAACCTATAATTAACTAAGATTTTTTAACATAAAAGACTTAATATGTTAGCCCCATAATTTGTCATATACAAGAGAACTTAAATAGGAGTTACAAACTTGGATCACTTTCTCACACGTTTCTTGACAACAGGCCCACCACTCATTTCTCTCTCATACCACAAAAAGAAACTCACCAATCACCTCAATTTTTCTCTCCATCGGGTATAAACCTTAAAATTTTAAATTTTTTTTACTACGTTATGGCCCCCGCGTATATGAAATCCCGGTTCCGTCCTTAGTCTTTCCTTAACAAATATAACTCCGAAATGTCCAAGTTAATACCCCAAAAAACAAACAAAAATGTAACATGCAATCAATACTTCTTTTTTTTGAAGCAATTTGCAGAGACATAAGCTTCGTTACATATTTTCATCAACCATAATCATATTTACAACCACATCCAATCGTTACGTAACAATGTAGTCAATCCTTGTTTGTTTGGAAAGATTACATGACAGAAAATCATTTTTTCCTTTTGTGGATGGATTACACATCATCTAAAACAAAGACTGTAAATTGAATACTACAAACCTCTACAAAGTAAACAGTATCTTTTGAGCTCCGTCAAAATTCATGAAATTTATTAACTCTAAAAAGAAAAGAAAGTAAAAATACCTCCTCGATCGGCAAGAAGGAAGATTGGGAGGCCACCAGGCTTGGATTTGAAAGACAGATCGAAATCATCGAAGCTCTGACATGCCTTCTGATTTGCTTTTGGGAAAATCACCTGACCAACTAAGGTTCCTCCATACTTGGGAACCCCAAAATTCCCAATTGCACATTCGTAAACATCTTTCAATGAATCTGGTGAAGTCACCCTCAAGCTGTTCTTCTCCACCACAAACTTACCCAAACAAGACCCACACACAATAAACCAAACGCAAACCAAAAATCCCAGCTTTTCCCTCATGGTTTCGAAGAAAAAACCCGAGTATACAAAACCCAGATGCTAATTACGCGATCCAAATCTCAAAACTAATGATCAGAGCTTAAATTCACTTATTCCTCAGTAATTGTATTGGGTTTTCAGCTAAATATGACAGAAACAATAAACCGGAGTTGGGTGTTCGGAAAACAAGAAATCTGATCTGAGAGGAGAAAAAACAAGCTTGATGGCTTTGGAGGGTCTATACACAAAAGGGTTCACCTTATTTTGAGTTGACTTTTTGGAATTGTTAAATAAGGAGGCAATACAGGACCCGTCACTTGGAAGTTATTGGAGATCTAAACCGCCATTGATGAGGAGGCCTCCTTAATCATTAAGTAAAGATAGGAGAGTACTATGAAAGAGCGTGACAATAAACGTCTCTGGTTTTAAAATCGGGATAGATCAAAATGGACGGTTCAGATGTAATTGGGGTAGGATTAAGTGTGAAAAGAATACAGAGTGTTCTGGTCGCGCCTTTTTATAATGGCCGAGCCCTGTTGGGTTTTGTGAAAACGTTGACGTTGACCAGGCAAAGCCACTTTGCATGCGGATCACGTATCCATCTGGTGATTGGATTTCTCACCTTAGATCGGAAAATATTTATATACTTTAGTAAAAAAAGCTCGTTGGACAACGTTTGACGATGCACCAATAATACTAGATAATATCTCCCTCGGATCAGGTCCACCCCCATCCGGATACCGTGGAAGCCAGTTTTCAGATGTAGTATTTCTGGTTAAAACTGTTCCTCGTGCAGCAACATAGCTATCATTTCTCTATCACATAAAAATATTGCTTTTTTAAATGCATGCCACATTTGAAAAGTAAAGAGAGGGACAGAATTAATGTGGGGAGAGATGAGTGATATGGTGAGCCCATAAATTAAAAGTATCCGTTTACTCTTTGGCTTGTGAACGGTGGTTCGCCACAAGTAGCGAAGGAGGGAATCGAAATGTATAATAGATACCCGAGTACCTAATCTGCTACAGAGTGATTTTCTATGAGTTGCCGAGATTCTCTTTTTACCTATGTTGATGTTGTTGCTCTCATATACTGTAACTATTCTCTCTCTATATGGACCGCATAGTACAAGCTTAGGAGTTCAGGAGAAAGCTTGTAATGTTAGGGTTGCAATTTGGAATTAAAGAAACTTCCAAAGACGAGAGAGAAAACCTGCGGAAACTTCTTTTGTTTCCATTCGCATGTCGCGCACGTGTGACGCACGAACCCCACGTGGAGTTAGGGTATCACTTCATGCACCTTTTTTTTTAATCATACATTTTGTTTTTTTGTTTTGCTTTCCTTTGTAGTATCATTTGTTTGTTGGCAAGATCACAAAAGAAAAGAGAAGAAAAACATTTGTTTGTTGGCAGCCATGTTTCAAAGGAAAAATAATTCACAGCCCCACAGGCACGGACATGCTCCAATCCTTTTTCCATCACACATCTCCTTATTATAAACTGCATTTGTTCGTTCCTAAAAAAAAAAAAAGAAAGAAAGAAAGAAAACACTTTTTCTTGAAAATCAATTCAAAAGATTCTCTTTTGATCTTTAACCTAGACCAGAATCCACTACCATGGAGCAACACCGGTATCCATACCCACAAGAATGCAATAACATGGCCCCTTGTTAAGCTATAAAACCAAGCTCATCGTTAACCGTACTTAATACCTCTACTGCATTTGCATTACAAAAAACAGCTCAAAGCCTTCCGCCAGCAGACAAACCAGCAGCCCCTAGGCGAAAGACACAGCTTGTCTTAAGCGAAATGGAGGTATCATGAATTCTATGATAATGATGTATCGCACATTTGGGAAATATGTAAAGCAAGAAGTAAGCTTCATTCCACTTTTATATGCTAATCCCGAATAGATACACGACTTCAAACATATCTATCATTTTTCTCTACCATATTGAGTCGTATGATTCCACTATCAAGTTCATTGGAGTTAATTGTAGTAAACTTTCCACGCTTTCATTTTCACATGCGACACAGAATGTATAACCACGAAGAAAGGCAGATTGCTATACAAGCAAGCACAGCTTCAATGAGGCAATTCACCTTTCCAGAAGCACAGGCTGAACAGTTATTCTCGTTTATCCTCCTCCAGACCTTCCCTGAGCCCAGTTACAGGATCTGTTGCACCAGTTACCTTCACTCCACTTGCAAGTGAGATGGCCTCCTCATCAAAGTCTTCCCCTGCCTCTCCTGGATATGCATACCTGAAATTCGCAACCACCAAATTTACGCATCAGCAAAACAACAATGATTCTTGTTTGGTCCATATTCATAGACTGCATTTCACTAGGATCAAAAGAGAGGAACAAAAAGTTTGCTCCAATATTGTGTGTGTTCTATTCAAGTAGGGAAATGTAAGTCTCAGTGTCCATCACCCCTCCAGACGCTAGACCCTTTGTTAATATGGTGCTTGGGTTGACACTATTTCATCGTATTTCCATACGCTGTAATAGAAAACAAAAAATATGTTCAACCTAAACGAGCCTTTTGAGCCACCATCATGTCTCTAAAAGTTGGCCCCTCTACGTGCCATGTGTAGATTTGGACTACTTTGGTCCTTGGTGTAGCCACAAGTAAGAGTGTAGAATGAATGTTTTGGTGGCTGCTTATGGAGGAGTGATAGACTGCAGTTTTGGAGTAGACAGTGTGGGAAGGACTTCTAAGGCAGGGCCATGATTAACATGGGGTGGGTGCTTGGAAAGATTTAACCAATTGTCATCAGGTTTCAGTAACCACATAAATTTGAGCTTGGAGATGGCATTCAACTTCAGCTTTGACATGATTTCTTGTGCAGGGATGTGCCTATTTCAGTAGCTTTCCCAGACTTTTTTCGTGGAGGATTATCCCAGGATCATTGGCCAGAGACGGATTTAGGAGCCTTTATTTTCTAAGACATTGCAGGATTGGGAGCCGGAGGTAGTGATTGAGTGCTTTCAAGCTTCTCTATGGCATTGTCGTCCCACCTACAAAGGAGGACAGGTTGAGGTCGAGGCGCAGGAATGGAGTCTTCTCAGCCACATTTTTCACGCTGCAACTGCTGGAGGTGTAGCAAAAGTTGGGGGATCCTTCAAAGATGGCATTTTCTGCTTGGACAGCCTCTATGAACTTGATCAGTAGATATCATAATTTGATGAAGAGAAGTTATAGATTGGCTCACAAGATGTTGCATGTGTCGTAAATAGGTATAGTCGGCAGATCACTCGCTTCATCATTATGTGGTAGCTAGAGATGCTTCGGATTTGTTGTCGAATACTTTGTGATTCCTTGGATGATGCATTTTCTACCAACATCTATTGGAATGTTGGGGCACGGCTGGAAATGGAACTGGAAGAAACATCCTAGAATGATATAGCACCCTTGTGCAGCATGTGATGTTTGTGCACAGAGAGAGGTTACATTTCTTAAGGATCCTTCCAAATAACTGATAAGCAAGGAGGGGAACAATTATATGACAATAAAGACTAGTGAACAAAGTGCCCATATCTTGAGGATCAGGATCAGTATCAAAATGTGAATGGGAAGTGCTTTACTATTGATGTATCTGTTCATTAATAATGGTCAAGGAAAGGAAGTAGGGAGCCTATTCAATTCTAAATGAGGTCCTAAATATACAAGTACCTGCACTTGCATGTGTATCCAGCCACCACCGCCACTTCAGTTAATGCTTGGACCACGGCTAAAATGCTGGCAAGGGCCTAAGCTTAAGATCTAGAACTTATTTCTGTTTACAATTACTTGTCACCAAATGGAAAATAACTAGGTCTTTTCCAATCTACAGTGCTTAGAGGTTTACCATGTCAGAAACCTCAGTCCCGTGTCCACCTTGACACTCGTTATGCACAGAAAATAGGTAATGCCGTGCCGCTCAATGGGGTGCGACATTGCCAAATCCACATACAAAGCCCAATGTTTCTTCACAATTATGACATTCTTGCTAGGTGTTGCCATCTACCAAACTCGGATTTACCTTCCTAGTGTTCTGTCGCAAACAACTAGGCCTGGAACTACTGTTACTGTGATAAAACATCAGTAGCCAAACAATTCAGATACTTCAGGAATTTGCACATAACATAACAGCGAAAGAGATGTCAGTGCAATAGCAAGTACCTGGTGGGGTTACTTGAAGGAGCCCAAAGTACACATATCACCACTAAGAGGAAGAATGCTAGAAGAGTCCAAAACGCTGGAATTACCCAGGAAATTTGCCACAGCTCACTTAATGGATCACTTGCATTGAAGTACAACTGAGCCAACGTGAGTTAGTAATCAGCATTCATAAAAGATGAGTCAGATGACAGTGAATAAACACCAGACCAGTTTTCTTCTACTGTTCAGATCTATGAAACTATGATTATGCGACATATTAGTTTAATCAAAACACGGCCCTACCTCGTAGCCTATCCAAGCAATAGAAAGCAGCACAAATACAGCAAGGGAGTTCGTAAACTTCCGATATAGCTCAAGTTTGGCCATGCTTCTCCGCATCTGCATGCAAAAGAGACAGGAAAAGGGAGAGCAACAGAAGAATCAGCGGTTGTATCATCCACAGATAACAAATTTCCTGGTACTCCATTAACCACCTTGTCATTAAGGCCCCAAAAATTCAAGGAATGTGACAAAAGAGTAAGAGTATTTTCCCAACGAACAAACAAACCAATTGAAGTTAGCCCAAATGCTTTCAGCAAGTTAACTCACTAATTTTGTAGAAGCTGTTGAATTCTTAGTTCAAGCACTCAATCCAGCTGTCATTCGAACAGTCGGAGAAAAAACAAAAAGATTCACAATATCCAAGTCATGCATCAAAAAAATACATGAGTAATGGGCTCAATTTGACAAATTTTAAGATACTCATATCACTACCAATGTGGTAAATTTACTTGTGTAATCAGATTGCCAACCAACAAACAAACACAAATGCATAATGCCCAATCACCATGTGCCAAGACACATCTACACAAACAATCCTACAACCCACGTCTAGTAAATAAACAACACTGATAAAGAGTCCAACTAGATGAAACTCAATGGGACGTAGAGGCTTAAGAGAGAATACCTGAAGTTTCTCCAATGTTTTGGATAATGAGGAAAAAATCCACAAAATAAACCAAGCATCCAAGAAAGCAACAGGAAGCACCAAGTATATCTTAGCTTTTCCCGAGAAATCATTGATGTTCCCCAAATGTTCCACAAGCTCAAGAGCCTCGGAGGCTATAAAATAAATGAGACCGAGAAGAAGTACTCTTGAGGTTACACCACCAAGGGTAGGCTTCACTACACCATAGCCCATTGAAACCACTAACAGAAGTAAGCGAGACAAAGTCTTCTTAACAGCACTAATGGTTACTGCCCACAGCGTGATTCCCATCGGTCTGCTTCCCGTAGCATTTAAATTTGCATACTCAAAATACCAGAGAGCTGTTTCACACATTCCGAGAGCAATGACTGCCGTAATGTGGTAGTGCAGCTGTATAATGTCCTTCCAGAATTGGACAAACCGTAAAAACCACACTAGACCAAGTGCAAGATAAGCTAAAGACACAACTCCATAGAAAGTCATCAAAGGGACCATCTTCCCCGGTAAATAACCTCCTGGGTTCCTCCACACAGTCCTACCACTAATGGTTGTGCCCTTGAGCTGTGGATCACAATACATGAAATAAAGATAGTACATTCCAGTACTATTTATTTCAACAGATTTAGCCATCATCTTAGCTTCTTGATTTTTTCCTTCAAAGAAGGTTTGAATGCGTTTAGG
Source organism: Rhododendron molle (assembly GCA_025413875.1). Taxonomy (NCBI): domain Eukaryota; kingdom Viridiplantae; phylum Streptophyta; class Magnoliopsida; order Ericales; family Ericaceae; genus Rhododendron; species Rhododendron molle. Next base: position 52,126,025 of record CM046392.1, read on the forward strand.
CCCCTCAGGGTTGTCTAGGTCCTTTTGAATAATAACCTCCCCTACGTTGCAGGATCCATCACGGGAAAGTTCTGGGGTGCAACATATTACATCAGACTTCATAAAAGCACCTCCAATCTTTTCCCTGTCTTTTACCTCAAGTATAATAGCTTCAACCAATCCAGTCTTACTCTGCATCTCATTCTGTTTATCGCTTGACTCTTTCGTTCTCACAAAGAGGACATTTTCAAATCTGCAATTTATCAATCAATAGTAAGATCTGAGAGAAATAACAAAGCGAGAATCTAGAGATAAAAAGTGCAGGAGTAATATTTAGGAGATCAGAAATTTCAGCACTATTTATCTAGATTAGGGAATATTTCGGGAAAAACAGCTATTGTAGTTTCTGAATTTTAGTCGTTAGCTCCATAGCCATACATTTGGGGGTTCTCATATCTTTCACTTTCCAAAAGAGTTCCGGTCTTCTGTACTGAATTCAATTGAAACAGCACTTGCATACCAATAGCAAGACAGAGAGTATCAATCCATACAAAACAGCAAAAATTCCAGGAAACATATAAGCCACGGTCGTCTAAAAAAACAAAGACTGCTACCTCCCAACGAGAAGCTATGGCCTATGGCATGATTAGTTTACTACGGGATCATCTCCATGTCAAATTTCACACATTCCTTTCATACTTTAGCTTTATTTGAAATAGATCAAGCTTCCCCTACTCCTTATAACCATGTGTTTTAACCCAATTAAAGAAAAAGGAAACTGTAGTGCATCGTTGAGATTATTCTCACAGGTGAGGTCGGGTTCGGTCTAGCTTCAGCCAGCAAACAGGGAGTAGTTTAAAAGTGCAATTGCCCAGTAAATGCAGGTTATGGTTTAAAAGTGTACCCTGATCAGTTAATGATCAAAGATTGTTTCCACCTAGTAATGTATGAAACGTTAGTCTTCTTTCACGAAAAATCCAATTCTTTATGACACTAACCATAAATCATAACCCCCCACAGGGCTGTTTGAAGTATAAAAAGGAATCCGCATATTAACTAACAAATTGTAAACTATACAACTACAACTTCAGGAAAACATTTATCGAACCTTTTTGGAGGCGTATTATACTCTGATCACATTTCATGACACGGAAGTTCAGTTTCAAAACTTCAGGAGTCAGGGCAGGACATCAAACTCTACCTCCCCAAGGCATAAAAAATCAACATATTCATGCCGGTAAACGAAATACCATATACACAACAAAATCAAAATCGGCTTCAGAAAATGACAGCAGGAGATGAAAACAAGTCCATTTTACAGGATCATGCAACTCAATCTCCCACCATTAGCTAACTCTTGAATCAATTCCATCAAATTCCCAACATTTAACACACAAATAGACTAGTAAAAAAAGAATGAAAGTGATGCAAACAAACGACGAAAATGAGTTAAACAAGATTAGAGCTTTAGGTGAGGAAATTTTGATACCTAATGGAAGATTTGCCCTTGGAGGGATTATCGTCCGGGCCGGCGGCGGATGAATCGATGGACTTGGAAGCGTAGAGGCCCTCGCTACCTCCGTGGAAGAAGAAGGCATTGGACTGTGGGATGAAGGCTTCCTTACGATACTCGTGAATCGAAGCATTCACCTGTGTGATTGAATCCAGAATGTACAGGAACCCCAATATAAACCCTAGCCAATAACTTCCGCGTTTCATCTCTCTCTCTCTCTCTCTCTCTCTCTGGGTGTGTGCGTTGGACGGACGGCGGAGGGAAAACGCCGAGGGGGAAAAAGACAGCGACGAGAGTTTAGGAACAACCGGCGTGCGATCACGAAAGTAACGTGTAAACCTTACTCAGCTGAACTGAGGGAAACGGCGCCGTATCGTAACGATAAGCATTTCTTCTTCCATTTTGAGACACTGCGCTTGATGTGTCGAGAAGCTGCTCCCGACGCCAATTAGGCCCGGCCCGGCCCGGCCTAACTTTTTATTTTGCGACTTTTTGCCGCGGTAATTTTGCTTAGCATATCAGATTTGGGTAAAAATTTTATATTATTTTGCTTGTTTCAATTAGAGTAATTGAAAAAACAAAAAAATACAGACCAAAGATGAATTTATATATATATATATATATAAAATGAAGGGAAAGACTAAGAAGAAAAGAAAAGTAGAGGTCGAGATGATTAACATCTTCTTGCCATGTAAGCGATAAAATAAACTGATGTGAAATATGGTGATCTAAGCTGCTAAAAAAATATAGTTTAGACCAAAGCTATTGTCCTTTTTTTTTTAAATTTCTTGAGTGAAACTATTACGTTACAAACAATATGTTGCAAAGATAATACTAAGCATAGAAAATGACTCTTTTACGTTTTGGCAAAACTGAAAACCATGAATTGACAGCATATATATAATCTCGATATTCTTGTAAAAAATTTATATTAATTGCTTATCTGTGTATCACACGGGATATACGAAGAGTGGGCCAATATAGCCGAAAATATTGACATCCAGTACTCTCTGTTCATTTTACTTTGATTAATACTAGCAAAATTCATTTTCCTTTTTATTATTCGTGCATCCATTGAAGTGGCTGAGTCATCTGCATAAACATGACTACTATCTTGACCAAACTTTTGCTTCTTTGGGATATACTCAGCTTTATAACCGTTAGACTTATCCCACATGGGCCACATCGACCATTTAAGCCAATCAAGTTTGGCTAATAAAATAGAGAGACTACTTTACCTATTGCCAATTGATTTTAAGTTGGAACCCTCAAAGAAATTTAACATGATATCAAAGCTAGGTCTTGCTCGTGGTCTCCTGATCTGTCATGCTCGGTTAATAAAATTTAGAGGCTACTCCAGCTATTACCGATTGGTTTTAAGTTGGAACTCTCAAATAAATCTAAAAATAACTTAGGAAAATACGCACGTTAGTAAATGCACTTAATTTGTGCTGTAATGCAATAAGGGGAACATGGCATTGGATTGGATGATTAGATAATCAACTAATTGCCTAGCAATGGATGATTAGATAATGTATTAAAACATATATGGCGCTTAAGCAGGTTTTGGTGGATTCCATCTAAGTGGGCATGCCACTTTCAACTTTAAACCTTATCTTAAGGCAGAGCACCATTTTGAACTGCTATACAAATGAATTTTCGCCACGTTCTCCTTTTCCCCAAAAAAAGATGACTGAAAGAATTATGGCCAAGAAAGCAATCCGAACATGGAGATGTATTTGATTTGCGCCGTCGAGGAAAAAATGAGACCATTTTTAGTCACCTGACAACCAAGGGTCTTGGGACGCCTCTGGTGAGAGATTCGACAACTTCGACTCTCACTCACATCTTATCAATTTTCGGTCCTTACAAACTTTCTACCCAACTTAATTGAGCGGGTTGGTGGATGGTGGGATTGGTAGTCAGATTGGTAGTCATTTTGCCGAATTCAGAGTTACAAAGAAACATTATCAAACCCAATGTGCAACCTTGTTGTCCATTATTTTATATTCCAAAGTACATCTACCCATTAACAACCGAGATAAGTGCACTTCTTTTTCCTTGTCCTCGTGACCTAAATTCCACTGCAAATGACTGATAAACAGTCAGGTTATCACTATTTGACATAGCCAATTTGGCTATAAGACAATCTCTGAGTCTTTTGAATGCCACTGATTGATAGAAAGATGGGAGTGATTCTTTATCTGGACACCATATTAGTCCCCTTGAGCCTCTTCCTCACAATAGGTTACCATGCCTTTCTATGGCACAGCTACAAGAACAAGCCCTTTCTAACCACCATAGGCATGCACATGCTGAGGAGGAGATCATGGATCCAAGACATGCAACAGGCAAGGCCCTCTTCAATCTATCGCTTTCTAGCTGTATGTATGCGTGTAAAATTTTACTAGTACGAATCATTGCATTACTTGTAAGATACACATGCATATGTACGTATGCCTGACTTGGGTGACACTGTGTAAACAAAAAAATTGTGCCAAGTTCTTGTACGAAAGGACCTCTATCTCGAACTAATAATCGAATAGCTATGATTTTCCGGAAGATGTGAATCATTTGATGAGATGATGCTCTCCTCATGGTCCCAAAGATTGAATTCTTCCCTCAGCCCTTTAAGATCGGATGGATTGACCTGGTTGATCTATCCATTTGAAAGAAACACTGATCTTTGAAACTAGTAATTGCAAAAATGTCAACGTCACAACATTCTGTATACATCTCCTTGTGACAATCGTACTTGTAAATCCTTTTGTTTCTACGATTTTGGAGATTTGTGAATTAAATTTGCTTACATAAGCTTTTGTTACACAGGGTGATGATAAAAAGGGTATGCTTGCAGTTCAAAGCTTGAGAAACACTTTAATGGCCACTATCCTTACTGCTTCAATATCAGTTTTCATAAACATAGCATTGGCATGCCTAACCAACAACACCTATTATGCAAGCCACCTCCTCAACAACAGAATCTTTGGCTCACGGACCAATATGATCCTTGTCCTGAAGTACGGCTCAGCATCACTCTTCCTGCTAGTTAGCTTCTTTTGTAGCTCTATGGCCGTCGGATACTTGATCGATGCCAACTTCTTGATCAATGCGATGTCATCGGGTGACGATCATGATCACATCTATACCGATGCCTACACAGAAAGGATAATGGAGAGAGGGTTCTTGCTGGCAGTTGTTGGTGAAAGGGTGCTTTGCGTTAACTTTTCTCTGTTTTTTTGGATGCTAGGTCCTGTCCCCGTTGCCTTGTCCTCAGTGGCATTGGTTTGCGGGCTTTATGTGCTTGACTTTGTTGGAAAACTCCATCAAAACTGTAAGCAAGGCAAAAGTTAAAATCAGTAGTGGAGTATTCTTCTTGGCTGTTCATATGACACAAGATTGTCTCAAACCCTCTGTCTACAAAACAATGAGTCTATTAAGGATTCGGTGTGTTTAAGAATGCGTGTACGTTGAAAAAAGAAACTAGTGGGCTTTCTGGCCCCCTAGAAAGCCAACAAAATTTTTCTGGCCCAGATGCACTAGACTGTGAGAACTAGGTGAATAGGCCCATCTTGTTCTTGTTCTTGTTCTTTTGCTTTGAGGAAAACCCACCCACGAATGAATGGGTGGGCCATGTTAAGAGTGTGGCCTGTACGAAACAAATATATCTTGTAATACACTGACTCTTGCCCCCCATATGGAGATTAAAACCGTCCCAATATTTTGGTATTTTCTTTGAGCCTGGTACAAACTTTTCTGGGATTGCTCTTTAATTTTTTTTTTTAATTTTCATATTGCTCGACGCTATAGCCAACATAGTGAGGTCGGCTGACCCATGGGAAGAGATGGAAATACTACTAATTATGGTATGCATTTATGTTGGTCAAGAAATGAACCCGTTAAGATCAGGCTGAGAGATAATAGGCATAATAGCCTGAATACCAGAATTATCAACATTGGAATTGTTGGCAGCCAGAGATGAGTCAAAGGCATTATTACCTGATGAGAAGAATCTACCCTCAACTGAGAATCATGAGAAGCAGTACTGATTGAAGGACCGGCAGAAATCTGTATGTGCTGAGAAATTTATTTATTAACATAAAAAAGATTGTGCTCCATCTGATTGTCTGTAGTTTTGTTTTGTCGATGACCCCGTCCTAGCTAGTGTGCAAGCTGAAAGGTACTACGTAATTTCTTTTTTGTTAAAACAATTCACATTTCACAACTTCTTTTTTATATTACTCAAAGTATTTGTGTCAATTTACGCTCACCTTAACTTATTTCTAGGGATCTCAATCTCATCGTCTACTAGCACGTGGCATGAGTAAAGTTGGGTCAATGCCCTCTATAGACTAACCCATAAGAGTTGATAACATTGACGAAATTTCAAAGCTGAGATCTTAAGAGAGAATAATACACACCTTTGTTAAAAAAAAGAGCAGAAAGTTTTATCCCCTTAAAACTGATTGTGTAAAGAAAAATTAGTTTTGAATTTACAACAAGGCATCGTAGACTAAATTTAGAGTTTCAAGTGGGTAAGAGAACAATTGTGATTCGAGAGAATTTTTCGGGTTAAAAAATAACACTACTATAGAAGTTTGTAACGCTATCAAGATCGATTTTGTCTTCCTATCTAGTACTTGTTTGATACCCTAACATTTAGCATATTAGTTGAGAGCTATTGCTGGTTAAGAGTAAATTTAGAATTCTAATTTTTCACAGAAAACTTTGGTTGAACGTAATTCAAACTCGAGAAAGTTTTTCGACCCCGTAAAACAATATTCCTAGAGTAGCACGGAACCAATTTTAATTAAAGATAAACAAAACAAATTAAGGGTTTTATTTTATATCTAGGGATGACAGAAACTCATACAACATAGGTTAGAAAGTTAGTAGACACCAAGTCTCAAACTCAAGACATTGGTGAACTTACAACAAGCACCTAACCAATTGGCCAGTTTGGACGTTCCCAAATTAAGGTTTTGAAAGTTGTGAAAACGAAAAGAAAAGAAGGAAATATGTTTAAGAGAGAGAACATGTACAGAGAGTTGGAGAAAAAACATTCTAAGATGATCTAAATTTATGGTGTTTGGTTAAATCCGGATCGAACATACCTAATACATAAATAATCTCACAAAAACCCAAAGCTTTGGATTGTAATACTACGTGCGGGATGTGATGTGTTACTCCAATTAATACAACACCGATATCGATGGGGTTAATATCAATCCCTATCAGAAAGGGCCCTTATTGTATTATATTTGCGACCGTAGTTTGAACCAATTTCAAAACTGCCTTGCCCATTGGTTCAACTTTAACTTCAACAACCTAAATTAAGGTATATTCAAATCAAAACCATATAAATATAAATAAATAAAGAAATAAAAACGCACAATCATGTGATTTCTTGGTTGTTAACCATTCTAATTAATTGGATAAACAATCCTGTGGGCCAGTGTTCTTGGTCTGAAAGCCCTGCGTTCCTACTAATTGTCAAGTGTGAACAGAAGATGAAGCAGGGAATGGTAAAGCCCTCGTGGCCATGACCTTGACTACTTCACTGTCACTTCGTTTGTAGTAGAGAACGGAGGGGAGCCCACTTAAATATTCTTTTTGATCCGCAAAAAAAGGCAGAGAAGGGGCTACCAGGAGTAGCAACTCTCTCCTCGGCGTGACATAGGAATTCCAAACTCATGATAGAGCCTCTCAAAATGTGCGACGCCCCACCCGAGGGCGGAGGCCGAAGACGGAAATGGACAGATCATGGGATTTAAACGGGAGCCAGGAGGCGTTCGCATGCCTCCACGGCTCCAACCAGTAACCACATGAGAGGCAAGCCCAATGCTACTTAAAAATCACACACAGGCTTTGAAAAAGTTTTCTTGATAAGGGAAAACCCTCATCACCCGTTCCCATTATTGTACGGAGTGTTATCTTTTTCCAAGTAAAAATAACCTTGAAAAAATGATTGATGGGAATGGTTCACAACTGGTAGAAAAGATTTCCCGTGTAGAAAGAAAGGTATGGATCAGTTGCACACTTTTTTCCAGATATGCTATTGGTACACACATACCAGTACACATCTCGTGTACAAACCAGTTCTGGCTCTGTTTTGGGTCAAAACATTATTCGAGCCGCTCATTTTGTTTAGAATATTTTGTTTGCGATCCCTGCAAAAAAACCAGCTAAATCGGATATCGGTAGAGGCATTTGCGATACTTCCCAATTTGCTTCAGAATTCAGACTAAACAAAATGAGCGGATCAGATTTTTTTTTTTTTTTAAACCCGAAACTGGTCTGTGTACAAATTTTCTATCTATACCCTTGTCCTTTCTACACTTCTTCCATGTTCTGTTTTTTTCCTGTTCTTTCACTTTCAAATGTCAACATCTATGAAATTGCTCCATAGGTGCCATGTGATGTGATTATCCTGGATCGATATTCAGAATCTTTTCGGTTTCCAACAGGAAATTTCAAATAGAGGAAAATTTGATGCACTACTACGTAAAAGGATCGAATTTTATACTTTATGATCATGAAACGTCCCCTCTTTACGAAGAAGATTCACGGAATAACATTCTAAAATCAGGCTTGATGTTGACAAGAAAAATAATATATATATATATATATATATATATGGTGACAGATCAAGTGAGGGATTAAAATGAGGGACTAAAATGCGGGACTCTCATTTCCCAATCAAATTTTGAAAATCCGAACCGTTCAATGTGTGCAGAACGTGATTTTAAGGGTCCCCACAAGAAATTAGCAAAAAAAATGACCGGGAAGGGCTTCATCCGAGCAGTTTTCCGATCGAAAAAGCTGTGGGATGAAGCCCTTCGGTCATTTTTGCGATTTCTGTGAGGACTTAAAATCACGTTCTGATCACTTTGAGCGGCTCGGATCATCGAAATTCAATCGGGTAGGGGGAGTCCTGCATTTTAACAAAATGAGGGATCCCTCACCAGAACTGGATCCATATATATATATATATATATATATATATATATATATATGCATTAGCTGTTCTATCTATTTAGAGGCCTAAGGGAAAAAAAAAGGTTAGAAAGCCTACCCAGTTATTACAATAGATACTAACATGCTAGTAGGGCTTTAAATTGTCACTAGCCGGCCCCGAGTGATTGAGATATAAGATTCGGTTTGGTTTGATTTGAAATTGTCAATTTACGCCATGAATTGCCTTGAAACTTGATGTGTTTTCATCAGCAGTGTAACCCAATAACAAACGAAGATGCATAAGATGTAGATATAGATGTGCATTTAGGTAGAAATTAGTGCTTAGGCGACAGCAATACATCATGATGCGCGCAACATGAGCGCAACGCCAATCTTCAATATTTCCAAGCCAATTATTCTACCCTATCATGCATGGAAAGTTCCAAGGCTTTAATTAATCAACGCAAACTATCAGTCTTGCACCCCATAAAAGGCCAAATTGGTGCAACCCTTGTTTGAATATTGTGTCCATCGTATGATTGTGCAAATTAAACGTACATCATCTTATCGACCGAGGATAAAAATCTTGTCCTTTACATAACTTTTTGTCAACCAAAAGGCAAGTTCCAACGCAAGTGGACATGGTTGAAAATATATATACTACAACTTTAGAATGATATTAAGGGTTATTATATTGGCCGTACATGCAAGAAATTTCGTAGTTGTAGTCATAAGAGTGCTAATAATCGAGTATTCCTGACTTAAGGATTTAAAAACGAAGTTGGACAATGGATAATCACAATGCACCGGCTCCCAAATGGGCTCTAAATGACGTAGCTAAAACCGTCCCTATATAAGGTTAATGTCAAGATCATGTGCAAACCTTAACAGAGACATTGACATTTTAAGTACAACCTTGGAGCAACTCCAGCCTTCATCCATATTTTTTCTCAAATTTGAGTCAAATTATGGGTAAAAACCCATTTTGGGTAGACACATCTCCAATCATCAAACCCAAATTTTATCCAAATATATATATATACATTTTATTCTTAATGGCATAATGGTAAATAAGGTAAAACAATCAAATCCGAAATGAGGAGACTTGGTACTCTTCTCTCTCCATCTCCGTCTCTCTCTCCCAGAGAATCAAACACAATTTTTTTTTTCCACACAAAACCCAAAACCGGACACAACCACAAAAGACAACTCTGAAACTCGTTCATCATCATCATCGGAGGCTAGAAGAGAACGACAACTCTGAGGGACCCAACAGAGACGGAGCCACACTACGGCGTACGGGGGCCACGGCCACCGAGTGGTTTCGAATTTTTATAATTATTTTAGTTTTTTTTTTTTAAATATCAAAATTATTGTGAGAACACATGTTTCGGATGGAGGATGAGTTTCTCACAAATGCTTTGGTTATATTTAATGAGAAAGAAATTACTGCGACAATTAGTTTCGGCTCAATCATAAATGACTTTTGGATCTAAGGTATCATTAAATTCCATTTTGATACATGCTTGGGGTATAACATATTGGAAAACTTTTATTTTTTTTCATCTATAATTTAGTTGTTTTGGGTTTGTAGAGATCACCTGTTTTTGGTTTGTAAAGTTCTCCTAGATATTGTGTCTGAAGAAACGGAAAAAGAAAAAGTAATTCACGGGAGAAGGTAGGAGAATTTTTATTCATGGATTGCTGTAATACAACACCCTAAATATAAATACACATGACATGTGATCAATAAGGGATACAATCCCATAACTTCAGCCACCAGTTAAGCAACAAATCACCTCAATATTGGTAGCTAATCTGTGATTAGAATCATAGAATCACACATAATATGGAAAGATTTTCCCCTTCTCCAACATGTAATAGGTTTTATTTTGTCATTCAGATATTTTATATTCTTGAACATTGGAATTTCAAAATTTTTATTGTTCATGTTGTGACCGGCCCCCTCGTATAGAAAATTCTGGTTCCGTCCCTGGGACCCAAGACGGCTTAGAGGTCACAACGCTAGTGCCACTTTCTGCATCACCTCTCAGACCGCCGGCCCTCAGCCTGCCGCCACTGCCGACGAGGTTCTCTCTCTCCCTCCTCCCTCTCTCTCTCGCTAGCTAGTTGTTGGAGAAATGGGTCAAGGCAAAAGTTGTCCCAGATTTGAGCAAAGAAATGGGTAAAACCCAAAATAGGGAAGGGTTTGGGTCAAAGATTGGAGAGAGATTTTTGTGATTTTTGCCCCATTTTTAAATTTGAGTCTTAAAATGGGTAAAGGCTGGAGATGCTCTTAAAACCCCTTGGCCTGGCCTAGACCCCCCAACAAACTTCACAATTACTATAGAATTGCTAGAAAATTCTGATATGGGCAAAGCCACAAACATGATATACCTTGTTTGGTTTGGGTTTCGATGGAGGTTTTTGGAGAGAGAGTGAGAGAAAATTTATTTAGAACCGTGCGCAGAGATTTTGAGAGTACTAATGTGGGGTTTTGCTATATTTTTTCATGACAAATTTCAGGGATTGAGCTGCCACTCACTGGGATTTGATTACGATTGCACGTTATTTTCAACCAAAAATCAACAATTGTAATCCTGTTTGCCCGTTGATTACAACTCATTTAAAATCATATGCTGTTTGGAGAAAAAACAATTATGTATGTCACCTATATCTATAATACTGCCAATAAATGAACGTAAGATCGATTTAACCCAACTTGGCCTGGACTCCACCAACGATGTTCAGCTAACTTTTCCTCCAAAGTTGGCAAATTCTGCTCTCTTTTAGTTCTGCGTTTCAAAAGACAAAAACTGACTTTTATGTCTGTCACGTTTTTAACCACCAAAATTCTTTTATAATCGGATGTTCAGGTCAGCTTTCGCGTATCTTGACTAACTCTAGGCTCATTAAATTAACGACCAGACAAACCTTTCAATGGCCCTAAGGTTTGAAATGTTTCGACTCCGTGAAATTTGAAAATGCCACCTCATGGAAAACAATCATAAACGACTTTTATGTCTAACAAGTTTTTAATTAACCGCGAGAATTTTTTTATAATCGGATGTCCAGGCCAGCCTTTGCACATCTTGACTAATTATGGGCCCTTGAAATTAACGACCACCTTCTCACAGCCATAAGGTTCGAAATGTTTGCTCTTTATGAAATTTGAAAATGCAACATTATGGACGACAATCACTATTGGTTTCTCATACTCCCAAACCCCTTTTCAGCCACCACTACTCATACAAAAAACAGGGTACCACCAAGGTGGTCCTGCATCCATCCTGAATTAATTTTTCCCATCGTTGATCTCTCATAGTACTTCATTCTCGCGGTCTCACCTAATCGTCCATGTTCATTAGCATCCCATGAATTATTGAACAGATTCAATGGATCGGATCGATTAATGAATAGGAACATGATGTTGACGCTGTCCTATTTGGTAATAACCTATTTTCTTCTCTTTCTTCTTTTGGTGGATGAAATTACTAACACCATTCGTTTTTAGATTTTAGATTTGGATTTGTAGGTAATGAGTGTAGAGAGAAATAGAGTAATTATTGAAAATACGGATAATGATTGGAGAGATATAGAAAAAAAAATGAGAGTAATTATTGGAGATAAATAGGATAATGATTAGAATTCAAAATCAAAAACCCAAAAACGAAAAAAAGAAGAGTTGTTTCAACATGGACTAAAACCCAGGTTTTTACGGATTTTTAGACAGGTTATTCTTCTCACTTGCATCAACTAAAATATCTTTCAAGAAAAACAATTTAACTATTGTCATTAGCCTGTAATTCATTTAGTTTAGCGTGAACGCATCCATCAAGTATGAGGGCGTATTATTCACATCCCAGTGATTCAATGAATTCGAGTTCTCACATGCCCCACCTTTTGCCCTCCCTTTCTAATTAATTTAGGAAAAGATAAGAACTTCAAAATATAATGTTGAAAGCACCAGGTCTGCAGTCCAAACGACCCACATTTGGACTGCAGATGTGTGGTTGGAGTGATTCAAGTTAGTTTAACTTTTTCCCGAAAGTTTTTTAAAATTTGGACCGTTGGATGCACAGATGAACGACTGTGATTGAACTGCAGAGACTCTGCAGTTCGACTGCAGAGAATCCGCCATGCTGGAAAACAGTTCGCAAGAGTACAAACAGCCAAGATGCACCACTTTTGTTGCCTGTATATATCACAGATTTCATCATTTCATGAAGATATAAAGGCTAATCTTGCTTCACTAATGCAACGAAAGGGCTAATCAAATTCAAATTGAAAGAGAAGAAACACACTAATATAGTACAACATAAAATTATATAAATACAAATTTTCTACATCAAGTTTAGGACGTAAGAAAGTAACCAAAAAAAAAAACCTTCTAATACAACAGTAGTAGCACTAATTATCAAGAGGGTAATCAAATTGCGAGACATCCAAATCACCAACATCCACCAGCATATCCAGGTCAAAGCTATGACTATCATCATGAGTAGTGCTAGTCGTACAAGAGTACACCCCGGAAGAAGAGATCACATCGCCGTGATCAGACTCTGACGACAGTACTGGCATATGCCTGAACGTATTAAAAGCCGTCAAATCCGACAGCAAGAATGAATGATCCGTCGAAGTTGATTGGCTATGGTTGAAACTAGGCTTCAGCTCTTGGGTAGGTGAGTATTCCCGTTTCACCAAAGGGATGGTTGGGTAATAGGTTTCTTCATGGTTCAATTTGGTGTTTGGATAGTCGGTTGAACCAAAGCTAAGGAAAAACGAATTAGAGCTGTCCCCAGGGATAGTGGAATCCAGGATTATCTGAGGAGGTTTAACTAGATTCCGACAGGTGTGACTGCCGTGGTATGTGGTCCGGTACATTGGTGGGTCCTCCTCCGTTATTTGAACCTGTTTGGTTGCTAGGCAACCTTGATCAAACTTGTGAGTGCACCTATAGTAGTTCCTGCACATCAAAAATAGGAATTAATTACTAGCTTATAGGCTTTTCCTTGAATTATTCCAAAAACCTAACATATTCCTTTGGTCTACCAAACAGATATCGTTTACCCATAGAAATTGTTAATACTGCAATGAGACAATGTCTTCTCTGTTCAAGCTATTATTCTTTATTCTAATTCATTAAAGTAAAAAACTTAACCACTGAAATTGTTAATACTGCAAAGAGACAGAGTCAACTGTATCGAGATTCGTATTCTCTGTTCTAATTCAGTTTAAACTGAACGATCCTACATCGAGATTTGTTCATTTGAATATTTTTTTTTTAATTACAAGACGCACAGTGCAAAAGAAAGAGGATATATGTGAATTGTTTGGCTTGGCCGGGACAAAGGAATCCGTACAAAGGAAAAATGGTGGAAGATAAAAGGAAGAGAAATCAAACCTTGGATGCTTGGCATTGAGGATAACTTTCTGTCCGTACTTTCTCCACGCATGGCCATCGTCGAACAAATTAGGGGTCATTCTTGTACTTGTCTGAGTAGTCTTTCTGCAATTTAAATAATTTCCCGTTCAGGAATTCCGTACACAAACATTATAGAGGAGAGATCCAGGCTCTAAAAAAGTACTCTAAAAAAAGTACTCTTTTGGTAATTTTGTGTTAAATTTTTGTAAATTACTGAGGCTCCGTTCCAGTTTCTTTCAAAAAACACCTTTTGAAAATCAAGATAATTTTGAATTCAAAAATTATGTATTTATTCAAATAATTTTTCTATAAATATAGATCTTATTTGATAGATTTCATTAAGATCTTTTAATTGGTGTAAACAAATTAAAAAAATTATTTTTGATTTTTACTATATTTGACTTTAAAATTACCTTCTCTTTTAATTTAAAAAAAAAAGATTTGAAAAGAAATTAGAACGGGACCTGATTCGAGAAGACTTGGAAAGGTAAAAAAACACAAATTTATTTCGAAAGGCAAAGAACGAACACAAAGAACAGATTTTTTGTTTTTGTTTTTTTTTTTTTTTTGAAGAGCCAAGAAAAAGCCCTCAAACTTCGGAGAAAACGATTAAACCATTGTAACATAGGAGTATCAACAGACAGAAAAAGGGATAAATTCTTTCGAATAAAAAAAGAAAAAGAAAAAAAAAAAGGGATAATCACCTTCTCTTGTAACACCCTCTCCGTTCTTTAAACGCGGATGTACTCTTGCTACTCTCCTCGGAATCATCGGCTTTCCGGCCATTTGATGAAGGCGAATTCCCGCCGGTATTTGCCGGAACTTTATCGAAAATCCCCTCAATTGGGCGCCCGTTCACTATCGACATGGATTCCACAAACGATCCCAAGACTTTCTTAAGAAGATCAAGAAGGGCCGCCACCGACGATTTATCGTCGGCAGCAGAGGGTTTTCCGAGGGTGAGTCTGAGCTGGTTTGCTGATTCGTGGCCTTGAACCAGCAACTGAATTAGCTTTTCCCGGTCGACGAGTAAGTTTTCCGACGGAGAGGAGGAGTCCATATGGGTAGAGTGTGTTTTCTTGATTTGAGAGCTTCTGACAAAGTGAAGAGATGGAGGGGGTTTTATGGAGTATATTTTCAGGGCTAAAGGACAGACATAATATTATAGTGGCCAATTACTGGGAAGTTTGGATAGAGCTTGCCTGGAAAATTCCTTAGTTCGGAAGACTTTTATTAATCTTTCAATCGCTTCACCACCGCGCGTCGATGCTCCATTCTTCTATTATCTTTAGGGGGTGTTTTTTACTAGCAAAAATCACAAAAAATTTAACGCATTTTTCATTTCGTTTCGACTGACAAAAAATTTTCAGCAATTTCACATATCGTTTCAACTGACAAAAAACTTGTTAACAAAACTGTTTTTGTTAACAGTAACTCTATTCACAAATCATTAACAATTTATTCAATACCGAAAACACTTAATAATTTCTCAACCACAAATAAAAATTTACAAATTTTTCACTACTGAAAACGCCCCTTTATTTTTGGACATGGCTTTCTCTGTCATTGGAGCCACCTTTTTGTCCTGATATCGGCATTATTTTCATAATCCAAATCGCTCATATATTTAGATCTTGTTGAGATGCCTATCATCACTTATTAGTATTATTTTAATCAGACATCTACAAGCACACGACCGGAACAATTTACACTGGACCACAACCCCAGCAAAACCCAATTTTATGATCTAAAATTTGTTCGGGTCATTTACTTGGAGATGACCGATTAAAACGATTTTCTAACAGCGACAAGTATGTTGACGAGATCTAAAATATGATCGGTTTTGCACTCCCTGCAATTGCACCTGCAAAGACAGAAAACCCATAACCCATGTCTTTATTTTCTTTGATGATCTTGTTGAGTTTCGATTCTAAATCGCCCGAGTAGTTCAATTACCCACGGTGGGAGTGTAATTTTGTTCACCCATCTTAAAAGAGGATGAATATTACCCTCTCGCTCATTGGTTGAAATGGTATAGACCACACCACAAAGTGATATCATACTTACCAAGCAATCCACTTTTTGGTAAGCATGACATCACTTTGTGGTTGGGTCCACATTATTTCAACCAATAAGAAGAAGGATAATGTTCACCCTCTTACGTAGAGGGTGAACAAAACTCAACTCCCCAGTCCCCACAGTGGAGGGTACTTTTATTTATTAGAATTTTTAAGAATCCCGAAAGAGCATCCGTAGTAAAATAATCAAAAGTCAATAATGAAAAGTTGTCACATTATTTTTTTGTAATCTATTTAAAGGATTGGTAAAGTTAGCAATATACAGGTCCACAATGGTACAATCAAATTTGAATAACTAAAATTTGCCACATCACCTTTTCAACTTACAAAAATATAAAAACGTGACATAGAAAATAATTTTTTAAAAATAGTTTTCAAACTAATAAAACACAGGTTATTAGAAAAAGAGAAAATATTTTTTGAAAACTTTGCTTTTTTTTAAAAAAAAAAGTTTTAATAAAAAAACTGTTTAAAATAGTTTTAATAAGAAAACAGCTTTCGCAAAAAAAAAAAAGAAGAAGAAAACAGTTTTGAAAAAACAGCTTCTGCAAAACAAATAAAAACTGTTTTTAGAATTATTTTCCTTAGAAACACGTTGAAAATAGAAGAAAGAAAAGGTTTTTGTATAATGATAGTGGCCTTGTTCGTTTCCATACTTTACTTTGTTTTAACTTTGTTTTCCAATCATTACTCTATATCTTTCTCCAATCATTACCCTATTTCTCTAATTATTAATTTCATTTCTATCTCTATCTTTCTCCAATCATTACCCTATTTCTCTCTCCACCCACTACCAAAACTAAAATACCCAAAGTATGGAAACGAACAAGGCCAGTGTACTTGTTTCAGGAAACCAAATTTTGTTACTTGCAAAAGGTTGATAGTTTAAATTATTCAATGGCCAAAATTTGATGAGTTGCTAAGAGATTGTTAAGTTTGGTTATTCCAATTTATAAGCTCTTTTTTGAGCAAATGTTGATAAGCTTAGCAACCTTTTAGTTTTGATTATACCACTCTGAATGCTCTAAGGCCTAAGAGTTAGTCTGATTGGTTGGTTGGTAGGTTTGCTTCTCACACCATTGACTAGGATTCGCTTCTTAGGGTTAGATTGCAAGAAAGTAATTTCTTGAGAATATTCTAGTCTTGGCGTGGATGTGAATAGCTGGCCTGTGACCAAGTCGGAGAAGAAATTAGTTGAGGTGTGCGTAATCTAATCCGAACACAGTATTAAACTGAAAGGAAAAAAAAAAAAAAAAAAACACTCCAAGTAAGGTACGAGCGTGATTGACACGGGGTTATATTAGGGCGTAAGGTAGGAGGGCCTGATTGGCTGGGTGACGTAGGGCCTTTTCCGTCATGTGGCCTTGGTTTTTTGCGTCACCACTTGGGGTGACAAGTTCAAAACAAAAAAGAAAAGAAAAGAAAAAGGGTTCCACTGGCGACCTTTCGTTATGATAATGCAACTTGCTTTTTGGAGTTTATTATTAGAAAATTAAAAATGCAAGTGGGCACGTTTTCCTTGGACTCCCATGACTAAATACTCTGGTAAAACCAGAAAGTCCGTCCACAGAGTTAATTGGTGCACAGATTTTGTTGTGGGGCTCATCACAGATCTCGGAAAAATTATCCGAGCCGTTTATTAAATGTAAAATATTTTTTCGAAGGTGCTCGAGATAAATCAGCCCAATCTTATACTTATAGATGCTCGATCCAATCGTCTAGCTTTTCATTCAGATTTCAGGACAATAAAAAGTTAGACGATTGGATTGAGCATCTATGGGTATCGGATTGGGTTGATTTTTTGCAAGGACTCTCGAAAAAATAATTTGCATTTAATGAACGGTTTGAATTATTTTTGTGAAGCCTTTGGTGGACTCCACAACAAAATTTTTGCACAATCTGTGCGCAGATTATCTGTGTGTAGCAGGGCTCTAGTAAAACTGGAGGGGATGGTAAGATGACTATAATGGCCTTTCTACACCTACCAGTGGTACTCTTTTCGAGTGTTTATTTAATACAAAAGGCCGACAGTTTTAATAACCCATCATTTAGAGGGATATTTTGGGTTTTAGCATAGGACGATTTTTTTAAATATTGGTAGTTTTATTAAAAATAATCCAAACCCCTATCTACACGGCAGTACCTGGCCTCTTCCGGGCCAATCACCATCCTACGACACGTTTCTCATTTGTATTTCTTTATTAAAGACAAAACCATGCTTAATCAGATCATTATATGCTACTTACACTAAATAATACCTACACCACTATGTGATCTTGAATTTCGTTACTATATGAGTTTTTTTTTAGCAAACATCTCTCCAAGTGGTTCTAAAATCAGATCAACAGAGACCGAGAATTTACGTGGAGACAAAAATTAATTCAACATCAAAATAGATTTATCAATAAACAAATATTTGCTTTTCAAAAAAGAAAAAAAAAATCAAGCACAATATATTTGACTTCCAATCCAATTAATGAGTTTCACAAGTAGTTGCTGTGTAATTCACCGAATTCAAGAGCCCAATTTTGAAGCTTGCATTCGTACTTTTGAGGATCACAAGAGCAATTGATTTGATGATTTCCATATACCAATAGGGTGCTAGCTAGTAAGATTCTTAAGGTGTGGATCTGTCTTGAGATAAGGGGTCATGTGCCCCCCTAGATTTTTAAATCATACACTGGCATCCATACAAACATAAAGTATAGTATTAGTATCTTATATTCATACCTCTTTTTTTTTTTTCCTTTTCTTTTTTTTATACCGTCTTTAATTTATATATATATATACCCTAAAGAATCTTACTAGTACCCTAATTTGGCAATGTCAGAGGGTACCCTAGTTTCACAATTCTTTAAGAGTATATACGGATAGGGTACTATATAGTAAGATTTGTTAGGGTAGCTTAGTTTGGCAATGTCAAAGGTAAAGAGAGGGACAGTTATTTTCACTTTATTTTCGTAAAAATTGCCAATATACGAATCGATATGAATCTAATTTAGGTCCACTGACAAGGGCATCATAACTTGGCCTCGACAACACCTACCAAAACTTTTCTTCTCTATAAAGGCTCTCTGACAAATTAAAAGCCCCTGTATTTCCCTATGTGTTTTGAATGATACAACTATAGTAGTAGTACTACTTTTTTTTGTCTAGCTAAGTTTCAGCCACGAGTGCTTTCCCACCTGCTTAAAAACCATATCCACATAAAAATACAGGGTGATCCTAGCTTCTACATCATCGATACTGGGATCAGTGAGTTTGGGCGCATGTGGTCATTTATAAGTATTTATTATACTTTTACCGATTGAAAATTAGAGGGAAAAAAAAAAAAAACCCAAAAAAAGACGTTATGGAATTAAAAATCTAGTTCCAACAAAATAACATTTATAACTCAACAAGTGTATCGACTAATACACAAAAGATATCAAACGGCATATACTAATAATCTTTTTTTTTTAGCTCTTGACCAAAAAAAAAAAAAAAAATTACTACACCAACTTCTACAATTGCATTCGGCGTGATTTCATATTTTAGAATCATTGAATTATAGTACTCTTTCTCGACAACTTCAAATACTCTCTTTAGTATATGCGACCAAACAATCCTACAACCACTGCTCTCCCATTCGATTACACAAACCTACTCTTCACACGTTTCATTGCCGAAAAAGCTCTTCCTACAGTGGCGGTTGAGACTGGCAAAAGCAATGCCAACTTCACAATTGATTTTAATCAGTCGCATTTTCTCTATTTATTCAGTACTAGTGTTTGCCTATGCCTACGGCACTACGCACCCCGGTTGGAATTGTCCGTGCCTACGGCACTTGCTAGCTAGCAGCTCAAACATTAGTGTGTAGTATATGATCCTCTTCTTAGTGGCACGAAATAAAAAAGAACTATCAATTTGCTTATGGAATTCCAGTAAATACCAGGTGAAAAGTTAAAACCAAGCAGCACATCAGTTAGTGCTCTGCATCACTTTAGATTTTATACATCATTTTCTGTCCTGTTGATATGTTTTGATCATTTTGAACCTTTCTTCCACCATTTTTCTGTTTTTCATCGGGCCCTATTCTGCTTAATTGGCTTAAGAATACTTCATAGTTGTTTCTCTTGCACCAGAATTGCCAGTAAGTACCGATCAAAAAAATAATGCTGGTAAGTCCTTTTTCCTTTGAGTTCTACTTTTCGTCTACAATTTGCTGCTTATTTGGTTTATTATTTTTTTTTTCAAAAGGGATGGAAAGAAATGCTTGAATGGCAAAAAGAGCCTATAAGCTGGAGAGTTTTGAATGATGCTTGGAATTTGAAGAGCTCTGGTTTTAGATTTGCATTCTACTAACAAAATATGGAAGATCTACTGCAAACTTGTTTCCTTGCCCCCTCATGTAAAGTTACCAACAAAAATATCAGGAAGCCCAGAAATTTTTTTGCTTTTGTTTCCTTGCCCCCGATGCTAATTATTCAGTTCTATAATTCAATTTTTTTAAGATGTCTGAATGGAGTTCTATTTCTACCATGCATTCTAACAAACACATTGAATGCAATGAATGTATGTCATGTGAGATTAATAAGACACAAAAAACCAGCAATAATTGCAAACTTCAAAACAGAAGAGGGTACTGAACGAATAAAAACTCAAACTTATAAAGGTTGTTTGATATGCTGGCAATGAATCGGAGAAGGACTGCAATGGATGGAGGAGGCTAGGATGGACGACAAATTGGTGGTCGGGCTGCTCAGAGACAAAGGAGGGTGGACAGAGAAAGTTGGGGGTTTGGGTTTTTTCTGAAAATAAGACGGGAGTGAGAAAGAGGACGATGGTGATGGAGGTGGTGCCTAGAGAGAGAGAGAGAAATTCTGGCGTGGGGGTTTCAAAAGACGAAGTACGGTGAATTCGAATAAAAAAAAAAGTACGGTGAATACGTCATGGGATGTAGTGGCTAGGCATGTATGGCAGTTGTGTAATTAGCTAAAAAATATGGGCTCTTTAATGAGATGAGGAGAATGCCTCTCAGCCCTTGGATCAAACCAATCTTAGCCATTCTAACAACTTCTTCTCACACCCTTCTGTTTTATAATAGAGATGCAACTTTCAAGTGCTATATGCTATGTTTGGATTGGTGTTTGAAATTTTTTTTTCAAAAATAGAATGGGTAATAAATGGAAAAAGATAGAGAGAGAAATGTTAGAAGTATAGGGAATCAAAGGAGAATCTAGAAGAAATTTTTTAAAAAATTCTTTTTAAATTGTAAAGAGAACAAGGATAAACATTGAAAAATTATACTGTGTGATGTCACCATCAAATCTTAATGGGGTCATTTATTGATTTTACAAAAAGAATTCAATATAGTAGGAAAAAAAATCTATTCATGGGGTTATCCGACCCCACACCCCAAGCCTTCTCGTCGCCTCTGACTGGGGTAGTATATTCTGTAGCATCATCACATGAGTTATTCATCAGATTCAATGGAAAGGATTAATGAATAGTATAACACACACTCTCCTATGTACTCCCTCCGTCCCACTTTATTCCGCTCTTATTTCTTTTTGAGATGTTCCAAAATGATACGCTTATTTCAAAACTTTCCATTTTTGGATATTAATTTTACCATTTTATCCCTCATTTTCTCCCTCCCAAATTTGAATTTTAAACATGGTTTGAAAGGAAATGGAGCAAAGGGCAAAAGTTTGATTTGGCTCCATCTCTCCTGACACGACAGGAGGGAGTACTTTTGAATTTGGTGGATTTTTTTTAACAAAATTTTAGTACTCCAATAATATTTTTTGAAAGGGTAAAATGGGGAATTGATCAAAAGTCAATCTAATTGTAATGTTTCCTTAAATTTCGTGCAAGTCAAACTAGGCGTAACAAAGTGGGACGGAGGGATACTATTACTCCGTATATAATATAATAATAATTAACAATTGCGCTCCATTTTATGTGTGTTAGCGAATGAAATGACCTAAAACCCCCCTCACAGAAAGAGTGGATTCAGTCACACCACGAAGCTTTTGTAGCTTCACCTACTTTTTAAAAAAAAGGAAAGGAAAAAAAGGTGCAACCATCAAATTAAAAAGTGTGAAGTCATGACCTCTTATGGACTATATCGATTCTTTGAGCATCTCCAATCCAAGACCCTCTAAATTTGTATTTGAGATTATCAAATTAAGCTATTTTATTTGAAAAGTAGATTTAGAGGATTGTATTATTTATCTCAACTCCAACCCAACACTCTATTTCTCAACTCCAACACACATTTGAAGGAGATCCTCTATTTTTTCCTTCATGCTCTATATTTAGAGGATCAAAGTTCATCCTCCCAAATGAAGGAGAGTTTTAGAAGATGGGTTGGAGAATGTTTTTCCTCCAAAATGAAGATATAGAGTATGGATTGGAGATGCTCTTAGGACATCTCTGGTGGGTGTGGTTAGAAGTGATTTACCTCATAAATTTTCTGCCTTAACTAATTGCACTCATTTTGGTGGGTTTCATGTGGGTTATCTAAATGTATTGTTAATTCTGACAAACACTACATATTGATGAAAACTATATACGGCAACACCGCCGTTGTTAACTCTCCACCCACTCCCTTAGGTTCCGACACCGCCGTTGTCGTTTGTATTTTTTTTTTTATATTGTATTTTATTTGTTTGTTTTAGTTGTAATTTTTTTTTGAAATTATATATACTCCAATTAGGATGATCTTTTCGTAGGCAATATGTTAGAGAGAGAAAGGGAGGAGAGAGAAAGGCACGAGAGAGAAATGTCTCCTGCCGTGTCAGGTGGGAGGAAGGGAGAGGAGAGAGAAAATAGTAAGGTAAAGCAAAAAAAAGAGAGAAAAGGCTGAGGGTGGAGAAAGAAGTGGTATGTGGGACTTGGGACCATTTAAGAGCAGGTTCATGAGACTAGCAAAACTCATCTTTGTAACTGTTTTACCGAATCAAGGACACAAATATAGTACAGCAGCCTCTGCAAGTTATTTTTTCCTTTCTAAAAAATCCTCTCTATATCTACCGAGTAACAAGATTAAAATACTGTTCTTTCTCTCTCTTCTCTCTACCGCACCCACTCTACCCGAGTATTTTACCACAAGTGGAGTATTTTTTTTTATACAATTTAATGGGGATAGAGAGGAGTAGTAGAGAGATTGGTGTGGTGAGATAGAAAATAATAGATAGGTAAAGTAAAAAAATGTGTTTTTAAACGAGTTATTTAAGCTATTGTTGATGCACACGCTCTAACACTTATAATTAGAAACTGATGTTTGCAGGACACTCTGATTTTTAATAAGCAACTTTTTTTTTAGGAGGCAGTCCTCTTATGAGCACTGTACCGTACAGTTGGCCAATTATCGGCTCGTGCCGAGTATATTTTTATGATTGAAACTATTCATGTCGTAGAGCTCGTTGAGGATTTAAGCATGTCAAAAATCATGCTAATTAAACATTGTTTAGTACCTGATCAGATCACATTTGTGTTTCTGAAAATGGATATGACCGCACTGGATCAAACCCTTCAAATCTCGTTTTATAAAGGAAAAAATCACTCCGATTAGGCATTAATAAGTATATTCGATTAACATGATTTTTGACTTGGTTAAAAGCCCTCGACGGGTTCTACGTACAACATGAACAGTCCCGATCATGAAAATAAACTCGGTACAAACCGATTATCAACCGACTGCACGATGCCAGATTCTTTTTTTACACAAGGAAAAACCCCTCAGAGAAAGCGAGAGGATTCAACAAAACAGGCATGGGCTTTTGTGTAAACTCTACTAACCTAAAAAAACTTGGCCTTGTTCGTTTGCAAATTTAACTTTGTTTTTTAATCATTACCTGATATCTCTTTTCAATCATTATCCTATTTCTCCAATTATTAATTCTATCTCTCTCCACTCATTACCTATCCCTTCAATCATTACCTTATTTCTCTCTCCACTCACTATCAAAACTAAAATACCTAAAGTTGCTAAACGAACAAAGCCTATTTTTATCCAATTGGAGATTAGTGTGACATCATTCTCAATGAGTATATATGTCAGTTCTTAATGAGTTTTTTGGGTAATGCAACGAAAGGACAAATCAAAATTCAAAATATATAGCAAGAGGAAAAAACATATACATGTTAAATGATACTACATACTTTTATACATCAAGTTTAGGAAGTAAGAAAAACAAGAGTAAATTTTCATACAACAGTATACGTAGGACTAATTAACAAAATTCAAACTCAGAGACATCAAAATCACCAACACCCCCAAACACCTCCAGGTCAAAGCTATGATGACTATCATCATGTGTGCTAGCCGTACATGAGTACGCTCCGGAAGAAGAGATCATATCACCGTGATCAGACCCTGACGACAGAGTCGCCATCGGCCCAGATGAATCAAACGTCAATAAAGGATCAGCCGACGTCGTTTTGTTGTGGTCGAAACTAGGCTTCAGCTCTTGGTTATGAGAGTATTCCCGTTTCACCGAAGGGAAGGTTGGGTAGTAGGGTTCATTGTTCAATTTGGTGTTTGGGTAATTGGTTGAACCAAAGCTAAGGAAAACTGAATTGGAGTTGTCCCCAGGGATAGTGGAATCCAGGATTATCTGAGGAGGTTTAAGTAGATTTTGACAAGTGTGACTGCCGTGGTATGTGGTCCGGTACATTGGTGGGTCCTCCTCCGTTATTTGAACCTGTTTGGTTGCTTGGCAACCTTGATCAAACTTGTGAGTGCACCTATAGTAGTTCCTGCACATTAAAAATTGGAATTAGATATGCTTCCTAAAACTTTGCCAAAAACCAAACATACGGAGTATTATTCTGGGGCACCGACAAAAACTCATTTTAAAAAAACTTTTCAATAATTGATTAAACGCGTTTACCTGTCGATCGAAATTGTTAATATTGCAAGTAGACAGGTTCTCTGTACCGAAATTATTATATTCTTTATTTCAAGTTGATCGAACAGCTGCATATGAAGATTCGTTTTTTTTTTTTTCCCCAAATACTTATGATGTTATGTACAAGAGAGTGCATTGAAAAGATCGAGGATACGAATTTCTGGGACAAAGAAAAATCGATGGAACATGAGTATAAAAATCAAACCTTGGATGTTTGGCATGGAGGATAACTTTCTGTCCATACTTTCTCCAGGCATGGCCATCCTCGATCAAATTTTGGGTGATTTTTGACCATGTTTGGGTAGTCTTTCTGCAATTAAAATCATTTGGTTAGTAAGAAAACATATATAGTAGTTTCAAGCTCCAAAATGATACAAGGTCTGGTTGTAATTTCTTCGGAGCAAATAGGGACAGAATTGTCTTCACGGACAAAGTTTTCCTTCTTGTTCACGTTTGACTTGGATCCAACGGTGGATAACAAGATAAACACTCACTATCACTTTTTAAAAGACCAAAATGTCCTCAAGCTCAGGAAACCATGGTAATTACTAATTAGTAGATCAAACAGAAAGGAAAAACGGATAATCGGTACAGTACCTCCTCTTGTAACACCCTCTCCGTTGTTTCAAAACCGATGTACTCTTGCTACTCCCCTCGGAATCTTCCGACTGCAAGCCAGTTGGCAAACTCCCGGCAGTATTCGCCGGAATTTTATCGAGAACCTGCTCAATTGGAGCCCGGTTCAACACCGATATAGATTCCGCGAACGATGCAAAGATTTTCGCAAGAAGATCGTCGGCCGACCCAGATGATGACTTATCATCACCAGAGGGCTTTCCAAGGATAAGTGTGAGCAGCTTGTTTGCTGATTCACGGCCTTGAATTAGCTCCTGAAGTATCTTTTTCCGGTCGCCGGATAAGTTCGCCGGAGGAGAGGAGTCCATATCCATGTATCGTATTGGGATCCTGTTAGCTAGCTACTGGTGTAGTAAACAAAGGGGATAACGGGAAACCCTTTTTATGAAAGGAAAAAGGTAACCAGTGGGAGTCCATATACATGTATCTGGCCAATTGCTAGGAAAGTTTGCTTGGAAAATGGAGGGAGGTTGCCTAGAAAATTCCTTAGCTGGGAAGACTATGAATCTCCACGCTCCACACCCCACGTGACGCGCCATACCTCTTCTTTTGAACTCTTCATTATTTTTCGTGAATAGGCGTGATGTTCACGGGCTATATGGGAGCGTGAGAGACGAAGGGTCTGACGCCTTGCTTATGTCTCCACCCGGTTCGTCATTTGGACTTCGTCACCGCGGTCCCACCAGCCACCCTTCTAGTACTATTTTTATTTTATTTTTTTTTACAAGTTACCTTCCTACCATTAATAAAATAGATAAGATTATTATATTGATAAACTATGGGGTGAGTTTGGATTATAAAGTTGAGTGACTTATTTTTTCGTTCTTATTCAAATTTTTTTTGCATTTGCTTGTTTTGCGTCAAATTTTTGTGACTTATTGATTTGTCTCGGCGAGAGAAATCGAAAAATTAAATTTTTTTTGTTCGAAACTCATAATTTTTCAATAAAGACAAAAATCTTCTATATAATAACGGAGCTCACTATTTGAATCTTGGGCTTCTTCCAAGCCGGCCCTTTTTTGTACGTGCCTACCCGTCCAAACCCACCCCTTGTCAAGCTTATCCCCCATAACCCCCGTTTGAGGTTAACTACCAGAAATACCCCGCTCTCTTTCTTGTGGGACTCTCGTCCTGAATGACGAACGGAATGATGCGTCGTCGGACTGAACGACCTTGACGCGTCGTCACCAGAGCAGCACCGCCGAGTCCTCCAGCTACGCACCGCCGCCGTACACGGCTGTCCCCCTCCCTCTGTCGTCGCTCGATCTCAACCTCGCCTATCTCGGTGGCGGCGGTTGCTGTGGAGGTGTCGGATTCACCGGATTTATCACGACGGCGACAAGCTGTTGTGCTCCAAGGCCTTGCACAACCACCTCAACATGTACAGATTCAATCGAAAGGTGTCCGATTTACGCTCTCCGTTGGCGGTGGGGTCCACAGCGACTCCGCTTCTGCTGTTCCAGATCCCAGGTCTGCTGTTCGTGGCGGTGGAGTCGGTGGTGCTGTTAGTGGAGATGACGCCGGGTGCTATTCCAGATTTCGGGTCGGTACTGGGTCGTGGAGTACATAGGAAAGAAAGAGAGATTACATAGGGCAAAGGGGTGTGATTCTTGATATGTCTTGTTTACGGTGGAGTTTTTTTTATTGGTTTTATATCTCTTCTGACTTTTTACTTAAATTGGAGATTTGAATTTAGTATTTTTTGAAAGTATGAATTTTTAATTTGGGTGTGAATTCTGGATTGAGGGGTGTAAATTTTTTTTAATAAACAATTCACACCCGTAAACTCATGCTGTGAATTCTAGAAGTGTGAATTTTGCAAATGTGTGTGAAATGTGTAAATTCTTAATTTGGTGATGTGAATTTTACTTTTTTGAGGATGTGAATTCTTTTTTTTTTTTTAGAGTGAATTCTTTTTTTCCGAGGGTGTGAATACTTAATTTGGTGATGTGAATTCTGGATTTGTGCTCTGGATGGCATCGTTTTCCGATCATGGATTGATGGAACACAGCGCCATTCAGACATGGTGGTTTTCGGAGATTAACCAACCATGAAAATCTTTAATTATGTTTATTACTAGTATAAAGTAGAACCAGTAGATGCAGTTTATTATTTTTCTTATGCACTTGTTTATATATGTAGAATGATAGAATCAATTTTAGAAAGTTATCTGGTGAATTTTTAATTTGGTGTGAATTCTGTCTTTTTCGAATGTGTGAATTTTTTATTTGGGTATGAATTCTCTCTTTTTCAACCGTGTGAATTTTGCAAATGCATGTGTGTGAATTTTGTAAACGGTGTAAATTCTGAAAAGGCGTGTGAATTATGGGGATGTGAATTCTTGCGAAGGGTGTGAATTCTGCAAATGAGTGTGAATTCTCGGAGGGTGTGAATTGTGGGAGGTGTGAATTCTCGGGAGGTGTAAGTTCTCAGGAGGTGTGAATTCTGTGAGTTGTGAATTCTGTGAGTTGTGAATTCCGCAAAGGTGTGAATTTTACAAATCGGTGTGAATTCTAGGAGGTGTGAATTCTTGGGGGTGTGAATTCCATGAGGTGTGAATTCTCGGAGGTGTGAATTCTTGGAGGTGTGAATTCTCGGAGGTGTGAATTCTTGGGGTATGAAAAGTGATAGGGGCAAAATAGTAAAAGTATCTTTAAAAAGGGTTTAGATGGGATAAGACTTTAAAAAAGGGTTTGCATGGAACCCCAAATAAAATTTGGGACCGGCCAGGAATTTCCCCTTGAATCTTATATACATAAATCAAGGGTCCAAATCTATCCCCACATGAATTCAAAGGCTGAGAACTTCAATGACATTTTTGTAAATAGTTTATATTTTTTGGACAAATATAGAACACGGTTAACCTACACAATTTTTAAATCCTAACTATTCATTTGCCCTCTAAATCCTACGGCTCTCCCTCCTCCTCCTCTCTCCCTCTCTATATCCTCTTCTAACAAGGAATCTTATCGCCTCCTCCTTCCCCCCCTCTCTCTCTCTCTCCTCTTCTTCAGCGGTTCTCGCTGCCCGCACCATGGGGTGCGTGTGGCCACCATCACCGCTCGCTCATCCATTGCCATCCGTAGCCTTTGTCGGCCGATCTCCGTTCTTCCTTCGATCAAGTTATGTGCGTGTGTCATCTCTCTCTCTCTCTCTCTCAAATCCACTCAGAAGTCTATTTTTGTGCTTTCATATGTACTCTTTCGTAGTATCACCTCATTAATCAGAGACTTTTTTTGTATGTTTTTTTTTTTTGGTGTGTTTTTAGGTGTTCGTTTTGCCAGACAAAAAAATGGGTTGCTAGATGGGGCTTCAAAGGACTGCAGCATGAAGTTCCCAAGCTGCCATTAGTTAACCTTACAGGGAGGTAGCTAATAATTAAAAAAAAATTCTCTAATTTCGTATTTAGTTTCAGTTTCTTTAATTGGACCATCTCGGTGCTTTTCTTTTTGATTCACCTTAGGGTGAGATCACTTCACTGTGATGCCAACTTTGGACCATCTCGGTGTTTGATGAAATGTCTCAATGAAGTGCTTCATGAGTTTGTCTCAATGATTTATTGGTATTAAACGTCATCTTCCATTCTTCCCTCTTTGGTTGCTGATGCCATGTTAAATTTAAGATGTTGATGCCATGTTAAATTTAAAAAGCTGATGTCAAATAAATTGATGTTCGTCAATTTGTCATTAGCAATGGGAACTTGGTGATTGAACTTAAACGTGCACTTCCCTATTGGTCTACTTCATATGTTGATTGAATTTGATGTTACATGTGCGCTTTGGTTGTTTTGTAAAGTTCACTTCAGAAAGTTGTCATTGTAAAAGGGCAAGCTCAATGCACAAGACTCCCGTCATTACGGAGTTTTGAGAAGGGTTGATGCATGCTTCCTTACCCATGTATGCATTACTGTTAGAAAACTTATTCACATGAGCCCGATTTAATTTATTTAAGGTATGGTACTTCATTAGTTTTGAATAGTTGCAAACTCGATAATACGTCGGGTTGTCATGCCTTTAAACACGGGCAATTCCTATGAATATGTAACAACCCGTAATTTTAATAAAAACATTAAAAGTATTAATTAATTCTAATAATATTATTTTCCTTATTAGATAAATACTACTAGATAAATACAAAATAACAATTATCTATCTTAATTATCTCTTTTTAATAAAAACATTTTTCTTTATTAGATAAATACCAATAATTATCCAATCCTATTTTTTTTAGTTGCATGCATGCATACAAACCCTTCCACCTCTCCCTCTCTCATTCCTACTCGATCTCTACATCTCTCCTGACTACAATTCGTCCATAATCCCGTCCAAATCCAAGTCCTCAAAGGATACAACTTCTTTAATCCAATTTTCATCAAAACACTCCTCAGTTCTCCTATAAATACTTCATTACGTCAATCCTAGGGTTCATCTTGAAAATTCCCACGCCCCAATAGTCCAGAAAAGAGAGAGAATTCGAGGAGAATCGAACTCCAATCCATGGAGTTTTAGAGAGAGAAAGAAAGAGAGAGAAAAGCGGATTTCATAGCCACGGCCAACCAAAACCCGAATTGATCGTTCCATTCACCTTCTACAATCCCAAGCATCCCCGAACACCATTCAATTCGGTCCCAAGGCTCCCCAATCGACAAAACCGAAGTCGTCTTCCTCAAACGTTCAAAGTTCAATTTTTGTTCAATTCGATCGAACCAAGGTATTATAATTCAATCCGAACCCTCCTCTAAGTATATTTAATATTTTTAGGCGTAACCCAACAGCCTAGATGGTCCCATGCATCGAAACCATAGCAAAACAACCAAAAAAATGAATCTGGTCAGCGACCTTGCGGCCGCAACCTGCAGGATTTCCCGCCGCAAGAACCAGGTCTGCGGACCTCGCGGCCGCGAACTCTCCTCGGTCCAGCTTTGCGACAGTTTTTGTTTTGGTTCGAATTGAGTTTTTGACATCCAGAGCCTCGTTTTCGATCCCCGATCTATTTCTCCTAGACCTCTAACACTTCAAAGATCATAACTTGTTAATTTTTTATTTTTTTTATTTTATTATCTATTTATTAAATTTCTTTTTTGTTTTCGATTAAAGTTTACAAATGAAAAATAGTTGCGACCTTCCGAACAATATTTTTAACACCTAAACTATTTTTCCTAGACTTCTTACATCCCAAAGATGATATGTTATTAAAATAATATTTTATTTATTTAATTAACTATTTATTATTATTTACGCATTGTTTCTAAATAAAAAATACTTTACGATATTATAAAATATATTATTAATGCCCGATTAATTTTTTTTAGACTCTTTACAGTTCAAATATGATATGTTGTTAATCTCAACATATTTTTAATTATTTAATTATTTATTATCTATTTATCCTTCTTTCGTCAATTATCTTAATCTTTTTATCCAAATAATTCCACAAACCTCCAAACCCAACTTTTGACACCCGAACATGTTGTATAGTACCTTTAGGACTCTTATTAAGGTCATCATACTTACTCTAATATTTTTACCTGATTATTGTATCTAATTAGTGTCTTAATCAATCTATTTACTTAAAATAATTAATAAAAGTTTAGAAAATTATTTTTAAAGTCTTTTATAAAGATTCCTATCTTATTATTAATATCGTGACTATACAAGATTGAGGACAAAGATCCAGTCATAAAAAGTTATGTGATTGCATTGCCTAAATATTTTTTTTGATCCGCCTGTTGTTCGTTTTATTTATTATTGAGAATAATATTGTGATGATACTTGATTTGAATGTTAGATTGGACCCTAGAGACATGGGGTGGTATGCGAAGTAGAAATCACCTAGACGATGCTAGGTAATGGATAAATTGTGAAGTTTTTCTTTCTAGAGATTGCCTGCAGGCGAAATTTTGAGATGCGATTGAGACTGGCGTGTGTCCAGTGATAAATTGATAGACTGACGTGTGTCCAGTGATGATTGTGAAATGGCTATGATGTGGTATATAAGATAGGCGAACCCTAGTTATGATTCAGCCATGATAAACTATCCCCTTGTTGTAGTCATTGAGTTGCACACTCAGTATATAACTTAGGTTATCTGAAACAAATGGAAGTGATCTCATGGGACCGAGTATGGCTAGCGGTTGGAAATGAAAGATCTCATGGGGAGATTTTAAATCACACGTCAGACTAATGGATAGTAACAAACTGGTTTATGTGAAAATCTTTGTTCTTCTTTTTCGCATGCTTATTGTTATATTACTTTTAGCTGTAAAGTAAGAGAGGTAGTTGGATTGAATTATACTACGGGGTGAACTCTATCACTCAGGCACGGATTTTCTGGCATCCGTGTCAGATTTTGCAGAAAATCAAGAGGAAACACAAAATCCTGAAGGTGAACAGTTTTACGCAGAAGAGAACCCAAAGGTGGGAGTCGAGCCTGAATATGCTTGGGATCCATATCAATATTAGAAGATGGCTTTGTTATTTTATTTAGTTTATTGCCTCAAAGACTATTTTTAGTATTTCCACAATGGTTTGTAATAAATGATTTCTTAGGACGAATTATCTGATTTGGATTTCGAATTTGGTTTAATAAATTTTGAAAATTTATATTTAATACCTCCGATTTTATTTCCGAAAATCGGGACGTTACAGAATATGCTTGGGTTTTTTTATTTTTGTTCACGAAGTTGGGTTTGTTGAGCAGGGGCACGTGAGTCAAGTGTTTATTTGTATGTGCGACCGTTCGAGCCGTGCCTTCAAGCGCGGGTATAAACTAGTAAGTCAATAAGTCAGTTTTTTTCACTTATTCTTGTCTTATTGAAAAACATTATGAGTTTCGATCAAAATTTCTTACTTTTTCGATTTCTTTTGCCGAGAAGAATCAATAAGTTATAAAAGTTTGAGCAAAACTAAAAAATGCAATTTTTTGTTGAATAAAGACAAAAAAAAGTTAATGTTCCAATTTTAAAGCCAAATGAGGCCATAATAGAGTTCATTACAAATATTTTGGACAAATTTAAAATAATAATCTGAATATAAAAATGAGAACACATAAGGTAATCGATATCTTTTACTCTAACTTAGACATTGACCATGACGCTAACAACGGCAATCGCTATCTGCTGTAGATTCATACCTAGAACCAACAGTTTCAAAAGAGATAAAATGTTAGTTAAAGATAAAAGACAATAAATACGATCAGATGGATTCCAACCAAGTATGACCGCACCAATGAACTTCCAAAACCAATAGATTTGATAAAGCCATCACAAGTTGCCCGACCAATAACATCATGTAGTGTAAGAGCACTGTTGGCACGAATATTATTGCAAAGCAACATTGTCTCTGAAAGAACCCAATCTGCAGATGAAATATTTGTTCAAAGACGAAACGAACAACTCTTAATAAGACGAGGGACAAAACTCTATGTGGACGAAATTGTTAAAGCATCCAACTCCAAAGCAATTGGAAAAAATTGGAGAGGCCGCCCAGGCTCGTATACTAATTTTGGAGGAGATAATTAACTAATGTGGACAAATTCCAATACTCCCCTGCATGTGCGACCCCCGACTCGCACGTGGAGAGGTAAACAAGGGATCCATATAACACTTGGATCACAACAAATAACGGTGCACTTATTGCACAAACAAGGGAAATAAATTCTCCGAAACTCTAGCTTTGATACCAGATAAAGCATCCAACTCCAAGTCAATTGAATTTAGGTTGGAACCCTCCAAGAAATCTAACAGAAATAGGCAGGCCAAAATCGCGATCAACTAGAACCTCTTTGTCTTGTGACTCTGTGGCGAAACTAGAACATGTGACTTTTTGGAAGGTAAACAAATGTTCTAAAGAACATCCGCATCAGACTTGGCAAATTTTGGATCAAATTGCATCTATAAAGTCACTTTTCTATTTTAGCAACTCACTTTTCTAAGGATACACTGCATCAGACTCTTTATTCCAACTATATTTTATTAAACTACTCTTTCTTTATACTTATACTTTTCAATTTAAATGTTATTTTTAATCATTATTTAATACGAACAACTGTTCACAAAATTAAGATTTTCGCCTCGGTTCAAGTATATTGAAAATTAAAACACTTAATGTTTTAGACTGGTTATATATTAAAAAATATGGTTAAAAAAATTAAAAGTATTCCAATTTTCAATCCGTTCAAACTGAGGCGAATTTTTTTTTCCTGATCATATTATTCTAAAGGGTCATGATTAAATTTTGTCTATAGAGCTCTCATAATTAAGTATCTACTCTTTATTTAGGACCATGTAAAGCAGATATTTGATTATAAGAGCCATAAAACAACTATTAATTATGACCCGTTATGATAAATTGATCAAAAAATAAGACAAATATTAATTATGACCTTATAGAACAGATACTTAATTATGTGAGGTGGCGCTAGCTAACTCGGACATTCGTTTATCAAAAAGAATAAAAGAATGGGCACTGATAATGCCACAAATTTTATTAATGTCTTACCCTTATACCCTTGCCTCTTGAGCTAACATCGTCTTTCTCCTCCACTTTTTCTAAAGAATTCTCTTCATCCTACATCACTAAATCAGTAATCAAACCGACAGAACTTTCCTAGTTTTACTTTCGACGGCATAGACATGACATCAAACCTTTTCTTATGGCATAGCTACTCCTCTCTCTCTCTCTCTCTCTCTCTCTCTCTCTCTGTGTTCACCGGAGCAAATTTCGTTGAACAAGACCAAATCATTGCCGCCTTCTTCACCATCGGAGA
Source organism: Rhododendron molle (assembly GCA_025413875.1). NCBI lineage: Eukaryota > Viridiplantae > Streptophyta > Magnoliopsida > Ericales > Ericaceae > Rhododendron > Rhododendron molle. The sequence goes on from CM046392.1 coordinate 52,160,279, forward strand.
TCTTGGAATCAAGCAATCCCCCTACCAATTGATCTTCCCATCAAGCAATTTGTCTTCTGTGATAAGAAGGGAATGGGAGTGACGGTGTTGGCACTTTTGTAGCAAGAGAAGAGGGAGGAGAGGCCAGGCAGGTCTTGGAGTGACGGAGGGCCTTAAACCTCCCTATCCTGGTCTCTTACTTTGGCTTCACCATCTACAACTGGGTTATCATTTGGCAAACACACTAATTGAGAGATCGGGAGGGAGAGAGAGAGAGAGAGAGAGAGAGGCGGCTATTGAGAGAATGACTGATGGAGGGCAAAATTGGGAGATGAAAGTAATTGTCGTGGCATTAAAAATAGTTGTCGTGGCATTATCCCCGCCATAAAAGAATAACAAAAGACTCATAAATAAATAGGGTACAGATTAAATAGTAGTAAAATAACAAGTAATGTGATGAATAGTGCCTCGTGTACATGTAAACACGCGAGCTACCGTAGCAAAGCTATCGCAATTGCAAAGTAGCGAGGGATTGATGTAGGAGGTTTTTTTTGTGTGGTTTTACTCTTTATTATACTGTTGAATGAGAAGAAGTGAGACAAATGTGGATGCTCTAAGAGCATCCGAACCAGTCTCTCTAAATTTTGGACCAAATTAGAGAGAAAAAAATCACTTTCTTATTTTAGTTACTCACTTTTAAAATGTCTACTGCATCAGACTCTCTATATTAAAACTATAGAAAATTAGTCTTAGGTCCATTATGTAAATTTCATAAGTCTATGTGAATTTCATAAGTCTATAAATTCAGCTATTAATTTTGTAAGGTCTCAAGTCTATTTTAGGGTATCATAGAGTATGGTAGAGTACCCTCGGATTTAGGCACTTTCATAAAATTTTAAAGTGCATTTTTTTATTATAGGGTAGGATAGATTACCCTAGAGTTTAGGCACTTTTTATGGTTTTAGAGTTCATTTTCCTATGGCTTAATTGCAATAACACCCCATAAACTATCACTTTTTGGCAACTTCACCCCCTTAAGTTTAAATTCGAGCAACTCCACCCCCCTAACTATCAAATTTGAGCAACTTCACCCCCTCCCCGATTTTTCGTCCAATTTTGTTAGGGATTTGGATGGAAAATTGGATAAAAAAGTACCAAAATGCCCTTTATACACCCATTATAGACTCTCTCTCTCTCTCCCTCTCTCCCGAGGTCTATCTCTATCCCTCTCCCTGAGGGAGAGAGAGAGAGAGTCTATAATGAGTGTATAAAGGGCATTTTGGTATGTTAAATTACTTTTCTATCTAATTTTCCATCCAAATCCCTTACAGAATTGGACAGAAAATCGGGGAAGGGGTGAAGTTGCTCAAATTTGGTAGTTACGGGAGTGAAGTTGCTCGAATTTAAACTTAAGGGGGTGAAGTTGCAAAAAAGTGATAATTTAGGGGGTGTTTTTGCAATTAAGCCTTTTCTTATTATAGGAGTTCATTTTCCTATTATAGGATGTTAGAGGTTAAGGTACTTTTATAGGATTTAGGGTTTTAGGCACTTTCGCAGGGTACTTTAAGGTTTAGGTTATGTAGACTTATGACTTTACAAACTATTAGGTAGACTTGTGGACTTATTAAGCAAGTGTTCGGTTGCAATTTCTGGAAAACATTTCCGGGTAAAAAATTTTGAGTTAGTGTTTGGTTTGGTTTTTAAAAATGGTTGTTGGAGTAATGATTTGATAGAAAAATAGGGATAATGATTGAAAATATGATAATGATTGGAGAGAGATAGAGAGAGAAATAGGGGTAATGATTGGAAGAGAATAGGGGTAATGATTGGATGAAAGACTAATGATTGGAATGAGAGAAAAGTGAAAGTGGAATTTTTTACACTTTTTCCGGAAATGTTTTTCAGAAATTTCCAGAAATTGCAACCGAACACAGCCTAAATGTCTCTAATGGACATATCACTAAATCAGTAAATCTCCCTTAAAATTATCTCGTTAAAATATATTATTTCTTTATTCTAAAAAAAAAAAAAAACTTCAAATATCAAACTGAAACCCTCTCTCCCTCTAACTGTACTCTCTGTCTGATATTCATTGAACTCAACCCAAACCACTTTCGTTCTAAATCCAAACCACTTCCACAAGCCCCTCTGTGTTGAAGATCGAAACCTCTGTCTCTCTCTCAACTTGACAAAGAGTCCTTTGGTTAGAAGATGACACCAGATCAGTTGGGTTCATGGAAGATTAGAGAGAGAGAGAGAGAGAGAGAGAGAGAGAGAGAGAGATGTCGATGGAGTACATAAAGAGATTGGGAAATAATAAAAGAATTGGACGCGAGTGAACAATGGCTCGTCTGCGTTGACGAATTACTGTAGGAATTTGATTTTGAAGCTACCAAGAAACGAGCCTGATGCAGCTCAATAACGGAGGTTTTCCTCTCTTGTTTAACCTAAGGGAAGCAGTAGAGAGTGTGGATGTAGATGCTCTAAGCTCCCTCCATCACTACGACATGCATGTGATGGTTTTATGGACCTGCCATTTGGTTGCGAATGCTAAAATTTTGGTAGACAGAAAATTTGAGACAAATTTCAGGTTTACAATATTTGTGCTTAAAACGTGGTCGAGAAAAGCCAAAAAAATTGGTTTAGGGGGGGTGGGACCCTAAAACACTTTCTTTTTCCAATCAAAGTTTTGGTCCCTAAAGGCCATCCCAATTTCGTCCTTAATACACATTTTTTGTTGCTAAAAACTTGTGTCAAACTACCAATGCTTTGCTTTTAGGAACCAAATTACCTAGAATTCAATGACCACATAATTTTGTCAAAAAGAATAAACATTTTCCTAACTATAATGGAACCTAAAAATTTCAATTGCCAAACGAGTCATATAAGTCACAATTAAATCAGTTTATAATAAAAGAATCCTGAAAATTTTAACAGCTAGCTCTAATATTAAGCTTTCCATTATTAAAAAAAAACCCCATGTACATAGCATCCGTAGTTCTCTAAAGTAAGAAAGCAAACCAGTTGTTCAGCTCGATTGTAGATCTCGTAGAGAAGAAGAATATATTTACCAGTGGATAATCAATTTGACCGAACATCTATATGTACGTACATGAAAAGGTCTAATTTAATATACTAAATAAATGACGAATACTATGTTTGAACTTGAATTGGTATTCTGGATGATTTTTATACATGCCTACTTTCATTCGATCGAACTTATTTGGATCTTAGCATATATAAGACAATCTCTAGCTAGCGCCCAGTTGATCAAATATTCGAACCCCTTTCTACACGGCAGTACCCTAATTGAAATCTTCAGGACCCTTCAACAAAAAGAACAAGATGATTTTAAGTTTATTTGGTTCTGAGCATATATAAAAGACAATCTCTAGCAAAGTTCGATTCCCGTAAATACCCCTCCCCCTCCCCAAATTCCTTAAGATAGAGTGTATTAGGTTTAATGAGTGACAAAAAAAAAAAAAAAGAGTAAAAAAACTCTTTATGTAGCCTCCACTTAAGGTTAGGGTTGTAAACCAACCGAGCTGCTTGAGGCGCAGATTGTTCAGACTTCCTCGATCGAGCCGAGCTCGAACTCATGTTTTAGGCTCGTGTAGTAAACGAGTAGAGCCCAACGCTCGAAAACTCGGCTCGACTCGACTCGAAAAAGCACGGCTCATTTATAGAGGCATGTTAAGTAAATAACCTGGTTCGCCTAAACGAATCGAGCTCGAAACACGACAAAACTCAGCTCGTTTGCACCCCAACTTAAGATTGAATTAGTTTTACAATATTTTTCTGCGGAATTTTTTTTATTGAGTGGCTTGCTATCCTGGGCAGGTTGTCCACTAGAGACAGATTGGTCAGTTGGGGTGTAGCTGCGAATTCTGAGTGTGTGCTGTGTTCGAATGGCATGGAGTCTCATAATCATTTATTTTTTGAGTGTGACTTCTCTGCTGCTGTATGGGGGCAAATTCTGATTCGTAATGGCATTTATAGGGCTGTTGTGCCTCTATCTCAAGAGCTTGAATGGGCTGGGCAGAATCGTGCTGGTAAGGGTTTCCGGAACTCCATTTATAAGCTGTCTTTGGCTGCTTCAGTTTATTTTCTTTGGGGTGAACGAAATTCCAAGATTTTTCAAGGTAGATCTAGAGGTGTCCCTGAGGTTGTTTGTGCTATTTTTGATGCCATTCGAGCCAGGTTAAGTTCTTGGACTACAGTGAAGTTTACAGCCCAGAATAGGGGGTTGTGTGATGACTGACTCTAGATTCTCGAATTTTTGGGATCAATGCGTGTAGATAAGAGTCTGTGAATTTTTGGGATCATTTGAAACTGATGTATAGGTTTGCCAGGGTATGCCCCTGTGAATTTTGTAGCTTCCTGCGGTTTTTGATGCAACAAAATTTTTACTTACCAAAAAAAAATAACAAAAAAAAAAACTCGAATAAACTATGTAAAATGAGTTAAACAAAATTTCTGCCATCCTGATTAATTACAAAATCATTCAAGAACGCATAAGGACTGCATTGATCAAACTGAAATGAAACTTATACTGCGGTGATCGTCCCTCCTAGTCTTTATTTTTTTTTTTTCCCCAAAAAGTGAATCTTCATCTTGTACTCCAATTCCACGTAGTATGGGGCGATGCGTTTATGATCTTCCATAATTAATTAAGGTGTGCGTAAATTGATCCGAATATCTAATTATCGTAAACATGGATACCCCATTTCAAGGAAAGTCTTGTTTGAGCTAGCCAGTGCCGGTCTTTCTTTCTTTTACTAAAGTCTGGGCCTAATCCTAAAGCAGCCAGTCCGAAGCACGTAGTGTGAATGCAAAGGTCGGACCCACACATTCTTGACAGCAGTGCAGTGCCTGGGTTTTGAAAATGGACCTGAGGTATTGCGTTCACACTATGCTTATATGTGAAGTGAAAGTGAAAGTGAACACAACCCCCCCCCCCCCCCCACAATAATAACCCACGTTTAGTGGAATTTAAAAAGTAGCTTCCACACCGTGCTTAAACTAATAAAATTTTAAAAATACATATTGCACGTCAAAATTAACGGGAATATTTTGGTCTTACGTACTGCACCATTTAAAATAAAAATTACCATTTGCAATTTGGCATAGCACCCACCGCAATAAATGACACCAAAAAAGGAACCAAAAAAAACTTGAAAACAATGTCCGAAAATAAACTATAGAAGGAGCACATGAAAGTTGAAGTATTATTTATTCGTGTCTTTTGATTGCTGTGCTCGAACCTATTCTGGTTTGATGAAAAAATGTCTAACCCACAATGTAATACTAACACCCTGAAATTCTTTGGTCTTATAACGTTGCGCTAGACATCAGACATGCATGTACGTCATAAATTTGCAATTGCAATGTGCTGCATCACTAGGGACATCTTGCTCCTACTACAAGCATTGTGAAAAGAAAAAACATTTTCCTAACTATAATGGAACCTAAAAATTTCAATTGCCGAACGAGTCATATAAGACTATAAGTCACAGTTAAATCAGTTTATAATAAAAGAACCCTAAAAACTTAAACAACTCTAATATTAAGCATTCCATTATAAATAAAAAGTTAAAAAAAAAAAAACCATGCACATAGCATCTGTGGTTCTCTGAAGTAAGAAAGCAAATTGGTTGTTCAACTCAATCGTAGATCTCGTAGAGAAGAAGAATATATTTACCAGAGGACAATCAATTTGACCGAACATCTATACGTACATATGAAAAAGTCTAATTTAGATACCAAATAAATTGACGAATACGATGTTTGAGCTTAAAGTGGTATTCTAGTACATGCCTACTTTCATTCGATCGAAACTTATTTGGTTCTTAGCATAATAAAGACAATCTCTAGCCCCAGTTGATCAAATATTCGTACCCCTTTCTACACGGCAGTACGGCCTTGGCGCCTGAAAGGACCATGCAACAAAATCTACTCCAAGAACAAGATGATTTAAGTTTACAATAATAAGTATATATATATATATATCTCATCTGCACTGTCCTCTGGAATTTTTGTTTGTTTATAAAAAGTTTTGACATTTCAAATGTATAAGTAGCCCAAATATCGTTTGAGCCTATATCACTCTTTAAGTATAAATAAATTCTGGTTCCGCCTTTGCAACATGGTTGGAAACAGATCGTGTCCCGAGTTATTATATATCACAAATAAATGTCAAACAAAACTCTTTATGTAGCTTCCAGTTAAGATTAGGGCGGTAAATCAATCGAGCTGCTTGAAGCTCGGCTCGTTAAGGGCTCCTTCGCAACTCTTTAGTAATCAAGCCGAGCTCGAACTCAAGTTTAGGCTCGTGTAGTAAACGAGCAGAGCCTAACGCTCTAGAACTCTGCTCGACTCGAAAAAGCACGGCTCATTTATAGAGGCTTGTTAAGTAAATAAACTGGGCTCGACTAAACGAATCGAGCTCGAAACACAACAAAACTCGGCTCGTTTGCACCCCTACTAAAGATTGAATAAATTTTACAATGTTTTTTTGCGGAATTTATTTTATCAACAGCAATAAAACTCGAATAAACTAAGTAAAATGAGCTAAACATGCAAAATTTCTGCCATCCTGATTAATTACAATTTCCTAACTATAATATGGAACCTAAAAATTTCAATTGCCGAACGAGTCATATAAGTCACAGTTATATGAGTTTATAACAAAAGAACCCTAAAAACTATTGTTCGGTTTGGAACTCCAAACCCAAAATTTTAGAAAAAGTAACTTTTCTACTTTTTCTCTCTCTAACTTTTCAATCATTACTCTCATTTTTCACTCTATCTCTCTCTACTTTTTACCTCTCTCTACAATCATTACTCTCATTTCTCTCTCTACCTTTATTCAAAAACACTACTCAAAACCCACAACCGAACAAGGGTAACCGAACACCTATACGTACATATGAAAAGGTCTAATTTGGCATACCAAATAAATGACGAATACGATGTTTGAACTTAAATTGATATATATTCTAGATGATTGGTATACATGCCTACTTTCATTCGATCGAAACTTATTTGGTTCTTATAGCGTAATAAAGACAATCTCTATCCCCAGACCCAGTCGATCAAATATTCGTTACCCCTTTCTATAAGGCGCGCCGTACCCTAGCTAAATTGACATCTTCAGGACCATTCAACAAAAAGAACAAATTAATGATAGGACGCGACATATCTTTCTGAAGAGAACTCCTCATATATGGTGGAGTATTTTTCTAGGCCAGGGAGCCGCAACAGCCAAAGTTTCAAACGAGATTTTCCTTTGGTCCCATTGAGGTAATTGTTGGAGCCACATTATATATGATTTAGGATATTTTTGCTACAAATTAAATTAAATGACTAAAACAAAGAACAATAATCAATCAAGTAAGGCAACTAGATATTATTATTATTATTATTAGAGAAAAGAAGATAAGAATATCCTGTGGGGTGGTCGAGGCACGTGATGACGTCCTCCTGAAGAATGATGCACCCATTTCTGAACGGGGTTGGATGGCGTTATTTCCTCAAGATACAACACAACCTTCAAGTTCTCTTCCGTGCAGCGAATCAAATTCACGAATTGATAGTTTCTCGACACTCGAAATCCAAATATATGTTCGGATTAGGCACTTAATGATATCCAATCAAACTGATTTTTGATACACTTGTTCTCCTCGACGAGCTCTATGAATCGAACGTTTTCGATCATCAGAGCGAGACAAGAGCGGCGGCGATTTTTTCCGCATAGCACGCTGCGCAGCACAGTCCCTAGCTAGGTCCCTAATTATCGTGAAAATACCACGTGGTGTGAATGCAAAGATTGGACCCCCACAATCTTGACAGCAGTGCTATGCCTAGCTAGGTGGTAGGGTTAATTTGAAAATGGACCTGAGGGATCGCGTTCACACTATGCTTGTATGAAGTGAAGTGCACACCCCCACCACCACCCACCCCCCGCCCCCACACACACACACACAACAATAACCCACGTTTTAGTGGAATTTAAAAAGTTGCTTCCCCACTGTGCTTAAACTAATAAAATTTCAAAAATACATATTGCACGTAAAATGAGTGACAGTCAGTCAAGGGGAATATTTTGGTCCTACGTACTACACCATTTTAAATAAATTACCATTAATTGACAATTTGGCATAGCACCCACCGCAATAAATGACACCAAAAAAAAGGGGGAAAAAAACTTGAAAACAATTTCCGAAAATAAACTATAGAAGGAGCACATGAAAATTGAAGTATTATTTATTCGTGTCTTTTGATTGCCGTGCTCGAACCTATTCCAGTTTTATAAAAAAATGTATAACCCACGACGTGATACTACTATAACACTCTGAAATTGTATGGTCTTACAACGTTATGCGACATCATACATGTACGACATAAATTCGCAATTGCAATGTGCTGCATCACTCGGGACATCTCTACTACACCTTCTTATTGTACCACAAGTGACTAGCGAGGTAGCTATGCAATGCACACAAGCACGAAAAATATACTACTCTATTGGTTTGGATTTGGAGAGAGGCTTTTTAAGATAATATGAAGTGGAGAGGGGTAGATAGAGAAATCAAAGTAATAATTGTGAACACCAAAATCTCTTTTTAAATTGTACTATGGAAAATGACGGCCAAAGACGTGTTTGATAATTAATACCCGTCAATGACATTTTCAGCATTTTAACAAATATTCTCAACATATCTTTAGCACTTATTAATTATCAAAACACGTGATGGACCGCCCATTGTATACTACAAGTACTAGTAGACAAAAAACTGGTTGGCCCATGTTGTGGGTGAGTGAGCCCATGAAACAGCGCAGCGGGCTTCAGGTGTAAACAGCCCAAAAAAACCGAGGCCCAACCCGATGATCTAAAATACAGTAACTCAGTCTGAAAATTACGGGTTGGTCTTAGTTTTTTTCGAGGACTTCCCTCGCACTCCAGCCCAATTCCTAACCGTCAATTTCAGGATGGCCCTTAACTCAGTAAGTACTACTACTTTTCTCAGCATCATCATCACAGCCGTCGATTTCATTTAGACCAACAATAACCGCTCGATCTCTGAAACATCATCTGACACCTAACCAATGCTTTGTCAGAGGTTGAGAATCAACAGATACACTCGTCGCCGTCTCCGCTCTCCGCTTTCAACAAACAACAACTCCATCTTCTTGCATCTCCAAAATCCGATCTGGTAAAAACATACTTGAACTCCTCTCTCTCTCTCTCTCTCTCTCTCTCTCTCTATACTTCGTGAAACATGCATGTGTTTAACTGTTTACGATCTCTCTGATTTGATTGATCTCGTAACGAAGGGGATCTAGGGGGAGATATGGAGAGAGAGCTTGTGGAGTTGTTCGAAGCGGCCAAGAAGGCAGCCGATGCGGCTGCGCAGGAGGACCAAGGAGCCTCCTCGGGTGGGCCCAAGGTCGACCGCTGCCTCGATGTGCTCAATCAGCTCAGAAGTTTTCCCGTTTCCTATGACGTTCTTGTGTCAACGCAGGTACATTCACAATTTTCTCCAATTTGTTTTTTTGGCCTCGAATTCATTGCTTTTTATAGCAAAGTTCAGATCTTTTTCGTCTTTCTATTCATGTGTCGTGGGGTTTTTTTTTCCCCAATAGGTATCTGATTTTGAATTGATTTTTTACGGTTAGGAAAATGATTTTCGCACCCAACTTTTTTATAATTCACCCCATTATTTTTATGTTTGACATTACACACAACACAAGCCAATTAAACATCAAAGGTCAAATTTTTTAGTGCATTAGAAAAAAAGTGTAGTGCAAATGTCATTACCGTCCAATATATACTTGGCCAAAGGGAAAGGCAACACTCAGTTCTTCACAGTCTGTCATCCCGTCATTTTAATGTAATAGAGTAGTGAACATTGATTTTAGTTTTGCTCCAAACCTGTTTCCTTGAGCCCTTTATAACCACAGCCCTTTATGTCTCATATTTTCGAGGAAATCTTGCGTTTGCTAATATTTAGTAGAATTTAGGAAAGTAAAAGGCCAGCTTAAAATACGGAAAAAAATGTGCTTAAAACATACTATCCTTTTTAAACATCCACAACTTTGTCATTGATGTCTTCATGTAAACTACTAGTATCTATGAAAGTTTTGTACTTGAAAAACTAACTGTAATATTAAGATGATGTACTTAGAAGGTCAAAAAGTAGAGCACAAAGAAGTGGATGGAATGATCAAGATGTAGACCTTGTTAGTTATAGTACCAAGTTACCAACTCCCTTCGTGAACGGGATTGGGGATGACAAGGTCGGAGGCCTCTGGCATTTGTAAGTTAAAAAGAAATACTGTAATCAGGTTTTGTTACTTCAATCAGTGGCGGCTTCAGAATTTCTTGTTAGGGTAGTCATGGTACGTGGAGGTTTGATGATGTTTTTGGTTTAGCTAGTCATTCAAAAATTAAAATTATCCAACTTACTAAATAGGATAGCATTTATCAAATCTTGTCGTTAAATAGATTAAATTAAACTTCTCAAATCACGGGTAAAACTAGATCTTTAATGAAGTATCATTTTAGTTGAACGTGTAAAGTAGATTTTTTATGTTCAAAGAAATGTAACCACAATGACATATTAGAATTATCTGATGTGGCTCTGTGTATACAAGAATCACAGACGAAGTGTTAGCTCCGTAAGATTTTATAGTTAGTATTTAGTAAGTTATGTCTGGAGTTATGCAACATCTGACAATGTAGTAGAACATTGTTCCTTCTGCATTACTTAAGTCCAAATTAAGGTTTTTATGCTTACTTCTATTCAAGTAACGTTAAACAACAAAATTATGAATGAGTAAACTTGGAATGGTTGTTCAGACCAATGTTTTAAAAACCGGACCGGCTGGTTCAACCGGTCATGCCTCCGGTTTGGTCACACCTGAAAACCGGCTTCAATAGTGGGAACCATTCCAAACGGGCGGTTGAACCGCTAAACCGTTGAACCGGTACCAGGTCTGTCGACCCAAACTGTTAAAATTTTGTACTCGCCATTGCTTTATTGCAACAGTGGGGCGCGTGCATACACTTCCCCAGGTGCACGTCTAGCATCTGTAAACGAATGGACTCTTTATAGATGAAGGAGTTCCCAACACTTCCAAATCCCACCGATGTGGGATTGAAAAATGTGTTCCAGAATCCTTTCTCCCCAATTCCTCCTCTTTTCAGGTTTCACTGCAAGATGCAGTACATTGATTTTTCTTATATATTTTAAACATATTTATGACATCACTGGTGACCCATCCGCCCGGTCCCTTTTTCGGTTCACTCACCGGTCCGGTTTTCAAAACATTGGTTCAGACTAAAAAAAGAGTGAGTTGGGTGTTCAATTTACAGTTGAGTAAGCTAAAAGTAATTGCACATGACTAGCATATGGATATGTATGTACTGAAAGTTCCGAATCTAGGGTATTCATTGTACTACCGTTGGTTGCACCTAGTGCCACATCTGAGTTCAATCAAACCAAACCAAACCGAACCGAGCCTTATGTCCCAATCACTTGTGGTCGGCTACATGAATCCGTTTCCGCTATTGAACTCTGTCAAGAGTCACTTGTTCACACAGACCTAATAAACTCATATCTTTACATCTGAGTTCAATGAAGGAGGGAAATTGAAATTATACATGTGCGGAGCAAGACCTATATGAGATTCAATTTGGTCTGTTATATATATATATATATATATATATATATATATATATATGGGAATGGTTCAATGAACACCCTAATAAAACACCCAACGGGGACACCCAAAATCTCAATCTGATAGTTCCCGATTGAATTTTTATGATCCGAACCGCTCAATGTGTGCAGAATGTGATTTTAAGGGTGCCCGCGAGAAATTAGCAAAAAAAATGACCGGGAAAGCCTTGATTTGAGCAGTGTTTATTTGAACCGTTCAATAAATAATTGTTCAAAACTGTTCGGATCAAGCCCTTCCCAGTCATTTTTTTTGCTGATTTTTAGCGTGTACCCTTAAAATCACATTCTGATCACATTGAGCGGCTCGGATCATCAAAATTTGATCGGGAACCATGGGGTGTTTTTTTAGGTGTCCCCGGATGATAATAGAGTAGTGAACGTTGTTTCAGTTTTGCTCCAAACCTGTTTCCATGAGCCCTTATAACCACAGCCCTTTACGTCTCATATTTTTGAGGAAATTTTGCGTCTGCTAATATTTAGTAGAATTTAGGAAAGTAAAAGGCCAGCTTAAAATACGCAAAAAAAGGTGCTTAAAACATACTCCCTCCATCTCGCAATGTTTGGCACTTTTGGGAATTCCCACTTTTAAGAGAAAATTTTTGATGTACAATTGATGAGCTAACTTTCCAATTTTACCCTTATGTAATTTCAACACTATTTGAAAATTTTCAAATTTGGGCCAGATACCAAACAGTTTTGGCGGTTAATTGTGGCTCCCAAACTGAATAGTGTACTTTTGTTTCTGAAAAGTATACTTTTGTTTCTTTGAATTTTGAATAGATTGTTGTTTAGAGTGCAAAAGAAAAGGGTAAAATGGGAAGTTCACCTAATTTTGCTATTGACGTTTCAAACTAGCCAAATATTATGGGACAAGAAAAAGCACGAAAGTGCCAAACATTGCGGGACGGAGGGAGTACTATCCTTTTTAAACATCCTCAACTTAGTCATTGATGTCTTCATGTAAACTACTAATATGGGTAATCTATGACAGTTTTGTGCTTGAAAAACTTACTGTATTATTAAGATGATATGCTTAAAAGCTCAAAAAGTAGAGCACAAAGAAGTGGATACAATGATCAAGATGTAGATCTTCTTGTTAGTTACAGTGCCAAGTTACCAACTCCCATTGTGAATGGGATTGGGATGACAAGGTAGGAGGCCCCTGGCATTTGTAAGTTAAAAAGAAATATTGTAATCAGGTATTGTTACTTCAATCAGTGGCGGCATCAGAATTTCTTGTTAGGTGGTCATGGTACGTGGAGGCTTGATGATGTTTTTGGTTTAGGTAGTCATTCAAAAATTAAATTATCCAACTTTCTAAATAGGATAGCGTTTATCAAATCTTATGGTTAAATAGATTAAATTTAACTGCTCAAATCATGAGTAAAACTAGATCCTTAATTAAGTATCATTCTAGTTGAACATGTAAAGTAGATTTTTATGTTCAAAGAACAATAATGTAACTATGATGACGTATAAGAATTATCTGAAGTGGCTCTGTGTATACCACAATCACATATGAAGTGTTAGCTCCATAAGATTTTATAGTTAGCATTTCGTAAGTTATGTCTGGAGTTATACATCTGACAATGTAGTAGAGTATTGATCCTTCTGCATTACTTATGGCCAAATTAAGGTTTTTATGCTTACTTCTATTCAAGTAAAGTTAAACAACAAAATTATGAATGAGTGAACTTAGGATGGATGTTCAGACTAGAAAAAGAGTGAGTTGGGTGCAGTGTTCTAAAACAAGGAATTAATCGCTAGTGGGGCCTATCCGATTAGGTCCGACTAACGATTAATTACTAATATGCACCGACATATTGCCGATTAATCGCTCGAAGTTGGCCGACCGCCCGATTAGCGCCTAGCGACTTTTAAAACATTGGTTGGGTGTTCAATTTACAGTGGAGTAAGCTAAAATTAATTGCACATGACTAGCATATGGATATGTGTGTACTGAAAGTTCCTAATCTAGGCTATTCATTGTACTTCCGTTAGTTGCACCTAGCGCCGCATCTGAGTTCAGTGAAGAATGGAAATTGAAATTGTACATATGCGGAACAAGATGACCTATATGAGATTCAATTTGGTCTGGTGTATGATGATTGACAAGGGCTTCTGCTTAATATTTCACTTTTTTTTTCTTCCAGAAATAGGTATCACACAAACAAGAAATTAACATATATATATTTATGTAAACTGATCTATTAGTCTACTGCTGTGGGGATTTATAAATGAATATATGGTATAAGTTGATACATATGAAGGTGTCATAGGCCTTTCTCACTAACTTGCCGTCAATAGATAATCCCTATTTCCTGGGAATTATTAACTGCTTTGCCAGCACTACAGTGTGTTTGCCCCTTGTCATCTCATCAGATGGTAGGAGGCACTCTATCCTAGCTATATGGTTTTTGTTCGGTTGTAAAATTGTGAATTTTGAGTTATGATTAAAGTAATTATGCTACTTATTGACAGGCAATATTGCTTTATTGGTAGTGTAGCAGATGTGAAATTGTTTATTTGTTTAGTGGGTTGCTAGTTTAATGTTGTGCTCACCTAATGGAAATGGAGAGAGAACAATACAAAAATATGCACCATGATAATGGAAAAATGTTGGCATAAGCACTACTCGAACCAGTTGGAGTTTTCCTCTAATATTTGTTGGAATTTGTCCCACATCGGTTTATTATCACCTTGAAAACTAGTATATGAGCCCGGGTGGCCTCTCTCCTCATTGTCAATTGGTTTTGAGTTGGATGCTTTAGCATGATATCTGAACTAGGTTTTCGGAGGCTTTACCCTTCGTTGGGGCCGTATGTTCCATTCCTTCGTTGACCTCTCCTCATGCGAGTTGGCGGTTGCACTTGCGGGGGAGTGTTGGAATCTGTCCCAATTATCACCTTGGAAACAAGTATATGAGCCTGGGCGGCCTCTCCCCTCATTGCCAATGGGTTTTGAGTGGGATGCTTTAAAAATATTGATAGCACCATTTATGTGTACTGGAAAGCCAGAGACCAATTTATTGATTTCTTTGGAGAACAAAATGACTAAAGTTGTGATGGAATAGGAGGATTTTCTCACAAGCTTGGTCTTGCTTGATTCTTGCTACTAGCTCAATAATATTTATTTGTAAGGAGATAAAAGTGCAAAAAAACTTGTCTTGAAGAACTAATTGAACATTAGATGTAATTATCTTGATGCCCCTCTCTTCAGATGTTCATTTTATCAATTGGATTTTTCATGAGATACCCAATTTCAGGTGGCAAAAAGGCTTAGACCCCTCACAAAGCATCCTGCAAAGCAGATTCAGACAAGGGTTGTGGATGTGCTTGAGATTTGGAAAAAGATTATCGTGAATGAAGCAACTAGGAAGAAAAATGATGGCATTGATATTAGAAGTCCAAGACTGACTGAGGGGACAGAGGTAAAGAATGTAAAAGTTGAGGAGGTTCGTCAAACTGCTTCGATTACGGTTGAGAAATTTTTGAAAACTGAAGGCGATTTGAAGAGACATGGGAGCTTTTCAAGATCAGAGAGTATCAACGTTGAGAAGAAAACAGGACCCACGGATACAGTCAAGGCTGAGAAGATGGATTGGACTGGGACAGTAAAGATACAGAAGGAAGAGGAACATGTTTTTTCAAGATCAGAAGCTATCCAAGTTGAGAAGAAAGTTGAAACTGTGAACACTGTCAAGGCTGAGAAGAATGGTTGGAGGGAGACTGCCAATGCCAAGGTTGAAAAGATATCCAACAAAGAGAAACCGGCTTCCAGCACAAAGAAACCACCTCAAGCATCTAGTGCCCCCCCAAAGCTGACTTCTATGATCAAGTGTAATGACGTTACGCGTGACAGAATTCGGGAGCTTCTTTTAGAGGCATTCTCGAAAGTTCCTGGCGAGGCTAATGAGGACTTCAAGGATGAAGTTGATGCGTGCGACCCAATTCGTGTTGCTGTATCCGTAGAATCTGCAATGTTTGAGAAAATGGGTCGATCAACTGGGTCCCAGAAGATCAAATACAGGTCTATAATGTTCAACCTAAAGGATGCGAACAACCCAGATTTAAGAAGAAAAGTGCTTCTTGGACAGGTCAAGCCAGAGAGGTTAGTCGATATGACCCCAGAAGAAATGGCCAGTGATGAAAGGCAACGTGAGATTGAACAAATCAAAGAGAAAGCTTTGTTCGAGTGCGAGCGTGCTGCTGCACCTAAAGCCTCAACCAATCAATTCAAGTGTGGTCGTTGTGGTAAAAGAGAAACTACTTACTATCAACTGCAGACCAGGAGTGCCGATGAACCTATGACAACCTTTGTAACATGTGTAAACTGCAATAATCATTGGAAGTTCTGTTAGAGGGAATTCTTCTGTTGAGAGAAACATTTTAGATTATTAATTGTAGTGAATGACTTGTGGATTGGATCGTAATGTTTTAAGAATTGTAGCGCAGGATTGGACAAGTAATTTTAAGTACTACACATTCCTCGCCACTGTATTGGCAATTTTGGAAAAATCCCGAACAGCTAGTGTCATAAAAGAATAATGGGATTTTACTACCATCTATGCTGAAAATCAGATGGGAATTGGGTCCGTGGCAAAGAGAATTTAGATGAAAAGAAGACATAGTTATAGAGTTTGATGTCGCTTTCATTTCCTGGTCTGTCGAACCCTCCAAGTTTGAACAAAATGCCAAGTAATTAATCCTGGATAGTTTGAACAAAATGCTAAAAAGTCCCCCCGAAGATACTTTTTAAATTTAGCATTCTTGAGTTTATTGTGCAGAATTAATTTTCACATGATAAATCTCATAGTTACTATTATTAAATAGTACACAATGCATGATCCAAAAAATGGGATTTTCAAACACCTTTGCATCCTACACTTGAGTACGGTAGAAAAATGAACCGAACGAGTCGAACAATGAGTGTTCAAGCTTCGTTAAAAATTTAACGAGCTTTAGATATATATTATGGGCTTATTTATGAGACGAACTGATCTCAAACGAGCTTCAAATGCGTACATAGTATTAGGAAATCCTGATCCAAGTAGGCTTTCCTAATCCTAGAGAAATAGAAAAAAACGTGTCCACGACTCCCACATGCACCAGAAAGTATATAAACGCAGCAGCAGCAATGCTTAGATGTTTCAACTAGGGCTTTTCCATCTTCTCTCCACCCGTAATAGCAACATGTTCATTTATACACTTTTTCCTTTGTTTTTCCCTGTGAGACGGTGTTTCAGTCATCAGAAGGAAATAACAAAATACTATCCTCATACGCCTTGTTAATTAACTGAGCTGACACCAATGCTAGATAAAGGATGAAAGTCTCTCAAACCCTACAAAGTTGAACAAATCATATCATGCCCCCAAACAGCGCATTTTTTTCTCGAAACGATGTCCTCTGTGATTATTTGCCGTTTCTAGTCTCATTTCTTTACAGGTAAAGTTATATACAAACACAAGACCTGAAAAAGAACTTGAAGCAAACTTCATTTCAAACAAAGGTATAACCTAAACGATAGGATGAATGTTACAACAAGTGGAGGTAGCACATAGGATCAGACTATATACTAGGGGCGCAAGGACCAGAGCCTAGCAGATCATAAATAATCCATAGGAAGCTCCCAATCTTCCTCACTTTCTCTCATTTTCGGGCGGAACTTGCGGCTAGTAAAGCTTCTCTGCCTGCTCGCACCATGATCTCTTAGCCTGCTCCCCCCATGATCAAATTGAACAGGTTCTCTTTCTGGGTCAGAATAATCTCCAAACTCATCAGTAGATTTTCCCAACCTTTGCAAACCCCAAAAACCCTGGCATCAACAAATAATTATTATAATTCAAGAGGTCACTTGGACTGCCTGAAACACTATACTTCCATGCATGCACGACTGCACGTCCTTGTGTGAGTGTATATATATATATATATATATATATATATATATATATATATATATATATATATATATATATATATATATATATATATATATATATATCACAGGGTAGGATGGTTTGGCCATGGTATCAGTTTTGTTGTCTAAATGCAAAATATTTCTTCACATATGTAAGCAGTAAGCACATTAACAATGGGTGTGTACAAGTTTTAAACAAACAAGTATAAACTGGCAACAGCGAGAAAAAATGAAAAAGAACACAAGTAAAACACAAGTAGAAGCCATCATAGATGGACTCAAAGCAAGTACCTTTGTAAGCCTCTGAATGCGTGAAGCTGCAGCTTCATGCACTACAACAGTGTCAGATACAACTTCCAGCACATCCTCAACAAGCAAAGCGTACGTGCTCACCTGGAATTGTAGAAAATTTGCTGTGTAAAACTTTCTTCTCCATGGATTTAGTAACTATATAAGGCAGCTTGGTCCAGTCAGAAAGATCCTAGGCATATTACATAGTCATAACCATCATTCAACTATTAAATTTGTGAGTGTGAGTGAAAGGCCCATCTACCTACCAAACTTGATGGGATGATGGATACACCAAATGAATCAAGCTCAAGTGATTCCACAGCTCCTGAGTTCAAGTTGAAAGTGTATCCCCGCACCTATATGAACATGAGATGGAGATGAATGTAGGGGGGAAAAAATCCCATGGAATCTCAGAGCATGTGGCGATGCCGTTACACGAAGGATAGGCTTACCTTGCCAATACTTCGCCGTCCTGCTGTTACCACATTGTATCCTACCTATCAAAAAAAGAACTTCCAATTAGACAGAGAGATTTTTAAAAAATTGCAGAAAAGAAACTGAAGACAGACAGGAGAGTCAAGATGAAATTAATAACGGGAGATCCAAGCTTTCCATGACATGCAGCAATTCCAATTGTCTTCCCATGCCATTGCATCCATCTTTCAGAATTAGAAATATGATGAAGTTTCAAATGTAACTTAAAAAATGATGGCTCAAGCAATATATAGCGGCACTATAAACCCGAAGCCATAATCTACTCCACAAAGGAGTAACACAGCCCTAAAAAGAGTTAAACATGTGTTAATAGTAAATACACCATCTTTTAAAAGGACAAGGGGCTACAAATTTCAACTTCTTGAGGTCTTCACATCAAGGCATGATCTCATGAGCCTATGTGCATGACTAAATGTCAAACATTGAAATGGTATCTTACTATAATCAGCATGTACCTCTGATCAAAAAGAACAAAAAATCAGCATGTACCATAACAAATACTTTTCATGTTCGACAGATTTCCTCCACAACATTGTATAGTCAATTTAAGACCACATAAAGTACCCTAGTGTTGCAAAGTTCCCTCATGGCAGACCAATTACAGGAATTGCTTTACCTGTATACCAAACCAGCAGCTTTTGTTCTATATTCTTTGGCTTCAAACAACTTGATGAGCAAACCGACAGAAACAAGTAGCTACAAGTATGTAAGCTTTCATTTATTTTTATTTCCGAGGATCATTTACTCCCTGATATAATTTTATCAACTCAGACAGAGAACCAAACTTCTTTGTAAAAACAAATCAGTACCAGTCTCACGCGATTTATGAAATAACCAAAGACAACATGGTACTTGTCGGTTGGTTATCAGTTCAGTAAGATGCTGAAAACTAGATCCAACCATAAGAGCAGAATACCAGGGAGCTAATAGTGTAGCCTTTATATATTGTCAACAGACTCCCCCTGTTTCTCTCAGTAACTTTTATCTACATAAAAACACTGAGGAACCGTGAGTAGTTAAACATACCAACGTTTCCAGGCCAACCATATGGAAGTCATTTTCCAGCACACTCTCATCTGGGATTAGCACCACATCGCCAACCTAGAGATAATACCAGATCCTCAATAAGATTGCACAATGGTATTTTGATACAACAAATGCAAGGAGTAACTGCTAGAGATTTGGCCTATGTAGCACCGACACATGACACGACACGACACGCTGACAAGTAAATTTCAAAAATTGGAGGATGCGACACATTTGGTGACACATTTTAAAAAACATTGAAGCATACAATTATAGGAATAGAAACTAAAGAAAGTAAGGCTCTAAATCTAAATACACAACACCATACGTACCTAAAATTATATTTATCATTATATCATCCACAAAAGTATTCCAACGAAAAGCATTTCATTGGTGTCTTTCTAACCCATAAACCATCACCCATCACAAAATAGATACGACTTCCCTAAGTTCTAATTAGAACCTACTATTTCATTTCTCACAACTAGAAAGATTCATCATTCAGTGGTGGGGTGTTCCTAGAAAAGAAGGCGTCACCCAAGTCCGACTTGTTTTACGTGTGTCTGAAGCATTTTTTACAAGCATCCCCAAAGAGTCCAAACGGAAAACATTGAGAAAAATGGGACACTTTGAATTTGAGTGTCGGACTCGTGTCAAGAGAGTGTCGGTGTCCTATAAGTGGTGTACGTGCTACATAGGATTTGGCATTCACTGTTCTAGAAACTAACGCATTACATATGCATGATGAAAACATCAGACTTGTCCGAAAAAGATGAAACCATACATCTTTAACTGTGCCTACACAGAAACATCGCAAGATTCGGGGTACAAACACCATGCCACTGTCATTAACACTGTCACTTTGAGCAGTTTAGCTCACCATCATAGAACAAGGTGTAAGGCTGTCAAGTTTGTATTTATTTATTTTGCATAAAATTGCTAATGAAGGGCAAAAGAGTGAAAGTTCTCATGCCACCATTCTTCAAAAGAAAACAAAAAATTGACAAAAGCCAGGCGGCACATTTTTCTGCATTATTGTCAATGGTAACAGATAAGGAAAGACAGACAACAACTACATGAGGAATATCAGAATCACTCTGTGCATAGAGAGAAAGCAATTTTTCCATGAATGTTTACCTGACTAACATCCTCCAGAAAAAACCTTTCTGATTCCCCAGAAAGCAAGTTTGGCCGCAGCTCTACCACCAATACCACCCACTAGGAAGCACAACAAGGGGAAAACAATATCAAGTTAAGTGCCAACTTGCAATTGACAAACTCTAAGTCTCTAACATACAAAAGCAAACTGCAGTTTAAATTAGTGTCACGGAGTTGGAAAATCACGTGGCAACAGAGTCCCTAAGTACTGCACTTCATCGGAGCAGTAGAGATTGGCTCATTTATAACATGAATTTATATGTTTTGTTTTCACTATTATCGGTCGACTGGCAATAGCCATTGAGTCTCAAATTTCATAGGTATATTACATTACCCACAATTCAATATCCATGGTGTTTTGCTATTAATTGAAGATGAGAATGTATATGCTGAACTCACAGATACAGTGTCCACCCAAAGCTGTGAGACAAAGCCTAGGCTAAGAGCAGATTGGATGCTTATGACTTGCTTTGCCAACATGTTTGATCTCTTCATCAGTTGTCTACCCCTCCTCACATTTCGGTCCCCATTTCGCCGCTCTAATTCCTCCAACTTCTCATCACACCCTTCTTCACTTCTAACCAAATCCTCATCCTTCAACCTCTCAATAAAATCGACACCAGACGAAACCGACGGCTCATTAATTCGAGCATCCACCTTTGTTTCATTACCCACATAAACCCTGTTTTCGCTCTTCGATTTCTCTTTCCCACGTTTGAGGTCAATTTGCTGTTTTCCTCGCTCCTTAAGCCCTAGTTCCCCACTAAAGGCTGTTCGAATCGAATTTCGACTAGTTTCCATCGAATTTGTCGATTTCGCTGAATTGGCTTCGTCTTCATTGGATCCGAAACAAGCACGGGTAAATTGTGAACCCCCATTTCTAGGGGTCGAAATCCGTAGCGTGCGCCCAATTGCGGATATGCAACTACCAAACTTGGAATTGGGCGATACTGTAATGGAATAAGGTAAAAGGAAAGTTTTTGAAGATACGGGATCACACATGGTGAAGAAAGGGCCTAATGTTTTGCTAGGGTTCCAAAAGCTGGACTAAAACACGTACTCCTAGTCCTATGGAGTTGATGGTTTTGAATTCATGCAAGGAAAACAGGAGTTTGAGGAAAGCTATCGCCGTCGAGCATCAGTACCTACGCCGGTGGTGCTTCAGAGCTCCGTCGCTGCTGAGATGGTGACTATTTAGCTCTCCCGGGAAAAATTCCTGTCCAGTCAATTATTTCCAAAGTTTTTTTTTTCTAAAATTTCGGCAACACTATCACAAAAAAAAAAAAAAAAGAATTTCGGAATTCTTTAATAAACTGAGATAAACCTTTTCCTCATTCTTATAGTTTATATTCTGCTTAATTATTTATTTTTTTTAATTTATAATACTTTTTATATGTAATATGAATTTTAGTATTTGATAAATTTTAATTAGTTAGACAAAATGTTCAAAGTTGTATTAAATATATGAATTAAATGATAATTATTTTTATAAGCAGCACGTATATCAAAATTGAACAAATAAATTTAGACGGATGTAGTAAATTCTTTATCAGTGTTAAAAATTATGAGACTTGTCGGATTCATGTTGTTATTATAGAGTAAAAAATTAGTCAAGGTGTATAAAATTGACTCGAACATCTAGTCTAGATATATAAGAAAATTGGATGAGGTGCGTTGCCAATACATGGTAATCAAATGTTGACCCCCAAAAATACACGACCACCCAGCGAGAAAATCAGTAATTTTATGGGTACTGACGGGTTGATACAAAGATACCAATTCTTTGTGTGTGATTCGCTCACACATGATTCAAGATGCTCGTTTTATGAAAATCATATAACACATCAGTTTAATTGGATATTGGTAAGTACTGATTAATCCATCCAATTTTCGGTTCACAATTTTAAGCTGCAAATATTGAACTAATTAATCAAACACCTATCGATATCCGGATGAACTAATATTTCATTTGCAAAGTAGTAAAATTTATTTCTTTTAAAAAATACACATCTCGTATCATTATGTGGAATCAACATCAAAGATGCTAACTTTTAAAAGTAATCTTTTGAGTGGTCTTGAAAAAAATCAACTCCATTGAACTGTCTAACTTTCCAAAAATGAGAATCCTAAACTCTGAATAAAATAATTGAATGTTTTGATTAAGCACTTATAGTTATTTAAAACTAATTTTTAACTAAAAAAGTATGTTTACATTGATGAACGATTCAAATAATTTGGGTATGATATTTGGGATGGGCCTAAAAAACGTGTACACTAACTGTATTTTTTTTTACACAT
The DNA here is from genome assembly GCA_025413875.1 of Rhododendron molle. Lineage (NCBI taxonomy): Eukaryota > Viridiplantae > Streptophyta > Magnoliopsida > Ericales > Ericaceae > Rhododendron > Rhododendron molle. The sequence continues at coordinate 52,183,187 of CM046392.1, forward strand.
ATGTACACTATAGGTACTCAATGATATGTTACATACGTACCCATGTTTTTTTTTTTTTTTTGGGAACAGGATATGTACCCATGTTATTTTCGTTCAAAAAAAGGAATATTCGAATTTGGTCCAAATCCAATCAGCAAACCAAACCCAAAAACAAGGAATTCCGTTAGATTACTACTCCTATTTAGCTTCTAAAAGCAACTCCTGCGATCTCGCCACGTTGTAGCATCAACTTTCAGCGTCAGTTTTGAACAATATATTTTTTAGAACAATAATTTTTAGGCATATTTATTTTTCTATGGACTTCTGGTTCCAGCTTTGTGCTGTTGCGTGCGCCAATTATTTAGTATTTTTTGCAAATTAAATATCGTCACTGCACAATATCGGGTCACTTCTCGTTTCTTAATCATCAAATAAAAATGAATGATATAATCTCTTTTTCATAATTAAGAGTATCACGTAAACAACACCACGTGGTACCCGACCCCGATAAAGCGGAATAACTATTCTATTACTTGTGCATGTATATGAGGTTTGCGCGAACACAAACGGAGTACGTCTTCTCAACATTAAAAACAAGTTAAAACATTCTTCGCCTTCCCCGTCTTTCCACGACCTCTGCTGTGCCGCCTCCTCCTCCTCCCCAAGGTAAAAAGATTTCAATCTCTTTCCCTTTTGGTTCCCTCTTTTTGATGTTCGTTTTCAACTCGTATTTCTCTCCGTTTCTGAAGGCTGAACAACGAGGACAATGAGAACGCAAAAGTAAATAAGAGAAGTGCTAAAACTTTAGAAAAACTGGGTTTTTTTTGTTGTCTTCTCTATATGGGTTGAGAGTTTTTTTTTTCTGGGCTAGCTACCAAGCATGCTCCTTTCTGTTGTCCTTGTGTTCGATCAGTTGTTTACGCCTTTTTATTTTGTTGATGCATGCTAGCTTGTTATTTACACCATGGGATCTAAAGTTATGTTCAAAGTCTATGCTGTTTTGGTCTGTGTTGTGGTAGAGATTTCTGAAACACGTCTAGCTACGATGTTTGATCTGATGTTCCCTTATCATTGACTTCTCATCAGGAATTCATTAAACGGGGGTCATCCAAGTTATCCAACCAGTCATGATTGATTTCGAGTTTTTAGCGTACAAGATTGTTAAAATCAACTTCCATAGATACACCGTAATTAATATGATTAAATTTCGTATAACACGAACACTTTTAGACTTGCCAAAATTACGTGTATAACCGAAAGATGAGAACATTAATACGATAGGCAACGGCAGGCCCAGTTTATGCCGTTTTAAATCAAAGCAGACCCAAGAAAACGCAAGTTTAGCAGCTTTAGCCCATGGGCTCGTCCTTGTTCGAAATTGGACTTGATATATTGACCATCGATGTGCAAATGGGACTTCAAGTGTTTATCTTTCTAGGATTTGGTCCTGGTATAGACTACAGACACGATAAAGTTACATGTCACACAATATTGAGGAATTTCGCGTAAAATGTGAAGTAATCCATATGCTTTGTTGGATTTTTACACATGAAAAGTAGACTTTGACAAATAACATACTTTATGAATGCGTTGTGAACACTTTGTTTATAACTTTGTTTTTGTCATTATTTGCAACTATCTAAGCTGAGAATAGAGAACATCTGCGACGTATTATTTGCAACTACGCTAAGGTAGTATGTTTAATGCCAAGAATAGAGAACTATGTAGGCTGAGCCCCTTTTAAATTTTAACCCTGCCCATTCTTTTAGTAGTTTTTCCATTATTTTTGGTTTACAACTAAGTCAAATAAGACTTCCCATCACTTTGGTTTGGTTGTGTTGATGATTTATGTTTAACTGTTATTTGTCAGTCTAACCGCCACTGTGTTTTGTCTTTACTAGTAAGGACCTGATTAGCATCTTTCCTGTTGCGTTATGACTTGTCTGATAGTGCACCATATGGGTATGTGGAAATAATGGCTGGCGCTTACCTATTACCAATTTACCATACCTTTCTATGCGAACATCTTATATATGCTCTATTCATATGAATGTTTTGTAATAAGCTGGAATGTGTGTACATTAGTTTATGTATGGGCTTATCTGATGCATTTCTTACCCCTGTAAATGTTGCTTTGGTAGAGCTGTAACACTATCTATGTAGTACTTGTTGTTTCACACGTTAATTATAAACTTGATATGGACGAGTACAATTAGCAATGCATTTTCACAGATGTCTAATTCTGTTGTACTTGTTCTTGAATAACAGATAGATAGCCAGATGTTAATGAATTCAAGAACCAGCGTAGAGTCTGTTGTTTCCTGTAAATCGGGAAACAAGAACGACTTCTTCTTCTGGATTTCCGTCTGTCTACTGTCAACGTTCTTCAAGACTCCAACTGTGAACCTGAACTGTCAAAGGGCTCCTGCAGCAGTACACCAGTTGGAGCCCCATTTAAAGAGTTTCATCCATAAGCAGCGATCCACATTTGACTACCTGCATCAGTCATTTGGTAATTGGGCAGTATGGTTTCCTCACAGTTACCTATCCTTACCAAAGCCCAGACGTCCTTCCAAAACTACCTAATTTTGCCATTAACCATTCCTGATGCTGTTCCCTCCGATAACGATGACTTTGACTTTTGTGATATATATGGTCCTTTACCAGCTCAGGCCTCAGCTGAAGTAAGTCATGCGGATTTTGAGAATTTACTGCCTCAAACAGAGGTGACCGAGCTTATCTATGATGACCCAGTGGTCATTCACAGCCGATCACATTCTTTGGTTGGTCCCACCACTTGTGTCAGTCAATCTATGAAACTGAGCAAGCTCACCATACGTAAGACAGAGGATCCAGTGGAACTTGTGGAGAGTGTCAGGCACGAGACCGTGAAAGTTGTTCATGAACTTTTGGTTGATAATCCGATTGCCAAGGGGTCTCTTGAATGTGGAGATGATAATTCTGTTAAGGTCCAGAATGTGGGACTTGAAGATTTTGAGGTCCTGAAGCTTGTTGGTCAGGGTGCATTTGGAAAAGTCTTTCAGGTGCGAAAGAGGGGCACTGCAGAAATATATGCAATGAAGGTAATGCGCAAGGATAAGATATTGGAGAAGAATCATGCTGAATATATGAAAGCAGAGAGGGATATTTTGGCCAAGATACAACATCCATTCATCGTCCAGCTAAGATACTCATTCCAGGTAATTTTAAGCTCAGCAATAGTAAAATGCTTGACATTTTCTATTTTGTGTGTTTTGTCCCTATCACTAGCTTCCTATTGGCCTCAAACCCAACCTGATTTTTGAAATTCGGATTTTTTTCGTTGTATACTGAAGTAACGTACATCAGCCAATAAGTTTTTTTGGGTAATGACATTAGCCAATAAGTTCCCAGGAGCAAGACAATGAAATTTATTTGCTTATTTTGTCGATTACTTAAGTACATATACAAACGAAATTTACATCTTTATAAGCTGCAGACGAAATATCGACTTTTTCTTGTGCTGGACTTTCTGAACGGGGGACACCTATTTTTTCAGCTCTACCACCAGGGACTTTTCAGGTAAGTTCTGTCTTTCTGCTTTAGACATTTCTCTGAGAATCCTAAGTATGCACGGCTAACTAACTCTCACAATGCGTTTCAGAGAGGATCTGGCGCGCATTTATATGGCTGAGATTGTCTCAGCTGTGTCTCACCTGCATGCTAATGGCATAATGCACAGGGATCTTAAACCCGAAAATGTCCTACTGGATGCAGATGGTCACGTACTCTCTCTCTCTCTCTCTCTCTCTGGCTATGCAAAATTGTAACTTTAGTTCCCATCTAATTTATTCTTGGTTTTAGGCCATGTTGACTGACTTTGGCGTGGCAAAGCAATTTGATGAGAAAACAAGATCAAACTCCTTGTGCGGAACTGTAGAATATATGTCACCTGAAATTGTTCTTGGGAAGGGCCACAATAAGGCTGCAGACTGGTGGAGCATTGGCATATTGTTGTTTGAGATGCTCACCGGGAAGGTTAGTATCTGACATTTACTTCTTGTCAATATAGCAGGTCATAGTTGTGTATCGCAGTGAATGGCTTTTGTGAAAACTTGTTGACTTGCGGTTTAATCAGTTCCTACAAGTTTTTCGTTTTGTAGTTGCTTCAACGGCAGTGAATAAACCTTAAAATCATTTAAACAAAAAAAAATAGCCAGGATTAGTCGAAGGTGCACTAGGAAAATCCATTTGCATTACCCTTTTTTTGGCTGGGCCATTTGCATTATGTTACTCTACTGCTTTGCTTTCTGCTGACGCAGCCTCCATTTACTTGCGGGAACCGTGAGAAAATTCAACGAAAGATAGTAAAGGAAAAAATCAAGCTACCATCATTTTTGACTAGTGATGCGCATTCTTTATTGAAAGGGGTAAGTATCTGAATATCTCCGACTATAATTTATTTCCACAATCCCTCCAACCTAGAGGAATGTGGAATTTGGTCCTATCTGAGTTGGAGGGATTCTCAGATACAGTTTGGCAATGTTTTCTTATACTTTAAATTGTTACGTAGTAATTTCTTGTCATTCTTTTAGCTTCTACAAAAAGAGCCAAGCAAGCGGCTAGGCAGTGGACCAATGGGGAGCGAGGAAGTAAAGCGCCATAAATGGTTCCAGCCGATCAACTGGAAGAAATTGGAGGCAAGGGAGATCCATCCTAGTTTCCGCCCTCAAGTTGCTGGAAAACACTGTGTTGCCAACTTTGACACGCGCTGGACCGAAATGCCACTTCAGGATTCTCCAGTGTCCAGTCCGAAAGCAAACAGCAACCACTTCCATGGCTTTACTTATGTGAGGCCTACAGCCTCCCCTCTTCAGATGAATAATCCAGTTTGTAGTGTAGCTTCTGCAATCTAGGGTTTCCGGAAGGCATTGACTGTGATGGTTTATTTAGGATCCTAATGCTGGATATAACATTATTACACTTCAATTGGCTAATGTTGCCAGAGAAGGTAAACTAATGTGTTGGACAACCAACCCTTCAGTGATGAATTATCATGGTAGTAACAAAGTGCTTCTTTCCACAACATTTCAATAGTTGCCTTGATTTCTAGGAGTTGTTGAACACAAATCCCTTGGATTCTGTGGTAACAATTGGGCTCAATTTTTCTTTTCTTCTTAATGCCATTGTGAGAAGTAATTGTATGTTAGTATTAAACTATAACACGACATTAGTCATTGTTAAACCGTCCTCTTTCTGGTTTAATCTTTGGACTTGGGAGTTGGGATTTTGTTATCCTCCTGATATTTGCAAATTACGGGCCAAAATTTTTTTTTACTATTTCATCTTTCAGGGGCATCAATGTCTTTTCAGTTTTCCATAAAACATGAAATACTTGTTTTTCCTCTCACCACAAATTCCCACCTCAATTCAGGATAAACCAAAGGATTGACGTGGGAAAAAACCATCCTTTTGCTGGCACTCTCTTTGGAGTAAAGCACTTCCCTCGCGCCATAACCTGTCTTTCTTGATGAGTATCCATGGCTTCTCTGCTATCCTCAACTGCAACTACTCTCCCACATAATAATCACAATTACAAGCCCACTTTCTTCTCTCCAACAAGAATAATCAGCACCCATTTCCAGAGAACCCAAGTGAGGTGCAATGCATTTCTCGACGACATACCAGAGAATTTCCTCAACAACACTCTTCATTTCGACCAATCACTCTCTCTACTCCCAGTTTTTCGATCCGGGTATGCGCAGTTTCAGAGGGCTACCGCGGAATTACCGGAGGTGGAGAAGTGGGGGATTCTTGTTTTTGGTGGGTTTATTTGGATTTACTTGACTGCTAGGCCAGGAGTTCTAATTGGTGCTATTGATTCGTATATTCTCGCTCCTCTGCAAATTGGGTTGGACAGTTTGTTGGGGAGGAGGGGCTTAAAGAGTAGTGATTTTCTGATTGGGGATAGATTGGGAGAAGGTTCTTTCGGTGTTGTTTATGCAGGTGTGATTGTGCCAAAGAATATGAGTGTTGAAGAGACACTACCAAATAGTGGTCGGCGAAAAGCCGCAATGAGGGATGGACAGTTCAAGCAGAAAGTTATTCTCAAAAAGGTAAACTGTGACATTTGATCATAACTCTTCCTTGTTCTCATTTTAAACATCATTTGTCCGTGACATATGATCATAACTTCCTTTTTATCGCCGTTTGATCATAACTTAAAAGACCATATTTTCTACTTACTGCCCAATTTTATCTCATCTGATATATTTCATTGAGACATTGTGGACTGGTATTCCTTGTTGATTTGTTCGTTTTTCGATCTGCTAATATGTGACAATCGATTTCTATGGTTCATTCTTGAAATGCACCCATTGCCTTCTATTTTGCTTTCTTGATAATATGACTCATATGAGAAAAGTACTGGTTGGGAGCTATAGCCCTAGCCACTGGGTAGGATCGCCTTACATAGATTCTTTTCATTGACATGTATTCTAATAGCCCACTTCCAATTATTGAACCTAAAGTTGTTGCTTTCATATGTTCGCCTTGCTTTACATTTTTTGCTCGATGTGTTTTTGTCTTTTGTATTTCTACTTTGATGCGGAGGTAGTTATTATGCGCTGTTACACGATCTACTTTCCTCTATGTGTTTTTGTCTTTTGTATTACTACTTTGATGGAGGTAGTTATTCTGCACTGATCCACGATCTACTTTCCAAATCATATAGTTGCGAGAGACATCAAAATCAAAACATAATGAAACTTGAATCCAATAGAAGAATTCCTTTATGTCGTTTCATTTTTGTTGTATCACTATGCTTATGTTTTTTTGTTCTTGAATTTTTTTAAGAGACCGCCCTGTCTTTCTGACATTTGAATGGATTATTTATATTGCTTAAGTATGAAAGTTATCAGGTGAAGGTTGGAGTTCAAGGTGCTGAAGAATGTGGTGACTTTGAGGAATGGTTCAACTATAGGCTGTCAAGAGCAGCTCCTGAAACCTGTGCCGAGTTCCTTGGAACTTTTATTGCTGACAAAACAAATGCGCAATTTACAAAAGGCGGTAAATGGCTTGTATGGAAATTTGAGGTACTAAATCTTTATGCGTGTCCTATCAATTTCCATAAATCCTTTCTATACTGCATACGGAACTTATACAGAGAAATCATATGTGACAGGGAGATCTAGACCTTTTGGATTACATGAAAGATCGCAAATTTCCTTTGAACTTGGAGTCGGTCATGTTTGGTCGTGTTCTGCAAGGACTGGACTTGATTAAGCGAAACGCATTAATTATCAAGCAAATTATGCGCCAGATTATTACTTCGCTCAAGAAAATCCATGACACGGGTATCGTTCACCGAGACATAAAGCCATCAAACTTAGTGGTAACAAAGAAGGGACGGATTAAGCTCATAGATTTCGGGGCAGCCACAGATCTTCGGATTGGCAAGAACTATGTACCCAACCGCGGCTTGCTTGATCCTGACTATTGTCCCCCAGAACTGTATGTACTCCCAGAGGAAACACCTAATCCACCGCCCGAGCCTATTGCTGCATTCCTCTCTCCCATTTTATGGCAGGTATCACTCTACTCTTACCATTTTCGTTTTGGAGGTGAACTCCTCAACTCTTTATGCCTTCTAGGAAGTGGAACCTAAAAACAACATTACTTATGTGGATAAAAGAAAAAGGAGAGTGAGAGATCCATCTCAGATCACTTGAAGTAGATCCTATTTGGTTTAATTGCAGGGCAACTAAGCTATGGGGCTTCTGAACTTCCTCAAATGATTGTCTATCTAATATCACAAGGCTTTGTGGGGGTGTTGTTCTTATAATCATTTTTGCGAAACACCTATAAGAAATATTTTTGACCAATAGTTTTCCAAACTTCTGCTACATACACATTTTGGAAAACAACCAACGTTTTGGAAAATTTCGTAAAAATCCTTTCGAATTGTCCAAAACGATTACCCCCAGAAAATTATTAAGATTGGAAAACGGTGAACTTTTTGTTTTCAAAACCAGTTTCTAAGGTAAGTTCTGTAATATCAGCAACCAAACAAGGTGCAAATATCTGGCTATAACATCCCTCCACTGTTGTATTTATGGCAAAGGGTCGTTTGGCTTGACAAAGCTTGTTCGACTTAGCTATTGCTACTGCACATGGCTAGTTCAAGTTCCTTTTCCACAACACAGTAAAAGAAGCCTGATTCAAGTATATACTCATGCGTTTTCATTGTACTTTCAGTTAAACAGCCCTGATCTGTTCGACATGTACTCTGCTGGGATTGTACTTATGCAAATGGCAATACCAACATTAAGGTCAGCTGCAGGATTAAAGAATTTCAATACAGAATTAAAGACAGTTGGCTACGACCTGAAGAAGTGGAGGGAGAAAACTCGGATGAGGCCTGACTTAAGCATTCTTGATCTTGATTCGGGTAGAGGGTGGGATTTGGCCACAAAGCTTATTTCAGAGAGAGGTTTCCTGCGAAGGGGGCGCTTATCTGCTGCAGCTGCTTTGAGGCATCCTTATTTCTTGTTGGGTGGTGACCAGGCAGCCACAGTTCTCTCAAAGCTTAGCTTAACCAAGTAATGGGTTAATGTGAGTAGAAATCTCTTCACCTTATGGTTATGGAATTTTCTGCTCAAGTATTTATAGTTGTTACTGGAGAGAGAATCAAGTCCCATTCCATGTATACGAGGATGAATCTATTTTTTCATCACAAAAGAGACCAATTGTCTTCTAAAATGGCCAAGGAAATGCAATAGCATGGCACTAACCATGTTGTAATGATGATTTCGGATGAGGAATCTTTGTCTGAAATATATTACCAAAAACCTGCAACGACTTACGAATACATGAAAGCCATAACTTCAATTCCTTCATTGTATGATAAATGTGCTTTCAAAATTTCATATATACATACATGCTATGTGAAAGTATAATCATTCTTCTATACATCACCCACACTATTCAAAGATCATCATGGTAGATGAAAGTCTCTAAAGGATGCTTCTTCTTGCAACCCCAGTGGCATTTCCAAGAACAAAAGGAGTTGAAGGTCGTAAGCCTTTTGGAGTGGAGAGATATAATGTCGGAAGTTGAAGGAGACTTTGAAAGAACAATTGCATACCCATCGTCCATGTAATCTGTCCCTTCAGGAAATAGTTGCCACAGAAGGCTTCCACCCCCACTCCCTCCTTTTTTAGTGGAATTCAAGAGGGTCTTGTACACTGTACTGAAAAGGGTGTTCCGGAATGATGTATTGTACCCTGTGTCTTTTGAAGATACACCAAACTCGCCAAACACAATTGGCATGCCAAGGGCATTCTCGGCATCTTCAATGTGGGATTGCATCCATGCCTTGACAAATTGGATATGAGCATCGGAAATTTCCTCCGAAATCCTTCAATAAAACACACATTTCATAGTCTAACACACATTTCATAGTCTAATCAGTAGCTGTGGTGCCATATAAGTGATAAAAACGAAGAGGGAAATCTATACAACATTCTTATTCAACTAATGTCAATAACATGCTACATTTACTGAAATGAATCCACAAGTCATGCCAAGAGAAGAGACCATGTATGCATACTCAAATTCATAATGCACTTTGTACAAATTCGAACACATACTCAAATCCATGTCTAAATCAGAAGCGTTCAAGTATTGATATTAATCCAAAGTTAGGACATGAGATTTTCATTCTGTGAGGAAATTTTAATGAAGAATGCTTACCAACTATCTGCATAAATATGAGCTGAAGCAAAATCAACACCAAGAACCTGATGGTTCCTGATAAAGTCAGTTCCAACTTGTTGAGCGAATGTATTTGGGTTGAATTGAACCCTGTTAGGTGTCGAGGGACCATAAAATCCTTCCAGCCCGATCTCCACTAAATGTTTTGGATCGATGCTCTTCACATAGACTGCCATTTCCTCTATCCATGCCTACAAACCAACCACATCAATTTTACAGGAAAAATAAGTGTTCTTCAGAGAAGATATCTCCTTAACTGTATGGTATAACAAGTACAAGCACAGGACACGTATTATTAATTTTATTCTATTTGCTACTCGTGTACAAGTTTGACTATTGGATAACATATCCCTGAAACTTCATATAAAACCCTAGCTGGCAATAGAGAAGTGAACATACCTGCAGTTTATCCCCGGAAGGATCCGAGGCACACCTTGGCTCATTCATTAGCTCCCACGCGAATATTGTTGGATCATCCTTGTAAGTAATGTTAGTGAGTGTATTCACTCTATTAAGCACTTTCTGCAATCCGAGAGAGAGAGAGAGCTGCAATTAGACTTCACAATGAAAACACAAGTTGTAGTGATCTAGCAATTTTCGCATACCTAGGAAGCAAAGACATCATGAAGAATGTTGAATGTTGTATTAGACCCTGACACTCGTTGGACATTGTGTCAGACACTCACCCAAATGTGTCTCATTATTTTTTTAGTTTAACAAAAGCAGAAACTCTTCCACACACTTGAGGGACACAAATTTCCATTGCTTAACATATATGATATAAAATGCTTGTATAGAAAGAATAACTTGGGGCATGATAACCAAATCAGAACCATGTAACTTTATACCGTTTCATACCTCATCCTATAGGCTTATTAGTGCCAGGAAGTTGTGCTGGAAGATACAGGTCAAATATGTATTGAATGATAGACTAATTTTACCTAAATTTTGTACCCTTTATCTATTATTATCATAGAATGCAATTGCTATCCTCATGATAAATTCTCTTAGCTTATGGTATGACCTCCTTAATTTTATCTAGAGCTATGTTGCATTTTTTGACTAAACCATTCATGCAAACTACATATAAGGAATGCATGTTTATATATCAACGTGCCCTCAAAGAGTCGTGTCCTACATTTTTTTTGAAAAAAGTGTCAGGCACGTCCATTTCATGTTCATCCGAGGTACTTGTACTCATACCAAGACCTCAATATTGCAATGTAATTGACCGAAGATGCCTATGACAAGCTCAGAAGGAGCTAAGAACATGCCTTAACATGGGCCTTGTAGTAGTTTTTTACAGTTGGATGACTGAAGAAGTCATCATCTGAAGTCAAATTGAAGCCAGCAGCTTTACCCCATTTCACGTACTGAGCCTTGCCGCCATAGTCATCCCAGTTGTTAGTTAATGACAATATGAGCCTGATCTTGTACTTCTTTGCTTCACTGACCACAAAATCCAAGGCCTGCAATTCCATTCTAAATCTAAATTGAGATACAGGGTAAATGCTTATTAATTACCAACATCTACAGTCATTGTTCATGATGCATTAGACATGTATACAGTAGTATAACCAAGTAAGCGATAGGCTTAGGCTAGATTGCAATTACTACTGGACAACCAGCTTTCTGTAGGAAGTTGGAAAACAGTAAAGCATTGACTCTTTCCTATCTGATTGTGTTTTCAGAGTCACTTTTGTAGAAAATAGCGAGAAACTGATTATTTTCATATCTAGTTCCTTCAAAGCGGGAATAGTTTTTGATGATTGTACAGATTTACTATTGATTTCCACACACACACACACACACAAAAAGAAGGTTCTATTTCAAAAAATCCTAGAAAATAACTTCAAAAAATCAGAATTAATAATGAAAACACCAACCAAGGTTGAATAGCAAAAATATGTACAAATTCCATACCCCACTATTATCATTCTTCCATAAGGGTGTTGCTTATTATTGAACCATTGAGCCTAAAGAACCGAAGATGACATGTCACATGCCATTTTGTGAAACAAAGCACCATATGACGAAATTGAAACATAAAACTAGTTTTATATGTATATTTTCAAGATATATGCACGTGTTTATGTGTAGTAGCACACTTAATTTCATAATTATGCAAAATATAACAAAATATAACAAAATTATTTTAGTTTCAGAAGGGGGCACATGCCCCCCTTTCCCTCCGTCCCTGCGTGTAAGGGCATTAAGATTTAAAACCGAGAGAATCACCTTGAAAACTTCTTCATCATAAACGGATGGCGATTTTTGAAGAGCTTGCCATTGGCCATCATTGAAAGCCCAAGTACGGCCAACCGTTAGACCCACAGAAGATGCTTGTTGGAATACTTCAGTGACTTTTCCCCTTGTAGATTGATCCACAGCAAATACCATCAACCAGTATGTGTTGAATCCGTTAACATAAAAAGGTTGGTCATTAACAACGAACTGGTTCCCCTTTTTCTGCACCATGGTCCATGCATCATCTTCCATTTCACCAATTTCACAAATCCTACAATACATGATTTAAAACATTACATCATTGTAAACCGGTGTGTATACCAAGAAAATACTTCAATTCGAGTAAGGATGAACTTTCGCATGAGTACCCATGGTTTATGCTAAAATATGCTAATTCACCATCTGATCTATCCAAATTTTCATACCCATTGACACTGAAAACAAGGTAACTCAAATTTTCAGCAACGAACACAAGGCAAAACAGCATATATATGCTGTCCCAAAAGATTGTTTTGAATCGAAACTTATGCTCATCGGCACCCATGGTTTGAGTCAACAGGACAATTCAAAACAATCGTTCGGAAAAACATATATATGCAAATGGAGATCCTAGTTTCGCTGCTACGCAGGAAACAATTTTGTGAACCAAAAGAGAAGTTTCATGATGGGGACCCTGCTAACTTCAAAGCAAAGAATATGTTCCTTGTTATCACTTCATTGCATGCTGTTCAAGCAATGATACAGATATGAACAAGTAGTGGGAATGAAGTACTCTTCGATCTCACCACCTTATTTTTCTTTTTGTCATTCCGATCTTACCTTCTTTTCGGTGATTAAGGTACGCAGTTAGTTGGGAACTACTCGAACCATCTAACAGAGACCTAACCATGCCTATGGGCTATGGCTGAATTGTTGGCAATTGCACATTTTCTATGACATTTAATTTGTGGATATTAGATTTGTAAGGTTCAGATGTCTCATTCACTCCATAGTACACTCGGCAAACATCAAATTAAGGAAAAGGCCCTACTCCCTTCTGGGTCCTTGGCTTCAAAGCGTAACAATACTCAGAAAGTGAGTCTGTGACGACGACAATTCAGAAATATAGAGTTGCATCACAAATTCATCACCACCATTCCAAGATTATACAAAACATACATATTCTTAAACTGCCACCTTTACATCGATACAAGTTAATTAGGTAGTGGCCTATACCTAGGGGTTTACCTGCTTACGTCTCTTCCCATTGCATCCAAGTCTTCTTCACATTCCATTGCCGATTTTCCTTTGAAGAATCAAGAATGGGACTGCGTCGGAATAACAAGTTGAGAGGGAGAACGAAGGTGGTGTCTGCTGAGAGAGAGAGAGAGATGCCCTTCTGGTTACCCACAAGTAGACACCAGCCACCGCAGATGCACTGCCAGTGTGCCACCGACAGCCCTTGGAAGATAAATTGTCAACTTGGATATAAATTTAACCAGTTTTATATTGAATAAAGTGGAATCTTGGTGGGAAACAAAATTGTTTGGTAGATATGTCCAAGTTAGGGATCACCGTCTCTGCCGATCCGTCCGTATCTAATCCGTTATTCATTCCAAACCGATCAGATTTTTCGAATATCGGAGTGAATTAGGATTTTTTTTCAAAAAAAAATTGGGGATCAGATCGAATTCGAAGGTAAGTCTGCCTAGATCGAATTCGAAGGTAAGTCTGCCTCTATCTGATCCATCTCTGAATATCCGACTATATGAATACCTCTTATTTTTAGGGTTAATTAATAGTCAGTCTCCTACCAAACCGATTTCACTTCACACAACCCTCCTCTTCCCTACCCTCGACCATTAGTTCTCCCTGTTCTCTCTCTCTCCTCCCCATCCCCCTCCCTCTCTCTCTAAAAAAACCCTCCGGCAGTGGAGAGACGCAGCAATCTTCCCTAAGGAATGCGGCAACGAGACTCCCTCCCATGTTAGTTTTATTTGTTTTTTTTTTTTCAATTTGTTAGTTTTTTTTTTTTATCGAGTTCCAATCTGGTTTTTTTTCTTTTTCCAAATTCAAATTCGGATATTCGATCGGATCTTCGTTCCCCGTTCGGAGCGGGATGGAGGACAAAAATATAATCCTTTCAGAGAGGATTTGGAGGGTGGGTGAAGAGTTTAGATTCGGATTCGGATATTGCAATATCCGCCTCCCATCCGATCCGTTCCGTTGCCATCCCTAGTCCAAGTATAACTGAAGCCAAAGATAAGGCTAATGCTACGGACATAGACATATGTGGATCTCACGTGCCTCACACATTAGACGGTTTCAGACATATCTGGATTTTGATTTGTCCACGAACATCTAGCTCCGTAGCATTTTTGCGAAACAGAAAATAAGAAACTGAACAGTATCTTGGTTATTTTCTTTCTTCAGCGAGGTTAAGAAAATATAAAGACAAAAAATATAAACAACATTACTTGTGTGGATAAAAAAGAAAAGGAAAAGGAGAGTGATAGATCCATCTCAGATCACTTGCAGTAGATGATCCTAGTATTTGGTTTAATCGCAGGGCAACTTAGCTATAGGGCTTCTGGAAGCAATTCTGAAATGATTATCTAAAGGATATCACAAAGGCTTTGTGGGGGTGTTGTTTTTATAATCATTTTTGCAAAACACGGTAGTATAAGAAATATTTTTAAACATTGTAATATTCTTCCAAACTTCTGCTACATACACATTTTGGAAAACAACCAACGTTTTGGAAAACTTCGCAAAAAAACTCTTTTCGATTTGTCCAAAACAATTTCCCCTAGAAAATTATTGAGATTGGAAAACGGTGAACTTTTTGTTTTCATCAAAACCAGTTTCTAAAGAAAGTTCAGTAATGTCAGCTACCATGCAAGGTGCAAATATCTGACTATAACATCAATCAGCAGCTCTGCTGTTCTGTTGATGGCAAAGGGTTCGTTCGGGCTTGACAAAACTTGTTTGACTTATAACTTGTTCGGTTTGGATTTTGACGGGGGTTTTTCAAAACCAAAATAATGAGAGAGAGAGAGAGTGTGTGTGTATTGAATACCGTGCCCAGGAATCTTCTTTCAGCTCAACAGCCCTGATCTATTCGACATGTACTCTGCTGGGATTGTACTCATGCAAATGGCAATACCAACATTAAGGTCAGCTGCAGGCATAAAGAATTTCAATACTGAGGTGGTAAGACTTTTAGAAAAAAAAGTCTGATTTTGTCCTTCTTTGAATTTTTTTTTGCATTTGTTCATTTCGTGCCAAATTTTTTTGACTTTTTGATTCGTTGACTTTTTTTACTTGAAAGTGGTTCCTATTCAAAATATTTTTACTTATCCGATTTGTCTCGTCGAGATGAATCAAAAAGTCAAAAAAATTGGCGCAAAACGAACAAACGCAAAAAAAGTCAAACAAGGACAAAACCAAAAAGGTAAAAAAAAGCTGTTAGTGGAACAGGGTCTGAATTGAAGACAATTGGATATGACCTGAAGAAGTGGAGGGAGAAAACTTGGTTGAGGCCAGAGTTGAGCATTCTTGATCTGGATTCGGGTAGAGGGTGGGATTTGGCCACAAAGCTTATTTCAGAGAGAAGTTTCCTGCGAAGGGGGTGCTTATTTGCTGCAGCTGCTTTGAGGCATCCCTATTTCTTGTTGGGTGGTGACCAGGCAGCCACAGTTCTCTCAAAGCTTAGCTTACCAAAGTATGGGTTGATGTGAGTAGAAATCTCTTCACTTCCTTAATCCTCCTTGTGCTTATGAAATTTTTTTCGCTCAAGTATTTGTAGGAGAAAGAATCAAGTCCCATCCCATGTTATACGCAGATGAATCTATTTTTTCATCGCGAAAAAGAGACCAATTGTCTTAAAAATGGCTAAAGAAATGCAATAGCATGACACTAGTCATGTCGTAATGATGATTTCGGATGAGGAATCTGTGTTTGCCAAAAACCGGTAACGACTTTCAAAAACACGAAAGCAACTGCCACTGAAAGTAGCATGCAAATCCAAGCCAAATTGCTAAAGAAATTGGTTCATGAAATTATTAAAGTTGAAGACCACCTAAACAACATAATGTCTTAACGACCACCCACTACTTAAGAAGCCATAACTTCAACTCCTCCATTGTACGATAAATGTGCTTTCAAAATTTCATACATAGATACATGCTACGTGGAATTCAAAAGATAAGTAGAAGTATCCTTCTACACATCACCCACACTATTCAAAGATCATCATGGTAGACGAAAGTCTCTAAAGGATGCTTCTTCTTGCAACCCCAGTAGCATTTCCAAGAACAAAACGAGTTGAAGAACATAATAGTGTTGGAGTGGCGAGTTATAATGTCTGAAGTTGAAGGAGACTTTGAAAGAACAATTGCATACCTGTCGTCCATGTAACCTGTCCCTTCAGGAAACAGTTGCCACAGAAGGCATCCACCCCCACTCCCTCCTTTTTTAGTGGAATTCAAGAGGGTCTTGTACACTGTACTGAAAAGGGTGTCCCGGAATGATGTATTGTACCCTGGGTCTTTTGAAGATACACCAAACTTGCCAAAGAGAACCGGCATGCCAAGGGCATTCTCGGCATCTTCAATGTGGGATTGCATCCATGCCTTGACAAATCGGATGAGCATCAGAAATTGCTTCCGAAACCCTTCAATAAACACAATTCCATATTATAATCAGTAGCTGTCACACCATATAAGAGGAATAATATATACAACACTCTTTTCAAATAATGTGACATAATGTGGTACATTTATTAAAATGAATCCAAGAGAAGAGACCATGTATGCATACTCAAATTCATAATGCACTCGTACATATGCTAATGCATACTCAAATCCATGTCTAAATCAGAAGCATTAAGTCTTGATGTTAATCCAAAGTTAAGATATAACATTTCCATTCTGTGAGGAAATTTTAATGAAGAATGCTTACCAACTGTCTGCATAAATATGAGCTGAAGCAAAATCAACACCAAGAACCTGATGGTTCCTGATAAAGTCGGTTCCAACTTGTTGAACATTTGTATTTGGGTTGAAATGAACCCTGTCAGGTGTCAAGGGACCATAAAATCCTTCCAGCCCAATCCCCACTAAATGTTTTGGATCAATTCTCTTCACATAGACTGCCATTTCCTCTATCCATGCCTACAAACCAACCACATCAATTTTACAGGAAAAATAAGTGTTTTTCAGAGAAGATATCTCCTTAACACTATGATCTGACAAGTACAAGCAGAGGACACGTAGTATTAATTTTATTCTATTGGCATACTCGTGTACAAGTTTGACTATTGGATAACATATCCCTGAAACTTCATATAAAATCCTAGCTGGCAAAAGAGAAGTGAACAAACCTGCAGTTTATCCCCGGAAGGATCCGAGGCACACCTTGGCTTATTCATTAGCTCCCACGCGAATATTGTTGGATCATCCTTGTAAGTAATGTTAGTGAGTGTACTCACTCTATTAAGCACTGTCTGCCATCCAAGAGAGAGAGAGAGAAAGTGCAATTAGACTTCACAATGAAAACACGTGTTGTGGTGATCTAGCTGTTTCCGCCTACCTTGGAAGCAAAGACATCATGAAGAATATTGAATGTTGTATCAGACACTGACACTCATTGGACATTGTGTCAGACACTCACCCAAATGTGTCTCGTTATTTTTTTAGTTTAGCAAAAGCGGAAACTCTTCCACACACTTGAGGGACACAAATTTCCATTGCTTAACATATATGATATAAAATGCTTGTATAGAAAGAATAACTTGGGGCATAATAACCAAATTAGAACCATGTAACTTTATACCATTTCATACCTCGTCCTTTAGGCTTATTAGTGTCAGGAAGTTGTGCTGGAAGATACAGGTCATGTATGTATTGAATGATAGACTAATTTTCCCTAAATTTTGTATCCTTTAACTATTTATTATCATAGAATGCAATTACTATCTTCATGATATATTCTTTTAGCTTCTTCTTTTTTTAACGGCAAAGAACAAGGAGAACGACATCATATTCCTAAACTAAGCTAAGAACAGTCCTGTGCCCAGTCCGGGACCCAAACTCTCGATTGGCAAGAAGCCAACCGAAGACACCCATTGGAACAAATCCCACACCTAAATTGGACAAGCCCGCTCACCTGATGGGCCAAGCACCAAAAAAAAAAAAAGAAAAAAAAAACCTAAAGAAAAACGACCACCACCACCACGATCGCCGCCAAACAGCCACCCACACCACCAGTGCACCACCCGGGCCCTGATTAGCCCAGGCCCACACAACAGCGGTAAGGCAAACAGCCTGTCGGAGAGGCGCGTTTGAGACAGCCCACCAGAAACAAACCCTAACAAATCAGAACTCCATCCACCGCCGCCTCCAGTTGCCGTCCACCGCAACCCAGCTCACAACCCACCACCAAACACCACCAACGCCACCCACTAACCACCGAACCACACCACCATCATCAGCCGCAAGCTCTCTACTTGTTAAGAGAGGACCAATTAACCCCAAGATAGAAAATCGACGGGAGACCACGCCAACCTCGTCACCACCTGCCACGAGCACTCCACTTGCTGTTAAGCCGAGGAACGATTACCCCCAAGAGAGGTAATTGGCAGGAGACCATGCAAAGGAAACAAAGCCAGAAAAGGGGTTGCCGACGAAGAAAACAATGATGAAGAAAGCAAATTTGCTAGGGAAAGGGGGAGAGGAAAGGAGAGAGATCAGAAACGGGAAGAGAAGGGGAGAGAAAGAGTAAGGAAAAACGGGAAGGGTAGAACAAGAAAAGGAAGAGCAGAAATGGAGGAGGGGAAGGGGAAGAGGGAGGGAGAGCAGCAAGGGGGAGAAGCCGGGGGGGGGGGGGGGGGGTGGTGTGGCAAAAGCAATTCTCCTATTCTTTTGCAGCTGAAGTGTTAAGAGAGAGGGGGGGGATTTCCCGAGAGAAGGAAGAGAGCTTATATTCTTTTAGCTTATGGTATGACCTCCTTAATTTCATCTAGAGTTATGTTGCATTTTTCGACTAAAACATTCATGCAAACTACATATAAGGAATGCATGTTTATATATTAACGTGTCCCCAGAGAGTCGTGTCCTACATTTTTTTGAAAAAAGTGTCGGCACATACATTTCATGTTTATCCGAGGTACATTCTCACACCAAGACCCCAGTATTGCAATGTAGTTAACCGAAGATGCCTATGACAAGCTCAGAAGCAGCTAGGAACATGCCTTAACATTGGCCTTGTAGTAGTTTTTGACAGTTGGATGACTGAAGAATTCGTCATCTGAAGTCAAATTTAAGCCAGCAGCTTTACCCCAGTTCACCTATTGGGCGTTGCCGCCATAGTCATCCCAGTTGTTAGTTAATGGCAATATGAGCCTGATCTTGTACTTCTTTGCTTCACTGACCACAAAATCCAAGGCCTGCAATTCCATTCTAAAATCTAAATTGAGATACAGGGTAAATGCTTAGTAATTACCAACGTCTATAGTTGTTGTTTATGATGCATTAGGCATGTATACAGTAGTATTACCAAGTAAGCAAAAGGCTTAGGCTAGATTGCAATTACTACTGGACAAACAGCTTTCTGTAGGAAGTTGGAAAACAGTAAAGCATTGATTCTTTCCTATTTGATTGTTGTTTTAAGAGTCACTTTTGTAGAAAATAACAGAAATTGTCTTGACTGATTATTTCCATATCTAGTTCCTTCAAAGCGGGAGTAGTTTTTGATGATTGTACAGATTGACTAATATTTTCCACACAAAACAAGGTTCTATTTCAAAAAAATCCTAGAAAATAACTTCCAAACATCAGAATTAATAAGGAAAACACCAGCCAAGGTTGAACAGGAAA
This sequence comes from Rhododendron molle, assembly GCA_025413875.1. Taxonomy (NCBI): domain Eukaryota; kingdom Viridiplantae; phylum Streptophyta; class Magnoliopsida; order Ericales; family Ericaceae; genus Rhododendron; species Rhododendron molle. Next base: position 52,203,022 of record CM046392.1, read on the forward strand.
AATATGAACAAATTCACATGCCAAGTCACTTGTTATTGAACATTGAGCCTAAGGAACCAAAGATGACATGTCACATGCCATTTTGCGAAACAAAATACCAGGGGGAAGGAAGATTTAAAACCGAGAGAATCACCTTGAAAACTTCTTCATCATAGACGGATGGCGATTTTTGAAGAGCTTGCCATTGGCTGTCATTGCCGTCATTGAAAGCCCTAGTACAGCAAACCGTTAGACCCACAGAAGATGCTTGTTGGAATACCTCAGTGATTTTTCCTCTTGTAGCACAGCAAATACCATCAACCAGTATGTGTTGAATCCGTTAACATAAAACGGTTGGTCATTAACAACGAACTGGTTCCCCTTTTTCTGCACCATGGTCCATGCATCATCTTCCTTTTCACCAATTTCACAAATCCTACAATACATGATTTAAAACATTACATCAATGTAAACCAGTGTGTATACCAAGAAAATACTTCAATTAGAGAAAGGATGAACTTTTCTCATGAGTACCCATGGTTTATGCTAAAATATGCTAATTCACCTTCTGATCTATCCAAATTTTCATATCCATTGACACTGAAAACAAGGTAACTCAAATTTTCAGCAACAAACACAAGACAAAACAGCATTTATATGCTTTTCCAAAAGATTGTTTTGAATCGAAACTTATGCTCATCGGCACCCATTGTTTGAGTCAACAGGACAATTCAAAACAATCATTTGGAACAACATTTATATGCATATGGAGACGGGCGACGCTATAGCCAAAGTAGTGGGGTCGGTCTACCCCGTGGGAAGAAATTAAAATGCTGCTATTATGCTATACCATTCTACTCCTAGCTAGCTAATATATGAACCCAATAACCATGGATAAAGACACCGTCCTAGCAGCAAACTGCAAAGTACTTGGTAACTTTTTTGTTACCACATCTTCATTTTTTTTAATAACTCAATGGTATACGCGCATCTCGACTAATTCCTGAGAATTCAATATGTGAGAACCCACCTTTTGGGGACTTGTCCCACATCGGGAAAGTCTAAGAAGTGAATACGGTTAATAAGATATGCCGACCAACTACTGTATAACTTGAGATTAACATTTTGAGTCGCGTGATTAAGCGAATGGTTAGCAGGTCAGCTCAGCTGGGGCGGGTCGTTACAATTGGTATCAGAGCACAAACCTGGTCTACATGGTGGGGGCCACCACAAGAGTCTAGTACGAGCACACTGATTGTATTATACAGAGTTAAGTGCCACACCATGACCACCAGGGGAAGGTTGCTAGGCCGAGGGGTGCAACGAGGACGTTGCATCATAAGGTGGGGAGATTGTAAGAACCCACTTTTTAGGGACCTGTCCCACATCCTAAGAAGTGAATATGGTTTATAAGATACGCCGACCAACTAGTGTATAACTTGAGGTTAACCTTTTGAGCCGCGTGGTTAGGCGAATGATCAGTTGGGGTGGGTCGTTACACAATCTCACTGTCCACTAGCACAAAGTCCGATTAAAGCCAGAAAAATACCCCGTAGTGTATGACCCATAAGAATTGATAAAACATGTGAGGTTTTGAACATGAGGCCTTAGGTTTTGAGCCTGAGTTCGATTAAAGCCAGGACAATGCCCCGTAAGGTCTATCCAATAAGAGTTTATAGGACTTGAGAGGTTTCAAACCTGGAGAGTGACCAATACACAGTTTTTTTTAAAAAAGAAACAAGAAAGATTATCACCTTAAAACTATTTGTGTAAAGAAAAAATAGGTTTTGATTTGACAACAAGGCATCTGTGACTGTATTTAGTTTTCCAAGTGGGCATGTGTCTTCTATATATTTACTTGTTTGAGACCAATTTAATCTTTTAGCATATTACTCCAATAGAGAGGTAATTTAGTGTGTAATTTTTTGAAAAACTTTAAAGATTGACTTGACCAGTAATTAACAATGTTAGACGTTGGTTGAATGAGATTCAAACTTCAGATAATTTTAATTCGACCCCATCAAATAATATTGCTGGAGTCGCCACTGTATGGAGATCCTAGTTTTCTGCTACGCGGGAAACAATATTGTGAACCAAACGAGAAGTTTCGTGATGGGGGCCTTGCTAACTTAAAAGCAAAGAATGTGGTCCTTCTTATCACTGCTGTTCGAGTAACGATACCGATATGAACACGTAGTGTGAATGAAGTACTCTTCGAACCTAATTTTTCTTTTTGTCATTCCGATTTTACCTTCTTTTTCAGTGATTTAAGGTACGCAGTTAGTTGGGAATTGTCGGCAATCACACATTTTCTATGACATTATAAATTTGTAGGTCGGTCTAGTTCAGATGTCTCATTCACTCCACAGTACACTCGGTACGCATCAAAGCATAACAATACTCAGAAAGTGAGTCTGTGACGACGAAAATTCATAAATATAGAGTGGCATCTCACAAATTCATCACCACCATTCCAAGCATATACAAAACATAAAACTGCCACCTTTACATCGCAACAAGTTAATTAGGTAGTGACCTATACCGAGGGGTTTACCTGCATCTGCATACGTCTCTTCCCATTTCATCCAAGTCTTCTCACATTCCATTGCCGCTTTTCCTTTGAAGAATCAAGAATGGGACTGCGTCGATCGGAAGAACAAGTTGAGAGGGAGAACGAAGGAGTTGTCTGCTGAGAGAGAGAGAGAGAGAGAGAGAGAGAGAGAGAGAAGTCTGTGGGAGAGGTGCCCCTTTGTGGGAAGGTCCTGTTGAAGTTTGTTATGGTTCATTCCAGTCCATTTACAATTTTTTTGGGTCCTATCTAAGCCCCAGAATAATGGTTGGATCCTTTATTTTGTAAAGCACGTCCATACCTTCTACCATGCAAAAAAAATCATGTTATGCTGTTATCAATCAACGTCTGATCGGAACATATTTACCTTTGAACAAATGGCTCCAATCTAGTGTGATAAGTGCACGTATTTAAACAAAAATGTGTTCAGATCAGGCATTGATTGGTAACCGACTGTTTGGACTACATTAGCTCAATCAATGGCAAAATGATTCCGAGCAGGCATGCTAGAAAAGAATAGAAATTATTCTTTTCACATTGATTCAAAACAACTAATTTAAATCAGACAATTGTGTTATCCATTCGTATACCTTAATTAAGAGGATTTTTCTTAAGGTATCAATCAAACAATGGATTGACGTTTTTCAATTAGAAAAGATAATTGAACATAAACAAACCTGAATTTAATCAAAAGTAAGTTTATATACAAATACTCTTAAGACTTCGATAAGAATAATACAGAAATATAGGTACACTGAATCTAATCAAAAGCAAACCTATAATCCACTATTCTTTGGTAAGAAAAAGACATAAAGAAATAAGATAACTTGAATTTAATCAAAAGTAGTCTTACATGCAAATAAGTCTTCAACTTACGAAATACTAAGCTAAAGTAATCTAAGTCATAAATTACGATAGATTTCTGAGCAATCATTTTGTATGAATTGTCAGATGATGAATTTTTTGTCCGGGCCCTCTCTCTTCACTTGCTTCTTCTATTTATAGACAATGAGCCTGTCTTTGGTCTTCATTCTTCACGTTTCTTCTATTTATAGACAATGAGTCTATCTTTGGTCTTCATTCTTCATGTTTTCAACTGATGCCCACGTCTTCGTTCGAACTGCTCCTTGTTCCCTCCAAAAACAATTAAGAAGGGCCTTCGAACGGTTGTTTGACTTGGTCATCTCAGAATTCTTCTCCTTCCACGTTTATTGATGTTGATCATGGTCAATTTTCTGGGTAAATGGGTTTCTGCTTTCACGCAATGTGGGTTAGTGTTTTAAAATAGGTTATCCAGATGATTTATTATAACCATGACTGATTTCCTTCATGAAACGAGGAGTTAGCGACACCGTTCGATGGCTTTAAGGATTAATTAACGGTTGAGTTTAATTATTATCTTAACTGCCCTTGTTCGGTGCCCAAACGTGGTCGTTTCCGATCAAACGATACCGCGCGTATAGTACCAAAATAACGTTGTCATTAAACCTCTTGATCCTCTACATCTTAGGTTTAGTTGGGACGTGTTTTGATTGGATAACACACTATTTGGTGCCACGTGTAATTTCCCTATTGGGTGGTATATTTTAGGATGTAAACACTGACGAAAATGATTTTTTTTCCATGTTAGGTAGTTTCGACGAGTTCTACAAAATGAACGGATCTAATCATTATTGCGCGCAGGGCCCAAAAAAATTATAAATGAAGGAGGATTAAGTGGAGATAGATAGAGAAAATGTATTAGTGCACAAGTGTGGGTCCCACACGAAAACGTGTAGCTCACACATCAAACAGTTCCGGACCCATCTGTATCTTGATGTGCGCTCAAACATTTATGTTTGTACTCCCTCTGTCCCCCTTTAGGTATCTACTACAGTTATGCGCGTCATTTTCAAAAACTTATCCCTCGACGTATATTATGTTTTATGTTCTTAAAATCATTGTCTCATAGAAATAATTGAGATATATCAAATAAGATCCATATTGCATATTTTAGCAACATACATTAAGAAATACTCCATTGAAAATGGCACACAAAACCGTAGTAGACATTTAAAAATACGGAGGGAGTAGCATTTTTGCAGAACAGTAGCATTTTTGCAGAACAGAAGATAAGAAACTGAACAGTATTTTGGTTATTTTTTTCTTCAGTGAGGTTTTTCATGATACATTTCGACATAGAAAAGCATGAGAAACAAAATACTCCTACAAGTTTTTTTCTTTATTTGGGGCTAGGAAAAATAAGAGGAAAAGGAATAGTAGCTTATGCAGAAAGTCAATGTCTATCGTCTACTTGAAGTCTTGAACATATAATTCAAGGAATACAAAATTAATTTCATTCCCTTGCCCTTTTTCCTATATCCAATATTGGATTCAAACATTTCATCAGATCTTCAACAAATCAACTGGATAATCAAGAGGAATGGTACTGGAAGCTCTTGAGACCTTCGACACAATTGTGATACAAGAGTCACAGATATATGGCCTCTCAACATTCTGTATCTGTAGTAATAGAGCTAAGGATACTAAGCTATATATTGATAGACAAAGAAGGCAGATCAACATCAGACAATTAAAGTTCAGCACGGAAGATAGGAACGAGCAATGAACAAAATATAGCCCCATCATGTCCCAGCTTTCCGACGCCCAACTCGAGCAACAAAACCAGCCTTGATTGGAGCTACAGACCGCCCAGAGCCACACTGCAATAGAAATTCAACATTATATCAGAAAGACCCACAGCAACAGAAAGTCGACATTATATCAGAAAGACCTCCCTGACATTTGTTTCGCCATCGTATAATCATATTTTCTTTTTCATAATAGCAATGGATATGCTTGAAGTTCCAACAAACTAAGCATTGATAAAAAGTCCAGCCACAAGCACAAGAATCACCAAAAGCACATGAATGACCAAAGAATTAAAAGACATGAAGGCAAAAACGACAAATGCCGCATGCAAATAAGACTATTTTGTAACATACAAAACTCCTCCTATATTAAAAAAGAAAGAAAAAACCCACTAAAAAATTGAACATTTCAAGAATTTCCCCCTTGGGCAGGAGCATCCTTTAGTTAATACACTTGATTTACGTTTGAATTGTCATTTGTGCATTGTTCAGAAACAAGAGCATCAATCCCATGGAAGCCACCAATGATCTGTTCAAGGTACGGGATACTATGGCAACATTACCTATCAGTGCAAATTTAGACGTTAAAGTTTAGATGACTTTACCTGCTCACATCTGAGAAAGAAGAGACGATTCTCTTTGGAAAGGATTGTATCCGGACTTTTGCAGCCATTGCATATGACGTACTCATCTGGATTCCAAAAGTAATGTTAGAGAACAATTCCTTACAGCAATACAGGTAAAAGAAAAAAGGAGGATTCTTTTTTTTCAAAAAATGAACAAGAATGGCTGCTTGAACACGAGCAACCAACAACATATCAAGGACATTTTATGGTTTCACAAGGAAAAACCAGACAAGAAGTTCAAAGTATTCCAGCCCCTCCGACAAATCTGAATGCTAGACAAAATTGCTTATTTCACAGACCGACATCAGAAAGCTTCAACTTCATACTGTCAAAGGGACCAAAGGGTAAACAAGAAACTTACTGATGTATCTACGAAGAATCCCTTCGAAGTTTTTAGGAGCAAATCTGCCCTTGATAACCAATCTCTGCTGTCCATCAAGAGATCCACTTGTTCCCATCTCAGCGAGCAAGAAAGTCATGACATGCTCTGGCTGCCTATGCATCCTGAACCCGACAAAACAAACAGATTAAGAGTGAGGAAGCTTTGTATACACATCTACAAACAAAGTGAGACCTTCCACACATGCAAAACAGACTATGCCAGCGAGATCATCACCAAATAAGAAACCGAGTGCCAGACTACCAAGAATGAATTTTTGAAAGACAAAGAAGGGGGCTCAACAAAATACAAAGTTGCACAAAATGACTGACATCCCAATTCCTGAAAGTTTTGAAAGACAAAAATGAGTCTGCAGCACATAACATAAATTTCAACTTAGCCTTGTTCTGCAAAAACGAGTACCGTATAGATGCAAAAAAGGAAAAGACAATGTCCCACGAAATTACATTTAAGACACGAATTCGAGATATGCACTGTATCTATGGACCCAGTTAACTGTATAAGCAATAAAATAGGAGTAGTTTAGAGAATTTTCACTAGGACAGGGAGCAAACACGCAAACCACAAAGATGTCTTTTCCCTTCTTGAGTTTGATTTGTCTTTACTACATGGAAACCCAAAAGAATCTAAACATACGTCTTGCACAGATCCATAAAATTCACAAAGACAGTCTTCTTTGTGCCTTCTCGAAGTACTTGTGGTGGCCTCATGACAGTTCTACGCCTGTCTCCAGCAAGCTCTGGATTGTTCTCCCGGAGGATATGGAACACTCTGCTTAGGAGCTGCACACTCACATGAAGCACAAACGATATAATAAATCAATGGGGGAGGAAAGAATAATAAAAACATACATCAAACATACCTCCTCATAATCATAGTCTCGGTCACTTCCTTCCCATGGATACTGTTGCTGCAAAATGATTCCATCCCCTTCTTCATCCTCAGCCACGAAATTTTCTTCTAGCACAATGTTTCGCATATTTTAGGTGTTACAATAAACTTGTGAGCTTAGCTACTTGGTCAACAAAGGTATCAGATTTAAGTTTACCATCTAGATCCTCTCCGTTATCAATGATCTCGTCATCCAAAGGGTTAGTTTCTACCTGCAAGATGATTCAAGGAATCAGTTTCTACCTGCCAGAAGCAGTGCCAATTCCTTACAAATTTAAGGAGATGTTGCTTTGTGCTTAAGCTGTGAGCTTCAGAACTTACTGGTTTCTTCTTCTTCTTTTTCAAACCAATGAAAGCATTTTCAACCCCTTCAGAAACTGCAAGGGAAGAACAAAAAAGAGGCTCCCTAAAATTTACGGCAATAACATGTATTACACGGCTAAATAGCTTAGGTGATTGTGAAGACAAATGCATACAAACAAGGGCCATATCAAACTTACTTGACAGGTTTTCTATATTCTCAGCTAACTTGTCAGTGTTATCATCCCCAACATCCTGTATAACTGGCTTCTTTTTCTTCTTCTTCTTAGTAGGATCAAATGGTGCAATCTGAACGTATAATTAATGGCAACCCGATGATGTATCAACAATAAAAGAAAAATTCAAGAGAATTGGAAATGGAAATTTCATCCAAATAAGAGACAAAGAAAAGTATAAATAGGATCTGAAACTATGGCCTCACCGGGTGATACACAGCAAATTCATTGCAACTAAATTACGATGACTGCTGCTGATACTATATGTTGCAGTAAAATAAAAGATCTCAAGAAAGTTAATTTCTTGAGATCCAAATAGATACATGTGCATATATATGGGCAAAAAGAATGCAAATTTACTAAACAGTGAGACGGAAACTAACTTCTGAGATGTCTTCTTTTGCTTCTATGGGAGTATCTTCTTCCATAATTGATTCAAACCTGCAAGCAGATGTCTCCAAAACCTATCACAAAATACACGATCAAAACATGGTCAAGTCGGGGTGGAAGTTGGGGGGGGAGGATATGAAGATGTACTACATACATAACGCTAAGGTGCGGATTGGGCCCAGTGTCTTCGGCCCAGGTTTTTTTCACTCCCGTGGGGTTGTATTAAGGCCGAGAAATGCAGCATTTTATTACTACTTAGTACCAACCAAATGATCTAGGACCAAGGCCTGGCAGCGGTTCAATTGGAAACGGACTCGGCTCGCTGTAGTGCAAATGATAGGATAGATGATGGCATGTCCCCAAATGCTCCTTATAGCAACTTGGCAAATGAATGTCGTGCCATCAGGGAGACGACGGGGAAGCAACTTGAAGCATACCCTTCCATCGAAAAGGCGATAAATTGGTGCATAAATTAATGGCGAGGATGGGAACCAACCAATATGATCTTATCATGCCCACAATGACCTCTCCGGATGAAGTGAATGATCTCCTCGCAATGAACTTGACCGAGATTTTTATGAAAATTCTAGTTATATGTTTTTCCTTTCTAGTTCACCCAAAAAGAATTACCCATATATATTCATGGGCAAACTACGGATTAACTCCCTATGATTTGAGTATTTGGCAGATGACCTCCCTGAGTTTTATTAATGAGCAGTTCGCCTCCCTATGATTTTGGAGTAAAGTGCATCTCTAACTCTGTTAACGGAAAATGTTAAATGACTTTGATACCCCTATACTTTGATGTGGGTTAAATATATCTATTATGTCTTCTCTTCTCCCTCCCCCTCTCCTTACTTAGAACACGTAAATTGGAAAGAAAAAAAATTCAAATTGACTTTTTTTCTTAATTATGTTAGCCTAATTGTTAATTTATTTTAGGATAAATTACATCTATATCTATTGTCTTCTCTTCTCTTCTCTTCTCTCTCCCTCTCCTTCTCCTTCTTGCTTAGAAAACGTAAAAAAAATGTACTGTATTACTTTTTTCAATAATGTTGGCCTAATTGTTTCCTGTTTTAATTTTCACAATTTTAGAAATTAAATGTGAAAGTATGTAGTTGAAAAAAAAAGACTTGCTATTCAAAAAAAAAAAAAAAAAGACTTGAAAGTAGAGAGAGAGAACATGCGAGAGAGAGAGAGAGAGAGAGAGAATGGAAATTTCGACACCCAATTTCAATCGGATACCCTTTGTAGCATACCCAATCCAAAACCCAAACCGAAATTATACAATTTCTATTTCCATTTTGCATTACTTGAATTAATTTCTACCATTTTCAAAAAAAAAGAAAGAATTAATTTCTACCGATCAGAAATTGGGCATCATACCTCTATCTGAATTCTGAACCCAAATCAACAATCGGAATCACAAATCGAATCGCAAATGGGTTAGTGCAATTGATGCTTTCCCAATCAAAAATCGGTATTATTTTGCGTCTGAGGAGATGATCCTCCATTGGATTGTGGACCAGCTTCTCAAATGGGGTAGCTAATTGGGTTGCCCAAGCCATGCGTGAGAAGAATTTATCAAAAAACGGGACCCAGAGAGAGAGAGAGAGAGAGAGAGAGAGAGAGAGAGAGAGAGAGAGAGAGAGAGAGAGAGAGAGTCCAGTAGTGGCGTCAATGTTAACGGAAAATGGATCGAGAAGAGAAGAGACTCGGACATTGGGACGAAGTTTAAACAATACTTGCCATAATTTGTCCACGAAATGGGAGTCCATCAATGGATCCGGCCATCCTGGGACGGTGGAGAGTGGAAGGGCTGTCGAAAAAAGCGTCGACGGGATGCGACGGTGGGTGGATATGGACGAGCTGGACAGCCGGGGGTGATGGGGCAGAGAGGACTGTGTAGGGCTGTGTTGTTTGGGAGGATAATGTTGAAGAAGATGATGGAGAAGGGTAGTACTGCCATTTTACACCAAAGTTCACTTTATTTAATTCACTTTTTTCAGTCTCAGCCTCAGAATAGGCGCGTGTTCAATACCTCCTGTCAGTTTGGATGGAAAATGTGACGGCAGCACTTTACTCCAAAACCATAGGGAGGCGAACTGCTCATTAATAAAACTCAGGGAGGTCATCTGCCAAATGCTCAAACCATAGGGAGTTAATCCGTACTTTGCCCTATATTCATTGGGCCTTCTTGAGTTTTTTTTTTTTTTTTTTGTTGGGGAGCCGGAGGGGGTTTCTCATTTGTTTTCTATCCATCTAGGTATCGGCTTCTCCGCATTTTCCATCTAGATTGCACGTGAGATTTTATTTAATTATTTTAGATCAACTCGATGCTCACCTTGAATGTGTTTTTGTTTTTGGGTCCCATAGAGTAGAACATTCAGACCAAAAAAAAAAAAAATAGCTCGATCAACATCAATAAGAGCAGTGGTAGATTCAGAAAATGAAGACAGGAGGGACACTTATTAATCTGAAGCTTGAAAATATTGTTCCTTTTTCAAGCACATTATCCTATTAAAATCAAGATTTATATGGACACAAATAGATTTCCCAACTATATTAGAAATCACTAATTTTCACTTGCAATCAACACATAAATTTGTTCATATAAAAATCATACAATTGGGTGCCTAGCACTTAAATGACGGAATCAAAGTTCCAAATCATACAAAAGCTCAATACAATCAATAGATTTTCACTATAGTCAATTAACTTTGTATAAAATAGAAAAAATAGAGCAACCATACGTTTGACCATGGATATGTGATCAAATCAAAGAGTTATAGTGGTAGAGAAAATTAAGAGGGTTTTTTTTTTTTTTTTTTTGAGGGGTTTGCCTCTTTTACCCCATTTCGTTGAAATTATTATCCTCTGCATGGTGGGCGGAGATTAACAAGACCGAATTTTTAAATGTCAATGGGACACTAGTGCAATTTTTAGGGGATTGGATGGACTATATCATAAACTAGTAGGGGGACAAGTGAAAAAATAAAAAATCAAGGGGGTCAAGGGACCATCCCGGTCGTAACGTGCATTCGCTCCTGATTATTAGAGTTGATCTAAACACAAGAATTTGGTAATTGTCACCATTTTCTACCATACTTGTTCTAATACTCCCTCCGTCCCCTTTCTTTAGTCACTTTTGAAAGTTTCGTGTCATTTTTCAATTGATTATATCTTGCCATCTATAATTTTTTAGGCGATTTTGAAAATGTAGTTTAAAAGAGTTCATTGAGATGTATCAAACAAGATCCACATTGCATATAAATAGTATTATCAATTAAAAGTTACTCACTCCGTCCCAATTCTTTAGTCCCTTTTAGGAGTCCGTGCCACTTTTCAATTAATTATATCTTGCAATCTATAATCTTTTAGGTGATTTTGAAACATCGTTTAAAAGAAGTCATTGAGAAATATCAAACAAGATCCATATTGCATATAAATAGTATTACTAATTAAAAGTTACAATTAATTTTTTTATCCAATTATAATTGGAGAAGGGACAAAAGAATGGGGATGGAAGAAGTATAATTAATTTTTGAGATATTATGGGCCAATCCTAATATAGAACGAGAGACAAAAGAATGAAAATTGAGAAATTATTGGTATCTAAGGGCAATGGGTGGTGTGTAACCGACAGGACCAATTGGATGAAATCATTTGAGATGGGTCCAAACTACATGCATTGGTGCCGTCCAGCCCATGAGCAGCCGAGAGCCAAATATCAACGGGGTCCAACTCACCAACAATTTTAAAAGGTGACGTCTAGACCCAAAACAGCTCAGACACGCATTGAATCTCAAAAATTCGAGGATTAACGACATAGTTACAACCTAAGTTACATAATGCGCAAATACAAAAGACACGGCCACAACGTCTTTTAGAAACACCGTAAAAGCATTAAAAAAAAGGATAGTATCAAAAACAGAAGAAATTCTATTAGAAATAATGTGACCGAAATCCCTACCCAAGTGGAAAAACATGGTAATATTTCCAATGCCAGGTGTAATTTTCTTGAAAATATCCCAAATATAAATGAGGGAGAGGCCAGGAGTAGACCTGGCTAACAGGTTGTATCGGGTCGTGTTCGTGTCACAAACTATTCAACTCGAACCCCACCCATTTAGAATTCGTGTTTCTCGAGTCGTGTCATTTTCGTATTTCGTGTCAGAAATGTTCAATCCTAACCCGTCAATTTCGTGTTCGGTTCGTGTCGTGTTATCGTGTCCATTGCCCAACTCTATATAGAATTACAAACATATCATATATTATACATATATATATTCGTGTTAATGGGTGACACAGATTAGTAACTGTGTTAGTAGTGTCAATTTCGTGTCTTGCGTACTCAACCCGAACCCGACCCATTTAGAATTTATATTCTCGAGTCGTGTCATTTTCGCGTTTCATGTTAGAAATGTTCAACTCTAACCCGCTAACTTCGTGTTCGATTCGTGTCGTGTTATAGTGTTTCGTGCCCGTTGCCTATCCCTACCCAAGGGTATCACAAGAATACAAGAAAGATAGATTTCTTTCGGAACCCCGGTCCCACATTGAACGCGTTTCCCATGTTCTGGTTTTTTTTGTTTTGTTTTGGAGTGATAGAATTGAAAATCAGCTGTCACTCATTTAAGATAGCACGTGATTACTCATTCAAAATGGTTTTCGTTCGCTTTCTTAATTTTTTCACTCATAACTTTTTATCTTTAGGCCCGATTCCGTTAAATTTTTTATTTTTTGAGTACATATTTTTTGTTTCTCGAGGCATATTATTTTTTTACAATATATTACTTTTAATTTTAAAAAATAAGTACTTATATTTTTAACAGAACAAAACCACTTTAAAATTTTCGAAAAACCGCTTTCACTTACACATCAACAGTCTCCCACATCCACCCACGCATCATCTGACTTTTATTAGTACTAAGGCTCCGTTTCGCAAACGAAATAAGAACTTATTTTTTGTTGAATAAGAAGGTGTGTTCCTAAAAAATAAGAAGGTGGGTACTTATTTTGATAGAATTTGTATAGGTAAATACCGGCCGGGGAGGGAGATCACACCTGTAGCCGCGCCGGGATGTCTCCGGCCACCGGACGGCCGATCCGAGCCGTCCAAAAATTCTAAAAAAAAAACCAAGGGGGCTAAAGCGGGAATAAATGGCATCCGAGGTTTGTAGGGTGTTTGATCCGAGCACCCCTTTTCCATGTACATATGAAGTCAGATGCCATTTATTCCCGCGAAGGCCCCCTTGTTTTTTTTTTTAGAATTTTTGGACGGCTCGGATCGGCCGTCTGGTGGCCGGAGACGGCCCACCGCGGCAACCGGTCGATTTCCGACTGCCGGCCCTCATTCTCGTCCAACCATTCCTGTTTTTTCTATACTGAAACTTCCAGGTCAAAAACAATAGGGTTACGCAAAAAAATTTTCCTACCACTATGGATCTTCTCATTGAGATCTTTAATACGGTGCACTTTATGTTATATTTGAGTTTAAAAATATAAAAAAAACTTTGTATTTAAAAAAAATAAGAAGGTTGGCTTATTTTTAAATAAGAAATAGGAGAAATAAGTATTTATTTTTTAACGACCATTCTGGAACGGAGGCAACAAGGGGAGGAGAAGATGACATAAAAGCGGCCTACTTTCTTTCTATTAACTTTGGTTCCAAATAAATCCTCCTCTTCCATTCTCTCTCTCTCTCTCTCTCAGCTGATTCATATAGAGCTACCATTTCCAATGTTTCGTGGAGCTATGGTTGTTTAAAGATCCTAAACAAATTGCTTGAGCCGGAGTTAATTCAATTGGATCTCTCCCTCTCCGTACATTTTCTTCAAGGTAACTTAGCCACTGCATTTCTGCTTTTCTCTTCAAGTCGATCTATGGCTAGTTTTTAGTTCCATTTTTCTTTGAATATAACGAGCGTTTTTGTTCGCCGGATCTAGAAGCTTTGTTGCTGTTTTTAAGTAGTAAAAAACTTTGCTTTTTTCTTGTACGTAGCTTTTATAGCTGTACTTAATTTTATTTTGTTAACTGAGTAGATTATTAAGCTTGTTTCATATTTATTTATCTAAACTGGACTCTGATCTTCTCTTCTTTGTCACTAAAATTCAGCTTCATCACCTATGTCTAGTCACCTGTTATTGTAAAGCAAATAAGATTAGGAGACTAAATTACTATTTTTGGTCTTTCTTTCGTCTCTCTTAATTTCTTAAGATTTAACCTTTGAGCCTAAATTGTCAAAATGTATGATCAGAAGCAAAAAGACAAAATTAAAGACCAAAAAAAATTCGGAATAACTATCTTTATTTTGTTTAGTGTTGTAGTATTATCTGAATTTTTTCAATTCGGTCTAATTTATATTTAAAAATATTCATACCAAGAGATCCCACAAATTTTGGCGACAAACTAAACAAGAGATCACTGAAGGTAAATAATACCAACTGCCTTTAAGACAAATTAATTTAGGCCAAAATTTGTAAATTACGGTTAAGGTTTGTGCCTATGGGTAGTTTTTGTGCCATTGGACTCCCTAGTCAATCCGTCATAACACTCCCAATGATCAACTTTACAAACATCACAGTGTATTTTAAAGATTTTGGGATCTAAAATAAAGTTATAGTTTCAGATTCAGATTCACTTTCAATTTACAGATGGTTAGCATTGTCCATTATTTGAAGCTGATTTTGTGTTGCAATTAATTTCAGTGTTTCAGAAGATTCGCAGCACATTTTCGATGACAAGCTCGGGTAAATATGTCTGCTTTCAGATCTTCGGATCTCTGTTGGTAGCCTCTGTGCTGCATTTAGTCTCAGCTGCAGATTATGTACCGACCGATAAAATTCTCATGAATTGTGGGGGGCCTCCAGAAACTACTGATACTGATGGTCGCAAATGGACCTCAGACATAGGCTCAAAATTTGCTTCTGCGGTTGGAAATTCATCCACATCAACTGCTGCTACACAAGCCCCTTCAGTTCCTGATGTCCCTTACATGACTGCAAGGGTTTTCAAATCTGAATACACCTATAGCTTCCCTGTAGCTTCCGGTCATAAATTTATCCGCTTGCATTTCTATCCTTCTTCATACTCGGGGCTAAATGCCTCAAACGCCATCTTCTCTGTTAGTTCCGGGCCATATACCCTTCTCAAGAACTTCAGTGTTGCCCAAACAACTGAAGCTCTGAACTATGCTTTTATGGTTAAAGAGTATTCTGTCAATGTGGCCACCACAACTTTGAACTTAACCTTCAAACCTTCTCCTGCTTCTCCCAATTCCTATGCCTTTGTAAATGGTATTGAGGTGATTTCGATGCCTGACATCTATAATACTGCTGATGGAAATGCCTTTATCGTGGGGCAAACTACAGCTTTTATTATAGATAATAGCACTGCTCTGGAAAATGTTTACAGGTTGAATGTTGGCGGGCAAGACATTTCGCCCTCTGGTGATACAGGGTTGTTTAGATCCTGGAATGATGATGCGCCATACATCTTTGGGGCAGCACTTGGGGTAACACAAACTACTGCTCCAAACATGACAATTCGTTATCCTTCAAGCATG
This sequence comes from Rhododendron molle, assembly GCA_025413875.1. Lineage (NCBI taxonomy): Eukaryota > Viridiplantae > Streptophyta > Magnoliopsida > Ericales > Ericaceae > Rhododendron > Rhododendron molle. The sequence continues at coordinate 52,218,613 of CM046392.1, forward strand.
CCCTCTTATATTGCACCAGTTAATGTCTATTCCACTGCTAGATCAATGGGTCCCTACGAGAGTACCAACTTGAATTACAATCTTACTTGGGTCTTCACGATCGACTCAGGGTTCTCTTACCTTGTTAGGCTACATTTTTGTGAGGTTGAAGAAGACATAACGAAACTTAATCAAAGGGTATTTGATATCTTCCTCAATAATCAAACTGCTCAGAGTGGGGCAGATGTGGTTGCTTGGGCACACAACAACGGGGTTCCAGTTTATCAGGATTACGTAGTCTTCATTCCCACAGGCGCTCCTCGGCAGGATCTTTGGCTTGCGCTGCATCCAAACATGGCCTCAAAACCACAAACAGCTAACGCGATCTTGAATGGTGTGGAGGTATTCAAAGTAAATGATACTCTTGGAAACCTTGCTGGTCCTAATCCGGTTCCCTCTCCTCAAGAAGATATAATGGTCCCGTCATCAACTAATCATCCAGCTACTTCAAATCGGTCAAATAAGCGCAAAGCAATTATTGGTGGAAGTGTGGGTGGTGGTATCGTTGCAATCCTTCTTGTTGGCTTATTTGTCTGGGTTGTTTCTCATCATCGTAGGCAGAGGAAGTACTCAAGCCCAAGCGACGGACCATCTGGATGGCTCCCTCTTTCGTTATATGGAAATTCACACTCAGCAGGCTCCGCAAAGACTAACACCACAGGAAGCTACGCCTCCTCCCTCCCTTCAAACCTTTGCCGCCACTTTTCATTTGCTGAGATCAAGGCTGCCACCAACAATTTTGACGAGGCGCTACTTCTTGGGGTCGGAGGTTTTGGCAAAGTTTACAAGGGTGAAATCGATGGTGGGACGACTACAGTTGCGATCAAGCGGGGGAACCCCCTGTCTGAGCAAGGTGTGCATGAATTCCAAACTGAAATAGAGATGCTCTCGAAGCTTCGACACCGTCACCTTGTTTCACTGATTGGTTATTGTGAAGAGAACTGTGAAATGATCCTTGTTTACGACTACATGGCTCACGGAACTCTTAGAGAGCACTTATACAAGACCAATAATCCTCCATTGCCATGGAAGCAGAGGCTTGAGATTTGCATTGGAGCTGCTCGTGGTTTACACTATCTCCACACCGGTGCCAAACATACTATTATCCACCGCGATGTTAAGACAACCAACATCCTATTAGACGAGAAGTGGGTGGCCAAGGTTTCCGATTTTGGCCTGTCAAAAACAGGTCCTACACTGGATCACACTCACGTCAGCACGGTTGTTAAAGGCAGTTTCGGGTATTTGGATCCTGAGTACTTCAGGAGGCAGCAGCTGACTGATAAATCTGATGTTTACTCGTTTGGAGTAGTACTCTTTGAGATCTTGTGTGCTCGGCCAGCTTTGAACCCCACGCTTCCAAAGGAGCAAGTGAGTTTGGCAGAATGGGCTTTGCATTGCCAGAACAAGGGTATTCTTGAGCAGATCATCGACCCATATCTAAAGGGTAAGATTGCACCAGAGTGCTTCAAAAAGGTTGCTGAGACGGGGATGAAGTGTGTGGGAGATCAGGGGATTGACAGGCCGTCGATGGGTGATGTGTTGTGGAACCTTGAGTTTGCTCTCCAATTGCAGGAGTCTGCGGAGGAAAATGGAGAAGGACTCGGTGGAATGGACATTGAAGAAGGTTCATTTGATCATGTAGCCTGTAAAGGAAAGAAGGATTCAGAAGCTTCCCCTTGTTTTGATAGTCATGTGACAGATTCAAGGAGCAGTGAGATTTCGATGAGCATTGGTGGCCGGAGCTTAGCTAGTGAAGATTCCGATGGATTGACACCTAGTGCTGTTTTCTCACAGATAATGAACCCAAAAGGACGTTGAGATGACCAGAAAGCCATTGATTTCTGGTAAATTCGTTCAAGTGTTGCTTAACCGCTGAAGTGAATTTTCTTTCATCTGTTTTCTTACGTTTATTTACCTCTGATCGTATTAATCGGGTTGTTAGTATGTTTACTACAAAACCATTACAAGTTGCATCAAGAATGACACGGAAGATTGAAAAGAGTTGTTGTATCTCTCATTAAACTTGCACCAGATGGGGGTGATTCATTTGCATTTGTGTAAATGCTTCATGGTCTTATTACCTACCAATTGGTCCACAAGAAAAAAACGATTGAATCAGTCCAATTGTTCTATTGATTGTATACTCTTAACTTTATCAGTGAGCTACCTAGAATCAATAACCGTCTCTGTTTACTGATGTGGACGGGTTCCATGTCTATGTTGATATTCAATTTCCAATTAACTATTTGGTTAACATTCCCGATTATTTTTTACTATTTGGTTAACATTCCCAATTATTTTTTGGACACTTGATAGGAGCAAAATCGACCTGATGAGCTGGCAGAACGTAAGGAGACAGTTGGATTGCAAAAGCTGTTTGTTGCTCCGTGTGTGAGAGAGAGGGAGAGAGAAAGAGAGTTCAGGCCCGTGATGTTCCCTGCACCGCTATGGTGTTGTTTTTATTCAGATTGTGTGAGACAATTGTCTGAGCATGGGGTTGTATAAATGTTTTGCCAGTCTTCCTTAAACTTCGAAATGGTGAAAGAAAGAACTTGAACGGAAACAGAAGCAACGACCATAATGGTATCTCGTGTGGTTGATGTTTAAATGAGGTCTCTCCGATTGTTAGCTTTGATCCGTTTTTAATGGTGGTACCACCACTCTCTCCGATCAGAGAGCACAAACTTATGTATGATATATGTTGCTAGATGTTGGGGTTTGTCCCACATCAGTTAATTATCTCCTCCAAAACTAGTATATGAGTCTGGGCGGCCTCTCCACTCTTTGCCAATTGGTTTGGAGTTGGATGCTTTAACATGGTATCAGAGCTAGGGTTTTGGAGGCTTTTCCCCTTTGTCCGTGTCAGGGGTCGCACATGCGGGGGAGTTATCTCCTCCAAAACTAGTATATGAGATCTTTGCCAATTGGTTTGGAGTTGGATGCTTTAACATGGTATCAGAGTTAGGGTTTTGGAGGCTTTTCCCCTTTGTCCGTGTCAGGGGTCGCACATGCGGGGGAGTTATCTCCTCCAAAACTAGTATATGAGATCTTTGCCAATTGGTTTGGAGTTGGATGCTTTAACATGGTATCAGAGCTAGGGTTTTGGAGGCTTTTCCCCTTTGTCCGTGTCAGGGGTCGCACATGCGGGGGAGTTATCTCCTCCAAAACTAGTATATGAGAGGCCGCCCAGGCTCATATACTAGTTTTGGAGGAGATAATTAACTGATGTGGGACAAACCCCAACACTTCCCTCGCACGTGCGACCCCTGACTCGCACGTGGAGAGGTAAACAAAGGATCCATCTAACACTTGGATCACAATAAATAACGGTGCACTTATGGCACAAATAAGGGGAATAAATTCTCCAAAACTCTAGCTTTGATACCATGTTAAAGCATCCAACTCCAAACCAATTGGCAAAGAGTGGAGAGTCCGCCCAGGCTCATATACTAGATTTGGAGGAGATAATTAACTGATGTGGGACAAACCCCAACACTAGAGGTAACTCCAGCTTTGTAGAATTAGTCTTTCAACATGGAACTCAGTTTCACCAGCGCCAGTCAGAAACACAGTAGAATGTTGCACAAAATTTGGCATTGGCAAACTCGGGGATCCAAATCATTCCATTTGGGCAACTAAAGAGATGAATGACACGGCATCTGGCTATTACCTAGTGACTCAAACAAGCACCTAAAAAGGGAACACAGCGTGTCACAAGCCTCTTCTTCACACAAATTCATATAGAGCCGAAGACTAAGTGTATTATTCCACACGTGTTAGATTATCCATGTGGATGTGGTGGTGAGCCAGAAGGCCAGCCATAAATTGACCTAATAGAAAACAGAACCAGCTGTTTTGTACCCCCATGTTGTCTACTAATACGCCAGTATTAAGGATTTCATGTTTCGAAAAAGAAAACATAGTAGTAAAAGAATGAGTGCCAATACTGGCATTTAGTTGGGATTTCTGTTTATTGATTAATGAGACTTGTACGCTAGACTGGTAGTCTAATAATGCCTCACCGCCCAAATCCTTCAATTATCATTTTGGTTGCGGATGTATGGTAGAAGAGCAGTAAATTCAAAGGTTTCTACATATAGAGGGGGTTGTGAACTCATCTGGAAAACCAAAAAACTCATCTGGAAAACCCAAAAAAAAAAAAAGCGTCAAAAAAGAATTTTCTCTAACCCTGACATTTTAGAAGCCCAAAACTGAGAAACATATGAACTCAAAGATAGTTAGGACACATTAAATGCAGAAATTGTTAAATTATCAATTGTCCCAAAAGCGTAAGCTCAAAAATTTGCCCATCGATGTATGTACATCAAACTATTCAACATTTTCCCCACTTGCACATTGAGATACAAATATAAATACAGAGAGCAAAACAAAATGAAAAGAAGAGAATGCAAATGAAGAACAACTATAAATAGAGGGGCTTCAACTCAAGACTTCTTCCAACTAGAGCTATGATAACATTAAGTTAGCAATTGTCCCAAAAGCTAAAGCTGTTAGAAAATGGACCAACAATGTAGACCGGTATAAACAACCAAATTTCAAAGCATTGCCTAGTTGTTACGTAATGCATCATTTGTTGCTTCAGTTTATGCACCAATTTGGTGGAGGATCAAGATTTTGCAACTGCCGTTAGGCTGAAAGAACCAAAGCGAGAAAGAAAAGACAATGAATTAACTCCACATAAACAAAAACCTCTCCACATTCAGGACAATCACCAATTTCTCAAACAATTATTGACAAAGATACGCGGGTTTAAGCTAATTTAATTATCCAAAACACAGGACAATTAACTTGCGAAGGCAAAAGATATATACCAATCACGCGAGAATCACACCAAGTAGAGAGAATTGGCTGTGCCCTGACCACTCATAAATGCGATGGGAAACATGCAACAACTATGCATGAAATGGGTTCACCGAATCCACAATTGCAGTGATCTTCTTCTGTAGCTCTGGTTTGTTGGCTCCAACTAGTTTGTCGACTTGCTGGCCATCTCTTAGGAAGAAGAAGGTTGGAGTGGCTTTGATATCCCATGATGTGCTGAAATCCTGCACCAGTAAAAAACAGAGGATTTGTTTCCCGTACAAAACACCTATGCTACAAAGTCATCCCAACATATGGAATGAGACAATTGGTCCACAAAAATTTGATTTTTTTAAACACATAGTATCTCAAATAACGTCTGCTCAAGTGAGGCACAAAACAAGAGATATGGTCTTTGATTGAATGAAGACTGGTTGTCAATGTTCTTTCACTTTCCAAGTATGCAACAAGTTTTTCTTACTTACAGTAAGTTCGTCGACATCAACGGTTAGGAACATCAGAGAAGGGTATTTCTCAGAAAGCTCGCAATATAAGGGCGCAATCATTCTGCAGGGACCACACCATGATGCACTGAAGTTTGCAACCACCTGTTGAAGAATCAGCTTCAGTTAGAATGAAAACCATGACAGACGTCTTCACAAACGAATAAAAATCATTTCAAGAATAAGACTTTCCAAAGAAGCTTATAAATGGTAGTAATTTCCATGCCTAATGCTTACAAGAGATCTGTGTATTGTTTCTAAATTATTTTTCAAGTCACATGAACTCTCAGAAACCGTTCCTATGAGGGAAAAAAAACATGGCCTGAAACTGTCCAAAACAAAAAAAACTACACCTGTTAAAATAGTGCAGCCCGAGAGAGAACTTGATCTATAAGCTACATACAACACAAGCCACATTTTAAACAAACTGAAAAAAGGAATACCAAAGTTTCATCAAGGACCTCCATCTTAGCAGTTTTCCTAAAAGCAGCACTTATCGCCATTAGATGCCATTATTCACGAAATAAAGTGCCATTCTCCTCGAGTAACAAAATACAAACAGAAGCAATGTATTTCAAAATTACTGTGCACAGAAGGCCAGCAATCTGAATCCTGAACATGTATTCTCTCCTAAAAGAGTATCGTGACAATTATCAAGTTTCTCTACCAAGGTCAATTATTTCTGGTAATACAGTGGCTGAAAGAAGGGATAAAATCAAACACTCCTCATGGACTATAGAGGAAAAAAAAACACCAAAAAACTTTCTTGAAGAACACTGAAGGGTGGCCATGAGATTTGACTTCGAATGAAGAGGGCTTTAGTTGGAAAAGCCCATGAAATCCAACAGTTAGCATGATAACCTTTCCAGCTCTTCCACTCGTTGAATGAGTAGATAGTAAATGCAGCTTATTAAGGTGATATATCACACATCATCATCTTTAATGTTTCTCCAATACCCAAAAGGTTTGCATTGCCTCGATATTGGTAAACTTTATTCAATGTTTTCTAAACTTTATGCAGCAGATATGAAATTCTTCTAATAGTTCCTCACGGAGAATAAATGACTCACGTCAGAAAGGGAAATAAGCAGCGTTCAATTCCATAAGACAGGAGAGGACTAAGGAACCATGCTGAGGCTCGTACTTGTAGTTTCTATGATACATTATCGTGCCAGAGTATTACCATGCTTACGCACTTACCGTCTTGCCATCCTTCCTTGCTTGTGACAGCTTCTCATCCCAGCTTTCTTTGGTCGTGATGAGGTGCACATTTCCACCAGCAAACTCGACATGATGCTCAGAGTCGTCGTCGTTTTGAGGCTACAAAAAGAGTAAAGTTACAACTTTTATGCCAAAAAGGTAAAAAGGTTAATTAGCTTCTCAGTATGACATTACAATGGCAACTAAATAATGTTTTTTTGTGGAGGAAGGATTTCCCAAGTCCTCCTTTTATGGGGCTAGAAGCCTAGAGCATGAGCCAGTAATTAACAGTTCTATTGTAACCACTTGGGTAATTGAGTCAGCCATCTTTTGGTTCCATACCCATAGCCTTGTATAGGCCATCAAAGAGTAAGACAAACCCAAACCCGATAAGACAAAAGTCACTGAAACAAATAATAACCATCCTGCAGATATGAGTCTATGTTAGTAACATAAACAAGTACAATTCGAAATAAGAAACACAAAAAAATGAGGTACACTTTAGTCCTCTATCTCTTTTTTCCATGGTGATTTTTCCAATTTCCTATGAGGGTTAGTAGTTATATTATACATATGCAAAAGCACGAAACATGCAATGCAAACATTTTCATCATTCATGAACTTTCTGAGCCACAGTTATCAAAACCACACCCAACATCCAACCAATGAAAGAGCTCGTCAAAGTTCAATTGTTAGCCGTTGGGTCAACTATGTGAACCATCTACAAGAATATGTTATGATGAGAAAGTATACTAGTATTCCTTTCCAAAGCATGGGTGGGGATTGTTAACGCTCACAGAGCTTGAATACTGGCTGTCTCATACTAAAAGTCTACATTAAATGCTTAGGTTGAGCCTCATAAGGCTAAATAATTAGCGTTACACTTTTACCCAGAGGAAGCAAACATTGGACTGACTGGTTCGACTTAAAACTGTCCAGTTAATCACTGGCCATGTGGTTCAGTCCAGTTCACCAACAAAAGGGATCAAGATTTTGAACCATGGTTCCACCTCTACTCAAAGTTAACCAAGTTCAAACGAAAACCCACTGGGAACCCAGGCTTTTTTTAATTTCCACATGTCCTTGAGTCGATATGGCATCATCAAGTCGACGCATTACCAAGCTTATAGCATCGGAAAATTGAAGCATAGTGGAAATGTCATTCTATTGCCTTCCCTCAGACTGGATGTGTTTTCTGAGAGAAAGGAAAACCAATAAAACAGAATTGCACAGGAAAAAGGAGCAAACCCACATGAAAGCACCTACAAGATTGAAAAAGAATCAATCACCACCACCACCACCACTACACTAGCACTGGAACTGAAGAAAACTGGATGATTTACATAAGATAAGATGATGACCCACAGCCTTTCATATGTTCAATCACATGTGGTTTGCTTGGGTTTTCCCTTTTTTGAAGAAGATTACCTTAGAGAAGCAGAAACCCATCTTGTATGTTTGGAGAGAGATTGATATGCTAAGCCCTAGCTGCAGATCCCTGAAATCCAGAGTGAATCAAAAAAATGATGAGATAACGTTTAAATTTGAATTTAAAAAAACAGTACACAGTAAATCACGGCCCCAATAAGGAAAGAAAAAGAGTTTACTTGCACTAACTTAGTCCAAACCACTGGATTGCATACACACATCATTTCCCACAACAAATATCTGTTTATCAATTCATACGCACGCCCAAAGTGTATCGTTCTTCTCTTAAAACCTTTATACAGCCAGCATAGGAAGATATCCAGTGAACATGTATGCAATTTCTCAAGCTTTACAACAAAACTAGCTACAATACAAGTCCTCATGAACTATCTTGAACAAATTAAGCAGTACTAAAGGTAAGAACTTTACAAGAGTAAACCCAGGATTCTAAATTGAAAATAAAAACCCTGAAAGCCTATTAAGCTTGGGCAAAACTACCCGACTTTTTCTCTTCCCAATATTGGGAAAGATACACCAATCAACCCAGAGCTTCTCCAGTAGAAAACCAAAAACCCAATTGACGAATCTCTTCAATTGGCACGCAACAGAGAAGTTCTGTTCGAAGAACCTCAAGAACAATAAAGCAGGCATACAACGAAACAAGAGGACAAAAAGAGTGCGAAAACTAACCTTGAAATCGAACCTGCGGGGGATCGTTTCAGTCGGTCACTCCGGCGTAAGAGGTTGGCGATTCGTATCAAAGCCCCAAAAAATGGATTTAGTTCAACCCCTTTAGCCTGAGAATGACGACGACTTCCACAGATGCGTACTGTCGGCTCGAGTATTCGATTGCTTCCCAGATTGCCAAGGCCGTTTTGGTCATTTGCAGTAGAAGGCGGTTAAATAAATGAGGTTGTCCGCAAGATCTAACTAAACGGTTTCTTAAATCATTAGTATGCCCACCCACTTCGGATTGCTCCACGTTTTTTTTCACAAAAAAAAAAAAAAAAAACTCCTAAATTGAATTATTTTTGTAGTATTTCCGTTGGCTGGGTCATGGGTGATTAAACAGACCTTTTTGTGGAACCATTTTGGATCCTGCAAAGATGATCAGAAATGCATTTAATCTTTTTGAACATATTTGTAAAACATAAGCCTAATATGATTTTGGTAAGGATTTTTTTAGAATTCCCTACGAATTGAGTTTATTTTTTAAAAAAACTCATAAAAAACATTTTTTTAAAAATGAGTGAATTCGAAATATTTTTGCGTGGACCCAACAAAAAAGTTTGTGCATGATCTGTTCCGATTAATCTTATTAATCTGTGCAAACAGACTCACACGTGATTAAAGTATACAACTCTTAAATCTTTCGCATAAATTAGTATCGAAATGGAGCACCAAAAATTGGAGTCCTTGGATTCGGCTCTGGGTTTTGTGAAAAATGCCAAAGTTCCCAGCTTTCTTTGGTTGGAGTCCTCGAAATATTGTGTTCGGAGTTTGTGATTCGTCTCATGGTCTCCATCACCAACACACCCACACTCAAAACCTTCCTACTTCTTGATATCTATCTAGTATTAAATTAATATACTTATAGACCTGTTCTTTTAGTATTTTTTTACAGAAGAAAATTTTAAACACAACTGTGTTCGAGCCGGTCGACGAATATGGTCCCACATGCGTCGAATGATTCCTGACATAATTATCTATAATTGTATTTTAAAATTATATTCTTAGCATTAATGTTCTTTTTAACGGAAATTGTATCGTTTGAACCATGACTCTAAAAGATGACAGTGAGTTGTTGCCCGTGACAAGCATTTTGATTTGATGACACAATTAAAAAAAGAAGAGGTCAGTGAAGAAATATGAGCTCAACCTCATCATACAATATTTCTTCTCAATAATAAATGTCATGTTTCTCAAAAAAACATAATCAAATAGTGTTTGAGAGCTTACTTTTGGCTTTTCATTTTCAATTTTTTGGCTTCTTGACTTTTTGAATTATGGTTAAAATGTGTTTTGAATATAATAGGAGTGTTTGGGAGATATTGGATCAAAATGAGTTATGAGTTGGTTTTTTACCATTTTGTCCTTAATTATTTATTGTCGTATTAAAAGATATATGAATAATGTTATTTATTTATTTATGTATTTTTTGGGGAATGTAATTCTTTAGCCTGGATCGTCGAATTCATCGACGGCATGGACGGCGTCATCAGGTTCATGAGCTATTTGGGGAATAATGTTCTCTATCTCCTGTTCTCTCGGCATCGTGGAAGTAATGGAAGTAATTATCTAACTCAATAAGGGTTTTTTAGTAATTTATCCCAAAATGCAAAAATCCCAAAAGCCAAAAAGGACCTCCTGGTCTCATTCTTACTTCTGGACTAGAATTGCAAAATCGGTGAATGAGTTTTCATAGAATGAATTCTATAATGAACCACCCAAACACCAAAAATGCAAAAATGGAGAAACGAAAATGTGAAAAGTAAGAAACCTAACACCTAATGATGGACAATTTGAACTACCTCTATGGGCCCAGTTAGCCTACCAATCCAAGCTTTTAAGAAAACAAGTTTGGCATTGGTATACCTAGTCATTGCACTGAAGGTATTTTAAAATAGGGATATCCCAGCTAGCTTGATGCATTGTCCAACCTCCCACTAAACAAAAGAAACCAACTTCCTTGACGTAGACTTCATCATTACAAAATGATATTGATAACCTGAACTCACATGATCCAGTCTTCTTGTAACTTTTTTTTTCTTCTTCTCATGTAGGGGTTTTTAGATATTGATCTTCTAAGAATTGATGAAACTGTGCGGAAACCGATCAAGAAATGCATGAATTGCCCAACCATACCAATGTATATGGTAGGTTGAACAAGTAGGAGATTACTCAGTAATCTTAGGGTACAGTCACATAGTACCTCAACACCACACAAGATTTATACACAGTGTATAGATCATGCAAAAATGTGTGGTGTTGAGAGGTTGTTGGGACAAGAGTACCAATAAATTTTCGTAGAACACATCCGCAGCCAAATTATACTGATCATTTTTGGGAGTCAACTTGCATTTTCTTTGGAGAAAGTGATTTTTCCCCATAAGGCCGGCCACTAAACTCGACTTGCGCACCTCTCCACAAGTTCTCTTGAACAACTATGAGAGAGAATAGAGGGAAGAACATATATATATATATATATATATCAATCTTGCTATTTACCTTTAATTGCAGTCTGAAGCCTTTGACATAAAAAGTTAAAAAACCATTCATTGCAAGATACAAACACATTCTTTACAACATTTGTAATTTATAATCCGGAGAAAATAGATCAAGAACAACTTCCAAGCTCTACTGTAGCTCCTCCGATTCTATTCCACACACCAGACGCCAGCTTCAAACAAACAAACAAAAATCACACTCCAACGACGGTAACTTACCCTTTTCTATTCCTCCTGCTTTTGAGTCCTCAAATTTAAAAATTTCAAAGGTTTATCCACGTTTTGGGAAAATCCAGTAAATTTGAAAGGGATTTTTGACATTCATCGCATGGTATATACTTCCGTAGTTTTTTGCCCAACAGCGGGCAGTCGTCTCATACTTGTATCAGTCAGCCTTGTACATATGGGCAATCTCTAGCACATTGGGATCATCGGGATTTGGATAAGAGGACCTGATTCAGAGGCAAGTATTATCTACCATCCAGCAGTGTAACAGGACAAAATTCTGGTAACAACTAATTCATTAACAGGTCGCAAAATGAAGCCTTCACTACCAAGGTATCTGAGATTGCATATCGAAGGATTGATACTATATACAGTATGCCCTTTCACTAGCTTCAATTTTTCACTCTTCATTCCCGTATTAATAAGAAAAATGCCATCGAGGTGCATGCCAAAACATAACATGACCGCTTATTCCTACTTTGTGAGCCTCTTGAGGTTGATACACATTCTCATGATCTAAGCATCATTATCCCTAGTAGCCTCCTTCTTATAATGGAAACTTCTGTACTATCCCATAAAGCATGGATTGAAAGGGGAAAGGGTGGGTTTTGCAATTGTTTGAAGCCCAAGCACTTTCCAATAGCCCACGCATATTATGGGCATAACTAAAAGTTCAGTAAGGTGATCATTCCTCCTCCCGATATGAACTTTAGCACAACTACTCATACTGAAAGAGAGAGAGATCTGAAAATAGACAACTGCAATAGCAAATGGTATGCTCTTCAGGAGTCATGCTTCCGTGCACAAGAAGTACATGTGTGGCCCGCAATCTTCGGTCTAGGTCCTTTCTCCATTGGTCCTGGGATCATCTAGTATCTCCGCCTAATCTGCAAAACGAACGCACGACTAAGACCAGGCTGGGGTTACCCCGGCAAGGCCCTCCGGCGAGAGGATAAGTATATGCAGAGAAGAAGGTAAGGGACTAGGGCTGAGTGTGTTTAGAAGCATGTACCTCTTAGGGTTGTGATCACTTGGTATTTATAGAGCCTCCTTGACTTGCTCTCTAAGTACAGGCATGCGCCGGGCACGAGCTGTGTGACGTCATTATAACGCCATTGAACGAATCCGATAACCGTTTTGGTATGAGCTGGCACCCTTCATGTGCGCTCATGATTGTCTTTTAACGTAACTGTCTCAACATGTGAGAGAGCACGTGAGGGAGCAAGCGGCCAAGTTCCAACCGTTATTGCGCTTCGCGGGTGGCCGAGCACGCACTGGGCCGAGCCCTGATGAGAGGTTAGGTGAGAAGGATCCATACACGAACTCCCCCGGAGGTGGCCGAGCATGGTTGGTGGCCAAGTCTGAAGGCGATCATTCGGAAACAGCATGGCGACGGGGCCGCCTTCCCAAGAATGGCCGAGTGCGAGTTCCGCCTTCAGTGAACCTTGGATGTATGTATTGGCATAGGTCGAGTTCGGCTTGAGCGAACATGGTCAGTTATGTTCGGTCCGCTACGGTACGCCTTCTATCTCTTGTGGCCTTTAGGCTCCAATAATCGTTGAGAATCTTGAGATCACCCTAACTAAAATTAGGCTTGCCAATGGAGGCGACATGTTTGGCCACCATTTGGGGCACACCAGCAACGCCATTTGTTCTATTTTGAGTTGTTTGCTTTGTCTCCAAATAAGGAATATCTCCCTAGTCCAACAGCTTTGTGACATCATCTTTCGTAGGTGATGTACCGCCTTTCCCTGCCCCTTCTTCCTCTTCCAAGGTTGCCTATGTTCTCAACTAGCTCATCTTTGATATTCAGCACCTTTTTGAACACCTGTGTCTCAAGCCCAACCCACGGTCTAAGAAAAACAGGGTTGTGTCATGGTTATTTCAATTCTTTAAGGAAAAAAAGGGCCAAATCAGGCATCAAAGCTCAGAGCTTTATCCAAGGGGTTCTAGGTCTGGGATGGCCCAATCCTATGTCACTTCAGGAATAGATGGTGAAGTGATCACCGTGGTGGAGGGATGGTTTTAGGGTCATCGTGTTCAGTGGCAGATCTAGGATTGCCTCGCGTGGGGCACAGTAATAACTTTAAGCAAAAATCAAAATTAAAGCACAGAGACACAAACTATGAAAAATTGAATTGTAAATTTCATTCATTGGGTAAAAATCAAGTAAAGAAATGAAGGCTTTATATTACGAACTTAAAAGAAAAGAATAAAAAATCCTTTAATTATGTAGCCCCAAATTAAAAGTCTTTTCAATAAAATGTTACTTTATCGCTTCTCAATCTCCTATATAAAATACTTCTAAGTCTCAAGTGTCCAGACCCCCTTTCCTGGTGAGTCTCCGACAACTTTCCGACGAGCCTCCGGCGTGATCAAATCTTTACCTTTCATCCTCGTTTCTCTAGATCTGTTCACTCCAGGGGGGAGGGAAGCCCCATTTTTGCTCAAGCCTATTCTACTTTTCTCTACGGCGTAACCGGTTTATCCGGGCAATCTCTCCCCTTCCCCTCCCTCTTCCAATCTTCCTCTCCTTTAATCTTTCATTGCATGTCAAAATCAAATCGATCTCCCTGTTCTCGTAGCTTTTCTGTCCCCTAACAGTGTTCCAAAAATCCTATTTGGAGAGAGGAACGAAATCCCCAAGTCAATCACAAATTACACTTCAAATTGAAGATAATCAGGTCAGAACAAACTCTTTAGATTGAGGGAAGTCTTGTTTTTTGTTTGCATGTGCTGCTTAAGGTCTTAACTTTGGCTTATCGTTTTAGTTTTTCTATTGTAGCTTGTAATCTGCATTTATGCAAACTCTCTCATCTTCTTTGGGTCTCTAGGACTTTTCTTTTTCTAGTGTCCATAAATCTTGCTTGTGTTGCCTCTGTTGTCATCTTTCTGGTCGTGATTTGGCCCTTTCCAATATGTTGAAGAAGGGTTTTCTTGGTCCCGCTCCATCTTCTAACTGCAAAAGTGTAGTGCGAGAAAAAGGTAAAAACATAGCTGTTACATGTCTTGGGGAAGAATGTACCAGTGTCTTGCCACCAGACCATTTAAAAGGCATGTCCCAATTCCTTGATCCTTTGAGCATTGAGCTCATAAAATCCTCTCTTGGAGAACCTTCATATTTTGATTCACAGGACTTTCAAAAATCCTTCAAGCAACTAATAGATGATTGTAAGGATGATTTTGACCCACTTGTGCACTTAGAGACGCTAGAACATCATGCGACTAATTTCTCAAACGGGTGGGAGAAGCAGACTCAAAAGATTTGCTCCAAGGTAGTGGTGGAAGGTGAGTCATCACGGTTGCCTTCTCCAGAGGTGAATATTGAGACATATGAAAAGATTGAGGAACCAGTCGCCGAATCGGTTGAAATGGCGAGACAGAACATACCTAGAAGGGTAGAGAATGAGGAAAACTCAGATTGTTTTAAGTCAACTATGAATTTTGGAAAACAAAGTAGCCATAAATGGTCAAGAATGGACTTTAGTGAATCCAACCACAAAAAGCCAAGTAAGAGGAGGAAAAAAGTTCTTATGGGAAGGAATTATCTTCTTATTGATCGTGGCTTTTCTCAATCTCAAGTTGTTGGCAAAATGTTCCGATTTTTTCATCAGCCAAGCCTATCGGATGTTGAGATACGAAAGATAGAGTTTCCTCAAGAAGATATGCAAATGGATTTCCAGGGAAAACAGCTTCACACTAAAGAAAGGGCTAGTGATTTCAATCTTGACTGCAGGACAAATAAAACTACTACGGATGGGTTGCCAAATGAGATTGCTTCAGACGATCCATTCATTGAAGAAGATAAGTCCCCTCTACAAAGCCACGAATTTTCTTTTAGTTCACAAGGAGTGAGCTTAGGAAAGTTTGACTATTCTTCTTCTCGGATTGTGTCCTTTAAGTTGGGTGGATCTAAGAGAATCAAGGCACCAAGATCATATTGTGATGATATGGAGGTTTCTCAATCTTTTGACAACACAAAGCGGAAAAGGGAACATGTAATTGAAGACAGTTGCAATAACCCGTATCTTTTTCAGGCTCCTCGGCGACGTTGTCTCGATTACGGTTAGTGAGTTCTATTTTTTATTTTGATTCGGTTGTGTCTTCTCTCTCACTCTTTGCAGGTCATAGTGGTGTAGACCCTTCATCTGCTTTCGTCATAGAAGTTCTTGGGGAAGTGCTTGCCTTTTTCTGATTGACTACAATTTGTGGTTGGAGTTGTAATGCAATCTTGCTGGGTCACAGGGTAGTTCGGTTATCTTTTTATTTGCTTTGGTTTGTAATCTTAATGTTGCAACTTTGCTGAACTCATGTTTTTCATTCTGTTTCTATATATATGATGTTCTTATTTTGCCAAAAAAAATAAAATGTTACTTTTGTTGTGTAGCCCGAAAGATGATTGGTGAGGAAAACGGTGAGGTGACGGACGAAAACCACCGAGATGAGCAACCGGCAGCGAAAAAGTAAATCAAGCATCGAGCGAGTTCTCCCCGTCAAGTTTTTTGTGTGGATTTCTTGTTCTCCCACTCATTTTTGCAAAAAAAAAAAAAAAACAAAAACACTCATTTTTACATAAAAAAATAAACTATATATTTTTTTAAAAAAAGGGATGGGGTGGGGTGGGGGCACGTGACGGTCGTGACCCCACGTGCCCTTTACTCAGTCCGCCCCTGATCGTGTTGGCGGTGGACGAGTGGTAGTACTTCGATGATCTTTGTAGTGGCCTGATTTCTACCCACTATCCATAAACTAAAGTTAACTATTTATGGTTGGACTCCGCCGTCTTCTGGTATTTTGAAAATCCTTTTTATCGATATATTTGTTTTTATCCGATTCACAATGAGGGAGATGCGAGAGTTTTGCTGAAATGATTTATTTTTTGACCAACTGAGGGTAAAATGGTCATATATTTTGATGTATAGATAAATTAGGATTCAAATTACTTGGGTTAGAAAGAAGATTCGATAAACTTTTTAACGGTTTAAGCCATGCACAAATCGGAGTTCTAGATTGTTCGGGACAAGCCTCCGAAGTTTGACATATATGCCTCAGGCGCACATTATTGCACCCCGGGCGCATCCTCTAAAGTTCACAGACGGCCAAACTTTGCGGTTTTGCCACAGACACTCCCGAACTTTGATTTAGATATGATCTGAACCGTTAGAACAACTAGTCTAGACTACTTCTAACCAAAGTAGTTTGAATCCAAAATTATTTATTCATCAAAAAATATGACGATTTTACCCTCGGCATGTTGAACCATAAATTACATTTAAAAAATCCTCGCGCATCACACTAATTTTAAACCGGATCAAAATCTATTTTTATATTGATAAAGATGGTATTCGAAGTGCTATAAGTTGTTGGAATCGACCCAGAAAAGTATTAGATTTTTGTTTATGAAAAGTTTGTCAAAATCAAACATTTATCGATACAACTTTCACAAAAATGATTATATTTTCTGTATATTGATGCACGTTAACCCCAAGTAGAGGTTAGCATTTTTATGATAAAACACCTATATATTTTTATCAGAGACAAATTTCTTAACCGTATTATAAAAAAAAAAAAATATATATATATATCTTTTTGCTAACATCCGATCAATATATACAAAATATATGTGGACGGTGCACGTATCTTATAGTTTTTTTTTGTGTGTGTGTGTGGATCTTATATGTGCACCTTATAGTTGGTGACATATTTTCAACCAACCACTAGATCAGTTGATGATAATAATAAGTTTCAGTGTCAACCGATAACAGAACAATGGTTGTTACTATTTAGCAAGTAAACATACTGTGAATCAAAATAATAAGACCAAGTGGATGTCGATTTGCAAAGTCTAAGGACTCAATAGGTTTAATTGATAGATAGAGAGTGAAATAGAAGGAAATTGAATAGTTGAGGGAATAAAAGTGAAATTAGCCTTCTTCTTGCGTATGAAACCAGGAAAATTTATTTTCAGTCCCTTAACTTCTAATTAAACACATCCCTATGGCTGAATCTAATGAATAACCGTTACAACTCTCTCTCTCTCTCTCTCTCTCGCGTATATATGCACCCTTCCAACCGTGGGTTTCGTCTCCTGTAAAAAGCCTCCATCAGTTTTAGGCACACAGAATCTACGAGCCCTCCCAAGCTCCTTACCTTTAGCTACGCCGTGTCTTCATTCTGATCTCTGGTACGCTTCTGTTCATTTCGCGACCGGTTTCAATTACATGTTTTTCACTTTAATAGCCTTCTCTGAATGTGAATGCATTGAAGCCGTTTCGATCTATTGGTCATTTGGTTGATTGTGCTTTCGTTTCAGTTGCGATTCGATGCTATAGTATAGCTTTAGAACGCGGCAGATTAACTACCTATCCTAACATTGGGTTATACAGTTCTGATGCTGAATCAGCTATTCCATATACTAAGATGAAGATCTAATTTCTTTTTTTCTTTTTTAGCATAGACTGAATGTCGCGAGGTTTCTATGTTTTAGGAGTTGCATATGTCATGAATTCTTTTACACGCACTATCAGCCCCAGCCCTAGGCAATGGCCTGGTGGGCCTTGCCCTAGTCGGGCATCCCAATTTGGTCCTACGCTAGGTATTCATTAGCCGAATTGGATATCAAGTGATGCTCTTGGGGTTCATGTAAGGATACGTGTTTTGTGTGATTTTGTACTTACAAATTCTTATGAGGATTAGTGGTTTTTGTGGGTTTGCCTTTTGAAGTTATTTAATTTTTTAAAGATAACATGTATCATGTTGAATTTATTTCTTGAAAATGTGAAGGGGGGCCCCATTTTAGGAATTCGCCAGGGGCTCCCAAAAACCTCGGGGCCGGCCCTGCACACAATTATATCCATTATCATTTTGTTTTGTTGCAGGTGGAAAAACTGGGTTATTGTTGATAATTACTGCGACACTGTTGCTGGGTTTTAAGGGAGTGTAATTTGTTAAAGCGGGTTTGAGTGCTAGAATTTGAGGCGAACAAATGGAGGACGACAAAAAGAAGAAGAAAAACAAGAAGAAGAAAAACAAGCAAACGAAAACACCAGGAGATGTCGTTCATGGCGTTGGAGAATCCATTGATACAGATCAGAATCACGTCAGTCAAGAGAATCATGAAAATCAAGTTTTGGTGACTGCTGATGTTCATATTGATGAGCCAAAGACCGATTTGGATTTGGATAGCTATAGTGCCAATGGTACTGATGGCGTAAGTTTGGTCTCAACTGAATTTCCCTTTTTGTCTGAACTCTGGAGGGTAACTAATTAAGCATTGTTAGTCTTGTATATGTATGGGAATGTTCATTATGTTTGGATGTATTGCAGCTCTTAAAGTTAACAACTTAAATCATTACCCACTATTTCTTTTTGTAAAACACACTACTATCGAATGCGTAATCAATTTATTAAACTATAATGGCTTTGTTTTTGCCTCAGAAGTAAATAAAACATTACACTTGCATTCAAGTATATGATATATCTATTTGTAAAATCTAGGTCTCCTGTTTTTTGCCTACACGGGAAAGGATTGGGCCCAGACCTAGAATATTGTAAAGATTGGTTAAAATTGTGTTCGTTTAAACGGCCTGCATTGCCAGAATCTTGGTCAATTTCACTTTAACTTGAAACGCCTGTTCCTTCCAAGTGAGAGAGTCTTGTTAACATTTTCATTTGGATATGTGTTCTAACATTGTTCTTGTCGGTGAGCAGAACTCTGGTTCTTGGTCAGTTATGAAGGGTTTGGACTTAAATAAATGAGAAAAATCTTATGACCACCAAAATGATGAGCTTGATATAGTAGGCCTTTGATTATGGACTCTAGGTATACGTGACATGGAAGATGATTCAGTACTCTTATTGGGATTATAATATGAGAATATTGTTGTGTTTAGAAGAACTGTAAGCCTGTAAGGATGTTTCAGATTCCATGAAAGGTTGATATCTTGGGGTACTTTCATGTTGTTTCGTTCTTTTAAAGCTTTAAATACGCCTTGGAGGGAAAAATATGTTCAACTTTGGGTGGATTAATTTATTGAAGATTTGACGTAGCTTAAAAAAGACACTGCTTCTCTCAGCATCATTGATCGAGTCATCTGTCTCTCCTTTTCCTTTTTTGCCCTCTTCTTTTCTCGTCTCCATTGCTAGAACTTCTTCTGTCCTGTCAGTCACTCTTTTTTCACTCATGATCTTTTACTCTCGTCTATCGTTTCTCTTTACTTCCCTTTCACCCTCTATTAGTAAGTTATCAGAAAAAGAAAATTACAGAAAGAGGAACAATAACAAACTGTCCTTGAAGATGCGTGATGTTCTTCGACTTGGGTGAGCCTCCATGCAGTTGTATATGCATTCTTCCAGCCGACATTGAAAGAAGCACAAACATGCTAGTAATTTTAAGTTAGATAATGGATTTGACACTAAGGTTGCAATTTTAATTATACTTGAGTAGTTGCCTCCCTAGAATAGGCATAATTGACTAGCATAGCCATGCTAGTCCTTAACAAGCGTAAATGTGACCATTCATCATATTTGTTTCAAATATGCTTGTATTCTGATTCTCAAATTCCGGGTTCTTTTGGTCCCCATGTGATTTGCAACTTTTTAATTTGTTGACATTTCTCAAACTTTCTATTAACAGTCTTCATTAGCTGAAGCAGAGAAGCTGTACTGGATGGACAAAGAGGTGAGGATTGTTTCTCAACTGTGCTCTTTCCTGTATAATAAACATATGATATTTCATTTTTGACATTCTGCGTCTGGTTTTCCCTTGCTTTCCACAGGTTGGCTTGGAAGAAAGGATCAGAGAAGTACAAAAAGAAAATGATATACACATACAGAAAGAGGTAAATCTTTGGTAGGAGTAATTCATTGGCAATTTGCACTTTCTTCTACTTGTGGAAACCTGCTGTTTGTCTGGTTGGATATTACGTCCGTCATGTGTTATTCACAGGCTAGGTTGTATGATGTGCAGGCTACCTTAGAAGAGACAATTGCCAGATTGCAAAAGGAGAATTGCGCTCAAGTGGAGAAAGGGGTAATCTAAGTTCAATTGTAGTGGGTTTGTAGTATGTAGATGCAACAGATTTCTTTTAGAATATGTTTCTTTTTTCTTCTTGTATTAACCTGCTTTCATTTAACACACTGATCATCCATTCTACTCTATGATTTACAGGCTTCTTTGGAGATGAAACTTTTGCAATTAGAGAATGAGAACGATTCCTGGCTTCAGAAAGAGGTGCATTTTTTGGATGATGGGATCTCTCGGAGTTTGAGATCTGGGACGTCAACATATACTTTTACCATGTGTTTACCTATCAGAAAGTTTACCTAAACACCTGTTCTTTCAAAAAGAAAAATAAGATTTTTTCTTTCCATGAATACTGCATGTAGTCATTTTTGCTATTGTCTTTGACAGTCATTCTCCTTTCGGAAACTTCAATCATTTTGATTGCATCTTGAAACCCCGTACTCTGAAATTTTTATTAGCTTGTTCTTGTTACATACAGGTTAGCTTTGAAGGGGAAATTAGCAAGTTGATAGAGGAAACAGCTAGCTTGAGTTTGAAAGGGGTAATTCCTCTTTGTACTCTATGATTCCATCATCAAGATATTCTCTTTAATTTTGTATACTTAACACCTGGTTTTCCACTGTGTGTTGTCATTTGTTCAGTGTTCTACCATTTTGCTAATCATCTAGGGGAAATATATATTTCATCCAAAGATGAACTTGTAATTGTTAAACAGGTCAGCTTTGAGGAAAAAATCAAACAATTGGAGAGAGAAAGAGTTTCTTCGGTCCAAAAGGAGGTAATTGCTTTATCTTTTGTCATTTTTAGGGTTACATTGACGTCCCCTAAGTAATGGAGAAAAACCAACCTCATTAGTTTGATGTACATTTACGTAATTGCTCCCTTAATATAGTCTTTTATAACCAATTAACGAAAACCACAACCATATCTGAAAAACCTTAGATCGCCTAGGTTAAAAGATTAGCTATGTTTTATCTCCTTAATTAGTGTTTTGACATGAACTTGCCATCCAAAAAGGAGCTCAGCCTATGGAGCTTACAACATCCAACCATATTCTTCCTTGTCACCACAATCTCAATCATACTTCATCAACCTCTCCACTTTTTTTTTTATCTGTCTTTGGTTGTCCACATATACACACCCAACATAAAGCCACATGCCGAATTAACACCAGGTGCAGAACAATCATTGTGGCATCATCCCACCACGTCCTCTTTCTTCTTCCCATATCTTGTCCTGTCATCCCACCTCCCCCGCAGCCAGCGCCCTCCCTGTTAGCCACCACCTCACTATAATCAGGGTTCTCTGGCAGTATGAGAATTTCAATACTTGAAACGTCTCCCTGTCTCTTCCTATGTCTACATATATATAAGTTGTTCAACAATAGATGACATATTTGTCTGCTTGCTGTGTACTATTTATCATTTTTCTCCGTGATGAAAACCACTCTTCACTTTTCAATTACACACAGAAATAACTGTTTCGGCATTAGTACTTACTCTTTGTTTGATTTTCTGCTTCTCCTCTTTAATAGAACTCAATGGAAGATACAATTGCTAGATTGAATGGTGAGAACACAAGACTGCAAGTACAGGTATGTACCTCCAGCAGCTAAAAACACTCTACACCACTGTGTGTAAGTTAGAGTACCTGAGGGTGATCTGGGATACCAACTATGTACTGAAGGCTCTGGGTGCCGAAGGCGGGGGAGAAGAGAGCCCAAGGCAGATTCTAGAGAGAGAGTCGCAGTAGAGAGACCAAGAGCAATGGGTGTGAAATATGTTGGATGAAGGCAAAGGTCGTTTATGTAGGAGAGAGATGGCCTGAAGTCCAGCTGAACTGAGGACACATGGAAGGTCCTCAATGGCTGGTCGTCTGAAGGTCACAGGCCTCTTGGGCCTTGCCTTCTGCTCAAGCCCAAGTGTAAGCCTTTGACTTCAGGAGTGGGTTATCCTTCAGCCGTGCCCCAAGGGTCTCCTTCTGCTGGGCTAACCTTCACCTCCTGAAGTCACCTTGTTTCCTTCACTCCTTGCACTTGGTACCATGTACATGTACCCACAACCACAATACTCTACTGAATTTGGTGCATAGTTACTTTGGTTCTCTGCCAGACTTCAATAGATCAGGGTAAACGTAATTATTGATTAAGATTAGGAGGGTTATCATCTGATTTGGGAGCATAGGTAGAACATTTAGCACCCTAACAATTAATAAAGTTGATTAGCTAAATTTTGTTCACAAAGGCTTGGGCTATGTAGTATGTGCAAATGTAAACAGGTAGTTCTTTATTTTGTGCTATTATAGGATCTTGATCTCGTCCTCCAACTTTTATTACAACAAACTGTAGCAACATCTTAAACATAAGAGCATATCGATACTTTTGTTGTACCTAAGGTGGATAGAATTAGATCTTTTTTTTTTTATTATTGTTTTGCTTGAGGTTATGTTATGTCAACATTTCAACTTCAAATGAAGGTTATCTCAATTATGCCTTCCTGTATTAGTTGTGCTCTTTCTCATACACAAGCTGTTGATGAGGATAGTGAAGACTCAAGTGGAAAAGTCCGTGGGAACATGTGCTTTCTTGATCTTTTTGTCCTTTTGTTCAAAATTTTACCTTTTGTCTGCCTTCTATTGTGATGTCCTTTTGTTGTGTGGTTATTTAACTATGACAGTGGGGAGAGAAAGAATGTTATGGAGGGAGCACAACTTATAACTTGTTTATAAACCATCTAGATCAAGCTTTAGTATTTGTTCTGATACAGATATTGAAATAAAAGCCTGGCAGGTGATGGAGTTGGAGGAATCCAGAAACTCTCTCTTACAAGAAAACCTGCGGCTCACAGAAATCATTTCTGGTATGCAATCCCAGATCCAAAGTCTTGAGAAGAGTATTGTCTCTTCTTGTGCATCACCTGTGGCATTAATGGTATGTTTCTTGTGTCCCAGCTCATTGCCATTTTTTGGACGGATCATATTGTCTCATGGTGTTCTGGTGCATAACTGGGAGTTCAGGGTGTTCTCTGGAATCTATCACATTCATGTTCGTAGAGGGAGGCTTTATTTCTGCCATCCACCCACTTCCATATGTCTTTTCCCAAAGTTCCCCAATGCTGCCTCCTGTAGGACTTGGGGCCGTGTCTCAGTTCTAATGTGGTTTATCATGCTCTTGGGAGTTGCCTTTTAGGATTGTTGTGTAGATATATGTCTGCCTCCACCTAAGACCCCCTCCTAACATTTTCACAAATTTGTGATGTATGTCGATGGTAAACACTACAGTTGGGTAAACCCAGCACCTAGAATATTCTCTGAACAAGATGTGTTTAGGTATAATTGTCTATAGTTGGACCTACCATTTATCAAGATCAAAGGTATTTCACAAATGAACAATTTATTCTGAGATGTGTTTCCCCAATTTACCATCTCTGTTCTTATGCTGATAATATCACATGCTTCTGTTTGTTAATGTAGGATGCTTCAGGAAGTGAGAACGTTAATTCTCAGATGGAAGCAGCAAGTCAACTGGTTGAAAAATTAGTTGCTGAAAATGAAGAGCTTGTAGAGAAGGTGATAAACCATCCTTGTTGTTTTTTGAGTACAGTAAAATAAAAGAATGAATGGTAAAGAAAACCTCAGCAATGGGAGTTTCATGAGGTCGTCATGGGTTTGTCTTGCTTGCTTGTTCTTTGATTCTGTGTGCATTAGAATGTAGATAAATGTTACACAGTTTGGAAGGAACTTCTAGTTTGTTTGGATAAGGGATAGGCATATGTTTTACTTGGATATGCCAGACGCATTGAACTGTTCTTGTGTGTTTTCCTCGTCTTTCTTTCTAGTATTTTACATTACAAATAAGTATATACGAAAATGAGGTTTGATCCTTTCATATATGTTGTTTGGATTTAGACTTATCTCTATTTTCTGCTTCAGGTGAATGAATTATGTGTTGAGCTTGATCTACAGGGTGTAACAGCTGAACTATCTCCAGCTGTTGGCTCTGTATCTGAATTTGGGGAGACAACAGCTGCATCCGGTGACAGAATAGATTCTGAAAAGCATATTCCAATTACAGAGGAGAGGAATGGAGAGGATGATGCGAATGCTAAGGATATTGCCCATGTTGCCGATTCCATGTCTGAATTGAGTGAGAAGACATCCCTATCAGGCAAGAGGATCAAGTCCCAGGAAAATGTCTCTGGGCAAAATGGTGAATATATCTACAACAACGGCGCTTCTGTAATCCAGAACTCTCCACCTGATACCATTGACTCTGAAGAAATTGTGCAGATTCCATTGGACGAGAAAGAAATTGGGGATCCCCAGTTGCCACCCACCCATAACGATGAAAAGACTGATGTTCCCCTCACAGATGCTCCTCTGATTGGGGCTCCTTTCCGGTTTATATCTTTCATGGCTAGATATGTTAGTGGTGCCGATTTGGTGAACAAGAGATAGACTAAATCCGCTTCTCATTTGGGATAACATGTCCAAATGGGTTCATGGACATTGATTTTCTGATACACACATGATTTTTTTTTCCCCCTCAGAGAGAAGATGCTGTTAAATTTTACATGGCATTTTTTTTGACGTGCCATGTACTTTGATGTAGTTGTACAATTGAAATAGAAGACAACTAGTCTGAAATCTTGGATGAACTTTACTAAATTTATGTGAAATGATAAATGATCAAGGATTGCTCTGATTTGGATACTGTGCAAGCTTCAGGAGCCAAGTCATTTTCTTGTACCATTACGTAAAAGTTTTTCCATCCCAGACTTGTCAAAAAATAGCCAGAAGGTAAATTTCTGCATATTAGACATAAGTCGACCGTGTTTGTATTCGGAAGTTAGCAGTGAGAGAAGATAAGCAAACCTAATAGAAAGATGGGATGTATTGGTAGAAGTGAAAATATACCAAAATAAAGAGCACCTTGTATTAAATTTTTAATTTTTGGACATCATTTGTGCTGTAACCGCGGCCAAGTGGGTGATTGTTGAATGCACGAAAAGACAAAATTGGTAACAAAAACCCCAGAAGAAGCTGGTTCCAAATGATGCATTATTGGAGAAGTACTGTAGTTGCTAACTACTTAAACAGGAGAACAAATCCTAACCTTTTTGATACATATCAATGCCAGAAAGAACTAATTGTTCTTTGGATGCAATTTGACTATTGAAAAGAACTGCAAAATACAAATCCTAAGAATATGGAGCAGCAGTGTTACAGCGATCAAGGTGTCTGTGGGGCTGGGCTACTTGGCTTGGTATCCTCGGATTCAGATGGTCGAATATCCTCAATCATCTTAACCACATCTTCCATCTTAGGCCTCAAGTCCGGCACTGTTTCCACGCACGCCATTGCAATCTGAAGC
The DNA here is from genome assembly GCA_025413875.1 of Rhododendron molle. Classification (NCBI taxonomy): domain Eukaryota; kingdom Viridiplantae; phylum Streptophyta; class Magnoliopsida; order Ericales; family Ericaceae; genus Rhododendron; species Rhododendron molle. Next base: position 52,244,455 of record CM046392.1, read on the forward strand.
ATCTGGACCATCTCTTCTTCGATATTTTGATACTTCATCAGATCAACATCAAACACCTCAGCTGTCCATTCCTCTCTAACTACAGAGTGGACCCACCTTGGGAGATCGATTGCGTCATCATGCCCGGGTGTCTGAACCGGTGATTTTCCGGTTAGGATCTCAAGGAGGAGAATGCCAAAGCTGTAAATATCCGCTTTCTGAGTTGGCTTCCTTGTTTCAATCACCTCTGGGGCTCTATAACCAGGAATTTTCCTGGGGCCAGGCGGGAAGCCCATGAGAGTAGCTAGGCCAAAATCAGAAATGCAGCCGTTGATGTCTTGGGTAAGGAGGACATTGGAGGACTTGATGTTTCCGTGGGTGAATTTCCCCCCACCAGCAGAGTGGATGTGGGCAACGCCCCTTGCGGCTCCAAGGCAAATCTTTACTCTGGATGCCCAGTCAAGTGCATTTCCAGTTTCCCATCTTCCTGTAGTCATTAGAACACAAAAATGTGACAAGAAGAATAATTTGTTTTATGGAGGTGAACGCTAAACCAGTATTCATTAGCGCAGAGATGTAGGCATCAGGGGTTTCTAAAATTTCAAATTCTAAATTCAACAAATGAATTATGATTCTGCACAGTTTGGAGTCGCTCTGTGCAGTTTCTTTCAATTTTATGGCATATGTTTCTGCATTTTGAAAACCTGCAAGGACTGGTGGATAATAATCTACTTGTTTTCAGTTAACTTCAAGCTTGGTGTACACGTGTTCTAAGAAATAAAGTAAATTGTATTATGTCCACATGCACGCGAAACACTTGTTCAAAGTTGCGAATCATAGCCATGGAATGGTAATGCATTCCTGTCACAGTATACATCCCAAAAACAATGACCTAACAAATGTACTCTTTCTTCTGTCATGCAAGCAACTAGTTCTCATCGGTTTTATTTGTGCTTAGTAGGGCACTTTTCAGCCTTACCATACTCCTACATATTATGCATCATTGCACTCCAAGCTTGGTTAAGGAGGTTTTTGTATTCACATAGCCAGAGTATGCGACTTTACAAGGGCGTTGGTGTACGGGTTGATTCATGTGTTAAGATTATTTAGAGCTACTTATAAGTACTGCAGGTAGAAAGTAACTTGGATATTGGAAAAAGACGGGAAAAAAAAGCAAGCGTTAAATACCATGCAAGTGCCCGGACAAGCTGCCGCCCAGCATGTAGTCGTAAACCAGAAGTTTCTCATCCTTGGAATGGTAATAAGCACGAAGGGGCACAACATTTGGGTGGTGAACAAGACCCCCCACCAACTCCATATTTTGTTCAAACTCTCTTTTAGCAATCACCACTTCCCTCAGCCGCTTCACAATTACTGTTGTTCCGTCTTCCAGAATAGCCTTATAAGTTGTCCCATAACTCCCCTTTCCCATAACTTCAGCAGAGGCCCTCAATAAGTCCTCCAGATCGAAATTACAAGTGTAACCTTCAAAGAAAACCAACTTGTTCTTCTCAGCCTCTTGCACTGCACTGCTAAAATCCACCTTAGGCTTTTCACTCCTTTCACCACCGTAAGCCTTTGCTCTCCCAACACCCCCACCAACTTTTTTCTTCAAACAGCATAGAACCATAATCAAAGCCGGAAGGAGAAGCACTGCAGATCCCGCAATTGCAATAGCGATAATAGCCCCTGTAGTAAGTTTCTTCTTGGTTGTTTGTCCCACTCCTTGAGGGACTGTTGGTGAGTCGGTTGGGGAAAGATATGGTGGCAAATGAGTAGGGGAAGGAGAAAGTGGCAAGAAAAATGGGGTAGGAGATGGTGGCAAGTAAGTTGGGGAGGGAGAGGGTGAGGGGCTCAGGAGGCACTGGTTCAGTGGCGAGCCACATAACATATTGTTCCCTTCGAAAGAGGAAGCAGGAAAGTTCTGGAGGGAAGATGGAATTGATCCATTCAGGTTGTTGTTGCTCAAGTTAACATGGTTAAGATTTGGGAGATTGAGATTGGGGATTGGTCCTGTCAGGGAATTATTTTGGAGATTCAATCCAGTGAGAAATGTCAAATTCTGTATCGAGTTTGGAATGCTCCCAGTGAAGGAATTAAAGGAGAGGTCAAGCACGTTGAGTTGTGGGGAGAGTGAGGACGGTATACCGCCAGAAAAGTCATTATTTTCGAGGTATACATCGCGGAGGGAAGGAATGGAAAGAACATCGGATGGAAGTTTCCCAGTAAAGCGGTTGTTTCGAAGGCTAAGGATGGTGAGTGCATCCAGCTTCCCAAAGGTATTCACTGGGATTTGACCAACGAATCCCAGACCAGGGAGCCTGAGAACAGTTACTCGAGTGCCGTTTGAGTCACAAGAGACACCGATCCAAGAGGTGCAAACTGGTGTATTAGAATTCCAGTTGAGCCTTCGGCCATGGGGGACAGCCGCAGCAAAATCAAGGAGGGCTAGTTTGTCTACGCTAAGGTCAGCAATACTTTCCGAGCCGAGAAACAGGAACAACAACAAAGGTATTGCTGCAAAACCGGGGCGTAGCCTCATGGAGATGAGTTGGTTTTAGGCCTGTGGAAGGGATGCCTATTGTGTCAGTCCAACTTCAGCAATTCGCCTAGTTCTTCTGTTACAGCCATGAAACCGTACTAGTCATCTTCCCCTTCCTCCTTCCACCGTAGAAGAATAGTAACTGAGCATACAAAAAAAGCAAACAAGAAGCAGTAAATACAAATTAATAGAGAAAGAAAACAACTCTTATGGTTACTGTATGATAGCCACTTTATATTTTTCTCTAGCTATCAGGAATAAAAAAGGATGCACTATGTTTGTTGTAGTGTGAGAGACTTGAGAGCCGCTCTATGCAGAAAACCTTTCTTTTTCCCCCTTCCACTTCCTCTCCTACTTCCATGGTTGTGCTATGGTTGAGATTTTCTCCCTATGAAAGGACCTTCTCTCCTACTTCCATAGTTGTGCGATGGTTGAGACTTTTTTTTTGTGTGGGTAATTTGATGGTTGAGACTTTCTCCCTATGAAAGGAAGATCTCCCGTTCTCCCTGTCGTTTTTAGACTCTGGGCCTCAGATTTGGATTTATAGGGGCTATTTGGGTTTATGGGGCTCTTTGATCCGATCAGCTATGGCGACGGATTCATGAGCTTTCCACCAGCAATGGTGGTGGCGTCTGCTTCATGAGCTTTCCACCAGCAATGGTGGCAGCGTCTTGCAGACGCCACGGTGGCGGAAATAGGCTCTAGCTTGACGCAGATGATGGTTTCTCAACCCACATTGACAAGCAGATCGATGGATTCCATCACGAGCAGATTTTGCCGCTTTTATTTTAAAAATATTTTGGCATTGTTTCTTGTATTTGAGTGGGACCATTGGGTCCTTTGTACTGGTTGTGTTAATATTCATGCATTTCTGCTTCCTAAGAAAAAAAGGATGCACTAAAGGGAATGAACGAATTTCTAAGGAATGAACTTAAATCAAAATCTACCCCCCAAAAAAAAAGAAACAAGAACCCTTAATGAATCAAATAAGATGTGTTGGTGTTGAAACACTAGTATGCTATGCTATTACTGAGAGAGTGACAGTAAAGTTGAAATCAGCACTTCCATGGAAACTGAACAGTTCAATCACAAAGTGAAGAATCTGAAAGTAAATTAACAAACTTTGATTTGGCAATTTCAGAGTCTAGCACTAATCAATTGCCAAAATTTCTGAAAAAATGTAGATACGCTTTGCAAATTACTAGTACACAGTGAGGAAGTGAAGAGAAAGCATACATGTCGATCAACATTTGCAAATGATACGTGTATCTAGAGAGAGAGAGGGTGGGAGATGAGACCTTGTTTTCTGCGAATGTGGCTGAGCAATTTTCTACTATTTGATCTTAAATTGGCGTGAGGGAGGAAGAAAAATGTCAAAGGATCTGTAAAAGCGAAGGTGAGAGAGAAAACAGAGAATGTGAGTGAGAGAGAGAGAGAGAGAGAGAGAGAGAGAGAGGGGTTTAAAGAAAGCAGAAACAGAGGAAGAGTAAATGTAAATACTCCGTATGTAATGTGTATAGCTATTTTTCCTGTCTAATCTCCAACGGCATTCTTCCCTTTACGCCATCTTGAGAGAATTCCGCTGTCGATAACAGAGTTTTTTGTTTTTTTAAAAAAAACAAAGCAGTTTATTCCAAAGGTTGAAAATCACTTTTAAAAATGTGGGGATTTTAACTGAAACTCCACCACAGCTTCTACGTCAAGCAAAACTAGGAACAAGTCCAAAAGAGAGAGAGAGAGAGAGAGAGAGAGCTTTGAATTCGAAAGGGTAAAATGAAGTCGAATTTGTTCAACCGAAATGCTCAGCTTCTTCGTCAAGCAAACGGAGGAAAACTCAGATCTCGATATGACTTTTGTCCCTAGCTAGGACTCTCTCTCTCTCTCTCTCTCTCTCTCTCTCTCTCTGTGACTGTGTGTGTGAAAACTGAAACAAAAAACGCAACTGGACTGGACTGGACTGGGCTGGGTCCATGACATCTTGTTGGGTGAGGGGAAAAAAATTCCAAGCACAAATCATTTCAGCGGTTTTTTCAAGATGACTATTGACTGACCCAGATAAATGTTTTTGTTATATAGTAGTAATATATATAGTAGTAGAATTTAAGTACTAGTGATAGTTTGAATTTTGATTTATGCACATCTGGCCGGAACCATCTATGCACATGTACGCGCTGCTGTTATTTTGTGAGATTTACGTGCACCGAATGATACTCTATTTGACGCACATGTGTTCGGATGTATGCATAAAAGTTTGCACACCATTAGATGTTATTCATTTGTCCCCTCGCTTACTACCAATGGGCCTAATGGCCAATAATAATAGTCTTTCATTTTTCCTATGAAATTTCTTTAATTTGTACTCTCTGTTCTATTTTGTTTATATACTTTTATAACTTAGGTGTCTATTCATGTGTACCTCGAATCATTTTTACGAGATCAATCTCACCGTTAATTAACAAAGAATCCATATAAAATATCGACAACTTGCCTCCACAAGGGTTGATATTATATATTCCGAGTATGTATATATATATACCTTATATATAAACATCTTTATTTGCTAGGAACCCGTACTCCAACCAAATGACTTTTATATTTTAGGGGTTGAACCATCAAGCTCTCACACAAGAGTGTGATCCCATTTCAGCATAAATTTGGGCACCCTTTGATTTTCTCTTACATCACCAATTTGAAAATGATTCCAAACATCGTGTCTAATTAAAAATGAATATAGCTCAGCGATGAGATCATAAGACACATCTTTCCTCCTATATTTAAAAGGCAAACTATTCGTTTTGATAACTCTGGACCAGTTTACGCACACCTCGATTAATCATGAGGTTTAATTCCACCGTTCACTTGCGGCGAGCTCAATTAAAGTCGGAGTAGATCGCCGTATTAACTGACCCCCAAAAGAACACATAAGAGATTTCGAATCTAAGATCTTAGGAGGGAGGGAAGGAGCAAATTTTGAAGTCCCAACCCCTTTTAAGGGTCCATTGTCTGAGTCCTTAATTATCAAATCAAATACTAATACTATATGATATGATGAAGTCAAACTTGGGTGTAGGAATGCCTTGCCAATGAATTACTAATACTGAGATGGTTGACGAAAAGTGGGAGTGGTTAGGGTTTGTTAAACTGCGTGGCTATATATCTCAGGAAAACGTTAACAAGCCTATGAAGATGATTCCAAAATCGATCATGCTCACCCACTTTGGTGGGAACATTACACAATTCTTTGCTAAAAGCCTAAAGCAATGTTTGTAGGATCGATGCCAGAATTAATTAAACATGCAGTTTCCTTTTATTTGTTCAACTTTACTAGTAATTACTTGTAGCAATAAAAATCATTCACCTGTTACATCCATTGACCCTAAATTGCTTAGGGTAGGGTAGGGTAGAGCAGGGCAGGTAATCCAAATCCAACAACGAAACTGGCCACTGCATCACCCAATCTTGCAAGTTTTCCCAAAGCAAGAACAAAGCAGAAAGGAAAATACTGTAGAAAGAACAAACACATCATTGAATATTACTACTCTTTTGGCTTACCACCAACCATTATGGGATTCAAAGCCTCGTCAATCTTAAAGCATGCCTAAATATGTAAGTAACTAGCGTATAGCAGTTCAAAGGACTTGGATCCTCTCCGGTCCTTAATTTGGATTAGACGAGACGGTCTAAATCTGGATCATCCAATGCTGCAATCCGAACCACTGATTGCAGCAATATATGGACGATCAAGATTTGGATTGTCTCGTTCAGTCCAAAACTTGAACCGGAGAGAATCCGTACCCCAATTCGAAAAAGAGTATAAAAATCATTGAATATTACTACTCTTTTGGCTTACCACCAACCATTGTGGGATTCAAAGTCTCATCAATCTTAAAGTATGCCTAAATATGTAACTAGAGTATAGTAGTTGAAAGGACATGGATCCTCTCCGGTCCTTAATTTGAATTAGACGGGACAATCTAAATCTGGATCATCCATTGCTACAATCTGAATCATTAATTGCAGGAATGGACGATCAAAATTTGAATTATCTTGTCTAATCCAAAACTTGAACCGAAGAGAATCCGAACCCGAGTTCAGAAAAGAGTAAGTAGTAGTAGTATTTTTGCCATGTAAATTAATGAGGGAATCTTGAGAAACTGAACCATATGAGTGTGGGTGCATCTTGAAGCTATATTAATCAATTGATTGGAGTACGGAACGCCAGCTGGTTTGAGGAATACTCTCACTCGGGCGGGGCGGGGCGGGGCGGTGGCGCAGATTTAGCGGAAGGAGAAGAAGGTTGCATTGACTCGCATCCATGCTTGTTTTACTTATTTGTTTGATTATTTATTTACTTATTTGTTTTTGACAAGTCAAATACCGATTACAAGAAATCAAGAAGGAAAATCTAGCCTAAGAAGATTAGCAAGCCCAGGCGGAATACAACCTGGATTGAAATTAGATCTACCATTAAACTTAGCAGCTATCCAATGAGCTACACTATTTTGTTCTCGGCAGACCCAATTGAAACTCCAATGGAAAAATGACGGTTAATGACGTATTTTGATAATTAATACCCATCGAAGATATTTTCAGCATTAACAAATGTTCTTAGCACGTTCTTAATGGGTATTAATTATCAAAACACGTCATGGGCCGTCATTTTCCCAACTCGTCCAATTCTTTTAAGAAGCCCAGCGTTTGATATTCTCCACTTTAATTGCATTTTTAAACGAATCTGTCACTCCCCACACTTTTGGGAGATCAGCAAAGCTCTGGTTTGTCTGTCCGGATTATAACTAAGGGTTTCAAGTTATAAATCTCCTCACACTCATCAAACAAAATACTCCTACAATAGTATAACTACTAAGGGTGGAAATGTGGCCTAGTCCGACCCGGCCCTTAAATAATCGGGCTCGAGTTGGCCCGATCCAAACCCATCAAGCTTCAACAAAAATTTGACTGGGCCAGGCCGGTCCAAGGTTGGAAGACCTAAGCCCAAGTCCAGGTCGTGGCCCTAATAAATTCAGGCTTGGGCTATTTAGGGCATTTTCTTAGAACTTTCGTCGTGAGGAAATTTCTAAAAAGTTTATCTGACTTCGTAATTGCAATTCTTTTATTATATACTGATTGATTTTGATACAACTATAACGTTGCCCATATGTCATTATCAAGATCAGTGATTTTTTAAAATAAATTCAATCAATGCTGCTCGTATGTCATTGATCTTGGTCAATGGTTTAATTAAGTGCATTCAATCAACATCCGTTACATAATCACATATTCGTTAATTGAGACGCATGTAATTTGCCTCAAGCCCTACCCATAGGAATTGGGTAGGGCCTAAGGCCGGGCTAACATCGGGCCCAAGCTGGGCTAAATTTCAAAGTAAACGATATTTTAATTTCAATAATTTTATAACCACACACAAACACTTACACTCAAACTTTGTGTGTGAGTGTGTGTGCAAGTGTTTGTGTATGGTTGTAGTATTGTTGTTTTATTTTCCTACTGAGTGAAGCTTGTGGATTTCCCAATCCTTGAATCCATATCCTGATACCATATCTCAGTATAATACATGAATTTCAATGATACTATAGTATATAAAAAAATTGCATCGGCAGGACCCACACAATATGATCTCCCGTGAAATATGGATTGGTATTCGAACCTGTTTGAAATTATTGAGATATTATCCTCCACCTAATATGCGGAGGTATCGAATTTTGAATTCCATTTAATGCATACACTCACACAGTCACAAGCGCCATTATATTTGGTGGATATACGTAGCATCACTTATGAGCCGATGGATCATGTAGCTTGTATCTGATTTTTATTAAGCTGCATTTGTTCGTTCCTCGAAAGATAACCATCGCTTAACTTCACAACTAGTATATGACTGAAAATACTATTTCGAGGATTTCAAACATATATATAGCCTGGTTGACTTTCCTATGTGGTGGAGTAGTACTTGTCCACATCCATCCAATAACTTATAAGTCGGCAGATAACTTCGCTCTTTATTCAAATTAAACTCCCTGTACTGTGTTTTGCTTATATATAAATCGAGTTTACTTTCTGGTCAAAAAAAAAAAAAAAAAAATCAAACTCCCAGTATTTTTGGTTCTCCTCAACATGGCTAGCCATTCTTTATTATCCAGAAAATAGTAAGATCAGGGATGCTAGTCAAAAGATTTTAAAACTATTTTCTTTTCCATCCTTTCCAAATTCCAACATACAGATATCAACCAAACAGAGAACAAACTAAAGAACGGAGGGAAATTGGGAGAGATTATTGCCCCATACCCCTTTTCCACCAAACATTGGGGTGCAGCTTACACAATTGTCTTGGGCACACGCCTACTGTGTTGCGGAAAATGGGTATGAGGCACCCATGTGGTGGTATCCAAGGGCATTGGATCATTTCTTGGTAAATTGGTTCTTTAACTTTGGTACAAGCCAGATAAACTCATAAAGTTTGTCCTGAGTTTCAACGAAAACATATATGCATAACAAATTAACAATCAGTGGAATGCCAATCTTTTCCTCGATACAGAACATAGGCTGTTCTTCACTCCCACTGTTGAGGAAACAGCGTATAGAGACCAACAATGTATAGTACAGTAACCCTCTTACCTTGTAAACATGGCGCAACCAAAAGACACCGTTCTTAAAAACCGAACAAATAAATCTAAAAAAAAATTTGAAAAAAGAAATAACATGAAGGACAATTACTTCACAGAGGTTATAAGGGGTCAAAAGGTTCAGGCAGGGGCTCAAATCCGTTATCAAAGAGGGGTCCTTGATCAGACTTACCATCAAAACTATGCAGCCAGTTTGTGTTCTTCAAGTCTTCCTTGAGCAGAATTGTGTCATACCGGGAGCTCTCATAGATGTCCATTTCACTGAGTTTCGCTGAAAGTCGGTAATTCACTTCTTTCGTTCCATTTTCGGGAGACCTATTTATATAGTCTCCATCTTCTGAAATGAAACCATTATTGCTGACAGGCAGGTTCCCATTGACAGAAGCTGAAGCACTTAAAGCACGACCAGGTTGGTTTTTTGGATTAGCAGACCGAATGCTCTGAGGGAAGCGTGTGGTTCCAGAAAGAGGGCGAATGCCACCGGTTCCATTTCTAATGTCCTATGAGTATAATGGAAACACATTAAAGATTGATCGGAAATACTAAAGCATACACCTAAAAATTTATTGAAGCCCACATTTGATGGTAAATTTCCTGCCATTTAGACGTGTAAAGAAGCCTGCTCATCAATCTTAATTTATCGTGCCCAAGCACTAATCAATAAATCGATCTTAATTTATTGTAAAGAAGCCAATCGTCAATCTTATGTAACGTGGCAAAGCTTGAATAGTTACCAAACGAGATTGATTGATTACAAATTGTGTGACTCTAACTAAACTTCCAAAGTGGATGATTATGATGGAAATAGTTGCATTTATATTGCATCAAGATAACCACAAGATGCTCCAAACATTAAATAAATGATGGTTAATGATAGGATTAAAAGACAATGGTCGATTTTGGATGAATATTTTTGAATTTAAACACGCAAACAAAATGAGTCTATATAATGAAATTGAAGACATCTAGAAGGATGCATTTTCATACAACGAAATTGTAGACATATCAGACTAGCCATTTTGATATGAAACCGATAATTTTGATGTAAAGTAGGGATGGAAGAGTGTGCATACCATATGTCTGATAGCCATGTCCAGCGATTTCTTTGAGATATTCCTCCCAAATCCAGAGCTCTCAGTGGATGTCGCTGAAGGTTTTATTGGTTTCCGCATTGATAACTCTGGAACATGTGATGCCTTACGAGACTCCATTGTATCAATGACTTGTGAAACAGAGTGCAAACGCCCCTTTACAGGAGATTCCATGATTCTTCCCCTAGAAACAATGGGTGATGGTTGTCTTCTAGGCACATTTGTGGGAGTGGGGGTTTCTACATTCCCCTTGACAGTCAGAGCGGCACCTGGTCTGGACCTACCAGCAGAAAGCGGCCTGTCCGGCAATGTTGTTCGCAGGTTTGGTGGTGTCTCAAGTGAAAAATCAGGAAGAATCATCGGCTGAGGCAGAGGCCGAACTCGTGGACTAGGGGAGCTAGGCCGGGATAACGTTGCTGCATTGCGCCCGTTAGATGGCATCCGCCCAACAGATGTTGAAAGTCCTGCTTCTGGAGACAAAGGTGCTGTTGATGGAGATAAAGAAGGTGCTGAATTCCGACGAGTAGGTGTTGATGGGCGGGAAGCTGACCTTGTGGCTGGGGTATTCAAGTTTGCAGGAATTGAGGGCCTTGAATTTGGAGTTGAGGGTCTTGAATTTGGGGATGGTCTCGTTCTCTCAATGGAAGAGATGGTGGGCGATGGACGAGCCTTAGAAGGAGTTGAGGGTCTTGATGTCACCGGACGGGCTGATGGGGTGGAAGGTCTCGCAGTAGATGAGGACATTGAGGAGCGAGATGAAGGCGTGGAGGGTCTTGCAGTAGAGGAGGAGATTGAGGAACGAGTAGCAGGGGAGGACGGTCTTATGTAAGATGAGACCGAAGCCGAGCTGGTGTTGAGGACTGAGGTTGATTTATTTGAGGAGGTATTATATTGACTAGTTGAGATTGAAGGGCGAGTCACTGAGTTACTTCTGACTGGTCTCGATGGATGATTGTTCTCTGATTGGGACACGGAAAGCTGAAAGTGTGAAAGTTGCTCATTAAAATCTCCAGCACCCAAACAAATTTTTAAGATGACAAGTCATTATTGATAAAAGATCTATGCTGAATTAGATGGTTGCAAAGAAAATACTGAAATAAGACAGACCTCAATTGTTTGAAGTAGATGAGGTGGGGTACGTGCTAGGCTTACAATTTACCAGAAGACATTACTGGTGAGTGGTGAGCCATGGCTTAACTTATGCGGGTAAACCCAGGTGGCAGACGGTGCTTTGTTCAGCAAGGTTGGCTTGCAGCCCAAAAATAGAAATGTACAGAAGCAACCTAGGCCAGCATACAAAATATCCAAGGAGACTTTATATGGTACCTTGGTGGACCAAACCCCCAGCCAAACCTAATCCATTTTGTTGATTTTGCTGAGTTTGACAAAAAGAATGTCCTGAGTCCTGACTATTCACTACCATAGGTCTTTGAATGCAAAAGGTATACCAAAAGAAATAATTATAACATGTTTGGATCTTTTGGAAGAGCAAGAAAGAAGAAACTATATTCAAGTCAAGCGCAAAAGCCGAGTGCCGTGGAGAGGATCCACAATCTAAGATCCAAACAGAACCTTATGCGTCACATGATAATGAAACCAAGTTAAGGCAAATGCACCACAGATGCACAAGCAATATTTGAATAAAGGGACATTACTCCTTTATAAGAAAGAAAATATGAATCTTACCCTTGAAGTCTTATTTGTAGAAACTGATCTAGCCAATGAACTGCTTCTTGGAGCCGCTGAGGGTGGTTGAGACTCAGTTCTATCCGACGAAGGAAAAATAGGAGTTCCAGGAGGAGTAAGCAGCCTATGAACACAAAATGGTATAACAATAAACCAGAAAGCTACAACGAACAGTCTCTTGATATTACAGTAAAGTTTCACCAAAGCAACTATCAAAGTCCAAGCAATATTTTATAGAATTGACAAAGTTCCAGAAACAAAACGATGACATCTAGCTTAAACTTGTATTTTATATCTCTATTGGGTCACTTAGTTTTAACAATGTCAAAAGATGCACGAGGAGATGTGCTTCAGTGTACCACAATTTTTTTTTCCCCTTTAAGGCTCCTATCTTGGGAGAAACTCGACGTATTGCTTGACGTAGTGCTTCAATGTGCAAGGCAAAACAATGCTCACTGAACACCCAGAAGCAATAGGACAAGGCAGAAAAGCCAAAAGGGTGTACAATTGTACATCTATCTCCTGAACAACATGCTGTTTAATAGTAAAAAGTAACAGAATAACAAGAGATACAAACTACACAAACAGGGGATGATTGACAGCTATCTCTTTTTAAGATCCACATATATTTCACTGGTCTTTTGTTTTTATCCAAAAAAATAAAATAAAATATTGGTGAAGTCCGTCAAATCCAGGGAAAAAAGAGGCTGTTTGGATCATAGAAGTTCTTCTGCAGCAAAAGCAAAATTTGCAACAGAATTACAGAAATGCAGAACATGGTATAACATCTCCAACAACAGGTCAGTTTCTGACACCACAAGACAGTAAATAAATGTATCGAACAAACATATTCATGCGGTTCTAACAAAAAGCTGTCCATTTAGCACAAATTGCTGTTATTTATTTCTAGTTTCGGAGTGACAATTTGGGAAGGCTGGATGTGCATTAGGTTTGCCAATTAAAATAGCCACAACGGGCAAGCACATTTACTCATACAAATATACAAGCCTCTCAAAAGCTAACTTCGTATCAGTACAAAAATGACTGCTTCCAAATCAAGGGACAAAAGAATGTGCACGCTGAGCAAGGTTCTCTAATTGACAATATCAACAGACAAAAAGAGTAAAAGGACAAAAATGAACAGGCTTAAAATCTAAAACAAAAAAACATAAATAGTAACAGAGAACATGGTGAAACATGCTAGTGGACAACTGGACATGGTCCCCTATCCTATTCCTTACACAAGCGTTGGCTCTCCCAGCCTTTCAGTAAATAATTCAAGGCAGAACACAAGTGGCTTGCTAATAAAAGTGTTGGCAGTTGGAACTCTAGAATAAAAGTGGCTTCCTAATATCCATCGGTTTAACTCAATGTGATCTCTCTGTTATTGGAGATGGAAATGAGTTGTTCAAAGAACTTAAATCAAGCAAAATGTTCATGTTGCACTTTAATGACAGTATCATTGACTTTGCACAGATCCGCAATTCAAGATTCTATTTTACCAGTGTACCGTGCTTAATATTTAATTAAACAAAAGTAATTCATAATCATCGGGCTAAGATCGATCAAAACCAGAAGATTGAATTCGCCAACTATTAAATAACATGTGCGGGATGTTACCAATCATAATCATGCTTTCCTCCATCTGCCGCTGACAGTAGATCATCCATTCCACTCTTGGCCAATTTCGCTGGGCCGACTGAAAGTCTCCCCAACTTCACCGAAACTGCAATCCATACGCGAAACCCATCTAAGGAATATACACTTAACCCATTCCAATTGAATAAAAAAAACAGAAGAACCAAAAGAACAAATGAAAAACTAATGTCAATTAACCCAACAAAAAAACTAGATAACTTTTGGCATCCAAAGTTCCGATACATCATTGATCACATCGAAATCCAATTCCAGAAAACCAATAATTTTTCAATCCGTGATCCTATTGCATACTCCAATTAAGATCAGAATTAAAAGAGGAGCATGGGCTAGACGGGATATATGACAATTCAGGAAGGTATATTGGTCTTCGGAAGCAGCAGAATGAACCAACGAAAAGGAAATTGAGGTGAAAGAGGGTGGGTACCGTCTGATTCGTCGGAAGATGCGACGGAGAGACTGCGGCGGTTCCTAGAGAAGAGATCCAAGTTCTCGTCGGTTTCCTTGGGCATTCCTCCGTTGAAACTCAGACCACGCCGGTGCTCCATTCCCGCGGGAATATTCCTCCCGCCGGCGAAAGATTCCTTCAGACTCCGATTCATACCTATGAATACAGGACCAAATCCATCTCCAATGCAGAATTGATCAGCAGTAGCAGAGTGTGGATAGGATTAGAGATAGAGAGGTGCAGTAGATGCAAAGGCACGCAGGGAGCTTTGTTGTGGATTTTACGAAATCAACCTGAGAGAGAGAGAGAGAGAGAGAAAGTATGAATGATTGTTGTTTGTATTAAGAAGTCAATAGATCTGTTATGCAGAGCATATGATATGATGGGGGCGGAGGGAAGTAGTAAAACTCTGACAAGGTGGGTGGTGGAGGTAGTATTTCCTCTGCTCTTGGTTGGCTTCTTCCATAATTCACATGACTTGTTGTTGCTCAGAGAGAGAGAGAGAGAGAGAGAGAAGAGAGGAGAGAGAGGGAAGTGTTGCACTTTTCTCTCTCATCTCTCTATGGCATGCGGTGGGCAGCTAGCTGGCGGTGTTATGGTACAGAGAACATGACGCATCGGACGCTAATAAATAGTCAAATACTTGTTGTAGTACCTTAGTATTATTATTATGTGTCGTATTATCTGGCTAAACTATGGCCCACCTGATTACTACTTCATATCTCAGATCCTTAACCTTACCCTTTTAACTTTATATACTACTTCTATATAATAATATCCACTTTTCACATTGTTTTTAACGAGAGGGGGCTTCTTTTAAGCAATTACCATAAGGGAGGAATCATCATAGATTTACACCAAATTATACACGCATCTCGACTAATCACTAAAGTTTCATTGCCGATTTGTCGTTTTCCATTAGATAGAAGCCCAATTAAATTCAGGACAAGAATCCTGTAAAAAAAAAAAAAAACTACTCAACGCGCAACATGCCGCATGAGATAAAAGAGAAAGATTTGTAAGCACTTCCATTTCAGTTGATAAGGCGCAACAGAATCAATGACCCATTCAAAGAAATTAGGGATAAAAAGCAGTTGATCGGGGCTTAACCTAAAATGGTTGACTTGTTATTTAGTAGGTGCAAAAAGGTAGGTGGTGATGAAAATGGAAAACCAAAAAACCCTCCTGTGCTTTTTATTAGTAGCCCAGTAATTGAGGATTTTGCTTGCTTTTATAGTGTAATAATAAATATAAAAAGTCCTGTGACGTTGCAACCACTGGGTAAGTTCGCTAATCTCTATCATTAGGCTTCTCGAGGATATCGTGCAAGGAATGTGTTCAATAAATACTACTCCTACTTTCCATAGGAATCTTTCCAATCTAAACTATTCCTTGGAGAGGCCAACTTCTAGCCAGCACTATAATATTATTGATGAGCACCCAATATTGTACAATCTTAGTGTTCTAGTCCTCTAGTTCGTAGCGTATTTACGTTTAAGTTATCGTTTTTACTTGATAATGCACGTAAGGTAGTTTGTTAAGTGTTTCGGGTGAAACGCGCTAATAAGGCATGTTTTGATGTCAAGGATAACCCCTGAGGGTAACCGAGCACCCGAGGCCATGTGGCGTTGTGCCACCAAGTCCCAAGAATCAAGGAACGATGCCCCGGAGGATACCCGAGAGGTGTTGAAGGCAAGGAAGGAAGCCTCAGCCTGTAATCTGCAGTTTTTTCCATAGGTATTGGTACCATTTGTTGGGTATCGATACCTTTTGGCCCATTTTGGTCCAAAAGTTGTTCAGGCCTGAGGGTATCGATACCCTTTTGTATTGGTGTCGATACCTTCGACTGATATGTATTGAACCTTCCATAAGTGGAAAGTTTCCTTTTGTAGCAACTTTATTAGATATTTGGATTGACCCCGTTCTTAATATTAAGCAACTTCGATATTAAGCAAACTTCGACATTAAAGTTTCCTTTTGTAGCAACTTTATTAGATATTAAGAAAGATCCAAACGAAAACAAACTTCGACTGATATGTATTGCTTTTATCAAACCTTCTCAAGTATTAAAGTTGTAGCTACGGTTTGGATCTTTTTTAATATCAAGTTTGTTTTCGTTTTTTACGGTTAAATAACATGTCTCATTTTTGTGCTATGCTTTGTTCTTTAACTATGAGTGGGTAGTCTTTTGGCTAAATCTTGGGTTAATTTTTCCTAAAGACTTAGGTGGTTGTTTGGTTCTCGAACCCTCGGGCTTAATAGCATGGTTTTCAGAATAGAGCTAATCTTGCAATTTTTGGTCTAAACTAAGGGTGTTAACTCCTTAACATGCCGTTTTGCCAAGCGATCTTGGCACGTGGCATGTTTAGGACTCTGGCCTCCTACGTGTTCGATTAATTAGTCAAACAAGTTAGTTCGTCTTTGGCAAATCATTATCATTTGATAAAACGTAGTCTTTAAAGTTAAATCTTCTGAGCATGAGCGCGTGGTCGTGACTCTCGCTTGAGTTATAATCGAGAACCAATAACGGCCTAAGTCACGGGATGGATGATCCCTAGACTTGCCTCTTTTAGCTCATTAAACTCATTTCTAGTCTTTTCGTTTTAGTATTTCCACTTTCAAAGCAAAATCGACAGTTGGTCGACTAAATGCCACAACCTTACATAAAAGCTATAATCCGAACAAGCTATTACTGATTCCCTGTGGTACGATCCTGGACTTATCGATTTATTATGTTCTCAACGTTCTAGCCCTACGCTTGGGGTTTTCAACCTATTTAAGAGGTTAGGTTGCGGCAAAGCAAATATGCTCGAGTTATGGGCATTGAGGGATGGAATTTATAGCTTGCTCTTCCGAAGAATATAAAGAAATTGGATACAGAATTGGATGCTCTCATTCTCACTGTTTACACCATAATTTGGCCAAATGTAATCGACTAGGCCATATGGTAACATGTTGTCCAATATGATCGACTGGGTCATTTAGTGACCCGTGTCAACAGTAAATGGGCTGATTTTAATAAAGCAAGGTGCAATGGTGCCTGATAGATTATGCGACGGTTAAAAGAATAGTGTTTAAATACAAGACACGTGTCCAACAAAGAAGTTACAAGCAAATCATGGACCAAGCGGTAGACAAAGGCAGTTGAAGAATGCAAACACAAACAGGGAGAACGTGTGAAGAAACCACCCAGACCGGAACGTGGAAATAGAGAATAACCGCATGATTCAAATTTCTGGAGGGAATGCTACCAAGTTTGAATCCCTAATCGAAGTGAAGCCTATAAATACAAGATATGAAGACTAATTTTACCCCCACTCAATCGCCCAAAGGCTTTTACTTTTTATCTGTACTTTACTTTTCCTGCACTAGGAGTAGCTTGTAACTTAAACCGTCTACTCGGCTATTTGTTGTAGTGGACTGACTTCTACTTTGAGAAGTAATAAAGTCCATTTTGTTACTTTTCTTCCATCTCCATTCACTTCACTAAGTTTGCTTCCAGAGAAGTCCTAAAATACGGCAAGGAACCAAACTCCACCACCACAACATCCACATTCCAGCACTCACACGATTTGTAGTCAATCATCGACTAAGAGCGAAAAACAGACAAACACTCACACAACTTCTTGCTCAAGATAATATTGATTATCACCCTCTTAGCAACATTATTATGACTGCAGGTTACTCATGGAGAGATTTGAAGCCTTGAATATTAAGCACATGTCCACCACAAGACAAATCAACGCGCGAATGCGTTAACAAAAGATGTTCATATTTCCGTTTAGAGATTTTCATATCTATCTATCTTCGTTTGTAGTTGTATTGTTAATTTGTTGTAAACATATTCTATGGGGGTTCAATACCATAGACTTGTCAACGTTTAATTTCTTCATGCACTTTCAATTACCCCAAAAAAAAAAAAAAGACTTTCTTAGTAAACACAATTTACAATTACATTTGCCCCGTCTCTCGAGACCATTCCAAACTCGATTTTGTAGGTTCCACCCTTGCCTAGAGCATTAGCTCGAATAGTTTATTTCATAGAGACGCACACATAAGAATTTACATGTTGCTGAGCCAAAAAATAAAAAATAAAAAAAATTCATGATTAAAAACCAACTTGATCAATCGAAGGCCCTGTTTGATAAGTGTGTTAGGACTTGGGATATGATTGTTAATCCTATAGGACCACTTATTATTTGTTTGATTGCACAAATATGAGGAGGATCACTGATACCATATATAGGATTGCCAATCCCAAAAATTCGTAAAAACATATATGTTTTAGTCCATTTAGATTAACGAAAAAGTCTTATTTTCTACTGCACCACCATTTAACTGGTAATAATACACAATGTAGGTCCAATTCATGTTTAAATGAGTGAACCCACCACATCCTGTTTTGTGGACCTCAAACTGGAAGGACGTACTCCTCCAATTGAATGCAATACTTGACTTAATAACGATCGATTTCATCATGTTTGATGGACCATTATCAGAAAAGGACGAGTGCAAAAATGGATGGGCTAGCATACTGGGACTGGATCGAGCAGAACTCAACAGTATAGTCACGTCACGTGTTATTGCTTCAAATTCGTCCAGGGAAGAAAAAGACATTCACATGTAGAATATATGGGTCTATTCATGGAGCCACCATAATAAAACGAGTCACCTGAACGAATCTTTTCTTTTCTCATCTTGTTCATTCAGAGAAAAATGAGACATTACACAGAAGTACTATTCAATCACATGTACACTAATTATTGATACCTGCCTGACTAACTCCATTTCCTATATGATTGGCTTACAATGGAGATGTTTATATTTAACGGCCCACATCCTCAAAATAAGATCACGACGAGCACCGTTTTGATTAAATGAGAGGATGCGATTCTTCACTTTAATTACCTCAACTGGGTAACTATACGGTTGATGAATCAATGCCAAAATTAAGGTCTATTGTACTTTAGCATTGTTAATAAGTTTCGCTTTAGAAAAATAACTCATGCTTTGTTTAAGTGAAACAAATACCAAGTAAACCACTAGCCAACCAATATAAGTGTAACAATGCTACATGTACATTCACTGTAAGTGTGAGAATCTAAAACTAGAACTACATGTTAACACCTGTGATCACTTTAATTCAGAATTCAAGATCAGTATTGGCTTCTTAACATTGGTCCGATAACCTTCTCAATCCTTCAGCAGTATAACGTAACGATTCTTGCAGATTTCATGCATCCCTGCTTCTAGCTAGACTAGCTGCTATCTGCAGATGGCCAGGACAGTTAACAAATGTATTGCAAACTTAGACTAATGTAGCTGATTAAATAAATTGACACAACAGCAGCAGTTCCAGCATGAAAAAGACCTGGGAAAATGTTCGGTCGTGACCTCGACCCCGATCCACACCTCTAAGCACAAGCACGCAAACAAACCAAACACAAACGAGAGATACGAGGAAAAACTCCGTAATTGTTTTATTCACAAATCAAATACAATATACATGAAAAAACCTCACCAGCAAGCCACAAATTGGCTGCCATCACTCCTCTCTCTCCCTCTCTCTCTCTCTCTCTCTCCCTCTCTCCGGTGCTCTCCGACAGTGTCTCCGAGCCTATCCAGGGAGCCCAGCTCCTCCTTCGAGCCTCACGCTCACACTCTCTCTGCTCTCTCTGTCTCACTAGCACACATACACACTCTATATATATATATATATATATATATATATATATATATATATATATATATATATATATATATATATATATATATATATATATATATATATATATATATATATATATATATATATATATATAAGGGGGAGTAATCCCCTACACTCACACCCACTCCACTTGGGTGTACCCAACAGAAGAAAGCAACAAAGAGGACTGTGGATAATGTTCTTCAATTTCAGTCCCATACAGAAAAATCCCCTTTCAAAAGAGGAAAATGACAAAAGAAAGAAGAAGGAAGGCAATTAAGGGTAAATGAGGCCTTGCCATTCCATAAAGGATGAGCACAAAATTTCCCAACAACTAAACTGTAACTGGGCTCTCAAGCCTTGCAACAACCAACTGCAGCAAGTAATGACACTCAGCCACCTGCATGCAGTAACACTTCAGGATGCAACGAAACAAGAAAAATAGAATTGGGGGCAAGGCATCACATTGGAGGCAAACAGAACACGGTTCAACCAACCCAAGAGATCAGTTCTTTCAGTCTAACAAGTTAGTTGTTGACCCATTTTGTGCACGTCAACAACCAAAAGAACAATACAGCCACAGTAAACCGAAAGTTACGGTATCTTGCATGTATGCGAGCATTCTCGAGCCAACACTATAGCAGAATACAATGTCTAGGAAAAAAATTCCTGAAACTAGCACTAGATTTAGGGACGCCAATCAACCATCCTCGGCAGACTGCAGTGCTTATCATATCAAGTCGAGGTACATAGTCCTCCAAGTCAACTTCATCACTCGAGTTCATCTTAGCAGAACAAACCTATTATGGAACAACCAATACTCAATGTGTACTTAACTAACAATGGAAGTCTAGCAAGAGAGAGAAACAGAGAGACTACCACATTAAGAAACCAATTACCAAAGAGATGAGCAACGTAAATTGGGCTTTAATTTTAACACATTGACACCTCATGCTAATGCTCCTACTAGCTACTCGACTACCTGTGGAGTCATTTAGTCCAATATTTTCGCTCAATCTTTCAACAATTTAAAATCAAAGAAGCATCATCACGGAGTATGTGATTTGGTGTCATCATATCCTAAGGTTCAAGACGTAAAATAAGATCTCTTCTTTCCTCGCCCTGGTTGGTTCTATAACCCCAAAACACAATGAAATCAGGTTCTAACGGGCCTAGCAGTGTGACCTCAACTGCAAGGCATCATGTGTAAGCAACCAACGTCGGGTCTAGCAGTGTGAGCTCAAGCGCAAAGCATCATGTGTAAGCAACCAACGTGTAAGACCTTGTGATGGAATATAGCAGTTATCATTAACCACTCATATAACTGGAACAAGGCCATAAGTACGAGAAGCAGACCTCAATACATATCAGCACACACTGAATATCCAAGAACAAAATGAAAGACGAGAAAGACTTCCAAATGGAACTCTAAATGCAATCTCTTTGGAAGCATAACATATTAATACAATACGATCTATGTAAGGATAATTCCACGTCAAATATAACAAAAATTAGAGCTCTTGATAATTCATCGATCCCACTTAACTAAAATGTAAGAGCGTAAATTTGAGCACTTTCAAGTTTCAGAACTACTACTATTTATATAAGCTTTATCAACAAAAGAAACGTCGACATAGAAGGGAAAACACGAAGCATATATATACCAGTAAATTCATTCCTACCAATCTAATTTCTTTAAGCTAAACGCTAGTTGCAAATGGACTCATAACATGGACAATTAAATCCAATTAGTACAGAAAATGCTTTAGGCTATGGCGCAACATGTAAGAGAGAGTAAGAACTCACATTATAATTTATTTATATTGGTGACATCAAGCTTCTCTAAGGGTTTTTCTTCGCGCGAAAAGTTTCCCGTCAAGTTGTTTTCTTTTTAAGCCAAATATCCCTAATAAGGCCGTAACCTTTTTTTTTTTTTTGAACCGCCTAAGGCCAAAACTGTTTTTTTTTTGGTAACTGCCTAAGGCCAAAACTTTATTGTGACTTGTTAAGAAAACAACCAAAAGACCATGCTAAAAAGTCACCGTAGATTCATACACATCGTGGTAGAAAAGGGTTTGCCCCCAAACTGAAAGCAACCATTTTCGAAAATGTGAGGTCAGAATAAGCTTGGAGAGGGTTGACGTTCATTTGTGAATGAAGATTCAGTGAAAGACAATATGTATACACACCCAAAGAGAGAGAGAGAGAGAGAGTGGAGAAATCTTGGGGGAAATGGGCACGATGACTGCTGGTGTTTGGTAAATAACCCGCATATCCCAGACACGAGCTCTGTTTGAACGACCACGTTTTTGCTGGTACTTCGCATCTTCAACTTGCGAAGTCCTTTGAAAACAAGAATTTGTCAAATTGTGAGCACATTCCGGTTTATCTCTTTGATCGAGGCTGTTCATGTTGAACATCTTGTTCAGAACATAAACCTTGATCAATATCATTCGAATCAAATACTGATTGATACATAATCGGGGACGATGAGTGCGGATTTTTTTTTTTGAAAATGGATTTGGTTACACCGTATCAGAAGAAACGTGGTCGTCCCAATGATTTTATCAATGAAACGACGTTGGAAGCTTGCAGTATTGGTTCTGCAACGTGGATTCCTGAAATTGTGATCTCATTTCAATTGATATCCATGATCGAAACCGATCAAGTTTTAGAGCTTCTAAGGAAGATTCTCGGTGTCAAAGATCATTTGAATCGATTTCTTGACGGTATATAATTGGAATTGATCAAAGTGAATTTGTTTTTATGAAAATATATTTGGCCGCACAGTATCAAACCCAACCCATTAATAAATTCACGTCTACGAAGAGAGAGAGAGGGGATAGGATTTAATTCTTGCTCCATTGCATGTTCAAATTGAAGCGATTGTTAAACTACTTTGTGTGTATTACTGTACGAGTTGTTACGAGCACTGATCTTTGCTGGGAATTTTGGGTTCTTAGAACGGAAATGGTTGCTTTCAGTTTGGATTCTGGATTCTCACTCAAGATTTCACCACGACCCCAATGCAGGTAGCTATTTGGCCGATTTATGTTGGGCCTCCTTTATAATGGTCCCAGTTTAGTAATGGGCTGTTTAGTGTGAGTTCTGCCGCGGAATTACCCATGTAAGTAATATGCGAGTACAATGGACTGATTGGGCCTAAATCCGGGCCTTCTTTAGTTCGTGGTCTACCATCGGGCCTGTGCTTAGTAAGTTGCCCCTGGAAGCATCCACATTTGGCACTTTTGCAAGCATTTTTAGTCCTCCATTTTGCATGCATGAGTTGCTTCATCTGAACACTTTAGAGGGCTCACTACATAAAAAAAAAAAAAACCCTCTCTTCATGTTAGGATCATTGATAGCTGCGGCTAAAAGCTTGGAGAGAGAGAGAGAGAGAGAGAGAGAGAGAGAGAGGAAATAAGAGGAGGACAAGGTCTGCCTAGCCTTGCTAGGAAAGTGGCGGATATGGAGTAAAAGGGAGAGGAGAGAAAAAAACAGGGAAAAGTGGGTCCCAATTTAATTATATTTCGTACTTCAAACCAACACTAAAAATCGCCTAAATGGAGTATTTTTTTTTACTCTCTACCTAACGAACCTCCTATAACGCATAATTTTTGGACCTCACGTAACAACATTTTAAAAGAGTTAAATGTGGATGCTCTAATCTTTTAGGGATGCATCATACAAATACCAAAATCGAAGATGTTAAAGTTTCTGTATTGGAAAAAAAATGGGTCTCATTTTAGGGGTGCTCGTGGTCCGGTCCGGTTCAGTTTTTTAAAAATCCGAGGACCGAACAGCTAGTCACGGTTTTTTTTAAATGAAATCCGTGTCCGGACCAAAAGTCCCACGGTTCGGTTCCAATTCAATCCAATCCAATCCGTGACTCACGGTTTGGCTACGGTTTTGTCCACGGATTTTGATACATAAGTAAACAAAAATTAAACACTAGCATATATTATCTCGCAAACTAAAGCATTACACCAAATGAAAGCAAACACCAAACGAAAACAATACATGCAGTTCTAGTCTTCCAGACGTTCACTAAAACTAAACAACAACGTGGAACAAAAAAAAAACAGCAAAGATCTTTCATCAAAATGCAAGGCACGACACAGCAACTGGCAAGAGTCACTCTGGAATGACGCCCAAAGCTTCTATTTATACTAGGTGCTCAGTGAAATGGGGTTAATGTCTTATTGACAAACTACGATTTACCCCCCTAAAGTTTTTGCAGACTTAAAATATATCCCAATTTAAGTAAAATACTAAAATTTGTATAAAAATTTATTTATAGGTGAAAATTATTTATGTATAGACATATATATATTTATTTATTTAAAATAAATTCTCACGGTCTGGTTCGGTTAATCCACGGTTTCGTAATGAAAATCTATGGACCGACCGGCGAGTCATGGTTTTTTAATTTTTCAATCCGTGTCCGGACCATTAATCCACGTACAAAATCCAAAAGGTACGGATCAGTTGGTCCGATCCGGTTTCACGGTTCACCGAATTTTTTAAGCAGGCCTACTCCGTAGTTAAATCTTTAATTAGGTAACAAACTCATAGAAAGTTATATGGGCCATCTTTCTTTTTTTTTTTTTTCACGGGTTATATGGGCCATCTAAAAAGTGCTCTTATTTAATAACTAGCTCCATCTAGAAATCCCAATGGCCAAGTTTTTTTAAGAAGGTCTAAGAAGTTAAATTAGTGAATAATTTTGATGGGAGAGGTCTTCCATTGGGTTTGGGTGGCTATAGAAGGTGGGCCGCCAACCCTTTGAGATGGCTAGAAGTTTGGGCACCAATGCTTAATTTGACATTTGCTAAACTTAACCCAGCATAGACTAACATCTTACACTATCTATTTATTATATATTCTTTTTAATATAGACATAGTGGATGGTAAAGGCTATTCGCTTCATCACTTCCGCCATTCTCATTCATAATCTAGTCTAGAAATAGAATTGGAATGGTTATTAATGACTTCCTCCATCGGCAGATTAGAAATATTATTAAACAATTTAAGTCACATTCCGGATTAATTAGTGGAAGGGATCGAGTTGGTTGGTGGAGTGAATGGTACTAATGGACGTACAACAGAACTACCAATTTATTGGCTAGACGGCTTCTACATATATACTACTACATGTATCGGATATATTCTTCCTACATTATCATATCCCGACCACTCCTCTCACATATGTCAGTTCCACTTCCACATATTTAATTATGGGATGAGCCCCATATATCTGTGAGAGAAGAGTGGTCGGTAGAAGCAGTGGTGGAGCTATGTTGGGGTCCGGAGGGGCGGGGCCCGGCTCCCCGAGCATTCGAATCTGAAATTTTTACCGAGCATTCAAATTTAAAATTTTTATATTACATGTACCTGAATATGAATATTATTGATGATTATTAATGTATAACTATTTATAATCTTATGCTGTGTTTGGATGAGTTTTCGAAAAAATTTTGAAAAATTTTGTAGGGTTATGAGTGAAGAGAGAAATGATAGTAATAATTGGAAGTAAAGTTAATGATTGGAGAGAGCTAGAGAGAGAAATGATAATAATGATTGGAGATATGAGTGAGTAATGATCGAAAGTAGAGGTAATGTATAAATGTAATACTAATGTATTTTTTTTTTTTTGCCACAGCGATATACATCAACGGGGGTTAGTAGGGGTGTTAGAGTTAGTACGGGGAGACCAGAAGCTATCTATAGCCCTGGCCCCCTAAAGGGCCTGCCCCTATGTAATACTAATGTAATACTAACCAACTGTTGGTTGTCAATGTAATACTCCCAAGGCCTTCCACACAGGGAAGACAATGACTTACCAACTGTTGGTTGTCAATGTAATACTAATGTATTGAAAAGTAAAAATCTTATGATATAATAAGTGTATGTTTTGATAAAAAAAAAAAAATGTCTATTAAGCTAGTCTAAATTATGACTCCGCAACTGGGTCGGACTGTACCAAGACTTATTGTTTTCGTTATTAGCGGATTCTTATATGCATGCCTGATGATGATACCACTAAAATCGATCGAGAGAATCTCGCATTTGCGAATCAAACGCCAGCCAAACAAATCAAATCCCACTCATATAGGTTTCATCCAATCTAAGCCAGTTGACTTTGTTTTTATTGTAATTTTACAAACTGTGTGATTAGGGAGTAATATATATATATATATATATATATATATAGAGAGAGAGAGAGAGAGAGAGAGAGAGAGAGATACAAAAAGGTAGGTATCAGGTATGGACGTTTCTTTCCCGGTGGATACCGCCGTAACGTACGTCTGAATCACTTCCATCTTGTAATTGGTTTAACTACGGTTTTCCACTTTTCAATTTCATGATGGAACAAACGTCAGACTAACGCAGTCATGATTATAGACTCGGCTCGTTTAATAATTCAACCGAGTTCTAACTCGAGTTTTAAGTTCGAGTAGTAAATGAGCCAAACTTAACACTCTAAACTAAAACGCGAGTAGTTTGTATAGACTCGGCTTGTTTAGTAAATGAATCAGGGTCCCTTATTTAGTAAATAAGCTGAGTTCAAACGCTAGGAAGCTTAGATCAGCTCGTTTGCACATTAATTAGTAATAATAATAATTACATCATGTTTTCTTATTAACTCATATATATAGTGTCCTACCTAGCATAGACACATCTCAACTAATAGTTGAAGGATCAATCTTATTTTCTTCCGTGCACCTCGTGAACAAAACTCGAACTTACATAATAAAAACAATATTTCTTTTTCCATGTAGCCACTCGAGACCAGACTACCTACCTGCAGCTTGACTTTATAGACGCACCAAATAATACTCATGTTACGGTTGCATATACGGATACGGATTACATATTTACGTACCTACATGCATTTTAGAGTATTCAACTAGAGATGTTGTTTCTGGAGTATTTACGAGACATATATATATATATATATATATATATATATATATGTGTCCCCGTTGGGTGTCCCCGGAACTGCCCCATATATATATACTAGCGAATGCCTGTGCCTGAAGGCACGGCGCCATACGTTTTGAAGACAACTAAAGCTACGGATCGAGTAATGAACAAATGGAGGACATGTTGAAAAAACGGGTAGGAACAAAGTAAAATATGGTATATTTTTGTTGTTGCAAAACTTTGATATGCTAATTACTCATGCTTGCAGCACTCTGCAACAAAAAGTTTTATTTGTTAAGCCCCTACCCGTGTGTACATCACCACCAATGATAATCCCAATCACATATACCGAGTTAATTGCATTGATAGGATACACACTGCACTATATTAATCCAGACCATAAAACTCAAAACCAATACCATGTTGCATTCATAGAATCCAATTTTAACATGCATAAAAAATCTAAAAATCTATATAGAGTCAAATCTGATACACAAATGTAGGGGGGAAAAAGTGTTCAACATAGGTCTTATTCTCTTGAAATTTGTCTCTCCATCTGCCTCTCAAGAGTTTTTGTACCAACGCATATCTACTTCATCCAAAAAGCACAATTAGGAACATGAATAATAGCCTAAAAAATAATTAATGAGCAAGAATCCCTTCTTGTAAAAGTAAAATGATGACTAATAATAATTACCTTAATTCTAGATCTCGTTTATTCGTCTCTCAACACCATCATGGTATGATCATGACTTTTGTAGATGTACTTGTGGATATACTTAACAGATTTTATTTCAGGACAAACTTCCACATTGATATGAGAATTATATTTTCTCGAAAGGTATGCATTGTATGGCACCACATCCCTTTTATCAATTCGTTGACCCCTTACAGTACAGAGGGAGTAAAGTAATAATGGCATTGGTAGGCATACCCCATGCATAAAAATACGATTAACTTCTTGCTCATCATGAATCACCACAATTACATTTTTTTCTTGAAGACACGTAACCTTTGTACTGAAAAAATAAAACAAAGCAAATATGAATCAAATATATAAAGTCAGATTAAGCAATGCAATTGAGTAAACAGTTCTTACATTTTCTGCAAGTTACCGTCGAGCTGCATAAGAAAATGAAGAATTCACCGAATGCATAGGAAACAATTAATTTGATTATCACGACCAAGGTATATAATGAAACGATTCAACTCACATGGCCATAGATGCTTAGATTGTCCATGATTTGTTAAAGTCCCAAGAAGTTATCTAAGATTTGAAAGAGAGTAATAGTCAAAAGTTATCATGGGAATAACAACAGAAAACGTTTTAAAGATATATATAGACTCCCATAATATTAAATGAGTGACAACAAAACAAAGAAAAAAAAGAAACACAAAACTCCAGTTTGCGATGTGTTTGGTTAACATCATAATATTTGCATTGATGCATATATGGTAACGTTTAAAAGAGTGTTAGTAACAACACATGTTCTAAAAAAATGAAAATAAAGGTTTACAATTAGTCCATGTGTTACTCTTGCAAAAAAAAAAAAAGGGGTGTTGCCGTTAAAAAAAGAAAAAAGAATAGGGCGTTAATTAGTTTTGCACTCTTTCTTTTCCTATGTCGGTAGATATTAAAAAACATAAAAAAAAAAAAATGCCCCTAGCCTCAAGTAAACACCCCAATTGCTTACAATTTTCTGTAAACATGTCTCTCATCGTTCTCTTCTCTGTCATTTTGATTTTAGACTTTCTAGACATCTAGAGCCGGCTTCAAAACCAGTCTTATCTCCTTAATTTTAGGGTGTAAATATGGCCGATCTTCTTGTTCTCTTGTACAATAATACAAATCTTAGGAAAAGAAAGGACATGTAATCTCATACCTATTATGATTTATTGCGGACCCCGACGATGGCGCAAGAAATCCTATTTGGTATAACATTTGTATTTCCTTTCGTTACTGTTTACTGTTTACGTATTTCCTTTAGTACGTCAATTTTATTCATATGTTTTGACTCAAAACCCTGCAAATTTTTTGCGATAATAAAAAAATTCACAATTTTGAAAATTGAATTGAATATTTTGTAGTTAGCTGTACATAGCACGGGATTGTATAGATGTTCAACATTTTTGTTCAATTGGAAATCTCATAAGACCCGTGCTATGCATGATTTGGATGATGGCAAATAACTTGAAAGTCGTAGAATATATGTCATAACCAAATGGATAGAATAAAAGTAAATTCATCATGTGGGGGCAATCATAATTAAACTTTTACCAAATTCTGTGTTATTGTGAGGGTAAAAAAAAAAAACCTTTTTCATTTTAATCCTATAGAATGAACTTCTTCATTACCAATGCACTTTTGGATTGCTCGAATTGAAACCATCTCCCTCCTTGTATGTTCTCAAAAAAAAAAAGATTCAAACATTTTAGTCAGTACAGCCGTCACTCCGATTTGAACCGAGCGTAATCGAATTTTTTTGGAGTTGAACTTAACAAATAGAACTGGAAAAAAACGAAGTAAAGAGCCATACCTATGGTGAGAGAATTGGAGAGAGGGCGAGAGTCAGGGAGACGGAAAAGAGAACTGGAAAGAAAACGTTTAGGGTGAGAGAGAGAAAGAGAAACGATTAGGGAGAGAGAGGGAGACAAAAAAAAACACATGAAGAACTGGAAAAAAACGAAGTAAAGAGCCATACCTGTGGTGAGAGAATTGGAGAGAGGGCGAGAGTTAGGGAGACAGAAAACGAAACTGGAAAGAAAATGTTTAGGGAGAGAAAGAGATAAATAATTAGGGAGAGAGAGGGAGATAAATTTGTTTCAACAATTTGTATTTTTCAATCAACGGCAAATTTGCCTTACTCGATTTGTATTTCCATTATAGCACTCACCCAATCAACGACAACTTCATAAATCACCCATTTGTATTTTGGAAATACTCACCGAACCAACGGCAAGTCTTTACAATTAAGTCTTTAATTCCACCGAAGTCAAACACAATTGGCAATTTCGGAAATCAGTACAATCAACTACAATCGGTAATTTCGAAAATTTCGGAAATCATTACCATCCGCAATAGGTAAATTGGATAGAAAAAAAGTAAGTCATTACAATCGAAAATCAATTAACGGCAAGTCTTAATTTAACCAGGGGATAAATTAAGTCAATCAACTTTCTTAATTTAACCGAGAAAATCGGATCTCTAAGTCAATCAACGGCAATCGGATCTTTAAGTCAATCAACGGCAATCGGATCGAAAATTAGGTTTGAAAATATTAGATTGATATTTATCAGTCGAAGATTTGTAATATAAAAAAGGAATGGATTTTAGATTTCCTTTCCAAATACTTATCTTTAGATTAGGAAAATAAGGAAACAAAATTAGTTTGAAATTAAGATTTTTTATTTTAAGGGTTTAAATGATACTGTATAATTATTCATGTTGAAATCAACCAATTAATTGTTTCCTTTATGCTAATTGTTTCCTTAGATGATGACCGAAATCAATCAATCAATTAAGTCCTATAATTGTTTCCTTAATATTAATAAGATTTCCAAATTAGGCACGGGAATATGTGAGTGAGAATGCTCATAAAATGTTAAGTATTTACGGGCCTGCCATTGTAGAATGGAGGGTGGAGATTTATGTAGCCATGAGGATAAATCTGGAGCGTTGGTTGTCTTTTGGATTCAAACACAGCTCTGTTTTATTATATAGACTAGCGAATGCCCGTGCCTGAAGGCACGGCGCGATACGTTTTGAAGACAACTAAAGCTACGGATCGAGCAATGAGCAAATGGAGGACATGTTGAAAAAACGGGTAGGAACAAAGTAAAATATGGTATATTTTTGTTGTTGCAAAACTTTGATATGCTAATTACTCATGCTTGTAGCACTCTGCAATAAAAAGTTTTATTTGTTAAGCCCCTACCCGTGTGTCATCACCACCAATGATAATCCCAATCACATATACCGAGTTAATTGCATTGATAGGATACACACTGCACTATATTAATCCAGACCATAAAACTCAAAACCAATACCATGTTGCATTCATAGAATCCAATTTTAACATGTATAAAAAATCTAAAAATCTATATAGAGTCAAATCTGATACACAAATGTAGGGGGAAAAGTGTTCAACATAGGTCTTATTGTCTTGAAATTTGTCTTTCCATCTGCCTCTCAAGAGTTTTTGTACCAACGCATATCTACTTCATCCAAAAAGCACAATTAGGAACATGAATAATAGCCTAAAAAAATAAGTAATGAGCAAGAATCCCTTCTTGTAAAAGTAAAATGATGACTAATAATAATTACCTTAATTCTAGATCTCGTTTATTCGTCTCTCAACACCATCATGGTATGATCATGACTTTTGTAGATGTACTTGTGGATATACTTAACAGATTTTATTTCAGGACAAACTTCCACATTGATATGAGAATTATATTTTCTCGAAAGGTATGCATTGTATGGCACCACATCCCTTTTATCAATTCGTTGACCCCTTACAGTACAGAGGGAGTAAAGTAATAATGGCATTGGTAGGCATACCCCATGCATAAAAATACGATTAACTTCTTGCTCATCATGAATCACCACAATTACATTTTTTTCTTGAAGACACGTAACCTTTGTACTGAAAAAATAAAACAAAGCAAATATGAAGTCAGATTAAGCAATGCAATTGAGTAAACAGTTCTTACATTTTCTGCAAGTTACCGTCGAGTTGCATAAGTTATAGCACTCACCCAATCAACGACAACTTCATAAATCACCCATTTGTATTTTGGAAATACTCACCGAACCAACGGCAAGTCTTTACAATTAAGTCTTTAATTCCACCGAAGTCAAACACAATTGGCAATTTCGGAAATCAGTACAATAAAAAAAAAAAAGTAAGTCATTGCAATAGGTAAATTGGATAGAAAAAAAGTAAGTCATTACAATCGAAAATCAATCAACGGCAAGTCTTAATTTAACCAGGGGATAAATTAAGTCAATCAACTTTCTTAATTTAACCGAGAAAATCGGATCTCTAAGTCAATCAACGGCAATCGGATCTTTAAGTCAATCAACGGCAATCGGATCGAAAATTAGGTTTGAAAATATTAGATTGATATTTATCAGTCGAAGATTTGTAATATAAAAAAGGAATGGATTTTAGATTTCCTTTCCAAATACTTATCTTTAGATTAGGAAAATAAGGAAACAAAATTAGTTTGAAATTAAGATTTTTTATTTTAAGGGTTTAAATGATACTGTATAATTATTCATGTTGAAATCAACCAATTAATTGTTTCCTTTATGCTTGTTATTGTGAGGGTAAAAAAAAAAAAAACCTTCTTCATTTCAATCCTATAGAATGAACTTCTTCATTACCAATGCACTTTTGCATTGCTCGAATTGAAACCATCTCCCTCCTTGTATGTTCTCAAAAAAAAAAAAGATTCAAACATTTTAGTCAGTACAGCCGTCACTCCGATTTGAACCGAGCGTAATCGAATTTTTTTGGAGTTGAACTTAACAAATAGAACTGGAAAAAAACGAAGTAAAGAGCCATACCTATGGTGAGAGAATTAGAGAGAGGGCGAGAGTCAGGGAGACGGAAAAGAGAACTGGAAAGAAAACGTTTAGGGTGAGAGAGAGAAAGAGAAAGAGAAACGATTAGGGAGAGAGAGGGAGACAAAAAAAAAACACATGAAGAACTGGAAAAAAACGAAGTAAAGAGCCATACCTGTGGTGAGAGAATTGGAGAGAGGGCGAGAGTTAGGGAGACAGAAAACGGAACTGGAAAGAAAATGTTTAGGGAGAGAGAGATAAATAATTAGGGAGAGAGAGGGAGATAAATTTGTTTCAACAATTTGTATTTTTCAATCAACGGCAAATTTGCCTTACCCGATTTGTATTTCCATTATAGCACTCACCCAATCAACGACAACTTCATAAATCACCCATTTGTATTTTGGAAATACTCACCGAACCAACGGCAAGTCTTTACAATTAAGTCTTTAATTCCACCGAAGTCAAACACAATTGGCAATTTCGGAAATCAGTACAATCAACTACAATCGGTAATTTCGGAAATTTCGGAAATCATTACCATCCGCAATAGGTAAATTGGATAGAAAAAAAGTAAGTCATTACAATCGAAAATCAATCAACGGCAAGTCTTAATTTAACCAGGGGATAAATTAAGTCAATCAACTTTCTTAATTTAACCGAGAAAATCGGATCTCTAAGTCAATCAACGGCAATCGGATCTTTAAGTCAATCAACGGCAATCGGATCGAAAATTAGGTTTGAAAATATTAGATTGATATTTATCAGTCGAAGATTTGTAATATAAAAAAGGAATGGATTTTAGATTTCCTTTCCAAATACTTATCTTTAGATTAGGAAAATAAGGAAACAAAATTAGTTTGAAATTAAGATTTTTTATTTTAAGGGTTTAAATGATACTGTATAATTATTCATGTTGAAATCAACCAATTAATTGTTTCTTTTATGCTAATTGTTTCCTTAGATGATGACCGAAATCAATCAATCAATTAAGTCCTATAATTGTTTCCTTAATATTAATAAGATTTCCAAATTAGGCACGGGAATATGTGAGGGAGAATGCTCATAAAATGTTAAGTATTTACGGGCCTGCCATTGTAGAATGGAGGGTGGAGATTTATGTAGACATGAGGATAAATCTGGAGCGTTGGTTGTCTTTTGGATTCAAACACAGCTCTGTTTTATTATATAGATATATATATATATATATATAGATATATATATATATATATATATGATTCAAAATGCATATACACATCAATTAACATATAGACGGACGCTACGTATATGTCTCTATCTGCCGACAAGTCAATCAATTTGAAGTGAAGGAGGACTTGACTTAATTAAGAGGGAGAATTTGGGCTTTAGGAATTGGCAACACATTGCATGCGACACGGGGAAGAGGGTGGGTGGTGTATGTGACGATTGTTCCCACCATTTTTGAATCTGACTCTATTCCCACTTTAACTACGACATTTTTTGTTTATAAAGAAAAGAAAACTCACTTTCACCGAAAAGTTTTGAGTGCCGAGCGGGTATCAAGTGGTGTCTGCTCGCGTATCTGAGCCGTTCATTACGTGTTTGAACGGCTCAGATTTGGAGAGAAAGAAAAATAAGAGAGAAAGTATTAAGGTGAGAGGAGAGAGAGAGTTTCAATCCGAGCTGTCCAGAAATGTATCGGATGACTCAGATGGGCCGAACGGGTACTACCACGTCGGCAAAACCCGCTCGGCACTGCCACTTTCACATCCAAACCACTCATGAATCATGATCACCACCAACCCAACACCCCATTTTAAATTGCTCTCTGACTCTAAATTGCACTTTCATGCGAAATCAATCAGCTTTGTCGCTCAATTTTCAGGTACCGGTGCATTAATTCCACAATTCTAGGCTCATCTTCCTGACCTAGACCTGCAAGAATACAAAGAATACCGGCCGGTGGTGACGAGTACTGAGAGGCAATGGCTGAGTATTTGCTTAAAGAGAACAAGACTCAACAAGTAGATATATAGCCCTTGGGGTCAATATGAATTGCATACCTCTCTAGCGGTTTAGAAGTGTACCTTTAATTTATAGAGTTGAGTTAGCTAAGGCTCCAAACAAGCTCATGTTAGCCCCATGCCATAATCGCTTTTTTGGAGTGGCGTCATGATCGATGCATCGAGTGCCATGTGACAATCATGTAACCAAACCATCTCCACTTAATGCGTGGACTCTCGGTCTTGATTCGGATCTTGTTCTAGCTTCATGGATCCTGGTGGTTGGGCTTACGAGTGACACGTCGATCTTCAAGTTTGGCCCAAGTTAACTTCTTTGTTATAGAAAATTACTCGTGGGTCTGGAAAATCAAGATTTAATTTTCATTAAGGATGAACTCAATTTTTTGCTCTCTTTGTTATATGTTGCTTAGCCAACGTTGTAATAGCAATCGGAAGATGAAATATATATATATATATATATATGAAAGCATTTTTGACAGGTAAATGGTCTCCTCTCCAAATGACGGAAATAGCCCTCCTTTGAGTCCTTTTCCTTCCCTCATTTTTCTCGAAAGTTGCTAAGATTTATATCTGGACGTGTTTCCACTAACAAAAAACATTATAAATTTAACACATTTTATCATCTCATTTTCATTAACAAAAAAGTTTCACATTTTACCATCTCAATTTCACTAACAAAAAAATTAATCATTTTTTTTTTTGCTACAGTAACTCTGCTCATAGACCCATCAACAACTTATTCACTACCAAAAACAACTTGACATTTTTCAACAACTTATTCACTACCGAAAATACCAAACTTTTCAACCACAAATAAAAATCTACAAAATTTTTACTACTTCTAACACCCATATATTTTGTTTTTGAAGGATCTCAGTTCAATTTGAAAGACTTTTGCACAAAATGATGGCAGGAACATAGCTAGTTGGGGATTAACTCTATTTTGTTTTCAAAAATCACAGCTCAAGTTGCAGATTTTTGCACAAATAGTAATAATATGCGTAGTTGAGAAGTAATTTTGTAAAGAAAGGTAAACTGTTTATGCATATTGATGGTTATTTTGGATACCCAGTTGTAGGTTGAATTTGATTATAATTTGCTTTTTATATTTGTATGTACCTTGCTACTGATGTTGGAAACGTGAATTTTTGTATAGATTTAAAACCTTTGATTAGTATAAGATTAAGATTTGGTGGTTGTTCATATTTTAAGCATTTTGTGATTAGTTTTTAAAAAATCACTCTTAAGGGCAAAAAGAAGCCGATAAATACAAAGAGAAAAAAGAGAGGGAAAAAGTAAACCCTTAGGGGTTGACCTAGTGGGTAAAATTTGAGACTTAGAATTTGTTCCCACCAAATGTCGCAAGTTCGAACCTCACAAGTGCTATCAATTTTTCTGGGGCCAATCCATACAAGGTGATGAGATTAAGCTTCCAGAATTAGTCGATGTGCGTGTAAGGTGACGTGGCACTTGAGTTATTAAAAAAGGGACAAAAAGTAGCCGTGACTATTTATAAATAAATAAATAAAAGTAGCCGTGAACTTGCAAACATTAAAAAGCAGAGGTGAACAACTAAAGGCAAAGTAGGCATTTACGAGAAAAATAGAAAGTACATCTGGCATGTAGAAAACACAAGAGTTTTGTCAAAGGAATAAATATGTGACATGTGGATTTATATTATAAAATAATAGATATTGGTATTTTCTATTGTCAACCCAATGGATTGATTATAGAGGGACCGTAAAACATTAAACATACGTATAAGATAAGAATTAAAGACTTTGAAATTAAATGGCTTTTTTGAAATACCAAACCTAGCTAGCCTGACAATGGCAGCACAAAGGATCAATAAATTTGGTGCTTAAAGACACCTCTTGAAGTACTCTCCAGTTATTTAAAAAACATTTGGCCTTTCAACTAAGTGATCCAAAAAGATTATCGATCCCACATCAAGTGGGAATTATGGCATATGTAGCTGGGGTGTGGGTTTATGAAAGAGGTGCAGTGGCGGAACCAGAATTTTTGATAAGTAAGGTCGAAAGTTTGAACTATATATAATTCACTTTTTTAGTTGCTAATTGAAAGAAACAATTAGGAAACAAAATGTAGCTTCGATTTACAATTGACCTCGGCGATTTTTCATACTTTGGAAACAATGGACGATAGCCTCGTTTGTAATAGTTTCGAAAACATCTTTCTCCATATACGTAACCAAACTATCATGTATTCATTGGTCACACGTACGATTTCAAAGCCTATTCTTTACAATCTTCATAGCGGAAAATGCTCTGCCTCTGAACGAAACTCTTGATTTTTTTTTAGGAACGAACAAACTAGTGCTACATTTGGGAATTTTGTGGGTGGAGATTCTATTTTGACTCATTTTTTCCCCAAGTACAAAACCCTTATATGGGCTGGGGCAAAAATGAATTTAAAGTGGGTCAAATTACTAAAATAGGGTAAAAATTATACCTGTCTCTATAAAAATTTGGCAGTCAGTGGAATCGGCTGTCCACCCTTATCTCTATGTGCCTTCGCCCCTAAAGGGGTGACCCACATAGTGCATGTACATGCGTTGCAGCAACTCATTAGCCGCTGGTGTATCACGTAAGCGATGCCACATCATACCTAGAGGTAGCGAAGAATTAATCAACTACTTTGAAGATAGAAAGAGAAGAAAGGGATCGATACTCATTTTCAGAAGTGTTTAAGTACCTAAACCGGAAGGCGATTGACTATATATGTGCCTCCAGGCCCTCCACTAAAACCATAGAAAAGCTAGCTAGCTAGGGTCCAATAACAATGAATATAGACAACTATACTCGTATATATATACATCAATTAGGTCTGTTATCATATTCAACTGGGTGTTTCTTTTTATATGATCCGGCGGCAATTGGGTCCTCCTCCTCCAACCAATTAAAGATATTGATCGATCATGTCAAAATTGAAAAGTTTGTGGAATTTTAATTGGGCCTTACTTGTGGAGCCACTTGGCGCACAAAGAATAAAGAAAAGTATACCCTCCGATCCCCATATAGAAAATTCTGGACCTAGCCCTTTTGTTTGAGTGTATAAATCTAGAGTTTGGGTTTCTTAAGAATCTCCAGTAGCTACTCTCCTCCTAAGAAATATATATATCATCCCTTCCAACTCCGATCCCTCCCTGGCCTGTAAAGTTAGTTAGTTATTCCTTGCCACCACCCGCGCGGCGCCAATTGTCCTATTCTTCGTGCATGCTAGCTACCGTTTGCCGGCCCATAAGATTGTATCATGTCATCCATCCTCCATATATAATGCATTCATCCATCCCCCATAAGATTCTTCTTCTCTAATTCTCTCTAAACTAGTTCTCTCTCTCTCTCTCTCTCTCTCTCTCTCTCTCACACACACAACCAAATCGAGACCAGTGATGGTAACGGTCGCCTTATCATGGTAATCAAACGGTACATATCAAGATCAAGTGTTGCGTTCGTGAAATATTTGTGATCATTAATTACCGCCAAAAGAACTTAGGTATGTTCAATAATTGTACGGTTCAGTTTGAGCCATATATAGCTCGGAGATACAAACCAACATGTATCCATAATAGAAACAAATCAATTTGATTTTTAACATCGTAAATATTATGGTGTAATGACATCAGAAAGCTCATATAAATAGATACACAACAGCCCATATTATAAATATATCTCTTGTGCATGATGGACCAAAAATGGATAATTAGCTCAATTTTGTTAGGCTCCAATTAGAACCATGC
The DNA here is from genome assembly GCA_025413875.1 of Rhododendron molle. Classification (NCBI taxonomy): domain Eukaryota; kingdom Viridiplantae; phylum Streptophyta; class Magnoliopsida; order Ericales; family Ericaceae; genus Rhododendron; species Rhododendron molle. Next base: position 52,282,467 of record CM046392.1, read on the forward strand.
AAATATAGCGATGCATCACAGATTCACATATAAGAAAAACAAAATTCATGCGTGGATTCTTGAACGTAAGAAATTCATACAACGTACGTCCCATTAATTGGTTAGTTGCATATAAATATAATATTACTCCCTTTGACCCAATTCGTGAAATCTTTTGAAAAATATATTGTACCATTTTCTCTCTTCTAAAAATAAAGCACTTTAGTGCGTAACTTGCTATATCTTTTTAATAAACTAATCTAAAGAACTGATTGAAATTTTCGAATTATATAAAAAGTTAAAAAAAATTATGCCCCAAAGTACTTTATGCGTTGATCAAATTAAGGCACGATTTTCCAAAAGAGACCAACATTATGAGATGAATGAAGTAATTGTTAACATGTTTTTGAATGGATTTCAATCCCTTTGACAGGTACGTACATAAGGGCGCGCGCATGATTTCAGCAGCGATGCAACAAATATGGGAGGTATTCATATTTCTCTTATTCGCCACGTTCACAAAATCGGTCTACACGAGGTCATGCGGGAGACCAAGCGTTCCATTACCAGACGATAGCGCAAGCTATTGCCTGAGCTGGAGGCTGGGTGTGGAGACAAACAACGTTCGTGCGTGGCGGACAGTACCGACTCAGTGCCTGCGAAACGTTGAGAATTACATGACTGGTGGCCAATATGAGCGTGACCTAAACTTCATTATGGAGCATATTGAGAGTTATATTGATACGATTCAACTCTCTGAGGATGGCTTGGATGCTTGGATTCTTGACGTGGACGATACCTGCATCTCTAATGTCTTCTACTACCGAGGCAAGCGTTTTGGGTACGTACCTGTTCTTTTATATGGTCTCAAATTGGTATATAGCTATCATATTTATTCAAAAAATTTAAAAAGCTAGCAGTTTAATTTTTTATTTTTCAAGATTTGCTCGATCGTTTTATATGTGTGCGTGAGCAGGTGTGATCCGTTTGATCCGGACGGGTTTAGGAAGTGGGCATTGAGAGGAGGGTGCCCAGCGATACCAGCAGTTCAAAGGTTATTCAACAATTTGGTGGGGAGAGGATTTAAGGTGTTTCTGGTAACGGGTAGAGATGAAGAGACGCTGGGCCAGGCTACACTTGATAATTTGCACGAGCAGGGATTCATTGGTTATGAAAAGCTGATTTTGAGGTATAATATATATATATATTCATGCATATATGTGGTCCATTCACTAACACGTACACAAATAGTATTAACATGTATAGATATAGTCATATAGATACCTATCCATCATCTCATGCATGCAGTCCATTTTTTCATGTTTTTAATATACATGCATGTTCACCGCGGCTAGGCGCTAAGGTACTAGCTAGCTAGAATCTTGACCCGTCGACCCTGTAGAAATACGTACACAGTACACTCATGATTGATCATATAGCTAGGAGTATTAATTTTTGTTCCTGATGTGGCCGGGCATACATACATACATACATACATATATGATATATGGTGATATGCGCGCAGGAGCGCAGCATACAGGGGACAAAGCGCGGTGGCATACAAGTCAGAAATAAGGAAGCAGTTGGAAGGTGGTGGATCAGGTGGGGATATTGGTGCCGGTGGTTACAGAATATGGGGTAACGTTGGAGACCAGTGGAGTGATCTTCAAGGGAATTGTACGGGCAATCGGACTTTCAAACTTCCTAATCCCATGTACTTTGTTCCTTGATTCATTTGGAGGACTAGAGTACTAAAATTTAACAACTCGTACCTAAAGTGATCAATCACCCATTGTTGTCTGAACTCGATCATGATTATGAATATCATCGACGACTTCAACAGCTCTCTCTCTATATATATATATCCAACTGTAAAAATAAAATAAAATAAAATAAAATAAAATGTCTCATGTATCGATCGGAGTGTGTGTATATATATATATATACCATGAGTACTGGAATTGGTTCATGGAAATAATATAAAGTATACAGAAGCTGATGTTTTGACTTTGTACAGGACGGACTTAATTAATGGGTTTTCAACTAAGGAAACTTACAGTAATTAATAATGGAACTTATAAAAGAGCAATATTGTCGTAGTGATATAGTATAGATACATTTTGAATATGATTGTTTCATGTACTACGTGTCAACAACACATTGGTTGAATGGCCTCACTTTTAGCAAAGGCTCCTTGGCGCGCTTTTTCCACCGCTGCAGGCAAACAGAATTCGATCTGTAAAGACAGCACAGCACAGTGCCTTTCATTTTCATTTTCCTCAATAGCATGATGGCAGCAAAGTTTCTAGAACACAGAAGAATGACACAACCATTGTCTAAATAAAAAACATTGTCTGATTCGTGCCAAGAAGAATGTCGAACTGTGTTTCTGTGATGACAATGCATACCTCAGACAGTTTGGCCTGCCGGAAGACAATGGTTAGTTGAGTATTTGGATCGGTCAATCCTTACCGGATAAAAATTGGCCCTTAGCCTCTCCATCTTGAGTGTTCATATTCACCAAATATTTCATCGTTCGTGGCCTGTGGGTAGACGTGGGATATGTGAATGCACGTATGCGTTGGTGTGTAATAGATTTTTTCCTAACAATTCTACTCCTATAAGTTTGCCCTGGAAGTAGAACCACAAAAAGAGGAAATGCTATGAGATGGTTATCCATAACCTTAGATCGCAAAGTTGACGACATTATTTCCCATCTTTCGCTGATGAATCGTCATAGTTGCAAGTTGAAGTACAGTAAACCAAAAAATGCTATGGTACAATTACGTACCAACTCCTGAAAGAAAAGCAAAACTTTAGTTTTTGATGTTATAGAGCTTGTTTTTTTTTTTTTTTTTTTCTGTATAGCTTACAGATTTTCCTTAAGATTTGGTCCAGACAATGTCACCTACTGATTTTACGAGTTGACGAAAAAAGTAGACAACGATTACATAGAACAGCAAGCAATTTTACATAGAAAATGATGAAGATTGACCCTAACACTAGACCAATGAATCATATGTTAAAATACTACAAGTATGAACTCTGCTCCAAATTTTGATGTGAAAAGTTCTTGGTAGATCCCCCCTAGTATGAATGCCGACATCATGTTCTGTTGGGTGTAAGATTGACTCAATTTCAGCAACCATAAAGAGGTGACAATACGCCCCACCATGGAATTTGAGCCTATGAACTGACATTTAACATCTACTGCAGTTCATGAAAAAGCCACTCATCGACCTCAAAAAAATGGAAAATCTCCCGGAATTGCTGAATTATAATTCAAACCTAATGCTAAGATAAAGAGTACCTCCGACTCCTTCCAGTTCTTCCTTCTGATGCCCTGGATTTCCTCCCAGATTTGTGCTGCTTTCCACCCCCTGGACCATGAAATATTCCTATTCTTCCAATCCCCTTAGAAATCGAAGTTAAAAACTTTTTCCCATTCCCTGACTTCTCCATCATCCCTTGTTTCATGACCACCTGTTCCTTTTCCAGTTCACTAAGCCTCACCCTCATTCTTGAAATCTCAAGCTTAAGTTCCCTATTCTCCCTCCTCAAAGAAGCATAATTATCCCTAGGGGACATGGCCGCACTAGGGATACCGCTGCTGATTTTCTGTGACAAGAATCCGTCTCCAGAACTCCCAGACATGGTGCTCTTAAGACGGAGCTGCTCATAGTAGAGAACCCTCACTGCCATGTGGACTGGGAGCCTGTCGTTCTGTGCAGCGTGATTTGAGGCTTCTTGAGAGAGCTTTTGGCAGTCTATGTATTTACAGAGCTGCTTACGTTCGTGCTCTGGTAACATTGGATGGGCCTAATTGGGGAAAACAGGATATAACAGATCAAGTCAGACAATAAGAAGAAACTATTAAGAGCAGTCTAAATTTTGCAAGTTTCCGAGAAGACTTGGAGCTGCCTCCTAACTCCTAAGTCAATAGGCCGAGAAGTCCATTAAAATTTCAACTTTGCAAACAAAACACAGTTTTAATACAAGACCAAGGAGTGATGCTACCATTTATTTGCTTTACATGCTTCCATTTTTCTGCTGTCAGAAGAAAACAGGCAACATGTTCTTGTTCTTGTCCAAAGAGAATTTGATGTGCACTGGACTTTATTTTATTGTTTATAAGCATGGCTTCACTTGTTCCGTTAGCAAGGAAAACACTAGTTTTGTGTTTTCATTTTGGAGCCCGTTACAAAACCTACTCTCGAAGAAACAAAACATGCACCAAGCATGCTTTAGTTTATCAAAAATGTTGAGTGAATGAGATGGTCTTATAGCTCAACATAAAAAGTTAGCATTACGGAAAGAAAAAAATGCTTAAATTTACCTTCAGAAATATATCAACGGCTCTGTATAGCCCATCATCAATCACACGAGCATAGTCAGGCAGTATCTCAATTATTGCAGTGAACTTTTGTACACTGAGATACGGATCAGGAGCAATTTCTGCTAAATATGCATCAACAAGCCGTCCAACTTTCAGCACAGACCCATGGCTTGGAGAACCAAGGCCGTCTGATTCATACCCACAATCATCATTTTCTTCCTCTTCAATCCGCTGCAGGAAATGCACCAATATCCTATGCACAGTATCCACATCAAACATGGAGTCACCAGCCTGAATGCACGGCATAAGCAGATCATCAAGCGGAACCATTTCCAACCTAAATGAAATCCTCCTCTCGAGCTCAAGCCTGCAAGCAAGGGTAGCATCGACCATGATTGCCATCCTCAACATTCCAAACAGAAAACTCAGCGGAATAGATGAACTCTTCTCTGTTGGCATAAGACTCACAAGAGTTTCCACAATTTCCCTCTGGGTGTTTTCCATGGCACCTGGATTTGTTCTAGCTGGGTTCCGGATTTGCTGTTTTCCAATACCCTTTAAAGAAACTTGAGCATAGTGCATTAAAGACGCAACAATGCTATCTGATCGTACACCGGTTCTTCCCATAGCAGAGACAACTCTATGATAAAAGTCGATATTCAGTCCTGAGAGATCTTCGATCCACCAATCAAGACATCCACCCTTTAATTCTGCGGATCCGCTTTCACAATCTAGACGGGATAAACCTGATACTAACTGCTCCCTACATGCGTTCACCGCAATGGCATTAACACACCTGTTTAAAATTCCTAACTCTTCTGCAATAGGAATTAGTGTCTCACATGCGGAAAGAACTTCCACAGACTTTTCCAGACTTTGAACAACCACCTCATTCAGATAGGTTTCCGTTCGTTCGATGAGATTTACTTCGTAATAATCTTCAGTCATTTCCAAGAATTCTGCAGCACAGCGCAGATGTGATACATTTGAAGTAGTAACCTCAAAGTTCATGCCATAACAGAATTTTGCAGCTAGTTCAAATGTCCGGGCACCACCTGGTAAGTTACAGAGTTCCAACCTTGAAATATTAGGATCCTTAGCATCTGCCACCATTTTCCTAATCCTTCCACTTCGAGCTACCAGGGGAAACTTTTCATAAACGAGTACAAAAAGTAGACTTTGATTAGTCTTGGTAAAAGTCAGAAACAGTAGAAGTGATATGGATGTAGCTCTAAGGAAACGAATCATTTCAAGCCATGCACATAGGAAGGGATAAATTCATTACCAATACTCGATGCTTACAACAGGACTGTTATCAGAGTGCACATCAGCATGATTCCTGTATGTATTTTCATCTTTCATTGAAAAAGAAGTCATTCATGTTTAGATACACAAACTCGGTAAGACATTAGGGTCTTTGAGAACATATCGGTGCATTGAAGAAACCATGTATTCGTGTAATATGTGGCAATGTTTCCTTATGCATGAACAGGAAGAACAATAAGTAAGAATAAATTTATTAAATTCTGCTACAAACTCAAAGAAGTTACCTTGTGAAGTAGAAAAGACTCTCCATCAACCACTACCGTAACATCCCCGGCAACATCTGCAAAAATACTGTGAACAACCAAAAGAAAATCCTAAACCATCTTAGAACTTCCAATTGTGAATTTTTAGAATAAAAAGACCTCATAGCATAAACTTCAATCTTTATCAAATATCCAAGAAAGCCATTTACCATGATAAGAGCAAAGAAAAATATTTACAAAATAAGGTCACGATGTATATTAGCTCAATGGTTGCACAACTGTTCCATATAAGCCGCAATGTATTACTCTAACATAGAGATTAATAAAGGAGCGACATATAAAGAGTTGTTAGAAACACAAGATGAAGATTCCACTATAGTTGGTACATACTAGACATCAAGCCACATGCCCGAATCAAATGACAAAGTAAAAGGTATCCTAGGAAACGACATTTTGCACGCCGCCATAAATGCTTCAAAATTCTTTAGCCCTTTCTGTATAATCTATGGAAGTTGGCCAGTCAAAACTTTTCCGTATATACTATATATCCAGTCCAATGAACCGACTAATCCAGGACCACTCTCACCGTCACTAGCCTCTCACCGTCACTAGCGGGGCCCAACAAAGCCAGGGCAAGAGTCTAACCAGTAGAGTCAATATCTAGAAATATACACCTAAGCATAAATCTCAGTTGAAGGACTTTAAACCAATTCATTGGTTGGAAGTTTGAACTGGTACTTCTAACTAGTAAAGAGCAAATAAAATGGGCGAAGAAGAGTATGAAATTAATTTTCATTTTCGACTAACTATCAGTTCCTCAAAGATGATAAAGCCTACAAATAGGAGTATAGCACAAAACTGAGAGCACACCCAAGAATTAGGAAAAACATCATACCAGATCGAAGCGACATCAACTACACAATTACACCCAGGTAAATTTCATAATCAAGCCCAACCACGTAGCCATTTTACATCATGCGCGCGTACATATATGTTAAGTCACGTAATGCGCGCGAGCAAGAGCAGGAGCGTGACCGTAAAAACGTTTTCGAACGACATTCTAAACTAGCAAAATTTGGGACAGACGCTTAGTGTGAGGATCAAATGTGTGTATAAATATGCGCGCGCACAGAGACATATATACACACATTTAAGAGAGAGAATTTTGGTACCGGTTAGCAAATGAAGTGCAGAGGTTTGGAGTGGAAGAGCGTGTGAGAGAGGAGAGAGGATTCTCAGACTCCATTTTGGTTCCTTGTTTCAACTTCACCTTGGAACAGGATCTGAAACTCAGGAGACAGATAATTTAGCACTGAGAAATGGAATGGAATGGAAATACAGTCCTTCATGTTACGGAGGGAATGTGAATGTTCGTCTTGAATTTACGACAATACCCTCTTGGAGCACGTCGATTTACAACAAAAAAAAGTGCACCTTTTCCTCCTCTTGCTGCAGAGTCTGCTTTTGCTTTTCATTCCTTTGTCTTGGTAGGAGTACTGAGTAATTCCCAACCCCCAAAAAACAATTGCTACTTTTTTTTTTTTTTTTTATATATAAAACTTTTGGTTTCTGATTCCCATGAGAAACAGAAGCCATGCGATCCGATCCTGTAAAAAAAGAGTGGAGTTCGAAATTTCGAATCTGCCATAGACGTTACGGAAAAGCATCAACGGCGTGAGAATTTCCTTTGCATTTTCATTTCATTTCCTTTCCTCTTTTTTTTTTTTTTTTTTTTTAATCAAGTCTACTTGTTATAGTGTCACTGTAAAGTTGGAATTTATGAGTGACTAATTTTCAAATTTTACTCTAATGAGATGGGTAAAGTTTCCATTTTTTCCTCTTTCCGTTTATTCTTTTTTCTCTTGACAAAATGAATAAAGTATCAACATATGGACTGAAATTGAGAAAATTTGATCCTAAAGACTGTCTTTTTCAAAAAAAAAAAGAAAAAAGAATAATCTTTAGTAAATTTCTTAGGATTTTGTGGGTCATAATTTTAAATTTTTTATATCTCATTCATCAATATATAAATGATTAATCTTTAAAAAATTTAACGCGAGATTGAAAAGTTCAAGATCTCAATAATAGTGTGTTTAAGTTCAACCGAGACCAAATGTGTCCAAATTATAGAAAGAGATAGAGCCACTAATTGCATGAGAAAATATATTGATTTACGAGTCTGACATTAGTATATTTGCATCTTCCTTGTGTTCAATCATCTCATTGCCGTATGTGAAGTCCATCGTATTATGCCTGCATTACTTGCAAATTAAAGATAGTAACACTGATATTATATATAGTATCCCTCAACAGAACGTAATGGAAACCAGCACAGCAGAGGGTTGAACAACTCTTCAATGGCCAATGCAATTCTCAAAAGGGCTGGCGGGGAGCTGGCTGTCTGGTTATTAAGATGAAAAGACAATGGGTATTTTGAGGAAGAGCTAAAGCTGCTGAAAGGAAGGTTGAACTGATGGGACAGAAAATTAGCACAGAAATCTAGAAAGAAGTCAATTATTAGCATGTGAAGCCACCATTGTGGGATTTGGGTTTGTGTGTCGGGTAGCAAATGCAGGATTGTGCTGCCTAGGTGGAGCCCTCCCAAGTTTAAAAGATTTGTCTGGTGGTCGAGACCTGTAATTTAGGAATTTGTTTCTTATTAAAATATCAGATTTAAAATTCCTCAGATGCTATCAATTTTTTTGGCATCAATTTATATAGAGCATTTGTTTTGATTTCAAATGAGGCCTATGTTGTTAACTGAATGGTGAATTTATGCTCTGATTTAGTGGCGGGAGACTTTTTTATCAAAGGAAAAATGTCGTGCAAAATAATGTAAAAAGAGTGATCGGGGCAGATTATTTATAAAAAATGTATAAATGATGGAACATTCAAAGTCCTCTGGCTAGTTTTTGACCAATAAGTCAAAGTGACTTATTAGTCTGTTTTTATTTGAAAAAAAATTGTATTTATTAGTTCTATATCAAGTTATTGATTTTTCTCGGTGGGAGGAATCGAAATTTTGATCATAAATTTTTATTTATTTTTTTGATTTTTCTCGCCGAGAAGAATCAATACTCAACAAAAATTTGACACAAAGTTAACAAATACGAATTTTCTTTGAATAAAGAAAAACCAAACCAGCCTAAGCCATGAAAATATTCTGGTATGGGTATTTCATTTCCAGCCATTAATGGTCTGGACAAATATCACCCTTTCTGACTAGAGGTTAATGAAATGAGAACAAAAGGTGAGTACTACTTAACCCGAAATGAGTTCATGAACAATCCATTTTGGATTTATGGTTCAAAATTGGGTCGTATTCAAATATGCATTCACCTTTAAATTAAGGTTCATAGTGTTATAAGTTTCTCACACAAAAAGATTGAAATTTCATTGAATACAACACATTCGATAACTACATTGACCTCTTTTGCTGCATTTACCACGTATTGTTGCTTATTGTGTGAAGTGTATAAATACAAGTCGGACTCATGTTATACACACGCGTTAAGGCACAAAGGACACAAATATGCCAATGACAAACGTGACTTCAATTTGTTTTTGGGGTTACGCCTTATAAAATGGGTTGTAACCTAATGTTTTGTCGCAGTTTTTGTCAATAATATTTCACAGTTTTTGTCTCTTCTTATGGATTCAAGAAGTACGTTAACTAATCTCTTTGTGAATTCCTCTGCGTCATAACATATAGAAAGAGTTGAGAGGGTTATAAGATTTTCATACTTTCTGTGGGTTTTTAACTTGTCTAATTGTTTTTCTTCTGTTGATTACTAGTTCAAACATGGCAGAGGACAAACAAGTACAACTGGTGAAGTCATTCAATGATCTTGGACTATGTGAAGGTATCCAGAGGGCTTGTCTGAGGAATCCTGTGAAGGTATTCAAAGTTAACTACTGTATCTATCACTGCATCGTATACTGTTCTTAATTTTCCTCATTAGCTTCGTGACTAACGTTTTAAGTTGTAATTCCTTCCAGATTGAGGCTGCGTCTAAATATTCCACTGTTGGTACCCTAACGCAACTGTGTCGCTTCGTGCCTTCGAAGCACGAGGTTTCCTTCTATAGCATTTGTCTTGTCTTTCATGTTTCGTGACTTTCGTCTTTTTGAAGATTTTGAGAATGAATGCCAACTCGGGCATTGCTTTGTCTACATCTTTTGTTTTGGATTTAAGGAGGAGTGAAAATCTGCGAAATCAAGAGAAAAGAGAGGAAAAAGAGTGAATCCGTGTTTTATCCAACAGAAGTATAGTTGTTTAGGCTATCCGTGAAATTGTTGTTCAAAGAGCAGGTAAGAAAAGACTTAAATTTGATCTGGACAATGCAGGAAAGATAAGACTAAAATCTACCATTCTGCAGTGGTTAAAAAGCTTGCCTTTAAAAACAGGAGGAATTGTTTCCAACCTTTCAAATCTATTGAGAGCATCTTGGTATAATGATTGGGAAACTATGTAGTCACCTTTTATCCATGAGAGGAACATGTTAGTGCGTTGCTTGAGTACGAAGAACAGGTCCCAATTTGCATAGCTGAGGCAAGGTTTGCCTCTGGGATCACCTGTCTTTATTGCATTTCTGTAGTTCTGAATTCATCTCTACTCTGGCCACAGGATTGCTATCTCGTAGATCTTCTGACTGAGATGTCTGGAAGTACATCAATGGTTTTTACTTGAACAAGTGATTCAACATACCTTTTGGCTCAAAGGCTTTGAAACCTTGGGCTAAAAGCCATACCAATTTATGGTCTAATGAGCCAGGTACAAGTATGGATGTTATGTATTGGTTGACTGCATATATGGTTTGCCTTGTCTTTTATAGTCAGTGGTCTTTTTCATCGCATCTTAGCATTCGCACTATGCCCTCACCTTGTTTCATTAATGGCAGGCCAAAGGACTGGGAGCCTTAAAGAAGTTCAAAGCTGGGAAGTGTAATATCCTTGTGTGCACTGATGTGGGCATGAGAGGGATTGACATTCGACACGTGGATTTGGTTATCAATTATTGATATCCCCTCAAATCCCAAGGTCAGGCTTCCTTAGTACTTCGTGTCTACAATTGAGTCTTCGCTGTTTTCCTGCTGCAGTTTCGGTGTGGGTTCGTATACTAATGTAATTTATACATTCATTATGTGCTTCTCCACCGAAGAAAAATCTTTTATTTTCTAGCAAGTACCATTTAATCTGCTTAATCTCCATATACAATCTAGAGTTCATTTCAAAAAAAGGTCTGACCTGGAGGCACAATGTTATGTTTTGGGTGGAAAGTTTTTTGTTTCTTCTTATGTTTTCAGTGGGACACATTGTCTCAATTAGTTATCACAGTTGTTGATTGCATTTCAACTTTTAATTAACACATGGACATGGGTTGGCTATTTGTTTGAGGTTGTAGTATGTGATCTTTCTGTCTCTGGCTTGTTCACTTATTCTTTAGTTTTTGTTACTTGATTTCTAGCATTTGCCGACTTTTGCTGTACTTATATGATTATTTTCGTATTGATTCTTGAAAACTCCTTGTTAGCCACAAGCATGCGCAGTCATCGCGACAATTAATGTACTGTGGATGCTTATCACCTCTTAACAGTAATGTAGGGAAACAAAGTTGTTGTCCTCCCATGATTTGATCATTCTTTGGTTTTCTATTTTGTGAGCGATGACCAAACCGCCCTACAATAAAACTGGTCCAAACTGTACATACATATCACTCTGGTGGACAATTTTTTATGGTTTGATCTTTTATTTTGGACAGCCGTAAATGTTAATCCATGGGCAAGTCTTCTTAAGACGCTGCAGATATTTCCAGCTCGAGAAGAAGAAGTTTTGCTGCTGTTGGAGCGTGTCTCAGATGCCAGAAGAATATCCCTAATGGTATTCGGTTCTTAGCTTTTCTATTTTTTATATGCTGCTGTTAGCTTGTCAACCAACTAATCACATGGACTTAGAACACCTATTGTAGCAATTGGGATTTGGTACCTAGCGAGTGATTCCTCTGTTTTTGTCTAGGCAGTTGATGCAGTGTCATCAAAAATATTTCACAGTAGGCAACGGCACCTTTTCAGCTGGAAAAGCGTCAGTGATTTTTAATAAGCGTAGGAAGCTAGAGCTATGAGCCATCTAGAGGAAGAGCTCCTAGGACTCGAGCAAGAGAACGCCACCACTGTATGGTGTTCAGTCATCCCGCAAAAGCATGTCCCGCGGACGCTGAAATGTGCAATGCTTGGTGTTGGGTGGAGGAGTATTTTTCAGACACTGATTGTGAATGAATTCGACAACAGAATTGAACACACAAACTCACAATTTTGTATTTCACTCAATATGAAAAAGGACATACAAGGAGGAGGAAATTTTATGTTTCTCTCTCTATCTCTCTGATTCTCTTACTCCACTCATACTACTAACATCAGATTTACAAGCCTATTTATAGGCAGAACAATAAGGAAAAACAAGAATGAGATAATCTCTCATTTATTTTGCAAATCCTAAAGTAGATCACGGAAGGTCCAAAGTCTTAGTTCACGTTTTTCTTTTTCTCAAATCTGATGATGACTTTCTCTTCCCCTTACAAGCCTCCAAAGGAACAGTTGAAACACGTTCTTGTTTTTTCTAACTCAAGCTTATCTTTCTACACTTGGATCCGCACTCTAGCCCAAACAAGGACTGGAATCTAGAATTAGATAGTCAAAGCCAATTCCGGTGATGATTGGCACCCAAGGAGTACTACTCGTTTCTGGAATCTATGACACCGATTTACATTTACGTACGGAGCGAGAGTGAGGCCTCCTTTATAAGAAATACCGAAAGAGTTGGAGTGCCTTGAGAGTAAGCGCTATATGTGCCTAATTGTTACAATTTGAAAGTGGGTAATCATCAATTATAGAAAAAAAAATTTGATTGGTAGATTAATAGGTGCCACTAGAGCATAAGGTTGTTAATGTAATTTTCTTTTCTATTTTCCTGGTAGCCCTTATCAATTTTCCCCATTGCGTATTTAGTTTATAATAGTAGGAGGAGTTGTTTTTACTTTATTAACATTCTGGAAGGAACTAACTTCTTCATTGTTGCTTATTACTGTTGTCCTTTGCTATTACTAATGTCCTTGTGAAATGTTTTATATATATCAACCTCTTTTTATTTCTTTCTTCTTTTTTCAAACTTCTGTAGAAAATCAAAGAATCTTGGGACAAGAAGAAGAAAACAATCAAAGAAACTGGTGGCAAGAAGAAAACAAGAGTGATGCAGAATAGAAATTTTATACTAGTAGTATTATCGAAGTTATAGGACAGTATATTTAGTTTTTCCTTATTTTGGTTTTAGTTGTTTGTTAGGGAGTCTTGCAATTTTAGAAATAACTATTCTAGAGTATTAATTTTTCTAATTTAGTTTCTTTTTAATATTTGTTTGGTCAAGAAGAATACTTGCTTTCTAATTTTATACTCCAGTTTTCTTTTTCTTTATTTCCTAATGTGTAGGGTTTTTCCTACTATAAATTGAGTCGCTAGCCTCATGAAAATGGGAGGTTTTATGATTTCTAGTGAAATACAATACAGTTGAGAGTTTCTCTAAGTCTATTTTGTTTCTGATTGTTCTTGTTGCACGTTCGTCTTAATTTTACACGCTTTCATTCATCGACGAGGAGATGAGGGCGAGGAAGAACTTGAGAGATATTTGAACACTATTTTTTCATTTCCTTATAAGTGCTCTTAAGCTATTTAGTCTTGTACATTAATAATAAGCTCTAATCAAAAGGTGCATCAAATATTAAACACGTGTTCTCTGAACTTAGAAATAGCTATGAGCAGCCTCAGTAAGCTGTACCAGACACTCACTTGAAAAATAGCTATAATTGAATCTGGAAATGCTCTCTTTTATGCAAACTTGTTAGCTCCCTCAAGTATCAATGTGGATATTAGCAAGGAATGACTCTTGAGAAGTAAATATTCCTCACGGTCAAGAATGTTTTTTGTGGTTTGTGATGGTGCATGGTAGAGTACCTAGAAATCATTTGAAGGGCCACTAGATGTATGGAGTCTGAAGTGAACTGTCCCATTGGTGCTATTATTACTTCCAAGAGCACACAAAATTTTGGATTGTTGGTTCGAGTCCCATCGCGATCACCCGCTCAAAACCTCTTCCCTCGTCTGTAGACTGTAGTCTTCTTTGTTGAAGGAGGCTCGTAGTTCTGACTCTCTTACTTCTGCTTCAATTACATCTGCCACATAAATCGTACTACCATACTGTATGATTGTCCATTGACAACAAAGCCCCCTTCAAGCTGTTGCTCTAATTTTATCTCTCGCTTAAAAAGAACTTCATAGAAAGCGAGATAACAAAACATAGAGACGAATTTCCGATTTACCAAAACAAAGCAAAAAAATGCATAGAGACGAAAAAGTAGGCAAGCTTTCAATCGCATGGAAATCAACTTCCTCATGGACAAAAGGTTTCATAGTGAACTAAATAAGTAGAACCGTCCCTCATTAGATCCACTGCAAGGCAACGAAATCAATCACTACCCAAGGAATCCACTTATTCAAGTTTAATCTCTCACTCTACTTAAGTTCTATATTGGTTTGAATCCGCTCTGGTCAAAACCCCAGACATAAAAGCATCCACTAAATGCACAAAACAAGAGACGGAGGAAAGCGTTGCTCAAGCATCGTCAAGGGCAAGAACTCCAGGAAGTGGTTTCCCCTCGAGAAGTTCCAAGCTGGCACCACCTCCAGTTGAGATGTGGCTCATCTTTTCCGCTAGACCAACCTTCTCCACTGCTGCAACAGAGTCGCCTCCTCCAATTATTGTTGTCACCCCATGTCCAGTAAGGTCTGCCAATTTCTTTGCAATTGCCTGCTCATTAAAGAAAAATAGTATTCTATTAGGGCTACAAGGCTAAAGAGGTTTCAACTACAAGAAACATCCACATATCAAATGCTTGACCATTCTTGTATAGCATGAGGCCGATGCTAATGCTAGATGTAAGAGTGCATGTAAGTTGTTTTGTGTACCTCTGTTCCTGCAGCAAACTTGTCAAACTCAAACACGCCCATAGGTCCATTCCAAATAACAGTTTTGGTAGTATCCAAGGCTTCCCCGAAGGCCTTGATTGAATCGGGTCCAATATCCAATCCCATCCAACCATCAGGTATACAAGATGCTGGAACAATCTACAAGACACAATGAACAATGTTTTAACGCTCTTGCAGGAAAATTTAATTAACAAAATATTTGAACTCAAACACGGAACCAAAATCATGCAAATCAGATCAAAAGGACAGATCTTCCTTTCTGTCTGTTTGAAGGTATCAAGGACTCTATGGAAGTGTTAGAAATTGCGGCATGGATGAAGAAGTTAAGTTGGATTTCGTTTCAAACTACTTCTGAAAACCTGGTCAGAATTTTTAGTTCATTGAAAGGGTTGAAAAGTAATAACCTTGCTATTGGCATCAGCAGCAAACTTGTCAGCAATAACTACATCAGAAGGCAGCATCAAAGACACCCCTTTAAACTTGGCCTTCTCAAGAAGGGATGTTGCAAGATCAAGCTTGTCTTCCTCCACAAGTGATGATCCAACTGAGTAACCTTGGGCCTTGTAAAACGTAAAAATCATACCTCCACCGAGCAACAGAATGTCAACCTTCTCCAACAATGACTCGATCACACCGATCTTACTTGACACCTTGGAGCCACCAACAATCGCAGCAAATGGTCTTTTGGGATTTGACACGGCTCCAACAAGATAGTCAAGTTCCTAAGACCAAAAATGAAGTCAACACATCAAGTTAACTTAAGAAATAGTTTTTACCACTTACCAATTATTAAATAAACTAAGCAGTAGTTTCGGCTCAACCAGCATGCAAATTTCCATTAGTGCATAGTAAATATCAAATTAAGAAGGGTAACAATGATGACACCATCAATCATGTGTCATGTGTGGGCTGACCAAGAAAATCAAAATGAAGTCTCTAACAATCAACAAGCAGGAATATCTTTTATTTAAGTGAATAGTTCTATGCTTGGCATATCATTATCATGTTTTCAATTTTAGATTAAGAAAGATTAGCAGTTGTGCTTGCTGGGCTCACAAAGTAAAACCAAACAAGCTGGTGACAGCCCAACCTTCTTTAGCAGCTTCTTTAATCTGATTCCGAGGCAGACATACCAAGCTCCAGACCAACTTCTCATGGCACCTTGACAAACTAGACTATGAAACGAATATTGGATGATTCAATTTACGTCCAACAACAATTTCTCCATTAAGTGAGTTTTCATTTCGCTTATAATTTTTCTCAACTGATGCACACAGTAGTACAGTACCATGTGATCTTAGCAAACAAAGTCCGAATTTGGGACCAAGCGTACAAAATGTGCTAATGCAAATTTAGATCACTCTTTACCACTTGATCAGACAATCAAAACCTCAAAACATCAAAGCCATGATTTGCATAGTTCTCCAAGAATGGTGCTGATTAGTTAACATATTTTAACCAAACTACCCGGTAAAATTTAGTTTCTTTAAGAAAGTACCCAAAGGATGTAATTGGACGTACAAACCTTCTGCATAAGGAATCCAGCAACCGAAGGCTTCAAGTACTTGGCCACTCCTTCTGTGGAAGCATGTGCTCTATGAGCAGTCCCAAATGCATCATTCACATACAGATCAGCAAGCGATGCTAGCTTCTTCGCAAATTCAGGATCATTCTTCTCTTCCTCCTTATGGAACCTCACATTCTCCAGAAGCAGAACATTCCCATCTGGCAATGCAGCCACAAGTTTTTCAACTTCTTCGCCAATGCAGTCATTTGCCATCTTGACCTGTTGGAGCCACACCAACAAGATCAGTAGATATTCACCTAAATAACCACATTAGTGACTGCAAACAAAGTCGAGTCAGATGAACCTTATACTAAGTGGGAATAAACAAACCTCAACACCAAGAAGTTCAGACAACCTTGGCACAAGAGGCTTCAAGCTGTACTTCGGTGTGACACCCTTTGGGCGTCCCTGCAACCCACATTTCAAAAGGAATTGCTGAATGAGTTTCTTTTTCAGCACAATTAAATGGTATAAATTACTGAATGCAACCGTAGCAATACTGGCAAAAGGGAATAGAAACCAAACTCAAAGACTGCCTCCTATTGCATGACAGAAAAACACATCTAGCCACACCCGCAGGAAAAAAAAATTCAAACAACTTTTCAGTAGATCAAGACAGGATTCTGTTTCGGAGTTTCTTCTTCTTCCCTTCCCCTTCCCCTTCCCCTCCCACATCCCCTCAAAGCAAAAACAAAATCCCAAATCTTCTCAAAGCGAAAACAAAATCTCAACTCTCACAGAAACAAACTTCGTGTCCTCAGTTACTAATGGTGAAAGAAAAACTAGTAGCGCTCTGGGTGTTACTCTTTCTATGAAAACAGTGGATAATTTAGCAACTTAAGGGAAAAACAATCCCACATTAAAAGCATTGAGTCTCAATCTCAATCAACCAACAGGAAAACAATAAAGTCAAAAATCTATTCTCAATAATTGATTCAGCTATTTTGTGAAGTCATGACAAGTTGACAGCAATCATTCATCAAACATGCAGTAGCTTCCAATATAAACAGAAACAGAGATGCGATTCAATATGCGCAATATGTCTCGCATGAACCACAAAAGGTAAAACACTCTATAATCATACATTCATACCACACGTCAACAAGAATTCAAGCAAAAAAAATGGCTCACATAGCCCCAGAACAACACCACATATCAAGTTATCAGCTATGACAGCTACCTAAACTTGTAGCTTTCTATAGGTAGTTCAACAAACAAAATAGACCACAATGACCCCAGAAGAATAGAGCTAGCAACTAGGACGAAATCCAGACCAAAAAGAAGTATTCACTATCGTAAAAAGTTCTGTCTCCTGGGAGATAGTAAGTTTATAGGCCTTGTAACAGTGTTGGGACTCACGCATCAGTAGTCTGTCCACTGTGCAACCGAAACACAAATCCATCCATCAAAATACTTGTAGTTATAACAAACTGGATACTTATAACATTCCAGAAAATACAAACTATGCCTCCAAATACTCCGTACTATGCCTCCAAATACTCCGTTTTCCTACTAAATTCTATAACATGGTTTCTACTTTTCCAACGCTACAGAAGAAAGCCACGACCCAAGGACTCTTGTGAAGCTCTAATAGTCCAAAAAGAAAACAAAAGAGATATGAGCAAAAATGATTCTAACTTGACAAGTCACAAGTTATTAGGATGAGAGAACGTTAAGCTACACAAGAACACACTGTTCCTCGAACGACAGAAAATGACAACACTCAGGTATGGCTAAAATCCAATAAATTAGGCAGTGCAAAATATACTAGGCCAAATTAGTTTCAATCTGAGTGCTTAATCAAATACCGGCCCTGACTGAATATGAAGCGATCTCTGCAATTCACAATTAGAAAAAAGAAGTAAGAACTGTAGCAACTATAAAACATGTACAGTATCTCTCTCGTAAAAAGGAGCACACAACCAATAAAACAAAGAAATCAAAAAGAGTAGTAGATGGGTGGGTGGGTTTTACCAGATGGGAAGAGAGGATGACTTTGGCACCATGACCCATCAAGTACTTGACAGTAGGGACAGCTGCTCGGATTCTGGTATCATCAGTGATATTGAAATTGTCATCCAAAGGAACATTCAGATCAACCCTCACAAACACCTTCTTTCCCTTCAGATCTGCTTCCTGGAGGTCACCTACACTCCTCTTTGTCGCCATTCCGACTAGTCTTCACTCGCAGAAACACAAAAACAAACAAAAATTACACCGTATTTATCTATCAGGAGCAGCAGATCAATCAAACGCGTAAGCATACATATACAAAGTCTGAACTTGCTACGTTAAAAGAGAGAGATAGAGATCAAACAAGTTAGAGATGATGAGATAATTGGGGAAGCTCGATGAAAGAGCAGCAGACGAGACAGGGCAAATGGAGAACCAGGATTGGTAGAGTGAACTTTATATAGCAGTAGTGGTAGCACGGAAGAAAGGAAAGAAGGCGCAGGATAAGGAAGGTGGAATCTATAAAGAGCGTGGTGTTTTGTGCGCACCTGGTTTCCATTACCATGGTTTTAGTTGACTTGGGAGACACGGTGGGCGTGCGTTTGTGTTGTGTTGTGTTGCTGTGGGCTTACCCATGGGCTTTACATAGTCTAAGTATATACTTTACTATATCCTTATGATCCACGCTACCAAGTAGCAGTAAGCAAGTAGAGCAAATTTAGACCAACTCAGGCCCGTTCCGTTAAGGTTCGTATTTTTCATTAAGTACTTATTTTTTATTGAGAAAATGATGGCTCAGGACGTATTTTGATAATTAATACCCGTCAAGAATAAGAAGCTAAGAAAATTTGTTAATGCTGAAAATGTCCTTGGCGGGTATTAATTATCAAAACACGTCTTTAGCCACAATTTTTCCTTTTTGTGTTTTACGAAATAAGTCATTCTCTCATAATATATTATCTTTAATTCAAAAAATAAATATTTATTTGAAAACTAAGTACTTATTTTAATTAGTGCAATACGTTAATTGGTATAGAATGTCGATTATGATGGTGACAAAAAAATTTGAAAACTAAGTACTTATTTTAATTAATGGAACACGTTAATTGGTATAGAATGTCGATTATGATGGTGACAAAATAACTTCCACATATATTATCTTGGGTATCTCATGGAGCAGTTATACATAAAGTCAATACTCCGTATAAGGCAATTTTATTTTGCAAAATAATCGAATTCAAAAATAAATGTTTGATAGCGAGTCCATTGGCTAATCCAATTAAAATATGGCTTACTACTCAATCTCACAATTAAACATATGCGCATATATTTTATACCGATTTAGAAGGTGACAAACAAAACTTCGGTTCATGATGAAATCTGTGTTGCTTTCGAGTTTTTCATGTTACATGGAATGAATCCATACGAACAAAACAAAACCAAACCAAAACTTGGATATACATGAAAGAAAAAGAATTGGGCCAAGTCGAACCCTGGGGGAAAAAAAAAACCGCCCCGATCCGCTGGGTTTGTGCTCTAGATCCAGAATCCAGATTACTGGTGTTCCGGTTCGGCCCGAGAAACCAATATCCAACTACTCCTACTCTTTTCCTTTTTGGATCAAAAAATCCAGCTGCAGATTTGAGAGTACACAACCAGTCTAGAGTAATCACTAAATCTAGTCTAGTCTTGGCTCCTCCACGAAAGCACCCTCGAAAAGTATAGTCGTAATGCATATCTACGGCGCCGTCTCACCGTCTCCGCCGTAAGTGCTCTGTATCTCTATCTCCCTCTACAAAGTAGAGTTCATTTTGACGTTGAATCCAATCACTCTGCATAAATTGCAGTCGTAGAGGGGGATTTTGAGGATTGCAGTTAGACCTCTGCTGGTCTCGGCTCCTATGATTTTGGATTGGTTTTTGAATAATAGTACTAGAGTAATTATTTGCTGTTTGTGGAGCTTCAATTGAGTTTCAATTAAGTTGGGATTACTAACTCTCTTGCGCTTGCTTACGCTGCAGCCGTGTTATTCTCTCTCTGTTCTGTTGCCCATGTCAAATATCAAACCAATTACAATTTCCTTGCAAACTAGACACTGATTTTAGAAGAGGTCTCTCTCTCTCTCTCTCTCTCTCTCTCTCCATATTATTCGATTATAGTGTCCTCTACGTTTGCTTTTTATTGATTTTCTCCGTATTTATTCGAATTGAGCGATATTTGTGAGCTATTAAAAACACACACACACACATTCACTCTCTCTCTCTTTCTCACTTTTCAAACTGCTCACTGAAGTTACAAAGCATCTTACAATATTCCATTGTGGGGGTATTATGTATCCATTTTGAGGATGAAGTCATTTCATGTAGCTGAGAAAGTGAATGATTCATTTTTTTCCCTGTTTGATGGGTAAGTAAATTAAGAAACAAATTGACAAGAAAAGATATGCATCAAGCATAAAAAATTTCTCCTCAAACTGGAACCGAACAAGGCCCCTTGTTTGTTTGGATGCTTGCTCATGCAAGGTTTGCGCTTCCCTTGTGTGAGAACTTGCGTGTTACTAGACTTACATTAGTTGAGCTTGTCATTTCGTATGAATTCATTCAGAAGGTTGTTACTAGTACTGCTTGTGCAATCCCTAAATTCATTATTTTTACTTACATCATATTATTATAGGAATCAGAAAGCTAAAGGGTTCTCACGTGACGGCTGCCTTCTGGGAATCAATCAAATCTGGGTAATGCTAAGTGACAAATGTACACCTGCACACATACGTAAAACCTTCAGTTGGGAACATGTGGTACCAATTTGTTAACCATCTATGCCGCACAATCCTATGGTTTTGTTTTTCTCCCCCATTCTGGGTAATCAGCTTATGGTAGCATACTAGCATGGTCACTTTAAGTTCTTTTGTCTTGTTCTTCACTTAATATGCTTTCTCTTTGTTTTGACCCAATGATCTTACTATCAATTCCGGGTTTACATGTATCTATAACATTGCAACTGTCACTTAAAAAGTCATGTAAAGAAGACTGTTAACAGTTTGACACTTTGAGTTGTTTTGCTATTCTACAAATATATGCCTTGCAGCCATAGCTGTTTAAGCCTTATGACTGTTACTTCCATCCTCAAATTACTTGATTAATATCTCATGTAAATATAATCTGTAATGTTGATGTTCTAGCTTCTAAGGAATGCAAAGCCTTTTCAAGTTCTTCAATTTGTTGAAAATGTTTCAGTGACGTTGATTTTTATTTACTGATCTTGAGTTTTGTACATTTCTCTGTATAGATACCATTCTGTTGTTTTTTGATATGTCTATCTGTTTGATGCGTGGACTTGAAGACATGTATTGGGTGGTGGGGGAGTGTTTTGGTTGGCAGTCCATGTGTTGTTTTTTGGTGTCAAAATGTTTCTTTTGGTGTAGGTAGGATGAGTACTTCCAATCAAAGAATTCTATATGGAGCTCTAGACCCTGATAGTTTGGTGCTATTACTACAGACGCGATTAGTATTTGAGTTAATAGAAAGAAAAGTGATATAGAGGTTTCCATCTTTCGCTTCAGGTGAAAAACAGGGACAGCCCTTCTTGCCTATGAAAGCCGGTTGTACTTTTTCCATCGTCACATGTGTTGGATCCAAGTTTTCAACTGGACTCAATCTCCTACACTTACACACCTCACACAACACAGGTATGTATAGGTGCAAGATTACAGAGAATACAAACCCTACAACTACACTTAAAACTACAACCATGAGAGAGGCTTCAGAAAGCACCTAAGCTGCTACACCCATCTGGCATTAGTAGCCTCCCAACCTCCATCACAATACCCCACAATCAAGCTTAACTATTTCTAACATGCGTGTCCGACACCTGCGGTTGATACACTCTATGTTGCCAATTTTGCACTGTGTAATACAGATTTGAGCATGCGGTGTCTGTTAAAAAGAAGATTTGTAGTCAGGGGGTCACAGTTCCCTATTTTGTGAGTAGGCTACTCCACCATTAAATCTTCTGTGCTTGCATTCAGCATTAGTTTTTTCATCAGCCTTTTTTCTAAAGGTATAGCATTATTAAATGCATCAAATAGCTTCATCTATATGTATGAGAGCAGTTGCATTTTTTCCCGACATCCATATCTATGGTTTGTTAGTTAGCTTTTTGCTGCCATCAAGCTGATTTAGCTCATGGATGGGTTAAAGGGCCTTATCTTGCTTTGTGTTGCAGATTACTGAAGAATCCCACACAAGTTATTGAAGCACCTTCCACTGTGGAAGAGGAAGAGGAACCATTACCTGAAGAATTTGTTCTGATTGAGAAGACACACCCAGATGGATCGATTGAACAGATTATTTTTTCTTCGGTTGGAGATGTGGATGTGAATGATCTTGAAGCCTTATGTGACAAGGTAATTTTTTTCCAGAACCTTATGTAAGCATCATGAACTGGACGAATGAATCCTTTTAAGATGTAATCTGATGTAGGAAGTGCATGAGCATGAAAACTATTTCTTGATTTCTTTACCCTTGGGCTTTTTTCTCTCCCCTTTTCTCTAATAAGGTACACACTTTTGGTAGCTTGTAGGAAACCAATTGATAAAGTCCTTTTGTTGTAATGGTGGAACCGGTAAAGAAACATGTTGTGGGTCTTCAAAACCATTAGTTAATGAACCCCTCTCTCTCTCTCTCTCTCTCTCTCTCTCTCATAGGTGGGCTGGCCTCGGAGGCCACTGTCAAAAATAGCAGCAGCTTTGAAAAATAGCTACATGGTAGCTGCATTACATTCTGTAAGAAAGTCGCCTGGAGAAGGTACTTAAGATTGGGACCATAATATGTTATTTGCATTCATTATTTATGAGTCTGAATAGGTGTTCAGCTGAGATTTAGTTTTCCCTTGTTATAAGAAATGATGAACATCTTAGTGTACTTGGAAAGTTCCTTGGCAGAGGAAAATGACCAAAAGAAGCTTATAGGTATGGCTCGTGCAACTTCAGATCACGCCTTCAATGCAACCATTTGGGATGTCTTAGTGGATCCCGACTATCAGGTATTGTTTGTTAATTTGTGGGGACAGAAGTGCTGTAAGTATGAAGAAAATTGAAGCATCTGTTTTGAATCCTAACTTGTGCTTGTACTTTGAATCCTAACTTCTGCTTGTACACTAGAGCAACATTATTGGAATTCTACGAACACAGATTCATTTGAAATTTTGTTGATCCTGGCATGGTTAAAAGAGAATAAGAGAGCTCTTAGGACATGTTGCACCTAAATAATTTGCGCTCGTCAAAACTAAAATTACATTCCTTGGCATTAATGTAGACTGGAAAACCACTGCTTTTAAGACTTCTGTGATCTATCCCATGCAGGGCCAAGGTCTTGGTAAGGCTCTTGTTGAAAAGCTCATAAGAGCTCTTTTACAAAGGGACATTGGCAATATTACACTCTTTGCAGATAGTCAAGGTATAGCCACCATTGTTGCAGTCTTGATTGGATAACAGTCGGGGTTCTATATGTATAATCTGGGAACAATTATCTATCTCGTTCTTCAGGAGATTCTGAAGCCATGTGCTGTGTATCGTAATGTTTTTTCCTGTTAATGTAGCAATTTAAGCTTGTATAAATTTCATTGATAAAGAGCACAAGAAAAGTCCATGTCAACTCTGGTCCTCTTGTTGCACAGTTCTTGATAATAATAATAATTTTGATTTCTCCTGCTTTGTTTTTTACTTGGTTCTGTTACCACGTCATTGCAGTTGTGGAATTTTATCGGAATCTGGGTTTTGAACCTGACCCAGAGGGCATTAAAGGGATGTTTTGGTATCCGAAGTATTAGTTGATGCTCCAAGGCAAGGAAAGATTTGTTAATTATAACGTTGCATCGATTTATCTTGCATGATCAGACGGATGGTGGTGGTGGTTTAGAGCTCCTGTACGTATATTTCAAAGTTGGGCATGAATTTGTAACTTTGTGTAATGGCCTTAAAGCTACAAATATTGCTATTATACCTTGTGATATCTGAGTACATAAAGCTTTTTTCCTTTGCAGTTTAACCATCCTTTTTAGTTTGATGTTAAGTGTAATGCCGCCCCATGAGTATGATATGGAGGCACAAACGGCTTCGCGAACCAAAGAAGGAGATGACATCTCCGGCAAGCTTGCTTGAATCATGTCGTTTTAAATGCCAAGTTATTCCAGGGTCATATCCACATGCCAGGACCAAAGTAAGTTCAGTTGGAAGCCAATCAATCCACTCGTAAGATATTCATTATGGCACAATAGGAGAGTCCACAACAACACTTTAGACGGGGTCCCTAAAATATTACACTCTCAATCCGATATCTTCTGTTTTTGTGGTTGATAAAGCAAGGAAAGTGGAATTAGGCAAGGAAAAATGCTCAATTATCATCTGTTGCTCCATCGAGTGGTGCTCAAGACTGCTGCTTCATTTGAATAATGTGGCTGCTTCCTAAAGTGAATAAAGATAGGTAGTCATTCTCCCCACTATAGGCCCCGTTTGATAACAGAGATAGATGGATGGGATTCGTAAGGAGATGGGATTAGGATTGGGATTCGTAACGAGATGGGATTGGTAAGGAGAATGGATTGATAACGAGTATGTTTGTTTGGGATGGGATTAGATGATGGGATTATTAATATCATGTTTGTTTGAGATGAGATTAGATGATGGGATTGGATTGATAGAAGAAATTGGTAATAAGAAGGGATTAGTAATGAGAATGGGTTGGGATGGGACTACGAATACCAAGTCCCACGGAGTATTGCTAATACCCCCTAAAGTCCGGATTGGACATCCCAACGGACTAATAGTCCGGATCTTTTTTTGTTACCAAACAGAGTATTAATAGTCCCATGAAATTATTACTCCAATCCCAACCCTCAAACCCGTTATCAAACGGGCCCTATAAGTCCCCGCTGATGGAGCATGCAAAATTCTCCTGTTAGACTTCACCAAATCTGTGGCCCTATACATGTTAGTCGTTGGAATAAAATCATTTCCTTGGCGAAAGAATACCTGAAGATGCTTGCGAGTTGGCTTGAGTTTGTATGGTCATGAATAAGAACAAGTTCAGATCCCGGTACTGTAAATGGTTGGCTCAGTGGTCGTGTAGCAACTGGTACTACTCGACAAATGCACTTATCACACTTGTAACACCCCGTCCTACATCGAAAGTCTACAATGGATGATCTTAGTATATAACAAATCTTGTAAACTACTATTAGTATAATGGTCTTAAACATTTTGGGTCATATGGTGCAGCTTGTGGATTAAAATTAAGATACTGTCCCATTGGTTTGCTTAGGGTGTTACTACACCAGATTGGACCCATTGTTTGACATTAAATGTTTTCCGATAAGGCGTTTCTGATTATTGTTGTGAAACTGGCTTGAGCACACAAAAAACCAAACTAGACAGAAAGGGACCATAGGGGAACTGAACAGAACCTTGACACTGCAGTGTTTTGAGTTGTGAGTTCCTTTAATTTGAACTGAGAAAGCAAATTGGATACTTCTAGTTATCTAACTAACTAGAGATAGATGGATGGGATTCGTAAGATGATGGGATTAGGATTGGGATTCGTAGGGAGATGGGATTGGTAATGAGAAGGGATTGATAATGAGTATGTTTGTTTGGGATGGGATTAGATGATGGGATTATTAATATCATGTTTGTTTGAGATGGGATTAGATGATGGGATTGGATTGTTAGAAGAAATTGGTAAAGAGAAGGGATTGGTAATGTGAAGGAGTTGGGATTGGATTATTAATACACCCTA
This sequence comes from Rhododendron molle, assembly GCA_025413875.1. Taxonomy (NCBI): domain Eukaryota; kingdom Viridiplantae; phylum Streptophyta; class Magnoliopsida; order Ericales; family Ericaceae; genus Rhododendron; species Rhododendron molle. The sequence goes on from CM046392.1 coordinate 52,308,659, forward strand.
ATACCCCCTCTATTAATCCGATCGGACTAATAGTCCGGACCTTTTTTTGTTACCAAACGGAGTATTAATAGTTCCATGGAATTATTACTCCAATCCCAACCCTCAAACCCGTTATCAAACGGGAGGGCTCTGCTTTCACGTATGGTGTGTTTCAGTTGTAATCTAGTGGAGAGAATAATTGAATGGTTGCTGAAAATTATAGTGACTGAAAATGACTTGGAAAAGGGCCTCGTTAAAAAATACTTCTCTGGCCCAAAATTATTCTTCCAAAATTATGTGGATTTTCAAACTTACCATTCGTTTTGAAATTTAATGATACTCTTTAGCCTCTAATGTAACTTTTTTCTCCACTTCTGCATTTAAATTGAAAATGGGAACGAAAGGCAAAAAAACAAATTAGTTCATTTTTTCCTTCGTGATTAGTTAAAATGGACAAGGATTATAGGAGACAAAATTTTCGCACTCTCTCGAGGTCTGGCCTTCTCAGGGATTTTTTTTTTTTTTACGTGCGTGTGTGAGGTTTTTTTTTTTTTTTTTTCAATCGTCATACATCAGCGGGGGTTAGTGGGGGGTGTTAGAATTAGCACGGAGTCCAGAAGCTATCCATAGCTTGGGACCCAAGGGTATTGCTCCTGCAGGAGTCGAACCCAAGTGTGTGAGGTTTGGGGCGGTGGCTAAGTTGGTGGAGGGCCTTCCTGGAAAACAGGCATGATCCTTCATTGGCAAATGGGAACCCATTTTTTAGCCGAAAAATCTTGATTATTGTGTATATGATGTGGGAATCTTCTTGGCGGAAAGCAGCATATGATTGTAAACATGAGTGACAATCACTCAAGTACTCGACCACAATTGCTACATAAATGACAAAAGTAAAAATTGATGATACAGCAGGTCAAAAGTCAGCCAATTAATTACAGGGATCCAAGCAAGGAAAATTGCGTTTAGGCTCATTTCGGCTCTCAAAAAAATATAGAAAAATATTCATAGATTTTTGAATATTATTTTATGGAGTTCTGTAAAAAATCAGCTCCAGCGGATATCAGTAAGTATTACTTTTGGATTCATAGGGGCGAACTGAGCAGTTTCGCCCTACGAATTCAAAAATAATATTTACCGATATCCGCTAGAGCTGATTTTTTACAGGGCTCCATAAAATAATATTCAAAAATTTATGAATATTTTTCTAGATTTTTTTGGGACCCGAAATGGGTCCAAACGCAATTTTCCTTGCGTGCATCCCTGCGAATCTGTCCTTGCAATTAGAATTTCTGTACAAAAAGTGTCACGTGATATTTTCATGTGTATTTTTTGCGAATAAAAGATCGTTATCATACAAATTAGTTACTCATTATCGTTCAACCATGTAACAAAAATGAATTATATAGTAATATTCTTGACCGTAAACAGTAGAGAGACAAGGTGGTACTGGTCGTCAAAAGAGGCTCGTGGAAGGGAAAAATGCATTTCCCAAGGATTTTGGTTCTGACCAACCTGTCAATGTAGGTATCTTCTTGTGTAGTTGGAGCAGGTACAGAAAGTCCACGTCCCTTTGCAAATCAGTCATAATCAAAAAATCAAATTCCTTCCAATTCCACAAGCACGCATCATCTTTGTGGGAGCGATTATTCGCAGACCCGTATTTTCTTTTTTAATCCGTTAAATTTTTTTAATTATACTGGACAGTTAGTTACCGAAATTCAGATACATTTTCAGCATCCAATTATCGAAATATAATCTTTTTTTTAACAGCTATTTGCCGAAAATACATTTTCGGCAGTTGTTTACCGAAATATAATCTTGTTTTCAACAATTATTTACCGAAATGTTATTTATGATTTTCAACAACTGTTTACCAAAATATAGTAGGCTAAGAAAAAAAATACGAGGCTGCGAATAATTGCCCCGTCTTTATTTACCGACCCCGACCTTCCGATAAAATAATACCACACCCTTTTTGCCCAACCAAAGCCACTCAACTCTCTCTCTCTCTCTCTCTCTCTACATGGATATATATTTGCTTACTGATCAACCACCCGTGACCAAAACACATCATTTGTGAAATGTTTTTTGGCTGGAAGAGTCGCTTGTTCTTGTCACTTTGACGCATGCTGTACTTTAGTTCCATTTCCACAACTCCCAACTTCATTTCCGATAGACATCTCAGACCATTTTGGATTCCCACTATTCCTTACTATATATACTTCTATATTTGACTCCTGTCTCTGGTGATTACTTTTTCTCTCTCTCACTATTCTTATTATTTATCAGCTCGAATCTCAATTTCCAATCGATTCCCATTGAGCTCGTCTACCGAGATGCTATAAAACATGCTCGTATTTTATCTTCGGTATCTTTTCAATTGCTCCTTCGAGAATTACGACTTTAGCTCTGTACCTGGATCATATTTCCTTATACTCCATCTGATATGAACTTCCAGATTAATAGGAATGAAGCTTAATCGCAACAGAAGAAGGACCACCTTGCAATACGTTTGACGCGCAATTACTGGTGAGCAAGGAGGTAAAGGGTCTTGTTATGTTCGTTTTCGCAAATCTGACGAACAACAACAAGATTTATGTATGCTCTGCTTTCTTGAGTATCTGTACGGGAAGCGTATTTCATTTTTTCCTTTTCTTTTTACTGGCAGTTTATCTGTTGAAAATATAGATACAGATGATGATATATAGTTGTAGATACGTATCGATAATCTGGTGATGGAAATTCAGTACTTTTTTTTTTTTTTTGTTTCTCTAGCTGCCTTGTGTACATGACTCTCTCTCATACACGCAATAGGATTTTGGAAAGGTTGAAAATTTAAATTGATTATTTTTTTTTTTTTGGTACGTCGGAAATTATCAACTTCTGTTTTATGTTCTTTGTAGTGCATCAGGACGATGAGACTGAGATATTGGGAATGGATTTATGCGTTGTCGTTTTGTTGCTTCCAGTTCCAGCTAATTGCATTTGCACAAATTACCGATCCCGCTGAAGGTGGGGACTGTCTTGAGTTCTATTCGTTCTTTCTTTAAACTAGGTGTCCTCAACAGTAATCCTGTTTCAGTTCTATACGTCACAATCAGCTTATCTATCTTTCCGATTTTCAGTGTCAGCGCTAATGGCTATCAAGAGTAACTTAGTTGATCCCCTAAAGCATCTTAAGAATTGGAACAAAGGGGATCCCTGTGTATCTAACTGGACGGGAGTGTTATGCTTTGACGCCGTGAGGACTGACGGTTACTTACATGTCCGAGAGCTGTATGTTCGTTAGAACCTCTGATGGGACAACTAATCTGTTCATTTTTTGTATGGAAATAGTCACTTAGGTTGTAGAAGATGTCCTCATTATGTCTTCTATTTATGGTGCAGCCAGCTACTAAATATGAACCTGTCTGGAACTTTAGCACCTGAGCTTGGCCAGTTCTCTCAACTTAAAATATTGTGAGTCCTAATGTTAATGTTGTTCTTCAAAGTTGACACCAACCATGTGATTCTCCCGTTCTGCTATTCTCTCGTTCATGCTAATCTATATATCTTTTTTTTCCTTTGGAAGAGATTTCATGTGGAATGACTTGAGGGGCAGCATACCAAAGGAGATTGGAAATATTGCATCTTTGAAACTCATGTAAGTTCAATCCACATACTTGAGATCCAGAGTTTTTTTTTTTTTGTATTGAGTTTTGAACCACAAATTAGTACACTGTGAAATACTTGAAACTTGTACACAACATTAGTGGACACATGAAATTTTAGATATTTGGGGAAAAGGGGTGCATGGCAATGTTATTGGTTTTGACACAATTAATCAAACTACTGTCTTGAAAATAATGTTCGGTTTTAGATACAATTGGCTCTTACTATTGTGACTCTAACCATGTGCGTGATGTTTGTGCAGCCTCTTGAATGGAAATAAGTTATCAGGTTCTTTACCTGCAGAGCTTGGGTATCTATCCAATTTGAATAGGCTCCAAATAGATCAGAACAACATATCGGGAACAATACCGGAGTCATTTTCAAATTTGAACAGTGTTAGACATATGTGAGTGGGTTTCAAGCTAAACTTTATGAAAGCTTGACAAGGACTTTTGGTTTGATTTTTTCCTTCTTCGTTATTTATGTCCATGCATGCAACTTTTGCAGCCACTTGAACAATAACTCTCTTAGTGGTCAAATTCCTCCTCAACTTTCCAACCTATCCACTCTTCTTCACATGTGAGTTATATAGCAAATTCCTCTCTATCACTCTCTCCCCAAGTTATACTATGTTAGTGCTAATTGTTTCGTACAGAAATCTTATGACTTCTTTTGTGGGTTTTTCGTATTGCACATTGTTAAAAAAAGGCTGTTGGACAATAACAACTTAACTGGATATCTTCCACCAGAGTTCTCCAACCTTCCAGAGTTACGTATACTGTAAGTTCATTCTAAGTGCCATTAGACTGGTCTATTTCTGTTTTGATGTCTCCGCTTTGGATCATCGTTACACATTCTTTATGGCAAATTGTCATGGATATACTTTGGCCAATCATTTACATGTCTGGCTGGAGTTTTTTCATTTTATTGCCTGCATTGAGTTAACACTTGAGATTTTTCAACCTTGCCTCTATAAGATGGGATACGTATGAATCCCTGTAACTTACTCTATATCATAATTAAGTGGCATGCTCTCATCTTGTAGTATGGGAGCTTGTGGTATCAGCTCCAATCAATGGTTTTACACATCCTTAGTTGTATTATGTGGGTTTTCCCCTTGTCCAGCAAAAGGAAAAGGGCAACTAACTCCCGTTAATATTTTTGTTTTACTCTTGCAGTCAACTTGATAACAACAATTTCAGTGGGGCTGAAATTCCAACATCTTATGGAAGCCTATTGGCACTAGTGAAGTTGTAAGTGCTATATATAGGATGTCTGTTCTTTAGCTGTTTAGAATTCCATTCGGCGAAGAGAGAAACTTGCTTATAGCCACGGTATTCTTTCACATGACTCCGAAACTTTTTTTTGGGTGTAACAAAACAATTCTCTCCGTTTTACACATTTTCCAGTTTATTGTATGCTATTTTTAGGGTTAATAATCAGACTCAATAGGATCTTCTCAGGTTCAAGTGTGCTTATATAATGTAAGAGTTAGTAATACAGCTCCAGATGTATGCTCTTTGGTTTCTTTTTGGTAGCAAGGAACCCCTTCAAGGCAGGGCCACTTTGGTACTGAGCCTGCAGGCTAAACCCTGATATTTGCAACCACCCACAAGCCACATGAATCGGGTAAGCAAGCGGGAGTTGAACACATGAGCAGAGCTGCTGTAGAAATCTCCTTAAAATCCTGCGAGTCTTTTCCCTCCAAAGCCCATAGATGCAAGCAGCTAAGGACAGCTTATGGACTATATGGGAGCAGGAATTACCAGCCCTGTTACCACAAACCCAATCTCTTTCCCTTTCCAGAACCATTGGAAGCCTATCAACTCCATTCTTCTTAAGCGTATATGACCAACCTTCACTGGAGTAAGAGCAGCCAAAAAATAGGTGGTTATGAAATTCAACAACACATCTGCAAAGCACACAAAGAGGCTCAACATTCATTCTCCAATCCGGGAGTCTGTCTTTGGTAGACAATTTACCATGAAAAGAAAGCCATTCAACAAAAGCCCATCTAAGAATATGATGGGGGACTGACCGAAGAAAAGAATATGATGGGGAAACCAAACACTGTTATACCAAGGAATAACAGGAAACACAAACCTTAAGGCTTGCCAGGCACATTTAGCAGAATAAAGGCCATTCTGATTAAGGTTCCAAATTACTTTATCTTCTTGAGTAGGATCAGATCTAAGGTAGGGAGCAGTACTTTCAATAATGTTCCTATTGACAGCATTCCTGTGCCTAGGCCAAGACCAAGGATCCTGTTGAACAGCTGCTGCCACTTAGCATGTGAAAGATTACGAAAATTTAGGCCTGCCATATCACCATACTTATTATAAAGGGGCCCTAGAGTATGCCAGTTACCAAACGACAGAGAAGTAGGCTTTTTCCCTTGCCACTGATGTAGGTAATACAAGGCTGAACCACTGACCTGAGCTTCAATATCTTCCTAATGGTCCAAGAGCCTTTTATGTTGATGTCTGTCTTTGTGTGTAATTATATTAGAAGTGATGTCCTTAATCCGTTTCTATATTTTCTATTAAAGAAGCTGTGCTTACACTATTTATTTTGCTCTTTCTTGGCAGAAGTCTAAGAAATTGCAGCTTGGAAGGAGCTGTTCCTGATCTCAGCAGGATAGCAAACCTTAGCTATTTGTAAGTTGGAGCGTTTATCAAGTTCACTAGGTTTTTTTAACGTTAATTTTCTTTAGGAACCATTTACTTGCATAGATTAAGAAAAAAGACACAGCTTACTTAGTCAATTTAGTGTAGTTATCCCCTTCCTGCTTTTTGGCTGATTATTCTCTCCTACTAACAGTACTACTATTACAGAGATCTCAGTCAGAATCAGCTCTCAGGATACATACCGTCAAATCCACTTTCTCCAAGTATGAGGACAATGTATGTAAATGGACAGTTTGTACAGATTAGTTGCATATGTGTAGAAATTGCTCTATGTGTGTTTGGTGCTTTGTCATCTCATTTTATTGCAAGTCAATAGACAAAGGTGCATTTATTTTAATATTCAGATTCATAGTACTATAATAGTCAACTTGAAGATTTTTTACTAATTTCTTGTGCAGTGACCTGTCAAATAACCAACTTAATGGATCGATCCCAGATAGTTACTCAGATCTACCTTCCCTGCAGAAACTGTGAGTGTCTTCATTCTTCTGGGTATTTTGTCTCTTTTTACAAAAAAATTGTATTCGATAACCGTCTTTGAGATACTCACATAAGGGTCCGGCGACGGTACACACCCCTTTTTTGGATGATAGCAATTCCATCCCAACCCTTGAATAATAAAATAACTAAAAGATTTTTATTGGGCTACCTAAGTAACCAGTCACTGTAAAATCTCTCCCTCCATTCTCTCTTTCCTGCACGAAAAATTATTCAGTAGTCCCGGACTACCATCTCACCCATCCCATGTGGTGCTACCTAACAATCAAATGCTGCCACATAAGATAGATGTCAGAGGGCGTGCATGCCAAATAAAACTAACGGAAATTCCTAACCAACCCCGTTAACCTTGCCCCAAATCCCAATATGTATCCTTGAAAATTTCACAGACCGCCTAAACAAAACGTTTTCAATAAAAAAATTCTTTGTGAAATTTATCACAAACTTCACGACAATCAATTCTCAAATTGATTATTAATATGTATAATATGCTAATCGATTTTTGAATTGATTGCAGGATAAGAGTTGATCAATTGTAGAATCGATGGTTGTTTGGCCTAATAAGCCAAATGGCTTATTTTTCTGTCCTTATTCAAAAAAATATTGCATTTGTTAGTTTTTCGTCAAATGTTTTGTACATTATTGCTTCTTTATGTCGAGAGGAATCTAAAAAGTAAAAAACTACAATCAAAATCCATATTTTTTTGAATAAAGACAAAAAAATTGGCTTATTGACTTATTTTTGTCTTTATTCAAAAAAATTAGGTTTCGGTGGTAATTTTTTACTTTTTAGATCCTCTCGTCATGGCGAAGCAATAATTCACAAAAAAGGACGAAAAACTAAAAAATGTGAAAAAAATTAAATAAGGACAAAAAAAAAGCCATTTGACTTATTAAGCCAAACAACTCCATTTGAATATCACAACAATCAATTCTTTTTGCCAATAAAAAAAACAATCGATTCTCTAATTAATTATTAATATGTAGAAGACACGCTAATCGATTTTAGAATTGACTGCAGGACAATAATTAACCGATTGTAGAATCGATTTAGTTTGAATTATTGGTCACAAACTAAGTTATTACTTTAACGTATATTTATGGTTGCTTGTGACTAGTATTATGAGACCTAGTAGCCAGCCACAAATTTAGAACTTATGATTTAGTGCTTATGAGAATTTGTGGTACACTGTCTTTCCTTAAGAGATATTCTGGTTTTCTTATGATCATTTATGGCCTTATTATGAGTTTTTTATGACTTGTTTAATTTAGTTATGAATGACTTTATGAATTTTGTGGCCTAGTTTATGAATGTTTGTGGCTAAATAAGGTTACCGACTAGATGACCAGTTCTTCAGGTCACATTTTGCTGAGGTGGCACGATTTGAGCCCCTTGTTGGGTGCATATTATATGCCCTGGGTGTGTAATGAAGCATTTCTCCTCACGTAATAACCTTATGGGGTATTGAAGAAACTAGTAATTGCCTAATGCTTTCTAAACATAGTCTAAATGAAGTATCAAACTCCACTTTTTCGAAGTTTTTTTTGGATACAACGGTTGTTTTTAACGGTATCTCACATGAGGTGAGTCTCGGATATGCGTATGGTCTCATCTCATGCTAGAGGAGCGTTACAAATAACTATGAATCAGGAAATTTTTCCTTCTCCCAACAAAATCTACTTCTCAAAAATTTTCATTTTAAGAATAAGCTTCAAACATGGTCCATCTAACCAAGTTTATAAAATAGTCTAACACAACAAATGTTACCAAATCTGTGTAATTCCGTTAGTTGCATTTAGTCATAGCATCAAAGATATTAAGAATGTATAATCATACGGGATTCCAACTCAAATTCAATTTTCTGAATGTCCACTCACTCAAAAGTGACACACTTATCGCACTTGTTTCTTTAATTGACCTAGAACAATAGAAAAGCAAAATAGTTCCAAGATTACATATAACCAAGTTAGGAGTAGAGTTTGAAATTTTGTATACCCAAAAAGCTCCAACAAAAAACCTACAATCTTCAATCCCAAACTGATCATGAAACTCCAAATCATCTAAACCAACAGCTCAAGTTGTATTGAACAACAATTTTGTTCTCTTACCTAGTAGTTAAAAAGAAAAAGAATTAGCCACCGCGATGAATTACTATTGGCTACAAAGAATTACTCTTGGCCGCGAAGAATTACTCCTGGCCGCAGCGAATTACACCTGGTCGAGAAGAATTACTCCTGGCCGCGAAGAATTACTCATGGCTGCAATAAATTACTCATGGCCACAAAGAATTAGTCTTGGCCACAAAGAATTACTCTTGACCGCAAAGAATTACACCTAGCCGCGAAGAATTACTCCTGGCCACGAAGAATTACTCTTGCTACGATAAATTACTCTCGGCCGCGAAAAATTACTCTCGGTCGCAAAGAATGACTTATGGTCTCGCAATTCTTCGCGGCAAAGAGTAATTTTTTTGTGGCCAAGAGTAATTCTTCGCGGGCAGGAGTAATATTTTGAGTCAATAGTAATTCTTCGCGGCCAAGAATAATTCTTTGCGGCCAGGAGTAATTCTTTGCGGCCAAGAGTAATTCTTCGCAGCCAGAAGTAATTCTTTGTGAACTTCTAATCTCAGCCATTGGCTTCAATGGTTGAGATGGAGTGTCTTTTTTTGTGTCCCCGGAATGCTCCCCTATTTATATATATTCTTCAAATTAGCACAAAATCTGAAAAGTTTTGGTATTCTTCTCGCTTTTCTTTTTTTTTAAAATCACAGAGACATTAATGTATAGAGTAAATAAACCCACACGGCAATTGTGTAATATGTGCAAAAAGTGTGAGTACTTTACTGAAAGGAGGAGAATGAGCTTAAACCATTGGACAAAGTAATCATTCATTTCAACAACTTGTTTTTTTTGTTAAGAATGGATGGGCCCTACACCTTTCTATTATGTACTATAAAAAATTAAGTTGAATAAGGATATTAAGTCCAATGCGGAAACATAGGCACATGTATATTTTCGTTGGCGTTCAAGTTTCAACCTGACGAAGGCAAAGATGAAACTATGACTTAAAATCAAGATGTAATAAAATCAATACATTTGCTGCCACCAACATATTGCAATGAATCAATAACCAAATACATAATTAATCAGTTTTTCCCCTCAATCACTTAACCAACTAAACCATTAGCAATCTGAACACATTTTAAAAAATGACACGGTCCCCATAGAGAGAGAGCGCGCGGGCGCTAAACGTGTGTGAGAGAGAGAAAGCAATTTTGGATTCAAAATTGGAATCCGTTTTAGAATTAACATGTGAGGGAGAGAGAGACAACCCTAGATCATGGTAATTGTTTTTGACTGATAACTGTTAGGAAAGAAAGAAAAATTCGAAATAAGGAATCAGAATAAGATTAGGAACATCAATTTTAGTTTTTCTTTCATCCTTCTTCCATATATTCATTCTTTCCAAATATATTTCTACTCTTACTACCCGTAAATCTCAGCCATGGAAAAAATATGGTACAAATCCGAGGGTCCAAATATGGAGAATTCTAAAACCACTGCTCCATATTATAATTGATGATAAATATTTAGCCTTTTCAAATGCTCTTCTATGCATACTTTGTAATGGGCGTGAACGATTGTTTATTACAGGTCGCTCGAAAATAACAATTTGACTGGTTCTGTTGCTGCTAAAATTTGGCAGAACAAGTCCTTCAGTGCAAAGGCTCAACTTGTACTGTAAGAGCTTGCAACATAGGACTTTTGTTCCCATTTGCAGTAAACAAGTGTTTACTTATATTCCTTTGGCTCTATTTGAAAGCTGTGACTTGCTACTTCACAATGCAGTGATCTTCGGAACAATTCACTTTCAAACATTATAGGAGATCTCAGTCCTCTGGAAAATGTTATCCTCAGGTGCGTTTCTTTTAAAGTGTTTACTGCATGGTGTGTAGATTTAATTGTTACACAGTCTTGGGTAGAACTCAACCCCAAAAGCTAGTTGTTGAAGTGAGGGTGCCCTCACACATATATTCATCATATTACTTTGGTACCCAGGCGATGTGGGACTTCGCTTCACATCAGTAACATAGATTTGATTAAACATGATATTCTCTGCCAATAAAGTTCAAATGGGTGCGTATGTTGTGTGCTATATGATATAGAATGTGAGGATGAACTTGTTGCATGAGCCCCTCAATTATCAAAGATGGTAGTTGTTCCCTTGCAGTGGCCATTTTTCTGTGTGAAAGAATCACTCTTTCAGAAATTTTATCCGAGGTTGTGTCGCATAATTCTCATGATGTAGTTGTAGTCCAGTCATATGCTCCATGTTTCTGGTAGTGTTTCAATAGGATTGCTTCTTAGCAGAGAACGGCTGATGGAAGACCATTTCTTTTTGATACATGCAATATAAGAATTACTAAGACAGTTTGTATGTGTAAATCAATCACACTTGACGAGTACTTTCATCTTGTTGTTTAGCCTAGAAGAGAGGAATGAGTGAATTGTGCAGAAGGATCTAATCAGAATATGAAAAGTCCATTTCTTATGCCCATGAAATGAGAAAATGAAACTCCGCCTGGTTTGTGCTTAGAGATGAGAATGTTGAGCTGGATGTGTGGTAAGATTAGACGAGACAAGATTAGAAATGAAACGGTTCTTGAGATGGTAGGTGTAGCACCTATAGAGGAGAAGTTGAGAGAAAATAGGTTAAGGTGGTTTGAGCATGTCTACCGTAGACCAGGAGATGCAGTAGTTAAGAGAGCGGATAAGATAGTTTTGGGTAGCAATGCTACGGGGAGGGGTAGACCTAAATTGACATTAGATGCTGTTGTGCGCAAAGATATGAAATGGGTTTGTGTGAATAAGTGACTTTTGACAGAACTCAAGGGAGGAAAAGGATTCATGTAGCCGACCCCAAGTGATTGGAACATAAGGCTCGGTTTGGTTTGGTATGAAATGAGAAAATGAGAGGGGGAAAAGGTGGGGGCAACATTCGACTCTTTATGGCAATCAAAGTTTTGCTGATATAGTGTACCCTGGCATTCATAAACTCCATCCCCAAGTCTTTCCTTATTTAAGAGGATAATATCGTAGTAATTGTGGGTATGTCTTTGGTAAGCAGTTTTAAGTCTGTTTTGTTGTGCCTCTGTGTGCTTAACATTTTATCAGCTGTTCTTCAGGCTCCAAGGCAATCCTATCTGCAGCACTTCAAATATAAGAAACAAAGACCAAATCTGTGGACCTGAAACTGGAGTGGACGATATTGCTCAAAAGTCAACAAATTCAACCGTGATTTGTCCTATTCATGCATGTCCTATTGATAATAACTTCGAATATGTGCCAGCATCTCCACTGCCATGCTTTTGTGCATCACCCCTTAGGATTGGGTATCGGCTGAAGAGTCCGAGTTTCTCTTATTTTGCCCCATATGAATATCAATTTGAGATGTACTTGACACGTTCTCTTAACTTGGCCCTTTATCAACTTTCCATTGAATCCTTTGTCTGGGAAAAAGGACCTCGTCTTGGAATGTATTTGAAGCTTTTCCCTCTGGAAAGGAATCTTCACTCAAGTACATTCAACACAACTGAGATTATAAGAATTAGAGACATATTCACATCTTGGACATTTCCTGGAAGTGACTTGTTTGGCCCTTATGAGCTTCTCAACTTCACTCTTCTTGGACCCTACTCATTTGGTAAGCACTCCAGCTGAGAACTTTTTCGTGATTGAATTTAAGTATCAAGGACCCCCATTTTTTAGAATCCTATTCCAATATCTTTTTTGTGGTTAATTGAAGTTTCAAGAAACCATTGATTTTGAAAACCAATTTTGTCTGTGGACTTCGGAAGAAGATTCTGGCAGCCACCCCAAGTAGTTTGATTTATGGCTTGTCTGAGTTGTGCTTGCTTATATTTATGTACAGATATTAATCACACTGGGAAGGTACCATAGTCTCGTATTTTTTTCATGTAGTACTGACTTGAATTTAAGACCTAATGCTTTTGGGAGCAAAATGAATGTAGTTTTGCTTCCAAGGCAAAAGGGGAAACCTTTGTAGTTGCATCTAGGTGTGACTGATACATCTAATATATTACTGAAAGCTGGCTACATGCGCATTGATTCCAAAAGGATAATTTGGACAGCAATAAGAGCTTGCTAACTAGTTGGCATTGCCTTCCCGAAGTGGAAATTGTGTGGATTGGTGAAATTAAGCACATTATAAAAAGTAAAAAGAAAAAGGAATGGCATGCGACGGACCTAAATCATTTGCTCAAGTGACTAGGTTGTACTTTGACTACACGGATGGGGCTGCATTACTGCAGATTTTTCATGCAAGTTGAGATTTAAGAGGGCTCAGGGACCTGAATATAGGATCTAAGAAAACATATCAGCCAAATGCATATGGTATGTGCTTGGTTTTGCGAGGGGATTGCTTGACTAAACTGGATGACTTGTATCTTTGAGAATCGAAACTAGACATATGCTTATTCTTTTCTAGCCATCTGCATTTCACGTCTTTCATGGAATGTTCCTACAGGCACTCCTGAACTAAAGAAAACCTAGGCAGAATGTTTGAGTAGGTGTGTTTATTTTATTTTTTTGGTAATGAGTAGGTGTAGGTGTGTTTATTTGGATTGGAAATTTTCCCTTACCTGAGTTTTATTGTTTGTAGTGAACCGCGAGACTCAAGGGAAAAGTATAAGTAAGGGGATTTTGATAGCTATTGTCTTACCAGCAATTGCCGTTGCTGCTACAATATCTGCATTACTCACACTGTTTATTGCTAGAAGACAGGCTAGGAACCGGCATACCCTTTCAAGAAAGCATTTTTGTAAGTAGTTTTATGTTAATATTGATACTTCTCTTTGCAATAGCTCCTTATCATCTGGACGAATTCAAAGAAAGGAAACATGAAATCCATTCTAATCTTTGCAGCCTCGAAGTTGTATATAAAAATTGATGGTGTTAAAAGCTTCAGTTTTAGAGAAATGGAGTTGGCAACTGACCATTTTGATAGCTCAACTCAAGTTGGCCAAGGAGGTTATGGGAACGTTTATAGAGGAATTTTAGCTGATGAAACAATTGTCGCCATAAAAAGGGCAAAAGAAGGATCTTTGCAGGGCCAGAAGGAATTCTTGACAGAGATAGAAATGTTGTCAAGGTTACATCATCGAAATCTAGTTTCATTGGTTGGATACTGTGATGAAGAAGGCGAGCAGGTATATTTGGTTGGTTAGCACACCCGAACACTGTTCTTTCTTTTCCTTCCTTTTTCTTTTGGAACTTTTTGGAGATCATTCTATGCCAAAGATCAGTGTTTGGTGGTCTGCCTAACATTTCAGTATTCCACTCCTTAAAAATTGATTCAAGATGGAACTGATGCTCACTTGATATGATGACTGAACTCGTTTTTTTTCTATTCCTTCTATCATTCTGTTAATTTAACTGGATCAAATTTCTAGTTCTGTTTCATACTCTTGCTTATGCTCATCATAGAAGGCTCTGAATCTAAATATCTCTCTTATCTTTCTTACTCACATATTGGAACTAAACCATGCTCTAGTTAAGTAGTTTGTTCTGTTATAGCTGTACCATCAGCAAACAGATAAAGATTATCTTAGTGGGAGTTGACAAGTTTATTAGGAGAAAATATTAGTTTCATAAACTGGAACATAGTCACCCATTGCAACATGGAACATTGCAATTTGCAAGATTACTAATTGACAATTGTCTCTAGGAATGAATTGATTCCTCGAAAAAAGAATTTCCTTTTGCACTTCAACCCAAGACATGCTAGAGTTATGTTGGAAGTTCAGTTTTGTTTAATGTGGAATATAACCTTTCCCTGTATACTTGATACCTTGTAGTTTTGGAAAACATAGTTTTTCGTGCTTACTTGAAAACTTAAGATGTGGATGCTTCTGTTGTCCAATGAACAGTCTTGTTGCTGTTCAATGTTTATGTGCCAATATCTTTCCAATGTTGAAATTTATTCATGTAATTACGTTCTTGGTGCATTTGCAGATGCTGGTTTATGAGTTCGTGCCTAATGGTAGCTTGCAAGACTGGCTTTCTGGTAATGAAGTTTTTTCATAATTATAAGTTATCACTTACAATTCTGTTCTCCGGTAAGATTTTTGTGCTTGGATAGGTCCTTCTTTCCTTTTCTCTTTTATTCTTTATTGCTCCCCCTTTCTGTTATTCCTTTCCTTTCGGTGCTGAAGTTCACGGTACTGTTCTAAAAAGTTTTCAGTTCTGCGTAATAAAAAATTGAATGGTAGAGTATATCTTTTTTTACTAGGACCTTAACGCTATTTTGGGTGTACATGAAAATAAACCTTAAATGTCTTTTTCCATTCTGATTTGCATCAATTGGTAGATGCTTAAGTGGCTAATAGATCTAGGAATTCAGCTGAATGTTAGCTAAAGATGACAAATATTGACTACCTAATATTAAAGGGTAGGTGTTGATGTAACATCAAAATAAGACCGATTACCCTGCCTGTTCTTGCCTGTGATGATTGCAGTTTTCTTTGACTGGTGAGTTATCCAGATGTCACCCATCTGAAATGCACTATCTAAGTCTTACTCATCTGAATTGCATAAACATTTTGGTGACTTCAAATCTGGTGGTTTTACATCTTTGTTTAAGTGTTCTTCCTAAGCTCTAATTGATGGCTTCTGAAATTTGACAGCTAAATCAAAGGGAACACTGAATTTTGGCGGGAGGTTGCAAGTTGCATTGGGTTCAGCAAAGGGAATCCTTTATCTCCACTCTGAAGTTCATCCCCCAATATTCCACCGAGATATCAAGGCCAGCAACATATTGCTGGACTCTAAACTTACTGCTAAAGTCTCCGATTTTGGTCTTTCGCGGCTTGCACCAGTTATGGATGATGAAGGGACTGAACCCGTTAATGTATCCACAATTGTGAAGGGAACACCAGTAAGTCTGACACTGCTAGCTATATTTGATTATATGAAATCAAGAAACAGTGCCTGAAATTGTTTTTTGAGACACTAGTATTTCTGAATGTAATGTGCATACCGATGCTCTGGACTATCAATGAAAGAAGCATGGTAAGGTGCACATAAATTGAATTGGGTCTCTAGGCCTGCCCTCTCTAATACCATTCGGCTTTGATTTGGGGGCATGGTTCCGCAGCAAAACAGGTATAGGGGGGCTACTGTTTCAGTGGTATTTTGAGAGCAGTCACTTTGTACATATTGCCAAAGGTTAAATCTGTCTCCAATCCTCCCCCGCCCATACCCCTAATGATTGGGGACTACATGGGTTCTATTGTTGTTGTAGTAGTAGTATTTCTGAATGTATACATTTTTTTCTTTTTATAAGGTTTTGGTAAATATCTATCCAAATACTAAAAGATAATGGGGACTTTCCCTGCGTTCCCATAAAGCTTTGAAGTTATGAAAGATCCCCAGTGGTGGTTTATTTTTAGGCTACCCATTGTCTCAAAAACTTCAACATTCAGGAAATGTACCCCAACAATGTATATCAAACTATCTAATAGCCCCTATTTCGTGAGATCCCGTCTAGCATTTGGATGGACAGGCATATTGAATTGGACGGTGTGCACTTGCACAAGTAGAACAAAGTCACATGCCAGTTTATTTGTTTGTTTAAATATATGCATCCATGAAACGACATCATATACAGAATGAAGGTCATATAATTGGGACGACTTACATATGCAAGATCTTACTTTTCCAGAACTGTGAAGGCTCAATTGTTTTGATTCTCTATAAATTTGGTTATTGCATGATGTGCCTGCAGGGTTACCTTGATCCTGAATACCTCTTGACCCGTAAATTTACGGACAAAAGTGATGTTTATAGCCTTGGTGTTGTATTTCTGGAGATCTTGACGGGAATGCGACCAATATCACATGGAAAAAACATTGTCCGAGAGGTACTTAGTCTGCCTTTGTCATTTATTATTGGTACATCGAAATCTCATTGAAGAAACATAAGACAACTGTCTAGATAGGCATATCTTTCAAAAATAGGATCACATTAATGCAAGGTCTTTACCAATTAGTATTACAGGGCAGAATGTTAAGTGAAGAAGCCTTAACAGCTCCGAATTGAGGGGCTTCAAGTCTGACATCAAAACTGACCTCGGAAGAACATTACTCTGGTTCTACCATCTTTGGATCCCTTCGAGTCTATAGTCTCTTTCCCGCCATGCATGGATACATCCCATGGGAAGCAAGCAATTTTCCCTGCCCAATTTTGGAAATACTTGCCAATCCAACAGAGTTGTGAAGGGTAGGCCAGTAGGGTTAATTGACTCACCTGCATATTTTCCCAGCAAGTCAATGAGACTCTTTCTCACCTTTTTCCTTCTAGTTCTCCAGGACCGTCATCAAACTTTGTTGCATTTCCAAACCTTCTCAGGCTAATTGCGAACTTTGAGGCCTCAGTTCTGTTATGGATCTTTCTGTTGTCAAGCATACCAGTCCATCCTTCTCTCATGGAACTTAATGATTTCCAGAATTTTCACCATTGTTCAAACAGAAAAATTCATCCTAAAAATGAAAAACCGGCTGCCCGGGATAGTATTATGATTTTCATCAGTTATAGTTCTGCTAAATGTGCGTTTGCAGTAATTGGGTTTCTTGACATGGTGACGTAATTCGAGGGTTTCACGAGGGAAAGGATGAGGACAAATGACAACTTTTGACTTGCAGGTGAATTTGGCTCATGAATCAGGCACGATGTTCGCTGTTATAGACAGCAGAATGGGTTCCTACCCTTCAGAATGCGTGGAGAGGTTTGTAGCTTTGGCACTCAGGTGCTGCCAGGACAAGCCAGAACAACGGCCTTCAATGTTGGATGTGGTGAGGGAGCTGGAAAACATTCTCCGAATGATGCCAGAAACCGGCCTAGACTTGTCAGTATCTGAATCCAGTTATTTTGGTGAATCAACTCCCTCATCTTCGCTGGCCTTTGTCAGCAGGGATCCGGTTTCGTCTTCAAATATGTTGGGGAGTGATCTAGTCAGTGGTTCCATTCCCACCACAACACCTCGCTGACATCCTGGAATTAGAAACACTTGTAATTTGATGTACAGTGCTAAAAGATGGTGTAAAATTGATGTGCTTCCTAGAATTGTTGTTCTTTATATGATCTAATAAAATGTATATACGCTTGGAAAGATAAAAGCTGATCCTTGGACGTACCATTCAGTGGGCTTATGGTTCTAGTTGAGATTCGTGCATACACAATGTAGTAGTGAGCGAGTATAGACTCACTTTATCTCGACTAGAAATCGTCATTATGCAGATGCGCATGATTAACCAAATAAATGCACCAACAAAACTAATTAATGACGGGAAATATACGGAAGGAAGGAAACAGAACAAATTGACCACACATAAAGGGCATTAGCGGTCGATGCTCGGTCAAGGGTCCATCTGCTAGGGACGAAGGGAAGGTGTGCCAGGGATGGTCGTGAACTTTTTGATAACCACTACAGAAATTCAAAGAAATTTTGAAAATTTTCATATTGTAAGGATAATGAACACTCTCAAGTTTTTGAACGTATTTTGATCCTCTTTTTTTTGTAAGTATTCGTGAAAGAATATGAAATGACTTAATTACCCCAAAAATTGACATCACTCCTCTGTTCATGTGTCACTCATTTGTCTTAATTATAAATATAAATTAATGTCCACAAAGTCACATTTTTTTGAAGTTAGCTTGTCTTTTCTTTGCACTAGTAATAATCTTCGCATCACGGAAGTTGAATTCCTGACTTTGTCTCTGCAACAGGTGGGGATTTATTTATTTTTTTTCTACCCCTGAATGGTTTGAATGCCACTTTCCGTAGTCATATATTTCCAATAACCTACATACCATTCAATATTCAAATACGAAAAGTCTAGTAACACAACTTCCGGAGACAACGGTGTTTAGAGCTGTCCGATATATGTTGGTTCACATGCATCAAAAGGCTATAACTATAGTTGTGTCCAGAGTTGTGTTTTAAAGTTGTGTTCCTAGCTTTGCTCGTTCAAATAAATGCGGTCGTGTTCAATTTGGGATCCTTCAATTTGTTGCTTGATTGTTGGCATTATATCTGCTAAACAGTTAAACACGACCTTAGGTTTGAAATTAGCAAAAGGCTTCCTTTGGTAAAGATAAGATAAATAGTAATACCGCTGTCGGCAATACAATCTTCTTGTTTTTGGCAGTACCACTTAAAGAGACGAATTAGCTAAGGCTTCTGAAATCAAAGCTCAACATCATCACAACCTGAAGTTCTCCACAAGATTAAAGGCTGGAGAACTATAAATACAAATTGGGAGAAGAAGGTTTTAGAATTTGGATTCTGATACTCAAAGTTGCTCCGTCCGTATCCTGAGGAAACAATTTATTGGACCAGATAGACCCAGCTTTCAACCATCAAAACTGCTAACATATACTGACAACCATACTTTCCAGGAGAAAAAAAGAAGAAAGCAAACAGAAAACAAACCAAGCTAACCATCAGCTGTTGATCATCTTCAAAACAAGCTAGTAGGATAATTCCAACATAGAAAACAACTAACTATGGTTCAATAACCCACTTAATGTGGTTTATTCATAGATAGATTAAAAAACAGAGAGAGACGAGAAGGTTAAAACGTATGAAGCTCAGCACAGCCATTTGATTGAGTTCCAAATTACTTTCAAGTCGACTGATTGCTTGAAGAATCCTCGCTCTCATTAAGCAACTTCTCCTTCTTTTCAACCGATCCATCTTCATCTGTTGTAACCACCACCTTCTTCTCTTCACCCACGCTTTGCGAACCCGTTAATCTTGCCAATACCACAAACGACATTCCTCCTAGGACATTGTTCAAGCATCTCAGAACCACCACTGAAGACTTAAATGCCACCGGCGGAAGCGCATTAGCTAGCAAAAACTCCACCCCATTCAGAGTTTGGTATCTCAAGTTACTGCTCAAACCCATGTGAATTGCCCAGGTACCTGCATTCAAAATCGGAGGTGGAGCCTTATTTGGTGTCTCAAATTCGGGATCCATCTTCTTTCTCAACTTTATCAGTCCATTTGAGAGCGCAGTCCCAACTAGCCCTGCAGCGAAACCCACAGCAGCAAATAGAGTTCCTTTGTACACAAAAGTTCCCAACCGATTGACAAGACCATAGGATCCAGGTTCAAACATGTGGCTGGTAGGGCAACTGGCGAAAATTGAAGGGAGGGAGGCAGAGGAAGCAGACATGGTGGGTGCCAATAGATACATGAGTACAAAATTGAGAATGCCTCCGACAACTAGAGTTGAAAACACGAAATCAAGCTCGTTGAGTCCGAAATTAGGACGAGACGCCATGTCCCCAAGAACACAAGCGGTTACACCAACCAATTCCTCCATTAGAACCTTGAACGGGAATTGGGGATCTGCAGCAACTCTTGATCTCCATCCATTCAAAAAGGCCCCAATCGGTCCAATCCACGAGGAGGAGGAGGTATCATCAGAATCTTCATCTCCGCTCCACCCATCACTGCTGTCGCCACCTCCGCTGCTGCTGCCACCGCCATTTCCCCATCCAGCACCGTCACTGCCATTGCCACCACTACTAGCACATGGAAGATGGAATTTTTGGAGGAGGTTGGGGAGGAAGGATTCGGCGCGGAGAGGGGAAGATGAATGAGGCAAAGATATGATAGGGAAGGAAATTGATTGGTCAAAAAGGGGACGATTTCCGAAAACCCGATTGGAGTTGTTCCATGAGATAGGAGGAAACTGAATGAGTCGAGCAGTAACAGGCATCTTCACCCCAAGTGGAGCTTCAATTTTAAACCGGATTTGAATATTGGTTCCACCTTTTCCTTCACCACGAACAAACCCTGATAAAATAAACGATTAAATCATGGTATGATCGCATTAAAACAAGAAAGATGCGAACTTTAAGCAGCGCCGGCCCTAGCCAAGAGTAGCTTACAAAGGCGTTGCTTCAGGCCCCCAAAGAAATGCTAAAAAGAAGAGGGACCTAAATGCATAGAAAGTACAACATCTGAGTTCAATCTTTGAATCCTGGTGTGTGGATCGGACTCCTGAAGGTGTGTACTTTTTTACTAAACCCCATATTCTGGTGTTTGCATAATACTCTCCTTGTTTACATGTTCAAATAGGCTTCAATGTAAAAATCTCAATTACACATACGAAAAGGAACAACAACAACAAACAAACAAACAAAGAGAGAGAGAGAAACTACCAGAGAGCGAGAAAGACGAACAGAGAGAGAGTAGAGTACCGAGTACCTGCTGCAGTTGGTGGGCTGGTAGAATTCGGATCGATTAGAAATTTGGGGGTACAGGCAAATATATACGTCCCAACAATTACATAAAATTCCTAGATCTTGATCCGGGTCTTATTTTACTCCCTGTGCTTGTATTTTTTCCAGTTTAAGTATCATAAGACTTCTAATCTAGCAACAATATCAAATGGAGGCAAAAACCAACCTTTTGAAAAATTTGTTCAAAATCTTAAATTTCGAGTAATCACACCACATGCAATCAAATTTTATGGAGTATTGTTGTGGACTGAAAATCTAAACTACATATCATAATACTGTCACTCACTGTGGTGTTTGAAGATTTTTAAACTAATTTGAATTTGTGTACTTTTTTGTGTCCATTGAGACTCAGGAGTGTTTTTAGCATGACTGGAACAAGAAATGGATTGCTATTAATTTGACGACTCCTTTGATTGAACTATGGTACGTACACTGACAGTCTGACAGTATAGGACGTACACAAACACTTGTATACATATCTAAACACAGATATATATTGTCGTACACACCGTTGCATTCTCATTAATTATTTTGCTCATCCTGTTTCCACGATTTTAGAATTTCAATTACATAGGAACACAATTCTCCAAACAAAAACAATTTTCTGTAATTCGGGCCTCAAGTGTATAATTTTTCTCTGTTTCAATTGCAAGTTGTTTTTCTCAACTCTGTACAAACAAACACTATTTCTGTATCTCACCTACCATATGCCCCACAAGAAGCGGCCCACAAGAATATTAGACGCACAAGAAACAATGATAAGTGAAAAACAAAACCTCTGACCCACCCCCAACTGAATCCTGGGATATGTAATAGTCTACCTTGCTGGAGTTTTATACAGTGTTCCTCTTTGCGATTTGAACCGTTCATTATGTAAAATATACTAAGGCATATCATTGTGTTAAATATTGAGTTGTTTAGCAAATTAACAGCAACATGATCACAAAACCTTTTTTTCATAAACAAATCGATGATCAATACAATTTTGGAGAATTAATTATATTTCACAAACGTGTCTGATCACATAATTAATACGAAGGCTATAGTTTCTGAATCTATTAGTATATCTCTAAGATTCTCATACTAGAATCCGGAAAAGATGAATGTCACGGAGACAAAGTCGTACATTTGCAAAGAGATATTTTTATTGTATTCATCTCTCTTTTGTTTCTTTGCTGAGCAAAACCATTTTAAAATACTTAATGAAGGAAAGCAAAAGAATTGGAGTTCCCTTGTGGCCCATCAACAACTACTTTTGTGTTGTGGACTTCTCATCAAAAGCCCAATCAAGATTCCTTCATTTTCTAGCCATAAAACTCAATTCCCTCTTCTTGTTAAATCTTCGTAGGGTCTCTTTGTTCAGGTTCATGTTAAAGCTTCTTAGGGTGTTAAGCTTCACAGGGTCTTTCTGTCCAGGTGCTTCATAGGGTCTTTTTGTCTAGGTGCATGTTAAAGCTTCACAAGGTCTTTTTGTCCAGGTGCTTCATAGGGTCATTTTGTCCAGGTGCATGTTAAAACTTCATAGGGTCTTTTTTGTCCAGGTGCATGTTAAAACTTCATAGGATCTCTTTATCCAGGTGCAGGTAGCCACATCTTCACACTTGCAGTTCTGGAACGGAGATTCCTTGATCCCTAATTTGTCCGTTCTTCTTCAGACATGACTACCAGCAAAAACAAGTTTTAACAAGCTAATCACAAAGGAAAAAAAAACAATCATAATGCCTTGATACATTCAAGTCTACGAACTTAGTCAGATCACTACGATCCTTGTTCAAACAGAATGGAATACAAGTGATGAAAATAAATCACAAATCATGAGACATAATACAACTACAAAATTCAATCCATTTGCTTAAGACCTTCGGCTACATCGTACTAACACTGTAGTCCACTCTAGACATGGCTACGAACAGATGAATAAATTCAATGGATAATGAGGTTTACAACATCGGACATCCCCAAACCAAAATTCAAGCCCAACCGCCCAACTATATAGAATCAAGCTTTTTTCTCTTTTGTTTTCCCTCAGTTGATTTCTGTCTTTCAAAAATTAGACCAAAATAAAATGGAAGCTCAACTAGAAAACTCACCACCAAAGTCTTGTAACCTTTGTTTTTTTGGTAGCTATGCATAATTGAGGCATACCCAACGTTATACCAGGAAGCAATCAGTAGACACAAATTTTCAACACCAATAGATAATGTGGGTCTAACGGCCCGTTTTTGCGCGTTTCATTCCGCTAGTATTGAAAGGTGAAACACTACCACTCGGCCCAGGACTCTCTTCCCTGAAATTGGAGTTTAGCATAGCTAGCTCACGCAACTGCTGCCTCTTGATAAAATCCTGCGACTCATCCTGTACAAAAGAACAAGAATGCTGAAAAAATGAGAGCGCAAAAATTGAGACAGCCAATCCCGTAGACTTTGTTCTGCTACAAAGCTACTCCTTGTTAACATGCATGGGGAAGCGGAAATGGATTGTAAAACTGACTTCATTTAAATAAGGCGCTGACGCTGCCAAGAACACTGGCCTGCTCAACAACGAACTAAACTGGCAGAGAATTGACTTCTAAATGCCAAATAAATGATTTCAGTAGCCAAAAACAAAAAACTGATTGAGGGAAAGAACAGCGAGTATGATGTTGCTCATTTGCCTTATTTTGCATCTACTCTGCTAGATTTTTGTCATTAGAAAATGAAAGCATATATATCTGATGGAAAAGAGCAAGGGAGATAGTTTACTTCTCCAACCAAAAGGACGAGCAAAATTAAAAATCAACAAGTACAGTACGAATTAAGACAAAACATTTTGGTCTAAGTAGACATAATACGAGCAAAATTAAAAATCAACAAGTACAGTACGAATTAAGACAAAACATTTTGGTCTAAGTAGACATAATCTCCTTCAAAATTATGTTCAAAGTCTTGACAGAAACTACTTGTCAAGCACAGGAGTCAACATTGCAGGAACTTAATCATGTGTACTGCATAGTTACCATTCAAAGGGATACAAACCAAATAGTCCAGTGATGGATGCCTCACCCCATTATCCTATCTCCCTTCCCAGCAAGTTATCGTAAATTTGTAATATAAGTCACAAGTAAGTTATTGTAAATACCACTGGTTTGAGCAGTTCTTCAATGATCTCCTGTGCCTGTCTTAGCCTCAAATCAATAACATTGGCAGGTAAATCAGCTTCAATCAAGATATGGAGCTGCTCATTCAGGTGCTCGTAGCCTGGTCTTCCTCGTAGCTTCTCTTCCTAGAGATTGCAAAAGCACAGAAGCAAAATTAAGCTCACATGCTAAGATCACTTCTAATTAAAAACAAAGCAGAAGATATTCAACAGATCTACTTCTCGTATTGTGTTCCCTTCTCCACTGAGTTCTAGCTGAGCCCTCATCCAGAAACAGTATTATAATGAACCCAATAAAAAACAATTACCCAGTACGTACCTTTTCTGGGTCCTTTATTGATCCCTTTCCTCGGATGTAAACACGACATCCTGTAGTAGCTTCCACCCTTTTTAGTGAATTCCCCCTAGGGCCCAGAAGACGCCCAACAAAATTAAACTACCTTCCATAGAAAAGCCAATGGGTTAGTTACCATTCTTCCCAAAACAAAAGCCTTCTCGTCAAGGATTTGGCTTAGAATTAGAAGATTCTGTGAGATTATTCCTCATGCTTGGGATTTACATTCAAAAGTTCAATGGGGCATTTCCAATTGTAAGAGAGCTTCTACCCAATCTCTTCTTTTCAAACTTAGCCTCTCAGCTTCTATCACATTTGGAAGGAGAGGAATACTAGAATCTTTCAGCATATTGGACATGATGTTGCTATTGTTGTGATGCAGACCATACAAAGAGGTCACAGGTATTTGGTAATTTCATATGGCTGGAAGTTAAGGCCTTCTAGACTGGATGGTTCTAAGGCTCAAATTTGACACATGTTGGATGAATAGGTCCAACTTGGGATATTGGCTTAGACATGGGCTGGATTCTTAAAGAGTGTCTTTTGGGTTTTAGTCAAGTCAAAATGTCTATTTAATTTCTAGTCAAAGTCTTTAGAGTTAATTAGTTGATCAAAGAGTCATATGGTTTTTCCATGTCATTAATGTTAAGTATAGTCTAAGAGTCAATTAGTTGATCTAAGAGTCATAAGTTTTTCCATGTCATTAATGTAGTCAAAGAGTCTATGTTCAATGTGTCTTTGGAAGTCTAAAGTTAGTTGAAGGTTATTTATGTTAGGAAGTTCTAGAGTCGAGTTGAAATGGGTATAAATAAGATCGTAAGCCTTATGGCAAATCATGATTGAATGAATGAAAAAATTAGCTTTAAGCTTTACTGATTGTGTGATGCAATCTCATTCTTTGGTGTGATGCTAAAGAGGCCTTAGGTGTGATGCCTTTGGTAACCTAGGTGTGAGGCCTAGATTTATCCTTCTCTAATTCTTCTCTCCTTCTCACAAAATACTGTTCACGTCTACTGTTCACAGCCCCCCAAAACAGCCCCCTTCCCTCGTGTTTGATCATACTTAGCCCTATTCCAAATCTGTCCTGCATCATGTTGATAAGCAGATTGTGAATGAAGTGAAAGCCTATGCAGTCTCATGGAGGAAGATTCCTAAGACTACTGAAAATATTAGGATTTGTCTGGGGTGGGACATTCCTGAGATAGTGTTTGGTCCAGCTTAAATTTGCTTTCAATTGTCTGTGCCAATTGTATTATGGGCTTTGTTTTCACTGTTTTGTATTTTATTTTCAGTCTTGTATTGTTCAGTTCCTTCTCAAGGTTTTTCCTTGAGTTTTTGGGCATTGCCCCTTTATAAAATTGCCCTGTTCCAAAAAAAAAAAATTGATTGAACCTTATGTAACACTAAAAGCTTACATTTGGATAAGTATCCACTGGAATGTCTAAACGCAAAATCTTCTTCACAGTATATGAACTAGGACTTGCCGGTGCTCCTTGCCAGTCCATCGTCATCCCTGGGTGTCCACTTAATCTCTGCAATGTCAGCGCCAAAAATCATTTTTTCTTTTCATAAACTTTTAAGGGAAACAATCAAACAGAGAGGCGAGGACGTTATATAGAGGAAGAACACATGACAATCACAGTTCTGTGAACACACCTACAGAGAGAGACTCCAAAAGTACCAACGCTCAAAGGAAGTTGGACTCGACTTCTACTTCAAACATTTACACAGCCAAATACCAATAACACCGAAAAGGAATACATGCATCAGCACAACAACTAGGAACAGGACAGCGTGTCTTACAAAAACTTCTTTACTGAGACATGATATATTCTAAAATACAGTTAATTTAAGATATCCCTTCCATAGAGAACTCCCTCGCAATCGTAAACAAAGAAAGCTTCTCTCTCTCTCTCTCACCGATTTGTATTGGTGGAGTGAGATGGGAATTTTGTTCAGATCTCTAATTGATTAATTCAAATCTCTAACCATCACATAACTGCATTTCAAGCTACATCTCAACTTCTGAAGAAACAGAGCAGCAGTTATACATTGAACACCCCCACAGGCTTCAATATTGAACTTTGAAGGTTTTTCGCTAATCTAGCAAGATGGAAATGGGGTTAAAATTCCCGAATGAAGCAAAATGGAAATGGGGGTTAAAATTACCGAATGAAGGATATGTGGTCAAAATAAAACCAAGTTAGCAGTTTAGATTAACAGGCTTAAATCATCTGTTTGAAATTATACTAGAAATTCACAAACAGTTGTATCTTAAATTAATAAGCTAGCATTTCTTGTTAATCGACAACATGGTTTGGCCTAAAAACTTCTGTTATAGCACGAGTTCCACAGGTTGCCGACCACCTTAGATTAGCACAACCACATAACACACAAAAGAAATATTTGAAGTCAAAACTATAAAAGAACATAATAAAACAGACACAGTGGGAAAAATCACCTCTCTTATAATTGATACTATTTCATGTATTCACTGGTACAACTTGTTTGGACATATTGCAAAGCAGTGGTGAGATATTGCAGTAGATTAATCAACAAGAACCCCATCCAACTAGCATTGAACAATCATAAACAGGATAAACAGTTGGGAACACTACCAATACAAGTGTTTCAGCTCATTACACCAACTCTCTAGTTCTAGGCCGTCATGATCTAACATTGTATGTCTGTAAGCAGTATTCATGAAGAAAATGGATGACATCCAACTATTCAATATAGCTAGGAAAAGGAAAAAAGATGTAAATAAAGATGAAATGATCTTATCAAAAAAAAAAGTTGCTGATTTTGCCACTCCCTTTTTTGTTAACGCCAAGCCTATTCAATGTAGCTAGGAAAAGGAAAAAAGATGTAAATAAAGATGAAATGATCTTGTCAAAAAAAAAAAGCTGCTGATTTAGCCACTTCCTTTTTTGTTAACGCCAAGGGGCGTTAACAAAAAAAGGGAGTGGCAAAATCATTTCCCAAAGAAAATTGAAATGATATACATTAATAAATCGATGCTATAGTGAAACTGATAAGTCCACTTGCCTCATGAGGAAGACCATTCCAGCCACCCAGTCCTGGTCCTGTCACATTTGACATAAGGTTTGAAGAAGCCATGGGACTGGGGCTTCTGTGCCGCAATCTGTCAAGTTCACCAAATCCTTGATTGGGCATCATCCCCGACACCCGCAGAATTTCTGGATAAAATAAAGGAGCAGTGGCTATAGGAGTTAACCTCCCCAATCAGTACGGGAGAAAAAATGCACCATAGAAACGGGGTCATTCTAACTAAATAAATCACGAGACAAAAGAATTTGTACAACTGCAAGACCTAAAAGCCTGCTCAACAAATGTAAAGGCCCATGCATTCATTTTAAATGCCAAATAAGGGAACAAAATCACTTAAAATTTAGCAAATTCCCAAACTAATGGTTAGTGGCAAAACAAAATCACTAAAAATTTAGCAAATTCCCAAACTAATGGTTAGTGGCAAGAACGACACTAATAAAGACAGCTTGGTATAGATCTTTTTCCTCAACCTATCCTTCTATAGTTCAATACCAGCAAATAACTAGTCGGATGTCCTAGAATGCAAATTGAACTCCCAAAGTAACCACACCGATAAATACTGCTCCAACAACAGAAACAGAGTTCAGACCTCCTAGTTTCCACACCAGCCTCCAGATAATAAAATACAATGAGACCAAAGGACAAGTTTTCAAGTCTACAATGATATAGCTACTTTATGCAGCATTTCTCATAAGAAGTAAGCAACCACCAATAAGATTCAATATATAAAGATGCATTTAAATGATGTTGTGATCAGCACATGTAAACTTAAAAAAAGGATTGTTCCAATAATCAAGCAGTCAGAAATCATTCCATCGTCATGTGCTATACATTCCACCGAAAAACTGAGCAATGTTTGCCAAAGCTCACATAAAAAGGCAATTATGCTTTGGTAAGACAATTTTATGTACTGCAAAAGCAGTCCAGCAGATGATTCCGAAGATTATCGGAACATTTAGCATTCCCTTGAACATTGATTACATTCACTATACTTCAATTACCAAGACAATTTTTTCCCCCTTCATGTTTACAGCACTTTTTTGTTAAAGGAGTGGCTTCAAACATAGGACATCTCCACTTGCCTAAGGAGAAATTAAACTTGACCCACATTCTGATACAACTTACTTCAGTGTCTCACATACTGTGCCGAACACAATTGACCGACTAGTTAAAAAGAGAGACAAATGAAGAGGGACGCATGAATGAAGATCAAGTACTGGACAAAAAATAATCATACTATGGCTCATGAAGTTAACCTTGTCGAGTAAGATCAACTTGTACTCTGGGCCGAAAAACAAAGACAAGTCCAGTGCCTAGTAGTTTCTGAAACACTCATAGAGATTAACCACACAAAACCTAGAATAAAAACAGAGAAATGGTGATATCAAACTAACCTTGATTCAAGAGTCTGCTACATATTGGAAGGACCTGAGTAAAAGGAGAAATCTTTTGATGCTCCGCCAACAGCTCCGACAAGTAGTGATTGCCGCTGCACACTCAGACAGACACGGACACGTGAAAAATGAATGAACCCCCAAATCGATCCAACCCACATGGATAATCTTCAACTGACTGGAAAGCATATTATCCGAACCAAAGATGAAGAACTTTCAAGAAGTGATTATTATAAGAAGAAGCATAAACGTACCTGTTAATAATGTCTGGGGCGCCTCTAATCTGCGGAGAAGCAGCTCTGGCAGGTGAGAAGTTGGGATTGTAGAGACCTGACATCGGATATTTCGACCAAAAACTTTTACTTTCAATTCAACGGTTTAGGGTTTAGTGGCAGTACAGACAGATAGAGAGAGAGAGAGAAGGAAAAGTGGGTTTGGTAGAGAAAAGGAAGGGTCGAAGCTCGAAAGATCTGCGAAATTTGCAGAAAGCTAGAGGGAAAAAAAACCCTTGATTTATATATATCGCTACATGTGTCTATAAATTTATTTTGACCGCAACATTTAATATGAGAAGGGAAGAAGCTGATAGAAGTGGAAATAAAAGTAGAGCTAAATTGTTTCCCTTTTTTTTTTTTTTTTCTTTCCCTTCCCTCTATATCGTGGGGTGGGGGGGATGAAAATGAAACGAGATTTTTTCAGAGGCGGGGTTAAAAATGTGTGGTCTTCCAATTTCACAGTGGAACGAGGAGGATGAAGAAGTGATTGAATTCACATTTGTACGGAAGTGTAATAAAGTACTCCCGGGAGGATGAAGGAGTAATTGGTGAGTGTCACTGTGGGCTATGAATGGAGAGAGAGAGAGAGAGAGAGACAGGTGGTGGACATGCAGTAAGTCCGGGGAGCAGAGAGAGAAGTGGTTCCCACACTCTCTTCCTCCGCAGCATGCGGCCAATTGCAGTTGATGCCGTAAACCAAGCCAGTCCCAGCTGGACGTATTTTTTCACAGAAAAGTGGCCGACACCAACCCCAAGACAGCGCCGTTTCCCCATGGACGCGGGGGGCCTGCTCCCCCTTGGGGAGAGCAGGGCCCTGCTGCCCCTCATTTGGGGCCCACTCCGGGCTCTCTCCGATAATCGGGATCGTTCACTTTGTAGAGTTCGTCGAGTAGAACAACCATGCAAAAAATTAGCTTAATCGGATATCGTTAAGTGCTTGATCGGAACCTTTTTATCTTGAAAAGAATGGAACCGAAACACTGAATCAAATCCACTTAAACCCATATACCGAGAGTTATATGGGCTCCGATCAAAGCACTTAACGATGTCCGATTAAGCTGATTTTTTGCATGATTGTTCTACTCGACGAGCTCTACAAAGTGAACGATCCCGATTATCGGAAAGAGCCCGGAGTGGGACCTAAACAAGAGGGCAGCAGGGCCCTGCTCTCCCCCAAGGGGGAGCAGGCCCCCCGCTTCGTTTCCCCATAGGCATAGCACGTGGTATGCATTTTTTGGCCGCTCGGCTCAACAGTGAAAATACGAAAGGGAAACATTGAACCCGTTTCCCCTCTACTAGGTTGATGTTCACTCACCCTCCTCCTCCCTCTAGTAGGTTGCTTCTATTCCTTTTTCAAAAGGAATTTTTTTAAAAAATTTCTCTAAATTTCTCCTACTTATAACATTTTTTTTATCTCTTCACATATTATCTCTACTATTTTTCAAAATACTTTTCAAATACCAACCCAAACAAAAATGTTTTGGGGAAAGGTTTGCGGGTCAATTGAACCCGTTTCCGCCCAAGCAGATTGACGCCATTGATGGAAAATCAGAGCTTTAAACTTAATAGAACCACGTCGTTGTTTGGGCAAAGTCAGATAATGCGCAAGCGAGTGGGTGCAAGAGCGTGAACATTAAAATATTTTTCAAAAATCTCACAAACAAATTTTGCGGTCAACGGGCCTGTTGCCGAATGATATTGTTGTTGAATCTCACTTCTTTCATATGTAAGGCGTGGCCACATGGTGATTTATGCCCTTTGAACTTGCATCACTCATATGCCAATATGCCGCTTAGCAGTATGGTAGATATGGCTCCATTTGTTTAGGCGTAAAATATTTTTTTTATAATATATTATTTATTTTATTATGTTTAGTTGTGTAAAAGATAAAAAAATATTTTACCAAACAATATCTTCCACAGACAGCGAACGCAGCATTCAATCGGTTGAACAATCCAAGCCTCTGTCAAGGTACTAGGTTTTCTTCCCCCCCTCTCTCTCTCTCGTGTTCGATTTTCATTTCAAGAAGTTCTGCGATTTCTGAAAATCCGTCTTTCTTTGATCCCAACTGATGTAGATCTTCGTGAAATCTCTGACCGGCAAAACCATCACCCTCGAAGTGGAGAGCTTCGACACCATCGATAACGTCAAGGCGAAGATTGCGAACTCATCCCAGATTTATTTTTTGATCGAAACTGTTCAAGTTGTAGAATTTTCCAATAATATAAATGTGCTATTAAATCATTTTAATCGATTAGACTGATTAGTATACAATCGGATCAAAGTGAATTTATTTTTGTGAAAATATATTTGGCAACACTGGATGAGATCCATTTTAATCATGGAATAAATTCAGAATACATTGCGCTTTCTTTTTAAACCTTTTTTTTTTTAAGAAAATAATTTTGAACTCACATATTATATATTATAAAAATGAAAACTAATTTTTTGACTTTTTTTACATTATTATTTAAAAACATGTCAATAAAATCTATCAAAATTCATATTGATAGAAAAATTATTTATATAAACACAAAATTTTTAAACTTGAAATTACCAATTTTTTCCTGAACTTCCTTTTACTATTTACGTGAGACGGAGCCTCACTCCGGGAAAATTTTTCAGCGCCGAGCGGGTATCACATGGTGCCCATTCGCGCATCTGAATCGTTCAATTCGTGTTTGAACGGCTAAGATTTAGAGGGAGAAGAATGATAGAGAAAGTGTTAGGGTGAAAGGAGAGAGACGGTTTCAATCAAAACCGTCTAAACGTGTGTCGGACAGTTCACATGCGTCGAGCGGGCGGCAATACCGCTCGGCACTAAAAAGTCTCACCTCCGAGGGGATGAGAGAGAGAGAGAGAGAGAGCGCCCGCGGGAGAATGTGGTCGTTGCCAAGGGTTTGGAAGATGGGTTAAAATTAGGGGTGGCAAACGGGCGGGTTTGGGTCAAATTGGGCAAGTTGTTAGTGGGTTGGGTCTTTAATGGGTCATTGACCCGTTTAGACCCATGAATTATTAGTCTAATTACCCATACCCAAACCCAACCTATTTATCTAAAACCCAACCCAACCCGCCCATTAGCCCAATTAAATACTACATACAAAAAAATTGCTGATTTTGGTTCATCTCTCTCTCTCCGGGATGTCGCCTCATCCTCAATCTCATGCCAAATGAAAAATTATAGAGTGTGGTAAGCTCACACACTCAAAACTTTGATCGATGCATGTGATCTAACCCGACATCGTACGGAGGCTTATTATACCATTATCCGAACCGTCTCGAGGAGACGAACAAGATGGATAGATCAAATTTTCCGTTCAGGCAATTTAAAAAAAAACACAGATTCTGATCGGAACTCGGTTTGCACTCTCTCTTCATTTGTGTTCGTTTTATACACTACGAAGTGCTGCTAAAATCAGTCTTAACCTACTAGGCAACAACCAATATACTGGGCCTGAGCATTTAATTAGTTTTTTTCAGCGATTTAGGTTCCAATTCCAAGCTTTTTCGAAGGTTTATGGTTCGGCTGGGGTTTCTTGTTATCGCAACGGAACTTCAAACGAACAGCACCAAAAAAATCTTCTTTTTCGAAGGTTTACGGTTCGGTGAAATTACGGGTGTTTATTCACAGCTGAGTCGGTGGACGGGAGGCTGGGTACAGGTATATATCTTCTTCTTTTTTTTTGTCTTTATTCAATTTTTTTTTCGTATTTGATAATTTTTCGTCAAATGTTTTGTGACTTAGTGATTCGTTTCATCAAGAAAAATCGAAAAAGTAAAAAATTATGATTGAAACTCATAAATTTGTTCAAAAAGGTATGAATAAGTAATTTTTTTTTGTCTGATTCACTTATTTTTGTCTTTATTCAAAAAATTATCAGTTTCGATCAAATTTTTTTTACTTTTCCGATTCCTCTCATCAAAACAAATCAATAAGTTACAAAAGTTTGACGCAAAACAAAAAAATGCAAAAAAAATTGAATAAGGACAAAAAAATAAGTCACTTAACTCTTTAATCTAAACCTTATGCGGGACTACGTACCATGAGAGAAACTTATTCACGGCAGAGCGCAATTTCACAGGTCTATTCGCGCAATCGATGGATGAGATGTGGTCACAATTGGTTTTTAATCCAGATCGTTCAAAATATTTTTGGACGCGTATAATTTAGCACAGAAGAATTGAGAGAGAGAGAGAGAGAGAGAGAGAGAGAGAGAGAGAGTGAGTGAGAGGAATTTTGACTGGTCAAGCCGTCGAGGCTTCCCAGTGCAGCTTAATTACCGAGCCTTTGTGCAGCTTCATTCCCAGCGAGGAATTTTGGTGGGTTCCTTTAATGACCCATGGGTCATTTAAGTTGATCCAATTAATACCCAATTAAGACCCAATTAATAATGGGTTAGCTGGGTTTGGACCCATTCTTACCCAACTAATAAATGGGTTGGGTTGGATCTATTTTTTAGTTGATGGGTCTGAGTTTGTTAATGAGTCTGGGTGGTCAAACTTTTGTTTGTTTAATTTATAACTTAAAATTATAAATGTGAGGTTTGCTTTGTGGTTGTAACAAAGATCAAACTTTTGTTTGTTTGTTTAATTTTCTCAAGTATATTTGTGTTTGTTCATGATGTTGCTCAAACATGAACCAGAGAGAAGACAAGCGATGGGGGATGATGGCAGTGGTGTCTCGCCATAGAGGAGGAGAGAGATAGATATAGAGAGACGGAGTTGGGGTATGGTTGAAAGAAGCAGCACTTGCACTTGCACTTGCAGTGGGGATCGATTCATAACTCGCCGGAATGCTTTTGTGTGATGGGAAATGCTCTTCAATATTCTTCAATTCACAAAGCTGCTCATGGGCAGGTAATAACTAATTACAAAAACACCCTATCTTTATAGCACTAAATAGAATAAATAGTGGAAGATCTCCAGTTATGCACCAGCTGCGATACATTCAAGCAAAGTCTCAATTTTGTGGTTGCCAGCCGAAGCACATCACCAAATTAGACCCTCCCCGTATGCCTTTTTCCCACTTTCTTTGTTTTGTTTACTACTATTACTTAACCTTTTATGTTTCGTGTCATTCCATTCACCGAATCACTGCCTCCCTTTTTTTCAATTCTTCCGGCCAGTTCAGCTTTATGGTTCTCCATTGGGGACAAAAAAAAAAAATGGAGTTTTCGCCTATGAGATGTTGTTTATTTAGGGAAAGAGAGTTTTTTTTTTTTTTTTTTTAATTATGAAAGAAATTGTAAACGGAATGGGACTTTGATAGATTGAAATGGTTGACGCTAAGGACATGCAACTTTAAAGAAATCAAGGAAAAAGAACTCTGAAATCCAATTGATTACTGTTCCTATCCACTTCGAACAATAATCAATAGGATTTTTATAGGGAAAAAGGAATAAGAAAGCTTTGCCTTGTCTCTTCTTCCTACTACAGGAATGGAACCAAAAAAAGAAAAAATATAAAACTTTTGGTCGATGCAGAATGATTTCAACACATATCGAGCAGTCACGTAAATGTTAGAACCTATAGCTGGATTGTTTTGCCTTCAGTTAATTTGTTTTCACTGGCTCAGGGATCTAGATGCTATACAATTTACAATCTTAACATCTAGGGTTACAATCTAGATGTTTTCACTTGCTCTATGCACTGATGCAAATTGCAATGGTACTATGTTACATAGTGTCAACTTAAGAAATGAGAAACTAATCCAAATGTAAAATATTTGCATCCGTTCAATGATTGGTCTTTTCTTTTCCTCTTTCAAGAAATGAGCATTAATAATTTAATACGGATGAGTTTAGTGATGGAAGAAAGTGTGGGGGGGCTGTTTCAACCTGGATCTCTTAAACCCTTTCGTTTCTGCTGTTGAGCCGTGGAAGGGCGACGTGGCTCGCCAGGTACCTGCAAACCGGAGGGGAGTGTTCCTCCGGGTAGAAGCTCCGACGATCTAATTAGTATGAGAAAGAAGGGTAAGTGAAGTAGTGTATGTTAGGAAAAGAAGAACTGCTTATGTGAGAGGGAAAAACGTGTATCAGTCCTTTTTGAGGTAAGAGGTACCTCTATATTTATAGGCGGAGGAGTCTGTCATGCTAAGCAAGCCGAGCGTAGGACACACGCGCATTCCTACGCTCGGATGACGTCACCTGTCAGAGGTACTTAATGAGGGCCGCCTTCCCAGGTTCGCAGAGGCACGTGGGTTCATGTCAGACATGTCACATCATGCAGAGACGTCACGTCAGTGATAAGAGAAGGCAACCCACGTATCATTAGGAAGGTTCTGAAATGTTCCATACCAGCGGTTTCCGAACAGAAGGACTCCGAAGGATAAGTCACTATCCGAGTAAATGATGACTAGAAATGTGGAAAGTGCCTACCGAACAAAAGACGTGCCTGCCGAACAAACTGTGGCCTGTACGTCCACGCTCGGAAGATAAAGTCGCGCTCGGCGAGACGTCCTAGGATCTCCTTTTCGTTCGGCGGAGGATGGATGACGTGTCACCGGTCCAACTCAGCTCTCAACGAACTGAGACAACTGAACGATGGACCCCAGGTGCGACCCTTTGGATCTTGTGAACCCCTTCGGATATTTCAGCCCACTACAATAGCTCTTCAACTTCTTCTTCTTTTACTCAGAAAAGAGGGAGGAGTTGACCCCGTATGGTCGAACAAATGTAGCATATTGGAAAAGAAAGGCTTCCGAGCGTCGATTCATTCGAATGGCATGCACTGCCGAGTAAAGGTGTGCTCTAGGTTTCGAGGTACAAAAGCTGGGATTGCATTTAATGCTTCTGTAACCGTCGATTTCAAATCTGCCACGCGTCGTTAAATCATCGGAGGAAGTTAATGCGCATGCAGAAGCTTCCACGTGTCACGCATCCAACGGCACATCAGTCTCCTGCCCAGATCCAATGGCTGGGGGCTCGGCACCGTTGCAAATGCCCCCTGGGTATAAAAGGAGAAGCGGGGAGAGAGAAAATCACCTTTTCTGCCAGACGCCGTTCATCGCCAAAATCTCACCAAGACTCAGATTTCGCTGCCACTTGATCACAAATCAGTCTCGATTTTCAGGTATTTCCAGCTTCTCCAATCTTTTATGCATTTTTCGATTGTTTTTTAGCGTGTTTTGGCCCAAAAATGGGTTTTTCTATGAACCCCGCCTGAAACGCTTTCTGGGTAATGAAGAACAGGTTGAAGATGTTCATCTGTTCTTCCGAACGCGTGTTCATCTTTAACCAGTGTTCTTTCGAACACAAGCCCATGTTCTTTCGAACAAAAGACCCAACTAACAGCTCATTTACCTTCGGATAAACCGTAAAAAATCCTTAGAACAATTTCGACTAGCATCATACTGAAAGAGAACGCGGGCAAAACACCCTTGCCCTACGCTCAGAATTCTCAGCCGACATATAGTTGCTCGGGAACCCTGAATCACGCTTGGTGAGCTTAGCACACAGCACCGAACATAGGCACCTTAGGAAACTTGACCTTGCGTTTCGCTAACGGTTTTATCCCTGCACTTGTGTTTTTAGGTATGGAGTCGTCATCAACGTCCTCGGCGGAATCGTATGCTTCCGTTGACCCGAACGCTTCGGGCTTCGGCGAGATTGATCCACGAAGAGCCAAAGCAATCAAAACCGCGGCTCGGGAGTACAGAGTGCAGGGTGGTGGACCCCTACCCGAAGCGTTCGTGGGAGTATTCGTTCCAGCCAAGGTGACTCCGCTTCGGTCAATAGGTCCCGACCACGAAATAATAGACCTCGACGACGAACCTTCGGAAAAGGTGGCCGAAGAGCCCGACGAGGAAGCCGATGCCGAGGGAGAAGATGAAGAAGCGACCGAGGAGGAGGTCAAGGACGGGGATATTCTTGCTGCTTCCTCCAGCCAAGCCGGGGTGGGCACAGGGAACGTTGGCGAGTCGTCTTCCAATCCGCCGAGGAAGAAGAGAAAAATAGTTGCTCTCGACCCCGACGAAATACCTGCCCAAACGGGAAGGGATCCATGTCCCTATTGGGATTGTTTCACTGACCAGGAAGGGATAGATCTCTTCCGAACAACCTACCATATCCCTGACGACGTCATAATTTCAACAATCCCCGGGCCTCGAATACGATTCGGTGATGAGCACATCACAATACCCTTAATGGCCATCACCGAAGGAGGCCTCCGATTTTCGATGCACAAGATCCTGAGGGAGATCCTCCACTATTTTGAACTCACCCCGTGCCAATTGAGTGTGAACTCGTACAGAATTATCCACTCAATCATCAAATTGGCCGAGGTAAAAATGTTCAACCTTCAAGCACACCACATTTTCGAGAGCTACATGATGTCTCGGAATGTGAGATTTTCATGCTTCTACCTGTGCTCCCGAAGGAATATGACGAAGATCATTCCTGAGGGTATGTACGACTCAGAGAAATGGGCTTCGGATTACGTCGAAGTTCGGGGAAACTATGAATTTCCCCTTGGCGAAGACGGCCAATTTTATGTGGCCAAGGAAAGGGGTAACCCAAGTAAGCTAATACTGTTTCTTCTTTCCATATGTGTGATTTCAACATGACCTGCTCTTTTTAACCTGATTCGAATGACCGCCCATTGCATTTTCGTACTTATGCTTTTCTTGTGCGTTTTCTTTGGCAGATACGACAAAGATCAACAAAAACCTGTTAAGGCTTGCCAAAGACTGTGGCCTTGCAGACTCGCTGTTGACAATTCCGAGGGCGGAGAGAGACGCACCAACCATCTTACAGTACGACGCGACGTACGGAGGAAGATTCCGAGGAAAGGACGCCGAATGAAGCGAGACGAAGAAAAGCACCACAGTTGACCTCACTGACCTTCCCGAGGAACAACTCCCTAACCCGGATAAGCCACTCCGAGGGACCGTGCGCCAACCGACCGAAGGAACTCCTTTTGCCGAAGACGAAGAAATGCCTCCAAGGAGCATGAGAGCCATTCTCCAGGAGAAGCTGGAGAAGAAGGCCAAAGAGCAGGCCGAACAGAAATCATCTGGGGCGCCTGGTGCTTCGGGTTCGGCACCGAAGCCTAGCGCTCAAAGCAAGAAGACTACTCCCGACGCTGTCCCCCAGAAGCGTCCACCTTCCCCCCTTACCTCTCCTGACAAGCCGGCCAAGAGGTACAAAGTTATGGCCAAGAAATCTTCGGCCGTTGCTGGCAAGACTCCAAGGGGCGAGGAGCAGGAAGGGAAGGGCAGCGAGAACGTGGCTCGGGACGCCGACGTTGCCTGGGCTCCGAGCTTCATCACTCCTCGCAACAAACAAATTCTGCGCTCGGACAGCCTCATAGAGGATCCCTCCCTGGCTTTCACCCTTCGCGCCGGGCGCAGGCTGTCGAGGGATCTCGGCGCTCAGGGGTCTTTAAAGATAGCACTCAGCGACTATTATTACTTCACCGACAGGGTAAGCTTTTTAAAGTATGAATAATCGTTTCAACTATTTTCCTTCGGATTCCTATAATTTGTTCCATTTGCAGGCTACTCAGTCTATCATGTGCGCCCAACGCCATCTCATCAAGCATGACAAGCAGTCGAAGCTCATCCAGCAGAAGGTGGAATTGAGCCAGACTTCTACCGAGGAGTATAAGAGGTTGCTGGAGCAGTCGGAGGACACCCGCTGAAGCCAGGAGATCACCATCGCCAATCTGAACGATGTGATCAAGGGGCTACAAGATGGAGCCGAGCAGGCGCGGGCTGAGGGGAAGGACGAAGGGCTCTTGGCAGGAAGGAGATGGAGGAGGAGATGAAGAAGGAGCTGCAGGTCTAGTACGACAAGGGTTACTTCCAGGCTGAAGAAGACGCTGCCGAGGAGCTGATGGCCTTGCAAACTGAGCTTCGGGAGGCGCAACACAAGAAAAGCTTCATGCTCGGCTTCAACGTGGGCTTCGACAAGGCGGGAGTCGAAGCCGACGATGAGCGAAGGTCGCTTATTGAAGTGCCACCCATGGATGCCGACGAGCCCCAGGCCGAGGACCTTGCTCCCGATGACGTTGTAGCCGACGTTCCCCAACAGGAGAACGTTCAAGCCCCATCAGCTGAACCTCCCATCTCTCCCTCGGCTGCGCAGACCACGCAGACCCCCGAGGCCCAAAACTAGGACTTGTGTTTCTTTTATTTTTTGAACAAGATGTTACGTTTGAACAGTCGGCACCGAACATTTTGGGTTTTGCCGAATCGTGGTTTGTAATTAACACAGGTTAAGGATGGCCACGAACGATTTACCATGGCCACTCCTTGTTTCCCTAACCGTTCATTTTGATATTCCTTTTTTAATATAGTTGTTCGGATACTGCATCTGTTTTGGATGTCATGAATTTGCCAAGTACTTTCGTTCGGAACATACGCAAATCAGTGAAGCTCGGTTAACACTGAATTTGTTAAACTTGCTTACCAGTACCCACATAGTAGCCCCCTGCCTGTGGGCTGTTTTTAGGAAGAAAAACAACACGAAGGCAGAAAGATGTTACAGAAAACGAAGTGAGGTGAGATGCTCGGTAAAAAAGTATAAGAGAGCCGAGGTAAAAGTGCCAGAGCCCAAAGGCGGTATCACGGGCGAGATGGTATACCCAACGAACAAGTAAGAAATCCGACGAAGTGATAAGCCGAACTGTGATTGCAAGAAAACGCCCGCAGGCTTACAAGCCGAACAAAAGTAAAAACAAAAAACGAGCAAAGCGCGAAACAGAGGTCGCCGAGGCTAGCCATGGAACTTCCTAAGTTTTTGGGCGTTCCAAGGGTTAGCAATCGGCGTACCATCCATCTCAGCGAGCTTATATACACTATGGCCTATCTTCTGAACCACCCTGTAGGGGCCTTCGTAGGGATCTTTAAGCTTGGTCAACTTCTTGGCTTCGACAACCATCCGAAGAACGAGATCGCCAACTTGAAACGGCCGAGCACAGATGTTCTTATTGTAGCCCCGAGCAACTTCCTGTTGATAACTAGCATGGTGTAAGTTGGCGTTGTCGCGGAGCTCTTCGGCGAAGTCCAATTCGGCACCAACCAGAGCGTTATTGTCCATAGGATTGAAGTTTTCAGACCGAACTGTAGGAATGAGGGAAGATAATGGCAGGACGGCTTCCATGCCGTACGCCATGGAAAACGGGGTTCGGCCAGTGGAACGCCGTGGAATTGTACGATAGCTCCACAAAACATGGGGAAGCTCGTCGACCCATTTGCCGAGCTTGCGATCCAAACAGCGCTTAAGTCCCCGAGTGATGGCTTTGTTGGACGCCTCGGCCTGTCCATTTCCCTGGGGGTAGGCTACCGACGAAGTGTGGATCATAATATGATGGCGCTTGTGGAAGGATTGGATTGCTGCCGTCACAAACTGGGTGCCATTATCCGAGAGGATGGCATAGGGGATGCCGAACCTGGAAATGATGTGCTTCCAAATGAAGCGCTCCACATCCAAAATTGTTGTTTTGATGAGTGGGGCGGCTTCTACCCATTTGGTGAACAGGTCTGTAGCAGTAAGCAGGTATTCGAACCCGCCTGGGGCCTTCGGTAGCTTACCCACAATATCGAAGCCCCACACAACAAACGACCAAGGACTGGTGATCATTTTGAGGGGAAAGGCAGGTTGGTGGGGTATGTAGGCGTGCTTCTGGCACCGGACACAACGCTTCACATAATCCTCGGACTGCTTGACCATCTTCGGCCACCAGTACCCCTGTGTCAGCGCTCGGTGTGCCATCGTCCGGCCACCCGAATGCCCGCCGCAGCTTCCCATGTGTAACTCATCCAAAACGCTCTGAACTTGATCCTTGTGCACCACGCGAAGATCCGGACCAGTGAATGTGCGTCGGTACAAATGTCCGTTGGAATCCAACAAATAGTTTGCTGCTCGGCATCGAATCTTGTGGGCCTCCTTTTTATCCAATGGAAGGGTCTGGTCCCTCAGGAAAGCAATAACGGGGTCCAGCTGACTGGGGCCAAGGGGAACAGCTCCGACCGAGCAAACCGCGAGCTCGGACTGACAACTTCATCAAAAACAATGGTGCGAGCCCCAGCGGCCTTGTACACCGAAGCAAGACCCGCTAAGGCGTCAGCATGAGCATTATGTTCCCGTGCAATCCATTCCACTTCCACTCGGCCAAATTGTTTCAGGAGGGCCAACACATGGATAACGTAAGCGTTCATCCGCGCATCCTTGGCTTGATAATCATCATTAAGATGGCCCACAACCAGCCGAGAGTCACAAAAAACATGGACCGAGCCAGCCCCCATCCGAAGAGCAAGCTGCAGCCCAGCGATTAGAGCTTCGTACTCGGCTTCGTTGTTGGTGGCAGGGTAGCCAATTGACACTACATGCTCATGCACCGTGCCAGCCGGAGATACGGGCACAATACCAGCTCCAGCCCCGTTGACGTTTGAAGCACCATCCACCGTCATTTTCCACGCATCGCTGGAGAAAAGCTTCCATTCCTTCTTCGGCTTTTGCGTGCCCAAAGTGAACTTTGATCGAAGAGACTCACGAGGAGGGTTATGCCACTTGACATGCTCTTCTGCCTCGGCTATCCGTGCTTCTTCGGCTGCCGTTGCCAGTGCATTTTCTTCGTCCTTGAGCCCGAGAGTAAGCTCGGCAAAGAAATCTGCTAGAGCTTGTCCTTTGATAGCTGTCCTTGGCTCAAACTGAATCTCGTAATTGGCGAGGTCTTGGGAGAACTTTAGAATGCGACTCGAGGAGACAGTCTTCCGAAGCACAGCTATGAGAGGAAACTCAGTGAGAACCACGATCCTATGGCATTGAAAGTATGACAATAGGCTTGTTTTAGCTGAGACGAGCGCTAAAGCCAACTTTTCCATAGGCAGATACCTCGTCTGAGAGTCCGTCATCGTTTTGCTGGAAAAGAAAATGGGCAAGTGCTCCATCCCTTCATTCCGAACAAGAACAGAACTTATGGCATGATCCGAGACCGCCAGGTATAGATAAAGGTCTTCTTCGGGCAAGGGTGTGACGAGGAGTGGAGCTTGTGCAAGATATTCTTTTAAAGATTGCAAAGCCACATCACATTCCTCAGTCCACACAAACCTACGCCGACTGGTCTTTATTGCCTGGAAGAAAGGTCTGCAAAGATCTCCAGATCGCCGAATAAATTGATTCAGAGCTGCTACCATGCCCGTGAGCCGTTGCACCTCTTTGATTGTGGTTGGAGCTCGGAGATTCTGAACGGCGGTGAGTTGAGTTGGGTTGGCCTCAATTCCTCGATGACTGACCATATACTCGAGAAACTTACCCGAGCCAACTCCAAACGCACACTGCTCAGCGTTCAAACGGAGCTTATATTCCTTGAGGATAGCAAAGATCTCACCTAAATCCCGAAGGTGATCGTGACCGAGCTTGCTTTTACACACTAGATCATCAATGTAAGCTTCCAATGTTTTGCTGAGCTTTAGAAGGAATATCTTGGTGATTGCTCGTTGAAAACTCGCTCCGGCATTCTTCAATCCGAATGGCACGACATTGTAATAGTAAATCCCTCGATGAGAGATGAACGCCGTCTTCTCTTGATCTTCTTTCGCCTAAGCGATTTGATGATACCCTCGGTAGGCCTCCATGAAGCTGAGCCGCTCGTGTCCTGCCGTTGCATCCACCATCTGCTCGATCCGAGAAAGGGGGAAGCGATCCATCGGACAAGCATCATTAAGGTTGGTATAATCAACGCAGACTTGGAGCTTTCCATTCTTCTTCGGAACAACGACTGGATTTGCCAGCCACGTCGGGTACATGATTTCTCAGATAGCCCCAGCCTTTAGCAACTGGTCTACTTCGGACATTACTGCGTCCACATGCGATGGTGCCGAGCGACGAACCTTTTGAATAATAGGACGTCTGCTCGGATCAACGTTTAGATGATGGGCGGCAAAAGCTGGATCCACTCCAGGCATTTCCTCGGGAGTCCAAGCAAATACTTCGATGTTCTCTTTGAGGAAATTGAACATCTCCATACGCTCGGTCTCGACCATAGAACTGCCGACGAGAAAGTACCGGCTTCCATCCTCCGTTATCGGCATCCTTATGAGTTCCTCGGCTGACCTTTGCTCGGCAGGTAATCCCACGTCTTCGAGAACGGGTATGTCTGTCGTGTCGACGCATTGTACCTCCAAGTAGCTCGGTTTATTAGTCACCGTGCTGATGTAACATTTCTTCGACTGGACCTGGTCTCCCCGAAGGCTTTCTTGTCGTCCATTCCACTCGACGAACTTCATCACTTGGTGTAGAGTTGGCGGGACCGCCTTCATCTCGTGTAGCCATGCTCGACCGAGAATAACGTTGTAGGGGCTAGGAGAGCTAACCACTACGAATTCGACGTTAACCACTCGGGAACCGGCACACACGGGAAGGGTTATCAGCCCAAGGGGCCAAACTGGTGCCCCTGTGAAACTGACGAGCGGAGTGGTTGCTAGCCGAAGCCTATCTGGTGACAGCCCCAAACTCTTGTATGTTGATTGAAACATAACTTCGGTCGAACTTCCCTGGTTGATCAACACCCGCTGGACTGTGGAAGAATCTGTTGTGACTGTAACAACCAGAGCGTCGGCATGTGGCATTTGTACTCCTCCCATGTCTTCGGCTGAGAAGGTTATTAGGCCTACAAGGTTCGGGTCTTCCCATTTGCGTTTTTGTGTAATTCCTACATTGCAAACGGACAAAGCAGCAATAGCTTTATCAATTTCCGTACAAAGTTCGACAGCCTTCCCTTCGAACACCAACCCCTGGATCACGCCAACAAGATTTCCAACTGCGGGAGGAGGAGGTGGAAGTGGATTTCGCCGAAGATCGATCCATTGGTTAAGATGCCCAGCTGCAGCTAGTTCCTCCAAGTACCGTTTGAATGGCTGACATTGGGTGGTGTAGTGGCCACGCTTTTTGTGGAATGTGCACATCCCTGGTTTGTTGCCTGCCGTACCTAGGAGCCCCGTTGGCCAAACGAAGAACGAAAGTTGGCCAATTATATTCAGAAGCTTGTAGATTGGCTCGGTGAAGGCGGTTCGCTCGGCAACATATTCATCCGGTCTCGGCTCGCGCTGAGTCGGCTACCAAGGTTGCTGTTGGGGTGCCTGTGGTGGCTTGTGCTTGTTGTTCGGTTTATTCGATCCTGAGCCAGAACTGGTCTGACCATTTTGCCCTTGCCGAACGTTTGCAACATGTTTTTTCGCCGTAGTGGGCTTCGGTGCATCTGTGTTCTTCGGAGCATTTCGTTCGGCAACGGCCTCCTCATGAACGCAATCTTTCTCTATAATGACCATAAGATCGCCCATTGTCTTCGACGGATTTCTGGACAGGTCTCGGAACATCGTCGAGGTTGGGTCCAACCCGTTCATAAAGGATTCCGCCGCAACGCTTTGGTCGCAGTCTGGAATTAAATTGTATACCTCCCAGTAACG
This sequence comes from Rhododendron molle, assembly GCA_025413875.1. NCBI lineage: Eukaryota > Viridiplantae > Streptophyta > Magnoliopsida > Ericales > Ericaceae > Rhododendron > Rhododendron molle. The sequence goes on from CM046392.1 coordinate 52,353,427, forward strand.
TTCGGTATACGCCCGAAGAGTTTCCCATGGTGCTCTTCGCATGTTCACCAGCATTGAAAGTGTCTTCGGCTGGATATTACTTGTTACGAACCGTTTCGTGAACTCCAACTCCAGTTCGTTGAAACATTTGATGGACTTCGGCTTGAGTTAGTTGTACCACAACATAATCGGTTCGCTTAGCGTAAGGGGGAAGATCTTACACATTAGCGCGTCAGAAAAGTTGTGGAGGCTCATAGTCTGGCGAAATCGACAGACGAATGCGACAGCGTCCTCCTTCGCCTCGTAGCGCTTGAACTTCGGCATGACGAAGCGGTCGGGAGGCCGCTCCTGCTAAATGGCATCAATGAAGGGAGATGCTCTAGCCTTCCCGAGCTTGGGTTTGTCCTTGGGTTCGTCAATAACTGGTACAACAGGTAGAGGGTTCTCTCGCCGAACCTCATGGTTACCCCTGGGCTCTCTGTGGCGATGCCTATGTTCTCGCCGAATGTGGTGGTTAAGCCGAACTTCCGCTGAGAGCTCCGGATGTTCCACCCTTGGGTCTCCGTGTCGAACAAGTGGCATATCCACGCCGTCATCCACCGCTTGGTACACCACCGGCTTCCCCGTGTATTGATCATACAGAACAATGGTGTTGGCACGTTCGGTCCGCATTCCCCTACTTGTCGTTCGCTCGCCTTGCGAACCTGCACCTCATTGCCCTTTGGGGTTGCGCTTGGTCGTGACTTGGATTGCTCGGATCGCTCGAGAAGTTTTCCTGTTCGTTGCCGCACAGGTAGATCATTGAAATTCATAGGCCTTTTCCCGTCTGCCCTCTCTTGTTGCCGTCGTGTAATGCGATGAGTCCGCCCCGAGGTTCCCGTCCTAAGAGTACCGGCTGTAGAATTTGTTGCCGAAGAACGTGAACTCTCGGCCCGGACGACACTCGCCAGTCGTGGGCGAGAAGACGCTGGATGATCCCTGGGGGTGCGTTCGAGCCTGTCAAAGACGGCACGACGTTCGGATGGAGCCCCCTCGGTCGTCTGTACCTGTCGTGTCCTTCGTCTTCGTTTTTTAGGTTTCTTCGGTTGGCTTGGTTCGGCCTGATGGCCACGGACATGAGTTACGCCCGCGTCTCCATCCCGTGCTTCGAGACGTTGTTGTAGGAGGGCTATGACAGCTGCCTGACGCTTCTGCTCCACCAGGGCGATGTCAAGTTCGGTTGGCGGATAGCTAAGTGGACGAGCAACTGGTTGCGTGGTTCCGGATGCGTGGCCAGGCTCGACGTTCAAAGAGCCGTACCCAGCCAGACCGAGGGTGAAGTTTTCTGGGCTAGGCGGAGGGAGGCGTTGTGCCATATCCGACGGTAATGGAGGAAGGGGAGAGGGTGAGATCTAGGGCTGAAAACAGATCCACGCTCTACCAGAACGTCATCCCCAGCAGAGTCGCCAATTGTGGGGGGGCTGTTTCAACCTGGACCTCTTGAACCCTTTCGCTTCCGCTGTTGAGCAGTGGAAGGGCGACGTGTATCAGTCCTTTTTGAGGTAAGAGGTACCTCTATATTTATAGGCGGAGGAGTCTGTCATGCTAAGCAAGTCGAGCGTAGGACACACGCGCGTTCCTACACTCGGATGACGTCACCTGTCAGAGGTACTTAATGAGGGCCGCCTTCCCAGGTTCGCAGAGGCACATGGGTTCATGTCAGACATGTCACATCATGCAGAGACGTCACGTCAGTGATAAGAGAAGGCAACCCACGTATCATTAGGAAGGTTCTGGAATGTTCCGTACCAGCGGTTTCCGAACAGAAGGACTCCGAAGGATAAGTCACTGTCCGAGTAAATGATGACTAGAAATGTGGAAAGTGCCTACCGAACAAACTGTGGCCTGTACGTGCACGCTCGGAAGATAAAGTCGCGCTCGGCGAGACGTCCTAGGATCTCCTTTTCGTTCGGCGGAGGATGGATGACGTGTCACCGGTCCAACTCAGCTCTCATCGAACTGAGACAACTGAACGATGGACCCCAGGTGCGACCCTTTGGATCTTGTGAACCCCTTCGGATATTTCGGCCCACTACAAAAAGCATGGTTTTTCAGTGATGAAAGAAAGTATGCCTTTTTGTGATGGAAAATACCTCTGTTATGGTGAGAGAGCTCGTGTGTCTTATCGTGGAGTTTTATTTTTTAAGATGAGCGTGTGTTTATTGTTTATGGATGGTTTTCGCTGCCAAAGGTTCTTGTACAGTTGTATGTACTATGTAGCCTATATCAAAAGATAGTAATACTTATTGAAAGGGCTTAAAAAGGTGTTGAATTTGGAACTGTCTAGATATCTGATGTCACAGAGCTACATGATTGAAGAAACTCGTAGGATGGTGGGAAGGAAGAACGTTTTTGGCTCTCTTTCATAGGGAGTTTAGATGAGCATCATCTGTAGAATAGTTTGACGTTTATTTGTTTCAGTGGTTTTTTTGGGCAGGAACGAGATTGTTTTCCATGTCTGAACAAGGAACGTCTTCAATTATTGCACATTTAAACTTACAGATGTCCTCACTCTACAGCTTCTTGTCTGGCAGACATCATTTTGCTTTTTACTAGTAGTAAATTTTTTTGGATCTTGTATGTACTATGAATGATTTTCCATGCCCTATTGGCTTGGGCATTGACAATGAACTTCCTCGTCGCCCCGTCAAACTTACTGTGCTAACTAGGCCTTTGGTAACCAAGGCCGACCCAATTTTGGCTGTTGAAGGACAGATTGTGAGATCGAAGAACTCAACTTCTATTGTAATGCTTTTTAACCTCTCTCGTTTCTTTTCTTTTTTGTACAAGTACAGGTTCTTGTTAAAAGTCCAAGCCAAAATACATACGTACAGGAGAAGTCCTAACCCAGACCTCAAGCCTAGCACCTACCAACTAAGCACAACGACACAGGAAAATGAAAACCTAAACACCAGAAGCTAACCAGAACGAAAGGCCAGAAATACAAGCCAGCAGAGGATACAAAAGGAGTGAAACAAGCAACTAAACCAAAGCAGAAACTACTAAAAGATCAACTAGACCTCAATACCAACCCACGAATGCCCCTAGTCTCACACAAAGCTCCTTTTTTCTGAGACGATTTCAGTATGCGAAAGGAGCTGAGAAACTCCCTACCACTGGTAATAGTTGCAGAAGTGAGTTGGTCCTCTTTTGCAGCCAACTGAATAAAAATCCTCGATACTTGCCCTCCAATGTGATACACAGCAGAAGCCAAAAGAACATCTGAGAATTTTACATCTGAATTTGATCCCTTCACATTGTATCACTTTTAAACTTGCACTAACACTCTTTCTTCCTTAATTTGTAAATGCTTTTAATGGGGATTAAGTTGCCATGGTAATTGTTATACGTAGCTATTGGCATTGCCTGTATTTAAATCTGGTATTATTTCTCTTCCTCAAACATTTAGGGAATCAGATTCTCTGCTACTTTGGCAACTCAACTTGGTTGTTGATATTATCTTTTATCATTGTCTTGTTGGTTTACTGGATCTTTTATATGTTACTAAAATGCGCTCAATGTTCGAGTATTCTTGTTATTTTTTAAGTAGTATCATTTAGGTTGTTCTTATTTTAGTTTATCTGTAAGCCTGCACACTGCTTCTTAAACTCCTGAGCACATTCTAGCATATTGCTGAGCCATGTTGCAGACCGTAATTGATTGGCCGCTTTTTTCAGATATGTAGGAATGTCACATGGCTTGAAATAACGCATTGCAATGAATTACACCATATAGTTTTCAACTTTTAAGTTTCCTTCCCTTTGCCTAGGGTTTTAGGTTAATAAGAGAGACATTTTCTTCAGGCTTTCCAGGATGTCCAACTCAACCCGGGTAACTTCTGATTGTAAAGTTCGGTTGGTTACATGCGAGGTTAAACAAATCTACCTTCAAATGTTTGGGAATTAGATTATGACCACACCATGGTCTGGCTTGAAAAAGGCAGAGCCTTAGACCTTCTATGTTCTTTGAATCACTTGTGGGCTACAACATGGTGAGGATCTTATTGCCGTGTATAGAAAATTCTCTTATGCACGATGTCCTTAGAATTGGACTTGCATAATCATACTTTATTTACATTTTTAAACTGTTTAGCCATTCGTTGACTTTAGGTGTTTTTCTGCTGTGATGCAGGAAGCATTGCCAATGGACTCCTGAAGAATGAAGTGGTTCATTTGATGTTTTAGGCTTGCCATGTACCTTTAATCTTCATTCTCTTTCATATGTTGTGTATTTGCATGAGCTTTTGAACTTTAAAGGGGAAATATTACTATCAAGTTTACTTAGCTGGTGTTAACCACGGCTTAGATTTTGAGTCCCTGTTATCTATTATTTGTGTTTCTATGATGGGGAGTCTTCGAGTACTCTTTTACTGAACTATATTTTCATCTGAATTGAAAAATACTTATGTCTTATGGAGTGTTCATGAGAACCTGATGTTTGTTTTGTTCTTTTCGATGAAAGAGGTTTCCGAGTGACACCCCAAGCATGTGCATTGGCTGCTTACTGAAACTACTTGGTTCCTAGCATATGCATCCTTCTATTTCTGAACTTGAAATCCTACACGCAATATGCATGTGTAAAGTGACATTTGACTGATAATAAAACTATCAAACCCGATTCAAATAGTCAGAGTACCGGGTCGTTTTATTGGATAATATTTTTTTCTGCATCGATTATATCTCTCTTTCTCTCTCTGGCTTCTTTATTCCCAAGTTTCAGGTTCTTCTCAATTTCTGACAGTTCCAGGGCAGGAAGTCATAAAGGTAGCAGCAGGAATTTTCCAGTCGGCTTCTTCCTTTTCTTTTCCAATTGGGTTCATCATATCTGTAACTTGGATTATCATTACCACTCTAATTTGCTCAAGGATAGTGTAGGAGCACTAATTCCTTTTATCGTACAATAGTTGCTATAGAATGCACATCCGTTGATGTCATAATGGTGAAAAACTATAATCTGTGTGCTAATCAAACACACAGTAGTTGTAATAAGTTTGTAGCCAATCATTCTTGGTTTTCATTGTTAAGCTTGTCATTGTAGACCTAGTTAGTTACTATATCTTAACTCTTCGTATGCCACTTATCTAAAGCAATGAAATGGCATGGTTGGGAAATTCTTGACAATTCATATGCACTCCGAAGATAGCCTCTGTTATGTGAGATAGAGAATTAGTGGATTGTGTTATTATTTTTTTATTTTTATTTTTATTTTTATTTTTTTTCATATGCTGGGAGAACTTACACTACTCTATAGGTAGGGGGAAGGGGACGGGACGTGGGGTATAAACCACCACGGCAACACTTTCTTGCCTGTAGCGAAGTTTGGACCAGAGACCTCCCAGTTGAGAGGATTAATGAAAGTCCATTGGGAAGGAGTGGATTGATTGAGTAGGTGAAGAACTGGTCATCTACTACAAGAAGGGCAGATTGGTCATCAATGTGGTATGGAGCTCCCTCGTTTTGCAATAATGGCTTTGAAGATCGTTAGTATTTTGCTTCCATTAATGTCAGTACTGTGCTCTTTGATGCATTAAATGTGAACATCCTATAATTGGTAGAACTGTAGGCCCCTTTCTCCTTTTTATTGCTACTCCATGTAAGAGCCAAGTAATTGTGCATGGCATGATACTTTGTTTTGATAGTTTGTAACTTTTGAAGTGTGGAGGAGAATGCGACCAGGCGTAGCAACACTCCTTTGTGCATGATTATAGGGATTCTAGACCTGCCGAAGATCCCGAAAGAGAGCAAAAAAACCATAACAACTACGTCCCACCCAGAGCAAGCGGCCAATGGACGAGGAGAGTGGAAGACAGGGTTGAGTTGAATGATACTCCTACTTAAGTAAAGCTTAAGAGGTAAGCAAGTGGTCAAAGTGCATAGGTGGCATTCAAACTGGTGGACCACGGATATTGCCTGGTGCAGTATCAGATCCAGACCCTAATAACAGATGTGAAGAAGGACACCTCTTTGTCCGTTACCATATTTTTTCCTCAGTGTTTTTAATGAGCCATTGATGGTGGAAGTAGGTGGATTGATCTTTTTTAGTATTCTTTTACTGAAATGTTTACTCCATCACAATAATAGCTGGGTGGCTTACAGGATGAAATCCTATGCTGAACAATTTCTCTGTCCTTGGAATAAACAACACTAATTTCAGGGACTTCGTGTTGGTGCTACAGCACCTCCGAGCTGTCGGTTCATGCATTCGACGGTTTGAATCTCATCTCATCTCGGCAACCAACGATCGAGAGCCGTTCATTGCCGAGATGAGATCCGAGCCGTCGGATGCACGATCCGACGGATTGAAGGTGCGTAGCACACTATTGCACAGCACCATCCCTGATTCTAATTTCAAACACACATCTCGTGTGCATAATTACGATAAGATATATAAACATAAAGCGGTTGCTCATTTTGCTAGCCTGCAGCCAAGGTTGAAGTCTCAAGTCAAAGGTGATAATCGAGAATGACAGCAACAAAGGGGATCATATCAAGAGGATTGCGAAGCCCCAGCAGTGGAAGTTCTCGTGGTCTCGAAAACTTGGAAATGAGCTAGGTGGGCTCGATGGCTGGCCTCCGGTTCATCTCCATCGCTCATTGCCTCTTAACATGGCTTCAAAAAAAATTTGTGCACAAAAATGACTACTATGAGGAAATTTTATCACCAAAAGAGTGTCATTTCTATACCTCCAAAATCCAAGGAACTAAAGGGACGTTATAGTCCTCTTTTATAATTTATTACAAATGTAATTTCTTCTTATGCCCCTAGTTGGGATTGTAATCTTGTATCTTAATTTTCTAAGTTAAAAGAAGAAGAAGAGAAGGAGGAGGAATGCTCATTGATTCCCTTGTGGACCAACTGTGATTCCTTTAGTTAATGCTCTACTTACTATTGATATTGATATTGATATTGATATGGTAGTCGTCTTCACAAATAAATTCCCGAGTGGAACGTCTGCTGTTATGTTATCAGCCAAGGAATAAAGTTGTTGGTTGGTTCCTAACAGTCATTAGTGTATTATTATCGTGTGTTTTCTTCTCCTTAAATTATGTTTACTAGGAGTAGCATCTTGGAGCCACGTACACATTCTTTTTTTTAAATAAAAAAAATAATAATATTGGGTAGGGGGTGAGGGGAGCATGACAAAGCATCCCACTTCAACTAACAAGATTATAATTCTTGGACGTCCTGGTCGCTTTCGGATCGGATGTATTCAGCAGGAAAAAGAATTCCTTTGATCCAAGATCTATTACAGCCAATGTCAATTCAAATGTATATGCACAGTTTGATTTTTGCACAGACAATGACAGTAATCCATATGTTTGATTCTGTCGAAACCTTCTTTTATGTGAACTCCCTCCTTCGTGGACGACTACTTGGGCGTTTCCGCTAAACTAAACGGACTAAAACTCATGTTTTAACACAATTCTAGGTAGATCATTCTCCTCAAATACCATTTAGTGGAAACAACTTGATTGTTATCATAAGCTTCTAGTCCAATAATATAGCAAAAACGCACCATTTAGCCTCGGGCATGCCCACGTTCCGTCAGGACCCTTAACTATCACACGGGATACCACAAATAGCGTGCGGTGGTTAAGGGTCCTAGAACGCCACTTGTTTGTCTCTAAGAGCATCTAATGATTTTTCGTCTAGTAGTGAATGGTTAATGATTTTCCGTCTCGTAGTTAAAGGGCCTTGAGACACAGTGTGGCCGTGCAAGGAGCATCTAATATAATATATAGTATATGCATCTGTCACAGGCGGCAACAGCAGCAGCTGGACATGAAACATGGCTGCTTACGTCCTGTGTTCAGTCTGTTGTTGTTTCCTCCACCATGGAGGTAGAGAGTGTTTTGTTCAATAATTGTACGTACCTCCATTTGGATGTTGTCGCACAAGTTAAAAGTCCATGACTTCCAATCCCAGGGCAAACATACCGACACCATGATTTGACAGAGTATAGTACTTGTTTCCACTATTCATATCATTGGACTTTGTTGCGTTATCACACTTCAAACTCAAAGCAACCTCGTATATAGAATAATAGTACATCAAAGTTAATAATTAAACCTTCATATCAAAGTCATAGATGTGAAGAGCTTGGAGCGTATCCATCGCTTCCCATCCCTACCATTACAATGTTCACACCAGCAGCAAAAGACATTGAAGTATGTTCTATGAGTGTTCCACTACCAGAATGACACCAACAAAATAAAAATAAAAAAACTTCATGAAGTAATACTATACAACATCAACAATTGGAAGGGAAAACCAGAAACTTTTATTCTTTGTCAATGGGACAGCAAAATTCATCACATCAATGGAATCTTCACTCTTAGCTACAGCATACTACCCACACCACAATGAATCATCAAACTTACAAAGATTTTTGTGAGCGATAGCAGATTATCATCCTACACAATAACCCAATATAACCCACACTAAAACAAAAGGGCCTAGAATCAACAAACCAAGGGGGGGAAAAAACAGCTGTGGAAAGCAGGTTTGGTTAGAAGAATAGCTAGTGCAAGAACGAATTCTGAATATGAATGGGAGGAGGCGGCTTGTACAGTATATGACAGAAGCTAGGGCACATATTCACTCTCAAGGGTCGGCTGTGTTCGTGTGACTGTCGCAGCTGGAGCTTTTGTGCTCCCAACCGAGGTCATCTGCAGTGATTCCCCTACTTCTGCAGCCCTTTCCATTTGTTGCATTTGCTTCCTTTGCTTGTACCCTGCAACCCACAGTGCCAGGAACCCCAACAAAACCAACGCCGCTAGACCACCAAGCACAGACCCGAGAATTATCCATAGAGTAGTATGGTTCTTCTTTCCTCCACCAGTTGGCTTCGGAGCTCCCGGTGGTGGTACAGGAGATACCGGTGAGGGAGAAGGGGCAATGGACTCGATGACAATAGAGAAATGCCCTTGTTCAAAGGTTGAGCATGTGTTATCAGACACTAGATTGATGAAATTGACCGAACCATCTAAGTCGAACCAAACACACTTTGCAACCGACCCATCTGGCACAGCTTTCACATCTGAAAAATTGATTGATATGGATTGATTGGTTGCCCTGATATCCAATTCGGTCAAATTTTTTGCCGATAAGTTTGATGCATCGTAAGCAAGAAGACCCAACACCGGAGCCAAATACACATAGTTGGGTAACGGGTAATACACCGAAGACCAATTGCCCAAGTTTTGGTAGACAAGAACAAGCCTTGCCACATGTGGCTGCACAACAACATCCATAGGAATCTCAAACTCTTTGTATGCCTTGACACCTCTACTCCTCAAGCTTCCTCTCCTCAGCCTCAATGCTGAAATCTTAATCCCGGTTAAATTCGACGGTACATTCCCATCATAGATTTTGCCGGTCCTGGGACGCACAAATGCCCTGTAAGCATAGTCTTGGAGAAGTGAATCTAGGGCACGTGCAGCCGTTAATGAAGCAGCAGGCAATTGAGCCCCAAGTTTCGGCAACCAGAAGATCCATAACAAAACGGAAAGCATCGCGAGACTCCTCCCAAGAAGCCCCATCGATGCTGTGAATTATAAAAAGTCAGCAGTGTGCAAAACAGCCCAGATCCAGACAGAAAAGTCAACTCCCAAAATGCAGCCAGCACTGATAGATCCAGGGAAAGAAAGTACTAGTCTCCTAACAGGAACTTATGAACCAAAAGCTTCTCAATGACGCTTCCAACGGGCACTTGCAAAAAGTAAGAGAAGTATAGAGCCAGAAAACACAAAAAGCTGGAGCTGGAGAGCTTTAAGCTGTTGCCCCCCCTTCAGATCACTTTTCTTCTTTTGATGTTCTTTGGAACCCCTCTAAAAGGGAGGAGGAGTAGTAGTAGTAGTACTAATCTCTCTGAGAATCTTTCCATCATTTTCATTGCTCATCTAAGGCAGTTGTTCATTCTTCCACATAAAGGGGAAAAAAATGTGATTTTGAGATTTGCAAATGACGAGATCTTTTCTTGAACAAGGTTTTAAGCCGCCGACATGTGCCCTAAGTGGAGCAACGCAGAAATAGTAATAATGCTAAGGCTTTGAGTATGGAACAGAAGTATTACCTGATTTTCTTGCAACCGGGGAAGAAGAAACCCAAGTCTGAAAGGTAATCAATCGTAGAAAGTCGACTCCTTTTTTCGGACAACTGAAACTAAATCAAGAATCAAGAATGCGCACAAGAAACTTGCAAAGAACCCCTAAAATCTTGCAAGCATTACTTCATCCACCGACTTGGGTTTGATCAGAGCAGCGATTTCCAGAGTAGGCCAGCAAGAAAGCCGAAACCAAAACCCTAATAACAGACACCAATCGCTAAAAAGGAAGGCATTTGGGGGAGATTTGAGAATGAAGCTTTAGCGGAATCAGCGGGCAAAATCATGGAACAGAGAAGACCTCCTGAGAATCGGTTCTCCTTTCTTTCTTGTTTTTTTCTTCCTATTCCGTTGAAGGCGAGAATATCGCAATAACAAACTCTAAAAGGAAACCGAGAATATTGCAATATCAAACTCTAAAAGGAAAGAGAATTAGAGAAAGAGAGCGGCCGGCTATGAGTGAGTTATCTCTCTGTCCGTGTGTGTGTGTGTGTATGAGGATCGAATCGGAAAGAAATCTAGCCAGAAGAGATAAGCTTCGTATGAACTGGCAGAGGGAGAAAGCGCGAGAGAAAAAGACAGGGAGGAGAGAGAGAGAGAGAGAGAGAGAGAGGGAAGTGGAAACTCTCACCAGTTTCCGCCAGTGGAGTTTAATAGGAGGAGAAGAGTAGAAATGTTGGTGTAGTAATGGTGAGTAACTAAACTTAAGTACAAAACGGAGTAGTAGTTTGTGTTGTGGAGAAAGAGAAAGCAAGATTTTATTATGAGCCATCAGCCCTGGTATGGTGGGTGTTTAATGTGGAATTAAATAATACTTAATGAAGGGCTTTATGTAATGGTAAATACACCTAGGCCTACTGGAATGATAATTGTATACCTCCTCCGTTCCAAAATGATTGTCCGGTCTGCATAACGAAGTATTAAAAATAATACAATTTCTATGAGAAAAAATCAAAAGTTTTTCAACAACTTACTAGATATCAATGAGTAGTTTTAATTTGTGAAAAAAGTTTGAATTTTTTTTTGAAAAAATTACATTATTTTTAACACTCCGTTTTGCAGATCGGACAATCATTTTGAGACGGAGGGAGTATTATTTTTATTCTTGCGAGAGATGTGGCATAAAAGCCACGGACGAACGTACACCCCCGGTCAAAGCTGCCTTCGGTTCTTGGTAAAAAGAGTACTCCGTTCATACGGGGATGGGGACAAGTATAGGGGTCCAAGAAATTAAACCTCATCGTCAATCAATGATCGATGTAGTGGATTTTTATTTTTATTTTATAACTGGATATATGGTCTAATTTGTGCACATCCGACTAATTTTACAAGATTGAAGTTAACTACTGGTCAAACCTCCTATGATCTCAACATTTGAAATTTTGGGTTCCGTAAGATTCAAATTTGCATTCTCTCAGAGAGATGACATTTTAGGCCTCATTCAATTGCAAGGAAATGATGAAAGAAGATGAAAAAATCAATTTTCATATGGAAATGATTTTACAGCTCTCTTTTTTTTGTTAACGTTACTCTCCTGCAAGTGTATTTTAACTTTTTCATAACTTTCTTTGTGTTCAATTATAAAAAAAATTATAGAAATCACAAATTCAGCTGAAAAACATTTCCCTTGTAAAATAGGTTTTGTCAAAATGAATGAATTTTAATAAGTCAAAAGGAATAAATTTTAATTTTCCTGCAAAATTGCTCGTCGAAAAGAGTTTAGATCCGCCGCCGGGGGCTTCTCCCCCGACTCCTTCTCCCGTCTCCTCTTCTTCCTCATTTTTCTCTCCCCCTCTCCAAGCTCTGATTTTTCTGATCTGCCGTCTTGCTCCAGCTGCCATTTTCTTCATCTCCATTGTCTCTCCTCCGTGTTTGGCAGCTGTCATCCACCCACCGGTTTCCATTTGATGGGGATTCTGGTTTGGGCTTAACGGCGAGGGTGGGCTGGCAGCTGTTGGAGGTGGGATCACAAGTCTCCCCTCCAATGTTCTCCTGGGTATTTTCGGTAGGCCTAGCGGCATGGGGTTTCTGTGGCAGTGATAGATCGTGGATGTGGATGCTGCTTCTTGGGCGGCATCTGGGGCTTTTCATGGTGTCTAATTAGGCATGCTGTCCTCTCTAGTTGGCCGTGGATCTTCTCCAATGGTCTTGTCCGGATGGCGGCATCATTGGTAGCTCGCGTTCAAGTGGTTCTCTTCTCGACCGAGGGCTTGTTACAGTTGTGTTTTGTTCTCTGCACGGCGGCGATGGCTGTTAGAGATTGATTGGTGAGAAATAAAGAGAAAAATATAAAAATACAACGTTTTGATTGACTTCTTTTCTCTCTCTCTCACCTATCTTACCAAAAATTATGAGATTTGGTAAGAAAGGGCTCTACTTTCTTATCTCATCATTTTTCACCATCCAAATGGTCTGTTGGAAATTGCAAATTTTCTCAATTCTCAAAATAATGACATCAAACAATTCGTTAATTTTGAAAAATATCCAAGAATTTGTAAAAATAAGTTACAAGAACTCTTAATTATTACTATTTATAGTATTAATCTAGAACTTCCTTTGCATAAAGGCTCACATCCTTGTTTATTGGGAGATAGGAAAGATCCATACTAATACTAAGGAAATTAAAACCCATAATAAAACCTCAGCCCGGTGAACCAGGTAAAACATAAAATAGGAAAAACCGTACCAACCTAAATAAGAAAACATAATATTCAAGTAAGTTCTAATAATTTTCCTAAATTATCGATTTCAAATAATAAACTAAAAAATATTACTATGAAAATTGTGAATGCATCAAAAATATTCTAGACAATCTTGCCTGTTGTATCGGCCGTGGCGTAAGAACTAGTTAGAAAGAAGTTTTTAATTACTTGCTTAGATGGTATGTCTCATTCATTGGTACGTATATAAAATACATCGTAACAATATTATAAGCTTGGAGCATCCAATCAACAGTGGCGAAGTCAATATTTTTTTTTATTAATAGAGGTCAATAAAGCTAATAAACTTATATGTTACGTTAAGAAGGGAACTAGAAAATTTAAAATTCAAAGAAGAAAGATTAAATTGTTTTAAAATTTGAGAAGGGATTAAACTAAATTTATTTTGACTTTTAGACACAAAGAAGTCTGTGTGGGCATTACACAAAGAAGTACTACTAATTGTACAGGCAAATGAAATGTGGAGGAAGAAGACTAGTGGGACCGATAAATGGTAAATGGAATGATGGGTTTGAAGTTAATTAAGGGAAACGATTTTGCACAAAAAATATCCTTACAGGAGGGTAACGTTAACAAAAAAAAAAAAAGTGACAAAATCAGCAGTCTTAATTAAAGAAGGATAAAATAACAATATATTATTAAACTGCGGCTTAGTGCAGGTCGCGTAAGATTTGAGGGTGAGCTAGAGCTCAATCATTAGATTAGGCAAGTTTAAGCTTCCACATCTATGTGTAAATTAAAGGACATATATAATTACATTACTACTACATATGAGAGAAAAAGAAGGGACTGCTCCTATCATGTCATATGCTAATGCCATGATTGACGTGGCTAGCTAGCTTTTAATTAAAGTTTCCTTCTCGAATAATCAAACAATTGGCTCCAGATTTATCCACCAATGTTTTTTACTAACTAGCCCGCCCAAACGCCTCGATCTACTTAATTACAAGTTTTTTTTTTTTTTTTTTGGCTTAGAAGACATAACATGATTAACATAAGAAATTTCATACAAGAGTAACGATGGGGATCATTGCTTGTGGCACACCACACTTATATTCTTCTCTCCATTCCACACTGGTATCTACTCCTGATTGACGTGGCTAGCATTTATGTCGTAGCCGAAGTTAAGATTTCATCGAGTGCTACATGTTCAAAAGAGTATGTTTGATTTCACCGAGTGGGTATGAAAAAACTTGATTAATTCCAAACATTGAATGAGTCATTCAAAGTACTTACCCATTGAACCAACCACCTAGCTAGCGGTATATATATATATTTTTTTTTTGTGATCCGAGCTAGTGGTAGATTGAAATTGAATTGTCATAGCTTTGTTTTTTTTATTTTTTTGATCCGCAAGTCATAGCTTTGTATGATCCAGCGCTTTAGACATGATCATAAATTTGATTTAGCGAAGTACATCAAAGCTTTGGCAACAAAGAAAGCAATGCTTTATTTTGAAGTCTCTTTTTAGTGGTAAATGGACCCCAGGAAATTAAGAGAAATAGGATAACAACATGCAAATCAAGCATAGAGAGCGATCCTCGTTACCCAATCTTCATCGTTATATATTATTAAGTGCCACGTGCCAGCTGCATTTGCAGCAATCGAGATTAATTACCTTTTTAACATTGCGATTGATATTATACTAGTAGTTACTTATACTACTAGGTTTGTATCCTTCTTGTGCTTAACTTATATGGTAGTTCTACTTTACAGGATACCGCAAGTGTAGGCTCGTGACTTTACAGGTCACAGCCGTGGCCTTTGTTTGGTAGAGAGAGAGAGAGAGAGAGAGAGAGAGAGAGTGAGTGAGTGTGGACTGTGGAGGCTAGGCCATACATATAATTCCGAGCAATCGGTGACAAAGAGTGTGTGAAAAGAGCACTTTGTTGTTTGTTGTCTTGGTATCTCTGGTTAGGCCCACCCCCAATTGTACGTCCACCACTACCACTTGCTTTGTTGTGCCTTTGGCTACCCACCAGATATATCTCTCTCTCTCAACTTACTAATTCGCAATGACCAGAAGGTTAGGTAGTAGTGGTACTGCATCATGCGCCCATGCTTTTAATTACTGCATCATATATATTACTACTTGTTTACCTCTTAAAAAGTTATTTTTAATATAATGAGTGAAGAGAGATGGAGAGATAAAGTTATTGAAAACTATGCAGAGAGTAAAAAGTTACTCTAAAAAATGGGAATCAAACGGAGTGACAGTCTCTCTAGATCTCTCAGTTACGCATTACTCCATACTAAAAAAATCACAGTTTCTGATTTACCACCAAAAAGAAAAAAATCTAAGTTTATCTTTGCTTCATATCTACTCCTTAATCACAGTTTCCGTCTCTTTTGCAATTTGCAATTGGGCCTTCTCTCTCTCTTACCAATTTCCGTCTCTACTGATAAAAAAAAAAAAGTTTCCCGTCTCTTTTGCAATTTGCATTTGGGCCTTCTCTCTCTCTCCCTTATTCAATTGTTCTGTGCTAAATCACAAGCGTCCAAAAATGTTTTGGACGGTCCGAATTAAAAACCAATTGTGGCCAGTAACAATTATTTTGACCAGTCAAAATTGAAAACACATCTCATCCATTGATTATGCGAATGGACCAGTGAAATTGCGTTCTGCCGTGAATAAATTTCTCTCATGGTAGTTCCGCATAGAGTTTGGATTAAAAAATTAAGTGGACTTATTTTTTTGTCCCTTATTAAAAAAAATTTTGCATTTTTTTTGTTTTGTGTCAAACTTTTGTAACTTATTGATTTGTTTCGATGAAAGGAATCGGAAAAGTAAAAAAATTTGATAGAAATTTATAATTTTTTGAATAAAGAAAAAAATAAAGCAATAAGACCAAACAAAAAAAAACTTATTCTCGTCTTTTTGAAAAAAATTATGAGTATCGATCATAATTTTTTTTTACTTTTCCGATTTTTCGATCATAAATTTTAGTATATATGTAATTGGGTTAATGGGTGGGTAGGGTTTGCTTTTAAATAAATGAATTAGGTTGGGTATGGGTAATTAGACTCATAGCTAATGGGTCTAAGTGGGTCAATGACCCATTAAAGATCCAACCCACTAACAACTTATCCAATTTGATCCAAATCCGTCCGTTTGCCACCCCTAATTTTAACTGCTGCCCAGCCCGTATAAAAAAAAAGGCATATGTTGTTATATATGTATCTCCCGTGGGCAAATGTAAAATATTCTTCCAGTTTTTAATGGAGAGTCAAATATCCCGGGATCCTGTAGAATTTGAGATTGAAAACCAACAATATCTTTAATTCAAATTTAGTGAGTCAAGGATTGGCGGGTTTGCCTTTCAAACTTAACCCCTATAGCACTAAATTACTACTGTAATTTTTTAGGGATCTTTGGTATCAGTCCATAATTAATAAAATATAGGCTGTTGATTTTGTCACTCCTTTTTTCTTGTAAGTATATTTTTGGTGCAAAAAATACACTTGCATAGGAATGATGTTAACAAAAAAGGGAGTGGTAAAATCATTTCCCTAAAATATACTGATGAACTTACTGTGGTGGTCAGCTTTCTCCGATCGGACCCTAGGTGTTAAGGTGACTAGGGTTGTGTAACTTGAGCGTGGGTAAGACCTGCACATGAAGCACCCGCGTTAGTGCCCAAGCCCGAATCGTGGTGGTCCGGGATAGGCACTCTAACGGTCTAGTAAGTAAAAAGGAAGAGGAGCTTCGGAAATGAGTTTAGGGCAGGGGTGAACAAAAAACCAACCGAACCGAACCGAGTTCAAGAACCGAACCGAACCGGTTCATTTTTTCGGTTTTTTCATTTTCCGGTTCGGTTCGGTTCTTGAACTCGGTTCGGTTTTGAAACCGGTTCGGTTCTCGGTTTTTGAAAATTTTCTAATTGCACCGGTTTTAATATATATATATATTAAATATTTTAAAAATATATTAAATATTTTTAATGTATTTTAATATATATATATATATATTAAATATTTTAAAATTTCTTAATATATATATATTAAATATTTTTAAATATTTTTAAAATATATTAAATATTTTTAATATATTTTAATATATATATATTGAATATTTTTAAATATATTAAATATTTTTAAAATTTCTTAATATATATATATATATATATATATATATATATATATATTAAATAATTTTAAATATTTTCAAAATTTTTGGCGAACCGAACCAAATTTTTGGCGAATCGAACCGACCATCAAAACTCGGTTTCGGTTCCTTCTAGTCCCTGAACCGGTTTTATCCGGTTTTCGTCAAAACCCCCTGAACCGAACCAAACCGGTTACACACCTAGTTTAGGGGGGGCAGAGTTTTCAATACCTTCTTCCTGAGAAGGGTTCCTCCTTTTATAGGAGGATGACGCGTGGTGTTCAACCCACGCGTACATGTCACGCACTCGGCGATGAGTCTGCTAACCTCGGCGCTGGATAGGCATCCCAATCTTGGATTTATTTCAACTCCCACGATCCACTCCTATAATAGGGCAAATAGGAGGTGAGGTTGGCCACCTATGCCCAACTCTTCTTGACTCCCTCTTCAAGTCAGGGAGCATGGGGTGGCTCGGCGACTATGGGTTCCGTCGATCGAATGGTACGGCTTTACTCAAGCTTCTATAGGATTGCCTACCGATTCAGTGGGATCCTACCGAGCTGCAAGTCATGACCCTTATCGGGATCCTCGATTCTTCCGCGGATGGTCGAACTTGGCTCGAAACATTAGGATCAGCAGCAATCCGTCGAACGTTGCACTACCAACCCACACGAACGACAAGTCCATGGGTCCGGTGGTCGAACCTGGCTCGGAATATAAGGGTCGACAGCAATCCGCCGAACGTTGCACTGCCGACCCACACGAACGACAAGTCCATGGGTCCGGTGGTCGAACCTGGCTCGAAATATTAGGATCGACAGCAGTCCGTCGAATGTTGCACTGTCGATCCACACAAACGGGACCACCGCCTTGGTCCCTTCATCGAGCCATGCCCGCCACACTTACATAGACGGCAATCAACGCCAATGATTGAGACATTGAAAACCACAAGTATTTGGTAGCTAGGTTGTAGACGGACACAGGAATACAAGTCCCTCAAATATTTATGGGGGTCACTAATTAACGCTATGGAGGAAAATGACAGTTTATGTCAATGAAAATATGTAAAATCGTTTGGGAATAAAAGAATTCAAACTAGGAAGGAGCAACGACTGATATTTATATAGACACAAGTAGTTGAAAAGATTGGCCAAGCATGTCACTGGCACCCGCTGGGAGAAGATGTAGGAGGAATCTGATTAAAATAAAAAAAATTAATTAAGTATATTCGACGCCAGTAGACCGACTAATCTGATTAATCTATTTCACCACCGTCTACTAATAGGAATTCAATTAATTAAAGTCACGAAAAATTCTCCGATAGACTGACCCAACCTAGAAATCGACATTTCACAAGTAAGAGTCAAATCGATCTCCTAGCTCAAAGACTTCCTTAGACACACGGTGCCCTGGAAGTGTCTTTTATCACTCTTTACCTTTAAAGTTGTAAATGTTGGAGGTGTCTAAGGGACATGATGGATGATCTATCTGTAACGAGGATCATTAGCGGAGTTCAATTAATACTCCTCTAACGGATGACCGGGGAACACGTCTTGTTGTTCCATTCTGTTTTTTTTTCCATTTGAAAAGTAAAAGGGAAAATACCCAATCTTAAGGGGTTGGCACGATCGTATTGACTTAGATTTTTGGGGTTTGCTCTCTTTTAAATGCCCAAGTTTGGTTTTCATTGCCACTAACTATTCGAACCACCTCACCTTTGCTTGTAAGGCCATGGGAGGAGTTATAAAAATTAGTATAAAGTGCATGCTAGCTATCCGTGACACCTTGCATTACCAAAAAAGAGGGACATAAATCTTTGATTTTTCAATTTTTTCCTACCTAAAGTGGACTTCTTTTTTTTTTTTTTTTATAAGGATTTCCTTTTTTTTTTCTTTCTATTTTTCGAATTGGGAATTAAACTTTAAAATTTGATTTCAATTTTTCGGTGGAATTGTCAACGACTTAATTTGCCCGCAAAGATTTGGGATATGTGTTTTACTATACCGTTTTAAGTCTAAAACGGATAATGAGAGAAAATTAAATTGGTTTTTTTTTGCTTGAATAGATTTTTTTCCACAAAATTAAAGGGCATTTAGGGAAAGATAATTTGAAAAGAGTGATAATTATGCCTCGATCCATAATAAAATTCCTAAAATGGTCATCTATTTGGGACGAAGTGTATTTTAATCTACATTTTTACCTTATCTATTTGAATAATAACATCTAATTTTGTCATTTAAAGGTATAAAATGATCTGTTTTTAGCATGTAGGGAAGAAATTTCCCGACACTAGGAACATTAAAATTTGTACTTTGCTCCTTATACTATCATTTTCTTTCCTAAACAAAAACAAAAATGATACACACACAACAATTCAAACACAAAAACTTACACAACCTCTCACATACATGTGGGCTCCATACACACTACTATGTGTGGGCAAGTTCATAAATATTTTGTGCACAACTAAATTTGCACAATATCTTCCATTAAGTTCTTTAAAAGTGCAATTAATGTTTGCGGAATACTAATAAGGTGCAATGTGCGACTTGTTCAATCTTGTTTTTGTTTTGAAAGGTAAGAGCATCCGCAATGGGAATAATCAAAATTAATAACTAAAATGTGCCACGTCAGCATTTGATTATCCATTTAGTTCATAATCAAACTTAACAACTTCTATCTCCACATTGTTTATTTTTGCATCCCCAACCAAAAAAAATCTCAAAATACTCAATGCACATATGTCCAATCACAAACGAGTTTCAATCACGCATCCGATCACACTAAATTATTCGTCTCGATGAGACGATTCCAATGAGGGGTGTTTTTGAGTTATTGAGTTTCGAGTTTCCTTATTGGGTTTGGTTATTGAGTTTTGGTTATTGGTAAAAGTTGTTAAGTTTGGTTATGGAATGGGTGAAATTTGATTATTTACTAAAAGACTTGTAACTTTGCTTATTACAATGTGAGGTGTTTTTTGAGCATTATTGTTAAATTTGCTTATTCACATCCATTTGATTATTACAATGCGGATGCTCTAATATGTATATTGAAAATTCCAACTTTAATTTAGGCAACTAATTTACACGCACCCGTATAGCAATATTCAAATTGCAAACAAAACTTGTACAAATGTACGCAAATTGGATCGTAGAATGCTTAAACAAGGTTGGGTTTTAAGACCACTTTATGTACAATGATACATATAGTAGTATATACTGTGTTGCAGTGTCGGTTTGTGTCCATCCTATCTTATGTACAACGCGCAAGATAATATATTTTTAGGTTTGTGCTGTATTTTCACTTACCTTCTCTGTCTAAAAAATTAGTTGCTGTCATGCTCTGTGCACACATGATGGATTGAATGAAGGGATTTTATAATCAATTGGAGTGCTAAAGATAGTGGAGTATCTATCTAGTAAATTAATGAGGATGAAGTGCTTTATTAATTATGAACAAAAAGAAACTCAAGTTCTGTAGTGTGTATATATATATATAGTGATTGCCCGTGTCTAAAGACACGGCACAACTCGCCGATCAAAAATAAAGGCACGACGCAACACTTTTTTATTACAACTTCAAAAAAAAAATATTCTTCCCATATAGTGATCTTGACAAACCCAAATGAAAAATTTTTATAATTTATTTTTAAAAATTCTCTTCAAATAGGATAAACTGAACTAATTTCTTCTAAGAATAGTTTCAAAACAAATAATACCACACCCATTGAAAAAGTAGGAACACATACCCAAATTAAATTTCTAATTAACTTATGCAAAAACCATTTGTTAACGGCTATTACCATCAACCAATACTTACATCACACCCGTAAACAATACAGTTCAACCAGCAACTAATTAAAAAAAAAAAATGAATAGATTTAAAACTCCATTTCCCGTAAGTTAACGAATGTTGTTTTTCTTTAACATTGAAAATGATTCTTGCAACAAAATGCTACAACTTGAGGGTTTTTCCCCTTCAAATCAAAGGAATGCTATAGTGTAACGCCCTGACTTTTCGGGAGCAAAATAAAATGATTTCTTAAGAAAATTTTGCTAAATAAACATAATTTTCCAAAATAAAGATTTAGTTATTACAATCTCAAGGGAATCTACTGATTCAAAATACATTAACTTCAGAGCTGACTCTAGACTTGATACGAATCCTAAGCATCCTCGATCTTCGTTACTGATATTCTTTTCGTGTCGAACTGCATCATCGTTGAATCTCCTCCATTGAATCCTGCGCCCTCTAGCAAATTGATCGCCGAAGCAATCGATTTGCCAGAATACGAACGTATCCGTGAGTGATAAATCACCCAGTAGAATAATCCAACCCAACCACCCCTCTTACAATTACAGCTAGCAAGTAAAACAGGATAATCATGATGCGAATAAGTAAAACAGAGATTTTTCACGTCAACCAGTTCATTACTATCCATTAGCCTAACGTGTGATCCAAAATCTCCCTACGAGATCTTTCCTCCCCAACCGCTAGCCATGCTCGGTCCCATGAGATCACTTCCCTTTGCTGTCGTAGATAACCTAAGTTACAATACTACAACAAGGGGATAGCTTATCATGCCTGAATCACAACTAGGGTTCGCCTATCTTATATACTACATCACAATCATCACTGGACAAACGCCAGTCTATCAACTCACCACTGGATACACGCCAGTCTACCACCACAAAACATCACTGGACACACGCCAGGTTTTATCGTCACAAAATATCTCTGGAACACTCGCCAGGTTTTATCAACATAAAACGTCACTGGACCACCGCCAGGTTTTATCAACATAAAACGTCACTGGACCACCGCCACGTTTTATCAACATAAAACATCGCTGGACTACCTCCAGGTTTTATCAACATAAATTATCGCTGGACCCCTGCTAGGTTTTATCAACATTAAATGTCACTGGACCACCGCCAGGTTTTATCAACAGAAAACGTCACTGGACCAACGCCAAGTTTTATCAACCGAAAACATCTCTGGATTATCGCCAGGTTTTATCAACATAAAACGTCACTGGACCACCGCCAGATTTTATCAACAGAAAACGTCACTGGACCACTGCCAGGTTTTATCAAAATATCACTGGACTATCCGCCAGGTTTTATATCATCACTGGGCTTACTTTGCCAGTTACAATCCATCACCGGGCTTACTTTGCCGGTCTATCAATTCTCATCACAAATCTCATCATATCTCAAAACCACGCCTGCAGGCAACCTCTAAAAAGAAAGAAACTTCACAATTTCTCCATTACTTAGTATCGTCTAAGTGATTTCTATATCGTATACCACCCCATGTCTCTAGGGTCCAATCTAACATTCAAATTAAGTATCAACACAATATTATTCAAAAAAAATAATTAAAAACGAATAACAAACGGATCAAAACAAATATTAGGCAATGCAATCACATAACTTTTTATGACTGGGCCGTTGCCCTTAATCTTGTATGACCACAATATCAATAGCAAGGTAAGAATTATTTAATAAAGATTAAAAATAATTTTTCTAGGTTTTTATTAATTAATTATAAGTAATTAGGTTGATTAAATACTAATTAAATGCATTAATTAGGTAAAAATATTAGAATATTTATTGTAACCTTAATAAGAGTCCTAAAGGTCCTCTATAACAAATTCGAGTCCTAAAAGTTTGGTTTAGCTGCTCACGGGATTATTTTAAATAAAAAGATTAAGTTAATTGACAAAAGAAGGATAAATAGATAATAAATAATTAAATAATTAAAAATATGTTGATATTAACAAAGTTTTATTTTAGGACTGTAAGAAGTCTAAATAAAATTTATTCGGTATTATTAACATCTTTTATAATATTTTAAAGTATTTATATTTAGAACCAATGCATAATTTATAATAATTAGTTATCTAAATAAATAAAATATTATTTTAATAGTGTATCATACTTGAGATGTGAGAAGTCCAGGAAAAATATTTTAGATGTTAAAAACATTTTTTGTAAGGTCGCAATTATTTTTCGTTTGTAACTTTAATTAAAAATAAAATAAATAGCTAATAATATAAAAAATATATGAAATCAGTAAGTTATGATCTTTAACATGTTAGGAATCTAGGAAAATTAGTTTGGGGATTTATAGAGTAGTTTATAAGATCGCAATGATTTTTAATTTATAAACTTTTACACGATAACGAATAAAAATTTAATAAATAGATAAATAAATAAATAAAATATGAAATTAACAAGGTATGATCTTTGGAGTGTTAGAAACCTAGGAAAAATATTTCGGGGGTCGAAAACTAGGTTCGGGAGGTCGCAAAACACATTCGAAACAAAACAATACAAACCGCAAAACTGGGCCGGGGGGAGTTCGCGGCCGCGAACTCCGTTTCCTGGTGCATGCGGCTGGGCCGCCCGAAGGTCGCGGCTGGGTGCTGTTTTTTTTATTTTTTTGGTACTTTTTCGATGCATGGGACTACGGGGGCCATTGGGTTATGTCTATAAACATCAAATATACTTAGAGGAGGCTTCGGATCGAATTATAATACCTCGAATCGGATTGAATTTGTTTTCGATCGAAACTTGAACGTTGGAGAAGAAAGCTTCGGATTTGACAATTTGAAGACCTTGGGACCGAATTGAAAGATGTTTGGCGATACTCTAGGTTGTAGAAAGGGATTGGAATGATCGGATCGGGTTCCTCTTGATTCTTGATCGCAAACCCACTTTTCTCTCTCTCTTTTCTCTCTCTAGAACTCCATAGATTTGGAGCTTCGATTTCCTCCGATTATCTCTCTTTTCTGGACTGTTGGAGCGTGATAATTTTCGTGGGGAATCCTCTGGTCGACGTAATGAAGTATATATAGAGAATTTTGATGAGATAGAATCAAATTGAGTCCTAATGGAAGTGGGTTTTGGAATGGACGAATTATGCACGGTTTTAGGGTTACGGAGGAGGTAGAGGTCGAGTAGGAGTAGGAGAGGGAGAGGTAGAAGGAGTGTGCATGCATGTAGGAAAATAAAAAGAAAATATGCATGCATGTATATAAATGCTTGCATAATTGTATCTAAAAAAAAAAGAAGAATAATAATAATAATTGTATTAAGAAATATAATTCTAATAACATTAAAAAAAAATTGGGTCAAAAATCCGGGTCGTTACATATAGGCCTACAATTGAGACGAATTATCTAACACTGCTACTTTGAATCATGCATCCAAAACTAAGTGAAACAACTTGTTACCGAAAAAAATTAAGTTTATTCTTTAGTGTGACTAAAGATGCTATAATGTTTTTCTATTGTTACCTCAGTTGATGGAAGAAAGAAATTGAATAGAGTTTTTTGATAGATGAGTGGACAATGCACAACACCAGAATGATAGAGTTTAAGATTAACGAGAGGAAGAAGAAAACGTTTTGATAATAAAAGGCATGCTGTTAAATAAAGAAAAATATGTCTGTTCCCAAAAAAGGCAACATTGCCTAAGGAGTAAAGAAAGAGGGAGGGAGAGAATAAATTTATTAAAGGAGTTGATTGAACAATTATAACCTATTAAAAATTCGATCTGATAGACGAAAAGGTGCTTTTATTTATATGTGTAGATAAAAACCGCTCTATTTTATAATATAGATAAGGAGTATCACTCATCGCTACCATAGCTAGCTTTTACAATCTCCGTAGTTATATTAGTTTGAACTACTACGATACTGTCTTTAGAATTTTGTTTCCTTCACATCACATATGCATGTTTGACTCCACGATAGGAAAAGTCAGATGAAACAGTGGTGACATAATACTCTCCAATAGGCAAACTATTGGTCCAATAAAAAGCCCATATGAAGGATTAAAAATACTCATCATCGAGAATGTAGTATTAGCTAAGGCCATCCACAGTGGTATAATTAAAAAAAGATAATTAAAAGTTAACACATCAGCTTTTGATTATTCACTTAAGAGGTTGTTAAGCTAAACAATGGTCACTTTTAGTCCATAACCAAAATAAGGGTCCACTACAATTTCACTCTCTCTCACCCTCTGTTTCTTGCCATTTACTTTCCTCTATTTGCGTATTTTTTGGACAAAAATATATCGATTCCCTTTTGTAATTTTGGAAAAAAATCGGTAACATTTGCCCCTCCTATTATGAATTTTTTTTTGGGGAAAAAAAAAATAGAAACGGGAAAGAATAGTGAAAGACCTTAATCCAGTGATGATGAGTTGAATATAGATGATCGAGAGATATGAGCTTCACTTTTTGAGGGAAAGAAAGAAAAATAGTTTGTGGGTGAAATGAAGAAGATATAGAGTAGGCGAAGAAGAGAAGAAAAAAATACTAATTGAAACACGCATGTATAAAATTTTGGAACTAGTTAACTTATGTAGTGTGGAGTCCACAAATTTTGATTATTGAAAAATGTTGTTAGTTTTGCTGAGCAAAAAAAAAAATTGTTGTTAGTTTTTGTTATCCAAAGCCCGAAATTTGATTATTTCTAAGGATGTTTTTAAATTTTATTATACCATTAAGTCCCATGGAGCTCCGAACTTTTTGTTGTTTAGGCATTTTCCCTGTCAATTTAATGGAGTATATCTATTCTACTCTGTCCCCAAAAAAAAAAAAGCTAGCCCGCTCTCCGAATTAATTATGGCATTCCTCGAACGTAAAGTAGTAAAATAAAAAATGTTATTCATTTATTTATTTACCTTACCTTACACACACACATAATGTAACGATCCGGAATTTCAACCCAATTTTTTTCAAATAAAGAAATTATTATTTTAACTAAATAGTCTATAAGTAATGGATTATTTATAAAAATATAATTCGACTAAAACCTAGATTTATTTTTTTGTGATTAAAATTTATTTAAATGTTACATTAATTAACTTGTGACCGTATAATTGTTGTAATAACCCGAAAATCTTAAATTAATAAAAATATTAAAAGTATTATTTAATTCCAATAATATTAATATCCTTATTAAATAAATAGTAGATAATTACAAAAAAAAAAAGTTTCCTATCTAATTATCTCTATAAAAATATTTTATAATTGCATGCATGCATACAATAATTCTAAATCTCTCTCTCCTACTCCTACTCGATCTCTACCTCCTCCGTAACCCCAAAACCGAGTTAGATTCGTCCGTGTAGAAACCCAATTCGATTAGGATTCGATTTAATCTTTCTACATCAAATTCTCCTATAAATACAATACCACTCCGAACCTAGGGCACGTACCATACTCAACACCTTCCACGGAGTCCAAAAGGAGAGAAAAACCCGAGAGAACCGAGCTACAATCCATAGATTTTTAGAGAGAGAAAGAAGGAGAGAGAAAAGTGGGTTTCGTGGTTTCGTTCGTCCGAGACTCAAATTGATTGATTGAATTACTTCCTACAATCCCAAGGATCCCCGAACATCAACCAATTCGGCCCCGAAGTTCCCCGATCGACGGAATTGAAGTCATCTTCTCCAAATTCAAGTTTTCGATCGAAAACGAATTTAATCCGAACCGAGGTATTATAATTTGATCCGAAGCCACCTCTACATATATTTATGATTTATAGACATAACCCAATAAGCCCCGTGCCCCCATGCATCAAAAACGAGACCAAACGAACAAAAAAAATAAAAACAGCGACCGACCTCGCGGCCGCAATGTTCGGGCGGCCCAGCCGCTAGAACCAGTGAACTGGAGTTCGCGGCCGCGAACTCCTTTGTTAGTCCAGTCGCGCATTGATTTGTTTTCGTTTCGAATTGGCTTTGCGATCTTCTAAACTTAGATCTTGACCCCCGAACTATTTTTCATAGGTTCTTAACACATCAAAGTTCTTACCTTGTTAATTTCATATTTTTTTATTTAACTATCTATTTAATTAAATTTAATTAGTTATTGTGTAATCGTTTGTAAACTAAAATTCATTGCGACATGATAAATTACTCTATAAATCCCCAAACTATTTTTCTTAGATTCCTAACTTATTAAAGATCATAAGTGGCTGATTTCATATCTTTTTGATATTATTAGTTATTTAATTTATTTTTAATTAAAGTTACAAACGAAAAATAGTTACGACCTTACAAAGAATGTTTTTAATATCTAAAATATTTTTCTTAGACTCCTGACAGTTGAAAGGTCATATGTTATTAAAATAATAATTTAATTATTTAATCCACTAATTATTATTATTTATGCTTTGGTTCTAAATAAAAATACTTTAAAATATTATAAAAGAGGTTAATAATTCTGAATAATTTTATTTAGACTTCTTACAGTCCTAAGATGATACTTTGTTAGAATAAATATATTTTTAATTATTTAATTAATTATTATCTATTTATTCTTCTTTTGTCAATTAACTTAATCTTTTTATTTAAAATAATCCCACGAACCTCCAAACCCAACTTTTAAGACTTGAACTTGTTATAGAGGACCTTTAGGACTCTTATTAAGGTTACGATAATTATTCTAATATTTTTACCTAATTAATGTATTTAATTAGTGTTTAATTAACTTAATTACTTATAATTAATTAACGAAAGTCTAGAAAATTATTTTTAAATCTTAATTAATTAATTCTTTCATTCTCAATGACTTTGTGACCATACGAGATTAAGGGCAACGGCCCAGTCATAAAAAGTTATGTGATTGCATTGCCTAACAATTGTTTTGACCTGTCTGTTATTCGTTTTTAATTATTATTGAGATTGATATTGTGTCGATGCTTAATTTGAATATTAGATTGGACCCTAGGGACATGGGGTGGTATACGATATAGAAATCACTTAGACGATGCTAAGTAATGGATAAATTGTGAAGTTTCTTTCTGTTTAGAGGTTGCCTGCGGCGTGATATGAGAAATGATGAGATTGTGATGAGAATTGAAACTGGCGAGAGTCCAGTGATGAATTGAAGCGGTGAGAGTCAGGTGATGAATTGATAGATTGGCGGGTGTCCGTGATGATTGTGAAATGGTTGTGAAGTGGTATATAAGATGGCGAACCCTAGTTGTGATTCGGCATGATAAGCTTACCCTTGTTGTAGTTATTGGGGTGCACACTCGGTACATAACTTAGGTGTTCTGCGACAACAAAGGGAAGTGATCTCATGGGACTGAGCATGGCTAGCGGTTTGGGAGGAAAGATCTCGTGGAGAGATCTTAGATTTCATGTTAAGTTAATGGATAGCAATGAATCAAGTTATGTGAATTATCTCTGCTTTACTTTTTCGCACCATATATAATCTGTTTGCTGCTAATTGTAAAGTAAGAGGGTGGTTGGGTTGGATTATTTTCTTGGGTGATTTATCACTCACGGATACGTCAGTATCCTGGCAAATCGATTGCTTCGCGATCAATTTGCTAGAAGGCGCAGGATTCAATGGAGGAGATTCAACGATGATGCGATTCGACACGGAAAAGAATATCAGTAATGAAGATCGAGGATGCTTAGGATTCGTATCAAGATTAGAGTCAGCTCTGAAGTTAATGTATTTTGATTCCGTAAAACTATCTTGAGATTGTATTAGCAAAAGCTTTATTTTGGAAAATCATATTTATTTAGCAAATTTTCTTGAGAAATTATTTTATATTGCACCCGAAAAGTCGGGGCGTTACACATAATCCAATTACTCTAACTTAACACAATTTAGAGTTCATATGATTTTGCTGTCCAGAGGGCATTCTAGACCTCTATGCGGAAGTTGCAAAATAGAAAAAAGAAAAGAATTAAGTGCATTTGTTAAGATTAAATTGTTTCCATCCTAGGTGGAAAATCTAAAATTTCCACCACCGCAATATATGGTCCCCATCTTAGGTTTGTTAATATGAACTGTTTATTGTAAGACTCGAAAAATGGTATATTCATGCAAAAATTAATTTTATCGGATATCGATAAGTATATCAAATCTTAAATTTTAATTTATAAAATGGACAGTATGATTTTTTAAAGTTAAATTGTTCATGACTGTCTATTATATAAACCAAAATTTAAATTTTGATACACCTATTAATTTTCAATCAAGTTAATTCAGATCACTAAAAAAGCGCACGATGAGACCCAAAAATAGATGGTGGGAATCATGGATTTTTCACTTGAAGTGGAAATAATTTAATTTCGTATTTATTGAAAATAACATTAGTACAATGCGAAATTGGCAAATCTTCTAAAAGGAGAATAAAAAAAGAAGAAGAGTAAAGTTAGAATTAGCCAAATTGTGAAGAGCAGAATTGTGTTCTTTGTCCTTGAGCTCTATCTCCTCGCGCCCTTCTCTAGAGAGAGAGAGAGAGCGCGGGCGGATTCCCTTGTTATTGCTCCACCATTACGAACGATATCATCTCCATATCTCTAATAAGTATCTTCCTTGATTCTCTCTCCCTTGGTCGCTGCAATTAATAAGCTTGGAAAGCCGCCACTACCAATACCGGAGACCATTTCTGTCGTCATCGGCAGCCATAAAACACCAAGACACAGATTAACGGTCCAGTCACGACGCTTTCGTCCCCACTGGTTTTATTTATTTTCGTATAATTCGCTGATCGGTTTTGGAATTAGGGTTCCTGGCTGCATGAATAATCGTCTCACCTCATTCGGATTATAACAGAAACGGTCTTCTCAACGGAGTTTCGATCTCGTAGGTATGATTTTCATCCATTTACATGATCGTAACCGTTTCTGCTCATTTTCATTCGACGTCTTATATCATTGTTTGATATTTTGCGAAAAAAAGGTTTTGACTTTTAATACTGTTGAACTTGGGGGAATTTTCTCTTAGGGTTAGGGTTAGGAATAGGGAATCATCGCAGATGGAACCGTCTCTTGGAAATTCGGATGCCTACAGGGTTTCCTCGTTGAGTAGCAGCAACTCCTCGAGAAGATACGGAATGCAATTATCTGCATCCAATTTTTTCCATTCCCCTGTGACTACGTTGTTGGAGTACTCGGGTATTCTTCGAACAAGGTCGAGTCACCCCGAATCCGATAGCTTTTTAAACAGAAGCCCCTCATTCAGCTTCCAGGATCACGGTCGGAACGATCCTGCCGTGACCACTAGCAATGGCGGGGAGGTTTCTATTAGGATTATTGGCGCTGGTGAACAAGACCATGATCGGGTTGGAACTGTTCTACCTTATTCGAATGCACAGAATGAAGTACATGTCCAGCCTATGGGTAGAACGACGTCAGCCACATCAATTTCGGCAGCATTGGAGGGTCATGGAGATTCCAGGAATGATCACGGGACTGAAGAGAGTGTTCCGCAATCACTCAATGGAGGAGGTGTTGATGGTGGGGAGGCTGTGGATGGGGGTGGAGGCAGCATTAGGGATTCTCCTTATCAGAGATACGACATACAGCAGGCTGCCAGGTGGATTGAGCAGGTCCTTCCGTTCTCTTTGCTTCTCTTGGTCGTTTTCATTCGGCAGCACTTGCAAGGTTTGCTTCAACAGTTTCCGTCTTTGATCTATTAACTGTTCTAGTGGATGTTTAACTTTCCGAATGATATCTAGGATACTGAAATTTGAGGGTTGTGAGGGTGCAGGTTTTTTTGTTACAATTTGGATTGCTGCAGTGATGTTCAAGTCGAATGAAATTCTACGGAAGCAAACAGCTCTGAAGGTGCTGCAAATGTTTTTCCATACTATGAACCTTTGTTAAGATTTGGTTTATATTCACTGTCATTTTTTGTATTATTCTAAAACCTCATTAGTAAGCTTATGAATTGTCTTTTTTTTCAGGGGGAGAGGAAAATATATGTCCTCATTGGCATCTCTTTTGTGTTCTTGAACCATGTGATTGGTCTGTACTGGTGGTATCGGAATGATGATCTTCTATATCCATTGATCATGCTTCCTCCAAAAGCCATACCACCCTTTTGGCATGCTATCTTCATCATTATGGTGAACGGTATGATTTTTACCTAGCACTCCTATATTGTGGCTTGTATTTTTGAGTGTCGTTAATTCTGTATGGAGCAGTGAAGAAACTGTTTTTTGTTTTTCATCTCTTAACACTTGCATGCACTTGCGTCTTTCTTGGGGTTCCATGACCCAGTTTTTAAAGGTTTTTGGGGTTTTGGAGTCACTAGCAATGCTGGGTCTCAAGAAAGTTAAACTCAACAAATAAATTACACACAGCTCCCCTTATGTCTCTGACAACTACTTAGAATATTCTTATGGTTTCTGACAATTGACCTCTGAGTTAGACTTGTTGGCTAAATGCTGTTATTTTTTAGGATGGGCACGGCTAAATGCTGTTATTGGATAACGTGTTTAAGGCTTTTAGCAATTTTATGTATATTTATTATGATTCACTTTGTGGTGTAATCAACTGACCAACACGTAGGGTGAGCCTAATAGAGCATAATATCTTTCGCCCTTATCCTTCTTCAACCACCGCAACCCTCATGGCCAAATGAAACCTTGGCAATCAATTTTTTTTTTTTGCACAATCCCTAACAAGTAACAACTGCAGCTTTGATTTTTTGGATAAAATTGATGAGACCTGAGAGAAAGAAGAGAACCCCCAAATGGAACCACTGCTGCAATCGCCAATTCCGAACTGCCATGGTCTGAAGGAAAGGCAGCTCCAATGAGACAAGAAAGAGGGGTTTGGGGCCTTAATCAACTGACCGTCTTCGCTGGGGCTTGACACTTCCATCATGAGACATTGAGACTGATGATTGAGGGGGTTGGATTTTTTGCTTCCTGGTTTTCTTACAGTAAGACAATTGAGTTGGGTTTGGTTACAGCCAGCAGAGGTCTCTTCACTGCCAACCAGCATCACTCCATCCACCACTTTGGCCACTGCTTTCTCCATCGCAGCCCGGCATTCTTTCTTGTTTCCTCCACACTTATCCCTGCAAACCCCAAAACCACCACACCGGAATCTCTGCTCACCTCCTTGCGTTCAACTAAAAGAAGGGGACCAAGTGGTAGTTTAAACCCACAAGTGAAGCAGCAGCGGGGTCAAAGTCATTTCATGTGGGTGGTATCTGAAATTATGAGTAACCTCAGGGGAGGTCAACCTAATGGTCCTAATCTACACAATGCTTATATGAGTAGATCTTAATATTCTAAAAGCATGTTGCCTTCTCCTTTATGAGGCTTTTATTCAAATCCTGTAAGAAATTAACTCATTCTTGTGGGTTCAACGTCTCTAGTGGGTTGCTGTATTTTTCTCCTAAATTTCAGTTGTTTATGACAGAGTCTTTCTTTCCTTAGCTAAGAGTCGAGCCTTAAGCATGTTTCTCTTCTCCTCATTTTCCTCCTTTGGCTTATCGTCCTCTTCCTCTTCCTCCTCCTCAACATCATCTTTTATGCTTTTGAAATAAAGGGCGAAAAATAGTAAAACTAAAAAAAATGAAAAGTTGAAAAAATCCTACATAAATCGATCTTATTCCCCAAGACAGGGCTAATTCCCAATCCAAAGCACCCCTTTTCCATTCATAGAGAAATCCAATCATCAAGATCAATAAAAAGACCATCATGGACCAAAATCCAAACAGATCCATCTTGTTGGGGGAGACTGCCCAAGGAAAGAAAAAGGTGACTTCCAGATCAAAGATAATAAATAAAAAGGAAACAAGATAAAATCTTATATCAAAGTGACTTCTGGCATCTCCGAATATAGGCATCCCCTTTGTCTATGCCTTTCCCCCTTGTTAAAGTTTCTGTGTATACTTGATTTACCTTTTCAGTGTTCCTGTTAGTCATGTACAGGCTTGTGATAATTCTTGTTGGTTTTGTTTTAGACACGTTGGTTCGTCAAGCAGCGATGATTCTCAAGTGTATCCTACTAATGTACTTCAAAAATAGCAGGGGTCGGAATTACCGTAAGCAGGTAGATTGGGTTGATTTCATGGATTTGATTCCCGCTTTCAGGTTCTTAACCTTCAATAGTTATTTTAAACACAAGTATTCTCTGATTGTAGAGGTTCTTGTTTTACAGGGTCAACTGCTAACTTTGGTTGAGTATCTGCTTTTGTTGTACCGTGCCTTGCTCCCAGCTCCAGTCTGGTATCGTTTCTTCTTGAATAAAGAATATGGGAGCCTTTTTTCATCGTTAATGACTGGGCTGTACCTGACTTTCAAGCTCACATCTGTGGTTGAGAAGGTATGGTCCCACTGCCCCCCCTGGTTGGTAAATGCGCAGCCTCGATATGGTTTTTCTTTTTTTTAACAAAGCCTTGATATTGTTTAGTATTTGTTTATTGTCACAATGTCACCAAATTTGTGATTCCTTGTGGTGACTGGTCTTTCCCAACTTCCCTTTGGGTTTTTTATCAGGTCCAATCCTTCTTTGCTGCTTTGAAGGCATTGTCTCGCAGAGAGATTCATTATGGTGCTTATGCGACGTCGGAGCAGGTAGTGCAATATCATTCTTTCATGCAACCTACTCTCCCTGTTTACTTGATGGAGATCTGTATGCAATATGGGAATGAATACCGAAAGGATATCACCTTCAGCATCATTTATTTTCGTATGCATAACTGAG
The DNA here is from genome assembly GCA_025413875.1 of Rhododendron molle. Classification (NCBI taxonomy): domain Eukaryota; kingdom Viridiplantae; phylum Streptophyta; class Magnoliopsida; order Ericales; family Ericaceae; genus Rhododendron; species Rhododendron molle. The sequence continues at coordinate 52,386,864 of CM046392.1, forward strand.
TAATGAGGCATTAGGAATGTTTTCCAGCGGAAAAAGAAAAACTGTTCCCCCACTCCATTTGTTTGATACAACACCTGACTTCCTTGTGGTGTTTCGCTCCATGTCTAATCAAAGATTTCCTACTGTGAGGATCTGTCGAGAAAATAAATGCAAAATGCGGCTCAGTTAAATTTTCTGCTGTTGTGGTTGGGCTAATTAAGGATATTAATGGAGGCTATAAACTTTCCTAGGCTTATCGGTTGTTCTTTCTCAAGTATGGTATCTTATGGGTGCTTTCTTTCAATGACAAGCCATTTGATAGAGTAATCAGCATATTTACTTTTTCATCACCATAGATTAACTAAAGGGCAAATTTCCGTAGTTGTCCCTCTAGTTTTACGGTTGTCTCAATTTCGTCCCTCTAATTTCAATTGCTACCAAATAAACCCTGTAATTTGTTTTACGTTTCAAATTGGTAAAATCGTTATTACCGTTAATGAAACTAACGGAAAAATATGATTAAAAAATTAAATGCTCCAATTTTCAATCCGGTTGAAACAGTACGAAGATCTTATTTTTTTTAATCATTTTGTCCTAGATCATCGTAATGAATTTTGGCTCTAAGGCCTTTCGACGAGCACTCGAAGACTCCTTATTTAGTTTGAAGGCTCTCTTAGGGTACTCATTGAAAGGCCTTAGAGCCATAAATTCATTATGACCATTTAAGATAAAATGATCAAAATAATAAGATTTTTGCACCAGTTCAAATGGATTGAAAATTGGAATACTTATTTTTTTACACCGTTTATATATTAAAAAATATAATTAAAAAATTAAGTGTTCCAATTTTTAATCTGTTTGAACCGGTGCGAAAATCTTATTTTTCTGATCATTTTATTTCAAATGGTTATAATGGATTTTTGGCTCTAAGTCTTTTCAATGAGTACCCTAAGAGAGCCTTGAAACTAAATAAGGAATCTTTGGGTGCTCGTTGAAAGGCCTTAAAGCCAGAAATTCATTACGACCATCTAGGATAAAATTATCAAAAAAATAAGATATTTGTACCTATTCAACTGGATTGAAAATTGGAGCACTTAATTTTTTTAATCATATTTTTCCGTTAGTTTCATTAACGATGTTTAACGATTTTATTAATTTGGAACGCAAAACAAATTACAGGGTTTATTTGGTAGCAATTGAAACTAGAGGGATGAAATTGAGACAACCATAAAACTAGAGGGACGACTACGAAATTTGCCCTTAACTAAATGCTGAATGCATCCCTTATAATCTTCAAAAGATCCAGGAGACAAAGCTGAAGAGTACGGTTGGATGTTTGTTTTGTGGGCTAAAAGCCTAAAACTGATAATTAAGCCTATCTATTTGCATTTGGAAATGAACTAGAGATCAATCGTAGAAGATTTCCCTTACTTTAGCTAGGGGGTGCAAATTTTTGCAGTCACATCTCTGAAATAGCTGAATGATTTTCAACTATGCTTAGTAAAACTTTAAGTCGGCGTTTGGATCATGGATTAGTGGAGGGAGTGGTCAAGGGAAAGGAGAATATGGAGGAAATCAAAGGTGAATTTTGCCTCTTTCCTGTACTCCGTAAGTCCCTCCACAAACCCTTGATCCAAATAAAAGATAAAGGAGTGGCTAAATGATACTTATGTTGCTCTATCAGTGGCTGTACCTTTTTCTTCGACCTTTTCCTTCTTGATTGATACTTTTTTGTTTTTGTGATTAATTGCACCTGTTGGCATGATCTCTGAAACTATACTCTATGATCCATTGCTATTCTTTGTAACAATTCATGGATGCATGTACTTTTAAGGAGTTAGAAGGAAAATAATCTAAGATCATTCGGACTAGAAGTTAAACAGTTCAAATTTCAAATCACCAATTATGAATTTGAAACTATATGGATTCGTATATGACATGTCAGATTCCTGCCCAGTTATGAATCCATCCCTTGGTGTATCAAGCCAAATGATGCTATACGTACATGAATCTTCGATTCTGATCAGTGAGTCCATAACATTCAGTTAAAAATGTGAATTTCTCCTGTACTGTTGCTAAATGACTATCACCTTCCTGCAAAGTGACTTGTTGAATGTGTAAAACCTCTTTTTATGATGCCTTGTTGATTTGATTTTGAGCTATGCGTATTACAACTTTTAGACTGTATTCGGATCATAGATTTTCTAATATGCTTGTTATCACTTTGAGTGGCTTCTTCCATCGTATTTATTTCTAGGGAAAAGTCATTAAAGTATTCTAGTTGATTTGGTCAATTGCAGGTCAGTGCTGCAGGTGATCTGTGTGCTATTTGCCAGGAAAAAATGCATGCCCCAATCTTACTACGTTGTAAACACATATTCTGTGAAGACTGCGTATCAGAATGGTTAGTTTTCTATCCTTCCTTCAGCACCAGATCATTCATACTCTTCAAAGTTACCATTTTTCTTTCGGTACTCGATGGTTATATCTTTTGTTGGGAAATATTGACCTCTCCAAACAAGAATTGAGTATATGGAGAACCTTTTTGTTGATATAAGCTAAATCAATCACCCAACTCTTCTTGAACTTGAAATTGGAAAACTAACAATGGAATTATTTATGGGGAAGCCATTTCTAAATTCCATTTGTAGAAGATGCGTGGTGATTGGTGATGAATTTCTCATTGAAGCTGAGTTGTTTAGCGTGGTTCTGGCGTTGTTGTATTTGTTGAAGTGCATTGTGGAGCGGTTAAATGTGCATGCTGAGTTGTCATTTGTCATGCTTGGATGCTGTATCTGGCAGTTTTTTTGTTTTTGTTTTGGACATCATGAGAACAGTTCTAGAGCGCACTGGCACAACTTGCATTAACATGGCACAATGTTCACTGTTGGTTGTTGGTTTTATTTATTTTGATGCCATTGAGTCCTGCGTTTCCAGGTTCGAGAGGGAAAGAACATGCCCGCTATGCAGGGCTTTGGTGAAACCTGCAGATCTTAGGTCATTTGGCGATGGATCAACTAGTCTGTTTTTCCAGTTATTCTAAAATTAAACTGGTTTCGATGCCCAGGGAGGTTTTATCTTCTTTGGAGCTTAAAAAGCAGCAGCCTCCTTATCAGGTCATCCATACGTAAAATTTACATAATCTCGCCCAGATTTGTTCGGATTTGTTCGAGTCGCTGGAGAAAACTGGGCTGGCTATATGTTCATATGGTGTATTGAAATCACTGTGCATGTAATGGGCGTTGAGCTATAGAAGCAAACTTTAAGGTCTAATGTAAAATTCACTGTCCATTTTTTTTTTTTCCATAAATGAAAGGTCTTGAGGTAGTGACATAATGATATCCAACCAATGCACCGAAGGCATTATTCTTACATTCCGTTTCCTTAGTCGGAAAATGATTTCTTTAGAATCAATAGATTTGGCTGCAACTAAAAAAATGAGCTGCAAAACAGTTTTTGTCATCTGACTCATGCCAAAAAAAATATCAATATTCTCCATTTCTAAAATAACAGTTTCACGAAATGCTTATCCCGTGGGATCGCTGCATCGGTGATCTTGGTGTAAAAGAACTGTTTAAACCACATCCCGTGCCGAGTAATGGAATAAAAAGTCCAATGGTTCACCTGCTAATAGATACAAAGGGCAGGCATTCTTGTTTTCATATGATTATAAAAGGGAAATGATTTTGCCACTCTTTTTTTGTTAACGCCACTCTCCTGTAAGTGTATTTTTGGTGCAAAAATATACTTGCAAATGAATGGCGTTAACAAAAAAGGGAGTGTTAACAAAAAATGGAGTGGTAAAATCAGCAGCCTGTAAAAATTTCTTGGTCTGCAAGTCTGAAAGCACAACTCTGTGGTACATGGATTATAGTCATTCATTTGCCCTTCCCTACCGTGTAAGACTCCTGTGCTTGTATGCATATAAATGCATGCATAAACTGCATTACTAAACCAGGTATATCCCTCAAGTTTGTAGGATGTTTTTGCGGTTTTGAAACTCGTTATATAACTTTACTGTCATACTATGATGAGTGGTATTGAAATTACTCCAGAAGTCGGTGTACAATTTGCGTATAACAAGAAAATATCTAGGAGGTAGGACAACTGCGATTCTCATTAAGGAAATGGGCTTCATGTTATTGTGTAAAAACAAAACCAAAATTCTAAGATACACAGTTACATAAAGAATAGAAAGAATAAATTAACTTTTCATGTACCGTATCAATTCTCGGAAAGAAAACAGTTTAACAAAAGAAAATGCACGAATTTGGCACAAACCTTGGACAAACCGTGGAGTAATTTCAAAGAAATTTGCTAGGAGGAAGCATCTGCATGCCTTGTTGAATCCTCTGCAGTGGAAATTGGACTGCAGGAAATTGGTAGTGCCTCGGTCCGAGGACCATCCATTAGACTATCAGGACTCTGTGGTGCGTCAGTCTGATGGGCATCTGTTTTTCGCATCGCATGCGGCTGGTTGGGAACAAAACTTGTTTGCTTCTTCAATGGAGGGGTTTTAGATTGGGGAATCTCAGCACTTGTTTGCTTCTTCAATGGAGAGGTAATAGATTGGAGAATCTCAGCAGGTGAGCGTGGGGAAACAGAAAGCATCCTGGAGGCTGCAGGGATGGGATAAACTTCTGTAACTTCCTTAAACTTCTGTAACTTCCTTAATTCCCTCGTCTAAATACACAACGTCCTGCATGGTAAGTGGGTAAGTTGGTGGTATTCACAATTTAACTCAAGAAGCGGTTCTCACGAGCATATACAGAGTTCTCATGTGCCAAACGAGCCTTCTCATCCAAAAGGGTCTCAAGTTGAAGGCATATCTGAGATTGCAAATGTATAAAGAAGACATGGTGTGAATATAAGTTTGCGACAGGAATGCACTCATCGTAAATACACCATCTTAATGCAGTCTGCAAGAGAAGTTTCTCTCTTCTTCTTCTCTGCAAGAGAAGTTTCTAAACTCTCTGTATTTCACTCTTCTTGCTCTATATTCCCTAGTGTTTTTGTTAAAGGAGACATGTTTTAGGTTCACTAGCAAATTCTCACGACCACTGTGCTGACTTCCATAGTCTTATCTTCTTCTTCTTCTTGTTTTGGAAAGTTTACGCTAATCCCCGTGTCTTATATTTTCTCTGGCTTGTTGCGCACGGGCTTCTTGCTACTAAAGACAATCTGTTTTCTCGCCCTATCACTTCCAACCCATTTTTGTCCGCGTTGTCCGAATTCCATTGAAGATACTATCCACGTCATTAGGGATTGTCCCTTTGCTAGAGATACGTGGTCTTACCTTGTCATTCCAAGCAGTCAAGTCGTCTTCTTTGATTGCTCAATTCCTTTTCATTCTTGGCTGAAATCTCAGTGCCAATCCTCCATTACCCATATGTCGGGTATCCCGTGGTCCATTCTCTTTTCTCTTGGGTGTTGGACCGGTTGGATTAATCGCAACAATCGTTATTTCCAATCTTTATCGAATACTCCGGCAACGTACTAGATATTTCACCCATCAAGCTAGATGTTCTTGCCCGGGCCATCGAATGACACTTCCCTGTCTACAATACCAAGCTTGTGCGAGGGTACTGTGAAAAGTTGGTTGGTTGGGATCCACCCTCCACCGGAACGGTTAAGGTTAACACAGATGGTGGAGTTGATAGTTATGGTGCTGTAGTGGCCGGGGGTTTGATTAGATATCACAAGGATATTTTTTTGGCAGGTTTTCAACGTAAAATTGGAACCTGCTCCATTTTGGCAGCTGAGTTATGGGATTTGGGTGATGGTTTACACCCCGCTTGGGCTAACATTTGGCCTTGGATTGAAGTTACTTCCTTCATCTCAATTTGTTTGTCCAACCTCGAAAATTTAACTTTTTTGGAAATACAATGATTATACCTAAAAAGATACAACTTTTAACATTTACCCTCAACATTTTTTAAAAAGTTATTTTATTCCACTAAAGGAAGGGCAAAAGGGAAAAATTGATTCAATTAGAAGTCAAATGGATAAACATTTTGGGACACTTAAAAGTTAAAAAGTAGACAAACAAATCGAGACGGAAGAAGTAGTTTGAATAATAATTCTGTTGTTAGTTTGATTAAGGATCAACAAAGTTGTGTTTCACATCCTTTGCATAATTTGATTGCCGAATGCAGGTGGTTGCTTGATCATTTCTAGGCAGTGGAGCTGAGGTTTGAATGTTTGATCCTCTCGAGGGGAACAAATGTGCGGACTTGATAGCTAAAGAGGCTTTTAGTTTATTAGTAGGATTAATTTCTTTTTCTGTTGCTCCTGATGTAATATTATTTCAGTTATAACATGACCTTGTAGTGTACCCCAGACATATTGCTAATTCGTAATAGTAGTAGTTTCCTTTGCACCAAAAATAAAAAATACTACAACTTTTGATAAATTTTAATTTTCAAATTATTTTATACCTTTTCAATTGCCTAAAGTGGATGAAGATATTGAATGTGAATAGTTATTTATGGCGCTAATCGTGGCCGGGAAAAAGTTTAACTCTTTTTTTTAGACCCATATCGGAATCTCTCATTCAAATTATCGGAGCTGCTCAGTATTTTTAAAACTTTTTTTATGGATTCTTGTAAAAAAATCAGTTCAGTTGGATATCGGTAAAGGCTTGATCGATTCGCTATTCTTAAGTTGCTTACAAAAAATTGAGCAAAAAACTGATTAAGTCCTTACTGATGTTCAACTGAGCTGATTTTTATCAAAGAGACATAAAAAAATTAATTTAAAAATATCGAACAACTCCAATTATTTGTATACGACCCGAAAGAAAATCATCACATAACGCAATGTACATTTGGTGTACACCAAATGATGTACTGCTACCCATAGAAGGCTCTATCACAAAGTTTGTATAGGGAATAGCTGAAATACTATGGATACACCGGTTGTGTACACTGCCTATGTGGCGTAAGGCTGGACCCACTTCTTTTATCTTTCTAGTCCACTCTCTCTCCTCTCCTCTTAAAAAATTGGCGCACAAATTCTCTTGAATTTTCAAAAACTTTTGAAACCGGTGGAAGGTATTTATCAAAACCCATCTCTCTCTGTCTCTCTCTAAACCAGAATACTCTCTCTCTATCTGTGACTATATTAGTAAAAAAGTTATACACAACCGGCAACGGCAAAGTCTCCATTTCCGAACTCCAGTCCATCTTCAAAGCCCTTAGCTTGAGGCAGGCACATCCTCGCCGGATCCAACCGACGCTGTGATGGAGATCGACAAGGACAGCGATGGCGACATCGACCTCCACCCAGGATGCCGGCGAGAACAATGAAGTTGTTTAAAGGGAATAATTGAAGTTGAGGGTTGATTAGGGGTTGAAATAGTTGGATTAGGATGTTTATTATGTACGTATTTTGACCTTAATCTTTCCAGAAGTTAACTACTAGCGTGTTGCTCTGCTTTGAACTTCAAAAAAAAAAAAAAAAATGGGTGGGGGTGTCGTGGGGTTGGGTACAAGTATCTGAATCACGATCAGCTTTAAACACGCGTGGGATGGTGACAACTGACAATGCATCATCTCTCCATTTTTTTTCACTTCAAAGAAATTTGAAATCAAATACGGATCAGTAATAGTAAGGGGGCATTTGGATAAATAAGTCACTGTGACTTATTTTTTGTCCTTATTCAAATTTTTTTCGCATTTGTGGCTTATTGTCAATTTTTTGGGAATTATTACTTCGTTATGACGAGACGAATTGGAAAAGTTATAAATTTCGATCGGAATCTAATTTTTTTGAAATTTCGACGAAATTTGGCGGGAAAGCCACGTTTTCGTCTTTTTGTGCAAAAATTTGGATTTCGACCAAAATTTTTTACTTTTTAGATTCCTCTCGTCATAACAAAGCAATAATCCCCAAAAAATTGACAATAAGCCACAAAATGCAAAAAAAATTTGAATAAAGACAAAAAATAAACTAAAATGACTTATTTGGCCAAACAGGGCCTAAAAGGGACCCGTGAATCACCACCGGACAAAATTGTACTCCACTACTCCACTCACTTGTATACAGCGTCTGTGATTGGAAGCAGCGCTCATCAGCTTTAAACACGGTGGCCGGGAAAAGCATCTGTTTCTATTTTCATGAAATTTCAACTCTATCAGTAATGATTGATGCATGCATGCATGCACGCACCAACTAATGATCCAACGTGTACTTAGATGGGTCCCACGCTCCACTCATCTCCCCTGACAGATTTGGTGTGGGAAATGATATTTACATTCTAAAAATTGATGCAGGTACTTCAAAATCAGTGTAACTCTAAAGTCACTTTCTTTTATTTTTTGGGGTGTTTGTATTAATTTTTAAAGCGTCAATATCATTTCTCTTTGGTGTACATGCTCTAAATATGAACAAATAACGTATGGGGATTTGCAGCGCTATTAATAAGTAGTAAAAGTCGCTAGGGAGGAGTATCATCCGGTAAATTTTGAGCCAAAATTACTCTTAAACTAGCTAGCCAATTTTCAGGCCATCTTCCTCCCCACAACATCTGTATACCTTCTTTTTATTTTTCTTCAAAATATTAATATAATAATTTTTTTAAAATTAAGTGTTCTAATTTTTAATTCGTTTGAATTGGTGCAATTTTTTTTTGTTCATTTTTATCCCTAAAAGGTCATAATTAATTTCTCTCTCTAGAACTCTCGTAATCAATTATCTACTCTACAAGGTCTCAAATATAAAGCAAATACTTAATTATGAGATTTCTCGTTTCAGATTTCTTTTGCCACGCGAGCCTCTGTCGAGCATTAGGCTAAGTAGATAATGATCAGTAATTGCATAATTTGCTTAAACACAGGCGAAGTGAACTAACCTAAATTGAACACAGCCCGATCAGTAATTGCATAACTTGCATAAACACAATCGAGCCATGTCGGTGAATCAAATGGCTTGAGAAAACACCCTAGGCACGCCATTTATTAGTTCTTGAATGGATAAGTTTGGAGCGGAATGCCTAGTACTCGCAGAGAAAGATACAACACAACAATTCAATGATGCCACCATGGCACAACAGCCACATGAACCATTTGTTGTTGTTGTATTGGAAACAGGATTTGGCAAAAAATTACCGCCGTTGATATGCCAAGACCACTCAGAAATCCTGTTGATGTGGTACATGTTACCTAATTCCAAATGAGTGAAGGCGGCAAAAATAACTGTTGTCTTTGAGCCAAATTAAGGATATTAATGGAGGCCATAAACTTTCCTGGGCTTATCGGTTGTTCATTCTCAACTATGGTATCTTATGGGTGCTTTCTTTCAATGACAAAAGCCATTTGACAGATCGAGTAATCAGCATATTTACTTTTTCATCACCATAGATTAATTAAATGCTGATTGCCTTAACACATAATCTTCAAAAGAATGTGGAGACAAAGCTGATCGAGTAGGCTTGGATGTTTGAATGTGGAGACAAGTCTGTCTAGTTGCATTTGCAAATGAACTAGAGATATTTAGGCTCTGTTTGGAACTTATGGAAAAGAAAGGAAAGGAAAAGAAAATAAACAAATTTTCCCTTCCATTGTTTGGTTGGGAGAGAAAATGAGAAGAAAATAAAAATTTTAAGTTTAATAAACAGTAAATTTTCTCTTCTATTTTCCTCTCTTTTTCTTTTTTTTCCTTTCTTTTCTTTTCCATAATTTCCAAATAGAGCCTTAATCGTAGAAGATTTCCCTTACTTTAGCTAGGGGGTGCAAATTTTTGCAATCGCATCTCCGGATTAGCTGAACGATTTTCAACTATGCCTAGTAAAACTTTTAGGCGGGGTTTGGATCATGGATTAGTGGATGGAGTGGTCAAGGGAAAGGAGAATGTTGAGGAAATCAAAAGTCAATTTTGCCTCTTTCCAGTACTTCTTTAAGAGCATCCGCACCAGTCTTTCTAAATTTTGGACTAAATTAGAGAGAGAAAAATCACTTTATTACTTTAACTACCCACTTTTAGAATGTCTATTGCATCAAACTCTTTATTTTCACTCTCTACCCTTCAATTAAATATTCAAATCTTTTGTTGACTCTCCCTTGCCTATTGAAACCATGTCTCGAAGAGAGTACTCAGAGTCTAAATGGAAGGTTTTCTACACCCCTAATGCCAACGGCATGTGCTAGCTGTGCAAGGCTCCATCTTCGGTCCGGTTTGAGGGGTTTGAATCATCTGATTGAGGGCTACTATATTCTAGGATCAAATCTTTGATTTGATTTATTTCTCAAGTCTGCAAACTTTCGACAATAACAGAAATCGAGAGTGGGCACAACCCAGTTGTAGTCTCCGGCAACTCTATACCCATCGTCGGCCTTTCAAACCTAAGGTAAAGCTATTACTCTCGGTTTTCTGTAGGTGCTTTCCAAGCTGCTACCTTTAGAAGATAGATCTTTTGTAAAATGGTTTCGTCCATGTTTACAAAGCATTTCCAGTGGGTTTGTCGACAACTTCATCGGTGGGTTTGTTGACACGAATATTGAAATTGTATTTTAATGGAGAGAAGAGTGAACAGTGCCTCTTTTCTTCTAACAAGGTACTGTAGCAAAATTATAATTTTGTGTGGTGGCCTCGGTTACAAGCTCGGTAACCGGGTCGTATGAGGTGACTCCGGCACTCAATAAGCCCTAGGCCGAAGCATCGTGTGGGTTCCACACTTCGGTTTATTCCTCGGTGCTTCCCTCTGAGTTAGTTTCCCGAATGCTGCGTTGATGACGGCTGTCCCGACTCTCCTGAAGATATTCCTGAGACCCTCAACAGAATGTTGTTACGCCATGCGGTCCCCACGAAGATCATGCAACGAATGTAATCATTGGGATTCACCTCCTCCATGTGCTCCGTAACCGCCCGACCCTCCGTCACCTATGACGTCAGGCGGTTACACGAGCGTATACTCCATGCGCCAGCTTGGAGTCCAAGCAACCCTAGGTCTATAAATACAAAGGGACTCTAACCTAAAGAGGTACACCATTCTACCCTATCTCTAGATCTACTTCCCCTTCCTGAGATCTAACTTGATCATCGGAGGGTCACTGGGGTGTCCAACCCCTGGTGACTTGGTGCAGGTCTCAGGCGGCGATAGCGCGGAGCAGTAGGAGGGGGAGCCAACCTGAGCCTTGGATCTGTTCCCGATAATTCGAACCCCGACAATTGGCGACTCTGTTGGGGAACAGCTACTCCCACCTCCGTTCATCTCCCTCCTCCCGTAGAGCTCCGTCGAGACCTCCCGTCGCAGCAATGGTGGAAGTCGAAGATCCACATCCCAGTGAAACAACCCTCGGCCTCGGACCGTTCGGAGAACCACTCTTGGTTCCTGGCGGGATCGGTGCCCCAAGGAAGGCTCACATGTCCATCGGAATCGGTGCTGGAACTTCAACCCAGGACGTGGGAGTCGGCACCGAACTCCACACCTACATTCGTCACCTAGAACGGAAGATCGACGACTTGTCAACAGCCGTGGAACGAGACAAGCACGTTCGCGACGAGCTCGCTGAGATCAAACATCTCCTTCAGATCTCCACATCCCACTCCGCAGGAAGCCGTGGCGGCAGAAGAACCCACCAAAGCCCTTCCCGCAGCCGCGAGGGGGGCCGTTTGATCGAACGCCAGTCTCGACCTTCGGTCAAAGACCGCCTCGAGCCTCCTGTTGCAAAGGATGGTCGAAATGAAGGTGGCGCTGGGCGTAGGGAACGCTCCCGCTCCCCTGACCCCAAGGATCCACGACGGAAGCGATCCGCCTTTGAGAGGCTCGGCGTTGGCAGTGATTCCGCTTCCTCCACACACCCGGTCAGAAGAGGGAAGGGGACCCGTGAGCCCACCCCAAGCTTCACCAAAATCGCCAACGACGAAGAGGGCCTCCTGGAGTTCCAGACAAAGGGGTATCGTGAGCGCCTCAAGAACGCTCGAACCAAAAGCCCATTCGTCTCGCACCCAGGAGAGAAAGCTGGCGGAAGCCACGTCACGGAGCGCCTCGGGCCCTACGCCCGAGATAGCTACAAGAAGGGCCAACAGGAGCGATCTCATCAGAGATCAGGAGGCACCCCACCGAAGAGGAAGGAATACGAAGGGCTGGATGAGTCGGCCCCAAAAAAGCGTCCCCCGCATGAGCGTCCAGACGGTCTTGACCGTTCGATCCGACCTCATCGTGACGCCCGACTCCGGAGACTCACGACCTCCCCCTTCACACGAGAGATCGACTCGGTCACCCCCCCAAAAGGATTCACCCAGCCCAAATTTGCCAAATACGACGGCAAAACCGAGGCGTACACTCACCTGGTGCAGTACAAGCTCGTCATGTCCCTTTTCCTCAGAAATGAGCCCTCGGACGACGCCTTCCTCTATAAGGTCTTCCCTGCCAGACTCGGGAACCTAGGCCTTACATGGTTTAACCAACTGCCTGCCAGATCAATTTCATCATTTGACTCCTGCGATGCCTTCATGGCTCGATTCATTACAAGCAACAAGCACGAAGGAGATTGATTCCTCCTCTCTCCTGAACGCTTCGACGAACGCTTCGCCAAGACGGTCGCATCGGGAGCTATTCAACGAATCGAAGGTCGCGACGGCGGTCATCTCGCCCGCTGGATTCAAGCTCTGGCCTCACCGCCAGACGAGCAAGTCTACGACGACCTCACCCGCAACAAGCCGGACTCCATGAAAGACCTCATGACCCGCATCGAAGGCTGGTGTCAGCTCATCGAGTCCAAAGCTGAAAGGGGCATCGGGAAATCCTCGGGCTCCAAGATCCATTCTGTCTCGGCGAACTCTTCGGTTCCCACCCCTGTCTCCACACCCAAGAAGCAGGTCAACAACATCAAGCAATCACCGAAGAAGGGACCGAAGCCAAGTGATTTCAACGCTGAGAAAACTGTCTTCACCATCCCTATTTACCGGATCATTGATCAGGTGAAGGATCAGCCCTTCTTTTCCTTCCCGAATCAGAAGCTCGGCACCGAGAACGGAAAGATCAAAAATCCAATTGTCCGATGTAGCTATCATAATGAGCAAGGCCACTTCACCACCGCCTGCAAGCCCTTCAAGGCCTACTTGGAGCAGCTTGTCGCCGGTGGCCATCTCAATCACCTCATCGATCAGGAGAAAACAAAGGCCCGGGCAGAGCGCGCCGAACACCGAACCGAAGAGGAAATTCAGACGATTCATATTATCCACGGCCCTTTGCATCCCGAAGTCGCCCGCATCATCCGTGCCGAGTTAAACGATGCATCCTCCTCAACGCAGGTTATGCTCGTCGGTCCCGACACCAAGCGAGCTCGCACCGACGACGGTTCAAAATGGATAATCACGTTTACCGAGAAGGACCTCGACCGAGTCCAGCTGCCGCATAATGACGCCCTCGTCGTCACACTCCGCATCGGCAATTTCAACGTCCGCCGCGTCCTCGTTGACCAGGGCAGCTCTGCCGAAGTCATGTACTACTCCGTGTTCCAGGACCTGAAACTCTCCGACATCGACCTCCGACGCTTCGAGGTTCCCCTCATCAGTTTCAACGGAGCCCCGGTATGCCCCCTCGGGCTAATCACCCTCCCCGTCCGTGCAGGCTCGGTGGTACTTGACATGGAGTTTGTGGTCGTTGACGTACCAAGCCCTTACAACGCAATTGTCGGACGCACCTGACTCCATAAGTTGAAGGCTATCGCCTCCATTTATCACCAGGTAGTCCGCTTCATAGGTGCTAACGGACGACAGGAGGATCTATACGGTGACCAAACAGCGGCAAAAAAATGTTATGTTAACGCGGTCCGAAGCAATAGGAAGACTTCCCGGGTTAACCTCATTGAAGTCCCCGATGCACCCGTCCTAGAAGACGTCGGCCGGCCAGCCGACGAGAAGGCCGTAGAGGAACTCGTTACCGTTCCCATTACCGACGACGGATCACGCTTTTTCCTTGTCGGTTCATCACTCTGTAACACCGAACGGAATGACATGGTGGATTTTCTTAAAAAGAACATCGAAGTATTCGCATGGACTCCCTATGAGATGCCCGGAGTCGATCCCTCTTTCATCTGCCACGAGCTTAACATCGACAAGACCAAGCATCCTGTCGTCCAGAAGGCCCGGCGCTCCTCTCCGGTCCATTCCGACGCCGTTATCGAAGAGGTCAACCGACTCCTCAACGCCAATGCCATCCGCGAAGTCCAATACCCCAAGTGGTTGGCGAATACCGTGGTTGTTAAGAAGAAGAATGGAAAGTGGCGCGTCTGTGTTGATTATTCCAACCTCAACGACGACTGTCCGAAGGATTTCTTCCCCCTTCCAAGGATCGACCAACTTGTTGACGCCATGGCCGGTCAAGACCGACTCAGTTTTGTGGACGCTTACTGAGGCTACCATCAGATTGCCATGAGTGAAGGTGATGTCGAGAACACGGCCTTCATTACTCCTCACGGAATCTTCGGATATCTCGTAATGCCCTTCGGCCTCAAGAACGCCGGGGCAACTTTTCAACGGATGATAACCAAGATGTTCGAGCGTCTCCTAGGCGACACAATGATGGCTTACATCGATGATATGGTGGTTAAAAGCATGCTCGCCGGCGATCACCTCACCCACCTCGCCGAAACATTCGAAATTCTCAAACAGCACAAACTCTGCCTCAACGCAGAGAAGTGTGCCTTCGGTATCAGCTCCGGTAAATTCTTGGGGCACCTCGTGTCTCGGCGCGGCATTGAAGCGGATCCTGCTCAACTATTGGCCATCGAGAAGCTCTCGGCTCCCCACAACAAAAGGGACGTGCAACGCTTGACGGGCATGGCTGCGGCCTTGAATCGATTCATCAGCCGCTCTTCCGACAAATGCCAGCCTTTCTTTACACTCCTGAAGGGCAGCCGCCGAAGCTTCCAGTGGACCGAGGACTGTGACCGAGCCCTGCAGCAGTTGAAGACTTATCTCTCCGAAGCACCACTTCTCGTCACGTCTCGGGACCAGGAGGACCTGTTCCTATATCTTGCCGTCTCCCCACATGCAATCAGTTCGGTTCTCGTACGACAGGAGGGCCGGGAACACCAACCCATCTACTACTCCAGCAAAACGATGACCCCCGCCGAGACACGCTATCTTCCCTTGGAGAAACTCATTCTCGCCCTCGTCTCGGCATCTCGGAAGTTGCCCCATACTTCCAGTCCCACCGCATCATTGTTCTTACCGGGTATCCGCTCAAATCACTCCTCCGAAAAGCGGACCTTTCCAACCGAATCTCCCAATGGGCCGTCGAGCTGGCCAATTACGAAATCCATTTCCAGCCTCGGACAGCAATCAAAGCACAGGTTCTTACCGACTTCATCGCCGAGCTCACTCCGACCGACGTCTTGGCTTCAACCCCGCCCCCCCGTCCTGAAGCCGTCCTCCAAGCCAATCCAAGCACGGCCTGGAAGCTCCTTCACGGCGATGTGTGGAAAATGTACGTCGACGGTGCATCTAACAGCCGAGGCGCCGGGGCTGGGATAGTGCTCCTCTCCCCTTCCGGTGTTTTGCATGAAAGTTCCCTTTCCATCAACTTCCCGGCCTCCAACAACGAGGCTAAGTATGAGGCACTCCTCTCTGGGCTCAGGACCGCCGAGGCTCTTGGCATCGAGGAGCTTGTCATCTACAGTGACTCCCAGTTGGTGGTCAACCAGCTCTCAGAAGAGTATGAAGCTCGGGACGACCGAATGCGTACCTACCTAAGCTCCGCCATCTGGCTCCTCAAAAGCTTCAAGGCCATTTGCGTCGAACATATTCCCAGAGAACAGAACGCCCATGCCGACGCCCTCACCGGCCTCGCTTCTGCCTGTGTCGCTTCTGAGCATCGTTCCATCTCCTTCAGCTCCATCGACAAACCCAGCTTTGAACTCGAAACCCTAAGCCACGAGGTCCTTAACATCGAGCTCGGACCAAGCTGGATGGATGAGATCGTCGGTTACTTAAAGGATGATACCCTCCTTGTCGATAAGAAGGAAGCGCACCGACTCCGCAACAGGGCTGCTCTGTTTTGGCTTGACCCCAACGGAAATATGTACCGACGGTCCTTTACTGGTCCCTACTTGTTGGTAGCTCACCCCCACCAGGTCCCCGGCATCATTGAAGAGCTTCACTCCGGCGACAGCGGTTGCCACTCTGGTGGTCGTTCACTTGCTCACCGAGCCATTACCCAGGGGTACTGGTGGCCTACCATGAAGAAAGACTCCGAAGACTATGTCAAGCGTTGCCGCAAGTGCCAGATGTTTGCCCCAATCATCCACCAGCCGGCTCGGGATCTCAGCCCCCTCACTAGCCCGTGGCCTTTCTCTCAATGGGGCATGGATATAGTTGGCAAACTCCCTGTCGCTCCCGGAGGCTTCAAGTTCCTTCTCATCGCTACCGATTATTTCTCCAAATGGGTTGAGGCCGAGCCCCTGGTCACCATTGAAGAAACAGATGTCATCCGCTTCGTCTGACGCAACATCATTTCCCGCTTCGACGTCCCCATTGCCATCATCACGGACAACGGCAAGCAGTTTACCGGGCAGCGATACCGGGCTCTCCTGGACGAGTATGGTATTAAGTGGGACACCTCCACGCCGGGCTATCCACAGGGCAACGGCCAGGCCGAGGCCGCCAACAAGGCCATCTCCTCTGGCCTCAAGCGCCGACTCGAGTCTCGCCGGGGTAAGTGGGCTGAAGAATTGCCAAGAGTCCTCTGGGGCTACCGAACCACCCCCCGACGCTCAACCGGCCGAACCCCATTCTCTCTCGCCTTCGGTATGGAGGCTGTTATCCCTCTGCAG
Organism: Rhododendron molle; assembly: GCA_025413875.1. Lineage (NCBI taxonomy): Eukaryota > Viridiplantae > Streptophyta > Magnoliopsida > Ericales > Ericaceae > Rhododendron > Rhododendron molle. The sequence continues at coordinate 52,403,621 of CM046392.1, forward strand.
GTTGGTCTTCCAACGATACGTACCGAGAATTTCGACTACGAGGTCAACAATGAAAGCATCTCTGCGGATCTCGACCTGGCGGAGGAAGAGCGTGAGACTGCCCGGATCAAGCTAGCCTCGTACCAACAGGAGGTCGCAAAGGGGTATAACCGAAGCGTCCGCCTCAGGTCTTTCAAGCCGGACGACCTCGTCTAGAAGAAAGTGATAGAGAAATCAAAGAAGAGGAAGTTGATGCCCAACTGGGAGGGTCCCTTCCGAGTCCTAAAGCACCTAGGCTCGGGCAATTACAAGCTGGAGAAGTTGGATGGTTCCCCAATAGCCAAGACCTGGAATGCCAACAACCTCAAGAAATTCTATGGCTAGCCAGGCTTCGGCCACCTAGGACTTATCAACTCTTTCCTCGTTTTTTATTTTTCCAAGAAATGATTCTGAGAATACCTGTGTAATGGCATCCCCTATTTTCCTTTCAATGAGAATTTTCCTGTCTATTACTATGTGTTTTTTTTCTCATCATTTACTTTTTGCTACTCGGTTCAACTTTGTTTGAATCGTTTAACCTTGACTTCGGGAAACCGTCCTCCCATGGGACTCCCCCTCGGACGCAGATCCTTACTAAGTCACCACGGCCCTCTCGGTCGTTCAGACTCTCGGTTGTTGGTCTTAAGGAAACTCGGCCTTTTCCCGAGCCCCTTACCCCGACTTCCCTGTACGTCATCTACTGCTACGGATTCGCAGAATCCCGAAGCTATGTCCTATGCCATTTCCCTTCGGGCCTCTCGCCCTAATCCCTTAGCAGAATATTTTCCCTAAGAAACTATCACTCTGGATACCTAGCCAGCCAGCGACCGAGGAACCTAGCCCAAAGCAGGGGCACGCACAATTCAAAATTTTGATTCCTCATTGCTTCGGGTTAGGTCCCTATATCTCCCTTGACAGGGGCGCTTCAGTGATCGTTGCCTTCGCTTCGGTTCTTTCCCTGCCTAACATGCTAACCACCGCTTCGTTTTCCAACTACGACCCTATGTCTTTGAGCGCACCTCGGTCTATGCTTCGGTTACAATTTGGCTTCTTCCAAATATTTAACCAAAGCAGGGGCAGAGGTACCCCTCAGTGGTAACTATGAAAACCATTCAAGCATCTCAAAATGACAGAATCAAATTCAGAAAAAAGAAGCATTCGTTCAACAGAAGAAAATTATCCAAAACAAACGATAAGGTTGAAATGCTAAGTTAAAATCCTACTTAGCTATTACAGATGATCAGGCTTCGGCCAATTGTTCGGCGCCTGTCACCAAAATGATCCCTGGAGCGGTAAACTCCAAATGTCCGGAGCCGTCCAGTCAAAAGCAGTAAAGCAAAAGAAGAAAAAAATTCTAAGTATTCAGAGAGGAAGGATCTTCGGTTGCAGCGTTGACAGGAGCAGCAGCCTAAGAAGCAGCCTGAACCTCGGGCTGAGCATTTGCATCTGCATTTTGGGCTTGCTCTACTTCCTCCTCGGGCATGACAAGCTCTTCGGGCGGAGCCTCGAGCAGGACGCGAAGAGGAGAGTCCTCTGGGAGATTGAGCTTCTATACAAGGGCCTCATGACCGAAGCGAAGGCCATCCAAGAAGCGATCCCGGAACAACTCGTTCTCAATCTCCCTGACTTGTTGTCTGTACGACGCCTCGGCCGCGTCCCACCCGTCATCATAGCCCTTCTTCAGCGCCCCATCCACCTCCAGAGCTCGGGATGCCCTCAGAGTCTTGACATCTTCCTCGGCTTGCGCAGCTCGACCCTCGGCTAGCACCCTCTCTCTGTCACTCCTCTGGAAGTCTGCAAGGTAGAGCTCGCAGGTTTCCCGAGCCACCTTCAGATCATCTTCCTTCTGTGCCAGGGCCTTTTTCAGCTCCTCCATCCCCTCCTCCTGCGCCTTGAATTGGTCATTGATCACCAATGCCCGAGCGCCAGCCTGACAACACAGGGTAGAAATATGCATTACAAGTATAAGTGGATTAACCGAAGGGAAAAAACGAAGAGCGACTACAACTTACAGCAAGGAGCGCCTGTGCTATCTCTCCGGTCAAGTCCTCTGTCAATCCTTGGATCGCCCTTGAATCCCTCGGAAGGACAGTGCCCCGAAGCATGCCGTATGCCACCCCAAGGTTTGCAATGCTGTCGGCGTGATGAATCGGTCGACCGGAGTAATGGCGGAATTCTGGCGCCCATGGGAGATCCTTCGGGTTGACCCAAGTGCCATCGTCCCCTTCGGTGGCTCCCTCTCGCGCCCTCTCTCCCTGATCCTCCTCGATCAGGATCGCCTCCGGCTGTTTCCCCTTGCCGCCATCCCCCTCCTCGGGGTGGGCCCTCTTCTGCGGAGGTTCCTGCGGAGAAACATGAGTTACCCCAGAAGTCCCGGCGCCTGGCGCTTCGGTAGTAGCAGCAGCTGTGCCCCGACCCCTCTGTATCGGTCGCCGAAGGTTTTGTACTTCGCGAGTTCCGGGGCCTGCCATTTCATCGCTAAGCCCGGTTCTCTCTGGGGTCTCGCGGTCAACCTCCTCCCTTATAACTCCCTGAGGCCCGGAGCTACTCCCCTCGGTATCAGGTCCGGTTCCTCTGCTGCCACCTCTTCATGCCCCTGCACCCCGACCTCGGCCTCGTCCTCGGCCAGCCCTCGAAGCGCCTTGCTGCCTTGGTCTCTTTTTCAGATAACTCGTGTACGTTGGCGTGTACCCGAGCAGTTCCGGAGCGTATCGGCTGGTGATTGGGATGGCGTAAGCAGCGTCGATCCGAGCTTTTAGGGCTTTCCCTCGAAGACCAGCTACGACTCCCTCGGCTGTAACAGAACACCAAAAGAAAGAAGAAATGAGCGAGTATTCAAGAAAGGGTTGAAGTATGCAGCGTTAACACCAAAGCATAAAGATTTACCGACCAGGTTTCCCGGCGTCGAATGGAACCGAGGTGGTTGTGTCGGCAATCTCCCCGGGACCGAACATGAAGTTCCCGGAGACCGCGACGTATATCCCTGCCCACTCCTCGGAGTTCGGTAGGTGGTCAATCAGAAAAGTGTCATAATCGGGTCTGCATGACAAATAATGTCGGCCGCATTCTCGATTGATGCCTAGGGAATACACTCCGAAGAGTTCTTCAAGGCCGAAGGTCAGATTATACTGCCTCCTCAACTCGATAATGCTGGTAATGATTCGGTATGAGTTCACCGTGAGCTGAGAAGAGGTAAGGGTGAGGGCCCGAAGCACCCCTCGGACAAACTGGTGGAGGGGGAACCTGACTCCTCCTTCGGTAATCGCCATTAGGGGAAAAATCAGCTCCCCCTGGCTATATGGTAGATTCAAAGGGTCGGTGTCTTGAAGTAACCGAACCTCGACATCCGGAGGTATGCCGAAGACCCTCTTGAACTCGGCATATGCGGCGGGCGTGCCGCTGAAGTACTGCCCTGTGGGCACACGCCCCTAAAAATCCCGCATTTTTAGTTTACGAAAAGTTTGGTTTGCGCCCTTTTGTTTGAAAGCATGACGAAATGCTGTTTTGAGAGAGTCGCCACCCGGGTTTTGCGGAAAACACCCAAGAAACCGATTTGAAAACGTTTTTTGTTCACGTTTTGTTTGATTTGATTTGAAAAGGCTTGTAGACTGGACCGTCGTCACCTTCGATGTCTGAGGTTCGGGAGCCAGGTTACGAGAGGGGAAGGGTTTTATGGCACCCCTCTCGCCCAATCCGAAGATCGGTCTCTACTCAGGCATTTTGTAAAACATTTGCATTTTTCTCTCTTTGATCATTTATTAGCCAGTTAGGGCGGGGGAGCAGTTAATGGGATTCACAAATGGCAAGTTATATTTGCATGGCAAAATGTGGTGAATGGCATATGAATAATGATAATAGATTGAGAACAAGCGCCTGTGAGCGTTTTAAACACTGGAACACATTGACCCAGAGTGAGACACGTAGGAATAAACCAAGATGCATGCCGCTGCCATCGCATACTAGGAAACACTGCGGCGCCATCAGGACAAAGCGGCGCCGGTGGGCCCAAGCTCACCCGAACTCAACCCTCTGGGCTCGGAATGGACGGTGCACACCCAGACAAACCACGCTTGATATAGCAAGACATATGTATAGTTTGAGAATACAACAACAAATCAAACAGAGATAAATGGACCGAAAACCCCATAAACAGAGTGGGATTAAACAGAGGCCGGAACTAAGTCGAGAAGCGAGGCCCATCGAACATACCACCGGCGACGCAGTCATAGTACACCGCGGCGCCGATTGCTCTTTCGATCTAGTTGCTTGGCTTTGCTTCATCCGGGCTCGACTACGACGAAAGATCCCGGGGGCCTTACTACGCAGTTATAACAGACGACCAACTACACAATTCTAAAATATGGAAAGCTGTAAACTGGTTTTTAGCATGCTACGAGATGATCAGACTGAAAATAAAGCATAATGAGGATGATCAGTGGTCTCCACACCAGTCCTGCCATGCTGCCATGACTGGCGCACGGCTAAGACGGACTGGCGTGCGCCACGTCTCACGCCACAATCAGAGTGTTTATTTGCATAGCCGTGAGACCAGGCGTGGTATTGATTACCACTGGCTCTGGCCAGTCCCCTCAGGGGTCGGTATAAGTTCGAGAACAAAAGGTGGTATACCTTTGGTTTGAGGTTGATGGATGGTTTGAGCCTTGAGATGGATGGATGGATGGATGGCAGGTGAAGATGGAAATGTAGGTTGTGTGACTGATCTCCCTTGCTTTGTCTTTCAATAGATGAAAGAAAAACAAAGAAAATAAGGGAGAGAGAGTGAGAGGGAGCTTTGAGAGCTATTGATGTGTGTAACTGTAGACACCCTATTTTGGACTGTCCAGATTAGTTTACTTACGGTCTTTGATTCCCCTATGATGATTAGTGGTCGAGAACATCCAAAGTCGATGGTGTGTTTGAGCTCTGAGCGTCCCGAACCTCGTTCAAACCCTTTCAAAACCCTTTCAAACCTCTTCTAAACATAACCAAATGGCCTCAACAAAACCCCGCTTCGCACGGTTATCAATGACGTACGCTGGTGCAGTGCCACGTGTCGGACATCAAGCCTGGAACCAGTTTCCAGTGGCGCACGCCAGTCACTTACTGGCGCACGCCAGTCATTCCCAGTCAAATCACCTTTTTCGGGACCACTTGCCCGAGACTTTGTGGCCGCCCTGACGTGTGCTACAGCCCTCCTGATGATTATATCGTCCCAGAGCGGTCTCCCCTCTCTCCTACACCTTCCATCAACTAGTCCCATGCATTTAATGCATGGGAGGCTCCTCTCTTCTTGGAGGCCAAACAACCCCTTAGGCCAGCTGATCCCAGCCTCTGCCCTGGCCTATATATACCCCCCTTGCATTTATTTGCAAGGGGTTACATTCATAAAGAAGCTCCAAAGCTTACTCCCTTTGTCTCTCTCTTGCTTCTCCTTGTCTTCTTTCATCCATTGAAAGACAAAGCAAGGAAGATCAGTCATCTCCCCTACATTGTTGTCTCCATCCCCTTTTCATCCATCATCCATCCATTTCAAAGCTCAAACCACCCATCAACTTCTCTCCAAAGGTATATCACCTTTTATTCTGCAATCTGTTCTGACCCTTAGGGAAACTAGCAGAGCCCAGGCCGGTAATCAATACCACGCCCTGGTCTCACGGCTAGCAAATAAACACAGCTTGTGGCGTGAGAGGTGGCGACGCCAGTCCCTCTTAGCCGTGCGCCAGTCATGGCAGCATGGCAGGACTGGTGTGGAGACCACTGATCATCCTCATTATGCTTTATTTTCAGTATGATCATCTCGTAGCATGCTAAAAACCAGTTTACAACTTTCCATATTTTAGAATTGTGTAGTTAGTCGTCTGTTATAACTGCGTAGTAAGGCTCTCAGGATCTTTACGGTCATAGTCCAGAGCTCAGATGAAGCAAAGCCAAGCACTTTGGACTAAAGAGCAACCGACGACGACGGTGTACTATGACTGCGGCGCCAGTGGTCGTGTGTTCGAGTTGGCTGGCCCCTTGCTTCTCGCCTTAGTTCGGCCTCTGTTTAATTCCCCACTCGCTTATGGGATCTTGATCTATTTGTTCTTGTTTGATTTCTTTCTTTGTACCAAATCTGTATATATGTTGTTATATCAACCGTGTGGTTTGTCCTGGGTGTGCACGTCCATTCCAGCAGCCCGCAGGGTCGGTGAGCGTGATCTGCGTGAGTTTGAGCTCACCGGCGCGCCATGGCGGGTGGCGTGGCGCTAAGTTGTGGCATGCATCGTCAAATCAAGGCATGCCGATACGTTGTTTCGCGCATCGACGACTGTGTAGGCGCCGCGACTCAGCTTTGTTCAAAACACTCACTGAAGTGCTTGTTCTCAATCTATTATACATTTGTTCATAATCCATACATTACATTTTGCCACATAAATACAATTTGTCATTTGTCAATCCCCATTAACTGTTCCCCCGCCCTAATTGGCTGAATAAATGATTAAAAGAGAGAAAATGCAAATGTTTTACAAAATGCCTAAGTAGAGACCGATCTTCGGATTGGCGAGAGGGTGCCATAAAACCCTTCCCCTCGTTAACCTGGCTCCCGAACCTCGGATATCGAAGGTGACGACGGTCCGGTCTACAAGCCTTTTCAAATCAAACAAGTGTGAAAAAACGCTTTCAAATCGGTTTCTTGGGTGTTTTCCGCGAAACCCGGGTGGCGACTCTCTCAAACGGCATTTCGTCATGCTTTCAAACAAAAGGCGCAAACCTAACTCCCGACGCCGAAAATGCGGGATTTTCGGCGTGTGCCTCATGGCGACTCTGGGGACATTACATTAATTAGAATTTGGGAATTAATACATACTTGAAACAATTTTCAAAAGTCTGTCAAAACAGTACGCTCCGCGCTACTGAAGAACGGAATGGTAACAACAGGATTCTACATCCGACCAATCCGAACTGGGGCTTTTACTGTTGTTCACTTGTGTAGTTTTCTCCAAATTTTGATTAATAAAAGTGAGCCAAGCTTGGAAAAGGCATTTTTCTAAACATTGCATTTCTCTCTCTCATAATCATTCGTTGACGTTCTCCATTTGCATCGGTGCTACTTAGCCCCGTTGAGGTGTTTTGGGTAACCGGCACAGTTTACTGGAGCCCGGGGTCCTCGAACGCCCAACAACCTTCGACGATGATGAATCGCAATACCGTTCGACCATTGCTTTGCTATACGCGTTGCTTTGGGAGGTATACCGTGGCTCTAGTCGGAGGAACCCCTTTAAGCCAAAACCAGCCTCTCCATGCATACAAAGCAATAGAACCTTTCAAACTAAGACAGGAACCTGCAGGGTAGGATTATGTGCATCTAACCCCCATAAACTGTCTATGTGTTACTGCTTTCCCTATGGCATGTCTGTACATACATTCATACCGTTTTGCGTAGGAGCATGCTAGGGCGGCTTTTAGGTCTGTCTGTCTGGCAAGTCTATCTCGTCCTTATCAGGACGCCGTTTGGACCGATGACGAGTCGTGCATCTTGATGATGCATGTTATCAACCTTTTAAGTTCCTTGAGTCAAAGAGACTTCGAGAAATCGAGACCTCCTAGGTCCTTGTCTAAATTTGATCAAAGTTTCAAACAGAAATCTGGGAACTACAAAGAGCATGCCGTGATACTTACACCGCTCCGGTCACAAGTGTTAAACACTTACACCATTCAAGGCTCCGGCACAGTGCTGCTTACGCCACTTTGGTCATGGTATCACGACATCCGTATCAAGTTGTTCCATTCCAAATTTTGAAACTTTGAGAAAGGAATAGTCGGAGACTTAGGCTGCTTTGACATCTCTTAGTTTTAGTCGATTCAAACAAGGATACACTGTCGAAAAGAAATCTGAGGATCACAGCGTCGTCCTAAAACTTCGCGAGATGGACTTGTTTGCTAGTTGTAGAGTCTAGGAGGACACCGACGACGTCTACGTATGCATTGCATTCTAACTGTTGCAGGAACATCACTGAGTTTTCATTTACTTTGCTGTCCAAAGCTCTAGGCTATTGCACCAAAGAGAAGAGCCAAACCTACTTGGGAGTGTCTACTGGGGCTTTTGCAAAGGCTTACAAGGCTTGTCACTCAATCAAATACAGCGGCACCACCAACACATCCAAAGCCATATTACCTTCCTCGACCATCAATCTAGAATGGCAGCACGAACAGAGTTGGTGAGCTGAAGAAAGTTGTATGGGAGCTGGGTCTCAAGATGGACAAACAAATGATCATGGTCCAGGGGATTGGTTGACCTCGTTACCTCCAAAGCCCTGCAACCGGATATGGGGTTAGTCAAAGAACATCCTCAAGCCTACCACACTCCTCCGGGTCGAAATCAAGCCTTGCACGAAAGACATGTTCAAAGATCTAGTTGAATTCCGTAAGGCAAGAGTCCACCTAGAGAAGGATGCTGAATCCTTGTCCGAAATCGGAGTTGAACGGAAAGGCGTGCACATTGACAAGGTCCGGCCCAATCCCAAAAGAGTGTGTTCCATTGATGGCGCAACGCTATACAGCGGTGGAGTGAGTAAAAGTTCCGCCAATCCTCGCCCTAATTGCAGAACCCGACCAAGGATCTTCTCTCACTTCCCTGTACCTTTGTCCTCAGTTTATGAGAAGTTTCTCGAAGCTGGGTTCATCAAGCCACTCCTTCCAACTCCTTCGCCTCAAACATTCCCGGCTTCCCACAATTCTAACCTTTTCTGTACCTACCACCAAATGCCTGGCCATCTCACCGATGCCTATTACCGCCTCCGACATGCCATCCAAGATCTCATTGATAATGGCATCATCCCAGCCCCGCTCGCATCAAAGGCCAATGTCACCTCCAACTCCATACCTCAACATGATTCCAGCCCACATGTTAACCAGATATCCCTCATCTCCACTCGAATCAAGCCTAACTCCACCATGTTCAACCCAACTCTCCATATTATCCCAGCAAATCAAGCCAAACCAATCCTATCCATCCCATCCGACCCTGAGGTTAACCTGGTGGCTTTAGGTGGTGCAATTGAGGCTTTCTCTCCAGACACCTGGACTGACAGTGATGAAGAGTTCTTAAAGGAGAAATTCAAGAGGAAACTTATTCAATCAAGGGAGAAGACTGACTGGCAGAGGTCTTTCACTCAAGGGAGTTTGGAGTTGCTGTTCTCCCAAGTGGGTTTGGTCGAAGATGCTGAAGAAGCTAAAGTGCTGATGCTTGGGCCCAACACTCTCGAAGGCTCTACCCCTCTCATTGCGGAAGTTAAAAGTAGCTTTTAAATATTGCATTTTCAAACTGCGTCTAACTTGCATTGACGACGCGTCTGAGTTTGACGCAGAGTCGGTCGAGTCTAAGTCTAGCTCTGAGTCGGAGTTTGTGCCTCTTGGCCCTCCATGCCGTAACTTCTATTTTAGTTTGTGTCTTCTTTTGAACTTGGCAAACCACGATGCTTTGTGGTATGCATTATCCTCGCTTCTAAGTATTTATTGACTTTTGAATAAAGCGTCGACCACGACGACGAAGGGATAGATTTCGATGGGAACATTCCCAAGGAAATGTGTTCCCTCGCCGAAAGGGAAGACGAAAGGCATGCTCAGCCTACTAAAAGAAGAAGTAATTTCAATAAACTTGAAAGATGAGGTAGACCCCCGAATGGTTCAAATTGGCTCAATACAGTCCCTAGAGGAGCACGGCGCTCGGTCAAACATGCTCGAAGAATTCATCAATGTCTTGGCATGGTTTTACGAAGACACGCCTGACGTTGATCCTGAGATAAAGAAGCATCGAATTCCCTTTGCTACCGGGTTCCAAACCATGTAAAGTAAAAGCTTAAAAAGCTTAGAGCTCCATACCATGTTCAAAGCAGCAACAGCGGCATTTCCGCCAAGTACAAAGAAGGGGAATGCACAAAACAGCCCGGAGCAAGGCATGTCAACCAAAGCACTCTGAACCCTGTGTTATCAAAGCTGCTCTATCTGAGGGTGTAACCAGAAATCATCAATCTCGACGGTAACAAAATTCGATACATTGGTCACCAAGGAAATTCGTGCTCCATTGTTTGACCCACACGGGAAGTTCCGGCCGAAGCGCTCTGGGCCTTACATTATCAAGGCCATCCTATCTGGGGATGCTGCTAAGCTCATCGATCTCGACGGCAACGAATTCAACACTCTAGTCAACCTGGATCAACTCAAGCGTTACTATCCCTGAGAGATGCTCGTTGGACCAAAAACACAAGGGTGGGTGGTGCCAAGCAAAAGTTAGAGCAAGCCTGCTAGACCGAAAACCTAAGGAGGCGGTCTAGGCAAAAATAAATAGGCAAAAGTCGAAAGCTTGCTAGACCGAAACCCGAAAAGGCGGTTCTAGGCAAAAGTTAGAACGCGTAAAAAGAGAGGTAAAACACACTGAGTGAATCTTGGCCTGAATCTACGTTTTGACCTCGATTCCTTGAAAAGGATACGAAGGGTCTCACCTTGAGACCCGGTCATATTCTATCAACTTGATTCATGGTCTGACATTTTGAGGTCCACATCAAAGGTCGAAAGGAGTCGAGAACAAAGTCAAAGCTTCATTGGAGAATCAGAAGGGGAAACCTTTCATCTTTCAACTTTAATGCAAACTACTACTTCAATTTCAGAGCTGAGCATAAAAGCCTTAAAAAAAAGTTAAGCATGAAAACAGAACAAAATGCTTGCGAGGCCTAACGGCTCACGCTTTATTCTAAAGACCAACTGGAGTCTAGTTTGCACAGTTGCAGCGGCTTTTCAGTTAGGCGTGCTAGTTTGAGGCTCATGCACATTTGTTTGAAGTGATGCGCATTGGTCTCAAACTTGCGCGCGCTTCTTCAATTAGCAGACAACAATTGGCAGCCATCGCGCCTAATGAAGATTTCGGACCTCCAAGGGGTATTTCAAGTTAAAACCAAGGTTTCGGTGCCTCGAATTGGTTTAAGGGTTTTTGCCAAGTTTTGTCATACCATACACGTCATATGGACCTAATGTGATTGCACGGGTGTCGGTTTCAGTCCGGGATTTGTATGAGTCATCTTTGGCGTCATTTGTCCGTTTTGTGGCATTTTTCTAGCTTTTCAATCCATTGTCATTTCGGGATGTTTTTCTCGGTGCGTATGGGTCATTGTACATCTATTTGACCTTTTGCAATTGTCAGTTTCACCTGTTTAGGGGATATTCGAGTTTGGGCTCATTAATGCCCAAAATTTCATTATGTTCCATGTGTCAAAGAGCTTATGCGTTATTCTAGGGCTCTTCGTTCCTTTTCGTTCGAGCTAGGCAAGTTTGTACATATACGCGCGTCTATTTTGTCAACTCAGATCATTCGTCAATGCAAGTTGGATATTAGCGGTTGGTTCTCGGCTTTCTGTTATCAATTTTCTCAAGAAAAAAAACCAAAAAAAACCAGAAAATGCAACTTTTATTTGCTACTCACAATGTCCATGAAACAACGGTGGAACATCATGCATGTCAAAGCTCAACGGCCCAAGCAAAAGCATATCTACAAGGCACATCAGCCCAGAAATCAAAGGGCATGAAGTACCAATGCTATTCCTACTTAAGGTTTAATGTCAATAGAGGGCACGCCTGCCCACTCAGCGTCTGTCTACATGGACACGCAGGCTCAAATCTCAAAAAGCAAAGGACAGTAAAGTAAAAGAACTCAGTGGTAGTCCTCAGTGGTAGAGCTCGTCCTCGTTCTCGTCGTTGTCGTCACTCTTGGTCTCCTCGAGTACCTGGGGCTCCGTTCCCATCCTTCTCTTTTGAGGAGGCTTTCACCGATGAGGTTTCTCTCTCCCTCTCAGACTTTTCCTCGGAGTCCTTGAACACTCCTAGACGCGAGCCAGCCTTTCTACGGGCCTCTCTTTCGACTGCACACCGCCAGCCATTGGTTGTTTAATGCTCTCATACTTGTGAGCTGGGGCTAAAGTGGCAGTGTTGCTCTATGTAGCTTTTGTGGCTATGGTCATTTTAGGTCGTTATCCTCTAGAAGCCGCCCTAGTCTGCATCTGCATTTTCAGTTCGCGCATTCAATTTAGTGTAAATGTCATTGCATATTGTATATCAATTGTTGAAAACAGGAAAAGCCCATCAAGTGTTGAAGCACACCTATCCAGCATCGAAGGCAACAAGTTAGTTTGGGATTTTGGGGGTTTCATACCTGGGGTCTAGTCACTACTGGAACTGGAGCCGGAACTGCTGCTGTGGGATAGTGCAATTTCAAAGGGATACGCCACATGCCGTTCTCCCTACCCATTTTTCCATGGCAAATGTCAAACACACACCTCTCTATCCTACTCCAGCAGTCTCTAACGGCAGATTCTTTGTCGGATGGTCAGATCTATTTCAATCCGACCTTTAGCACATCTTCCAAAGTCTTATTGCTCGTCTCGGATGGTCCCCGATAAGAGATTGGCTACGATTCCCAAAGAGATGGAATTTAACCTACCCGACGCGACCTACCCGTGATTGTTGCGTTTCTTTGTGCGAAGAAGGTTTAATCCCCAACAACAACGGTCTATCTGTCCACGGCTATAATTATTGCCTCAGCAGCAATCCTTCTTACCAATATCCATGCTATTTTTAAGGGTAGTCTCTACTGGATACTTGGATCAAATCAACGACGATCGACCATGTCGCCCTTTTCAAATCAAATCAACGACGATCACCATGTCGTCATTCAAATCAAATCAATCAACGACGATCACCATGTCGCCCTTTTCAAATCAAATCAACGACGATCAGCCATGTCGCCCTTCTCAAATCAAATCAAATCAACGACGATCGACCATATGTCGTTCTTCAAATCAAATCAAATCAACGATGATCGGCCATGTCATCACCAACGATCAACCATGTCGTCCTGAATCAACGATGATCACCATGTCATCGCCGACGATCAACCATGTCGTCTTTCTCAACGATGATCGGTCATGTCATCAACGATGATGACCATGTCATCACCGCGATCGGCCATGTCGCCCTCAAAGATGATCGATCATGTCATCAACGATGATCAACCATGTCATCATTGACGATCGGCCATGTCGTCCTTCTCAACGATGATCGGCCATGTCATCACCGACGATCGACCATGTCGTCATTCAAATCAAATCAATCAACGACGATCGACCATGTCGTCCTTCTCAAATCAAATCAAATCAACGATGATCACCATGTCATCGCCGACGATCAACCATGTCGTCCTTATCAACGATGATCGACCATGTCATCACCGACGATCGACCATGTCGTCCTCATCAACGATGATCGGCCATGTCATCGCGGACGATCGGCCATGTCGTCCTCTCAACGATGATCGGTCATGTCATCACCGACGATCGACCATGTCGTCCTCTTCTCAACGATGATCGGCCATGTCATCACCGGCGATCAGAGCCATGTCGTCCCTCTCACCGACGATCGACCATGTCGTCCTCTCAACGATGATCGACCATGTCATCACCGACGATCGACCATGTCGTCCTCTCAACGATGATCGACCATGTCATCACCGACGATCAGCCATGTCGTCCTCTCAACGATGATCGCCATGTCATCACCGACGGCCGACCTATGTCGTCCTTTTCAATGATGATCAGAGTCATGTCATCACCCGATCAACGGTAATCAGGAATATCGTCCGCATTCACACCTTCAATATGATCGGAATATCGTCCGACCGATCCATAACAACGGTCTGCCCGTCCAATCAATCTACAACACCGTCCGCTTATCCTGGTCCACATTGGTTTAAAAGTAGCACATCGCCTAACAATCTTATTGCTCTGTCTCGGATGGTCCTTGATAAGGAGATTGGCTTTGATTCCCCACAGATGGAATTTAACCTCCCTGACGCGACCTACCCGTGATTGTTGGAGTTTCTTTGTACTAAAGAAGGTTTGATCCCATGCGGCAATGATTTGTTAGCAGTTGATTATTCCCCAGGAGAGTCCGCCACGACATTCAATGATGGTCCACCCATCCTTATTTCCCAACAGCGTGTAACGATCTTGAAATGGTCCGCCTGTCTTGCCTCAATTCAACCAGCGACAGTCCGCTCGTTCAATGATTTATCCCCAGAAGAGTCTGCCTTGGCCCGCCCCCAACGGCTACCTCTACTTCAGTCTAGCCTCAAGCGCATTTTCCAACAGTCTTATTGCTTTGATAAGGAGATTGGCTCTGATTCCCCCAGATGGAATTTAACCTACCTGACACGACCTACCCGTGATTGTTGGATCTCTTTGGGCCAAAGATAGTTTGATCCCAACAACAATGACCTGTATCGTTCAAATCACCGACGGTTCGCCCGTCCACTCTCAAATCAACGGCGATTCGCCCATCCAATCAAATCAACGACGGTCGCCCGTTCCAATCTTATATCAACGACGGGTCGCCCGATCATTCATATCAACGACGGTTCGCCCGTCCACTCTCAAATCAACGACGGTTCGCTCGTCCACTCTCAAATCACGACGGTTCGCCCGTTCAATATCAAATCAACGACGGGTCGCCTGTCCCATTCATATCAACGACGGTTCGCGAGTCAATTTCAAATCAACGGCGTTCGCTTCGCCTGTTCAAATCGGCCGATTTATCCGTCTGGCCCAAATTCGAGTCAACGCATTTATCTAGCTGCTAATCTCAAGTCAACGACTCAGAGAAGATTATCCTTAGGAGAGTCCGCCTTCCGTAATACAGCTCTGTCCATTCAACTTCAATCAAGTGGCGATCAATGTCATCCATATTGTCCTCAGCAAGCAGCCGCTCTGTCCGTTCAACTTCAATCCAATCAATTCAATCAACCAGGTTCTTTAAAGTTACGTGTCTTTCTTTGGCTCGTATAATTCTTTCTGGATAGCCTAGAAGGGTGTCTAGAAAAACCTTTGACATTACTTGTACCCAAAGCGATGGTATTCCAAGTGCTGTCAAAGGGGGCTCACAGAGACACCCTATTTTGACCGGTCTGTCGATTAGTTTACTTACGGTCTTTGATTCCCCTATGATGATTAATGGTCGAGAACATCCAAAGTCGATGGTGTGTTTGAGCTCTGAGCGTCCCGAACCTCGTTCAAACCCTTTCAAAACCCTTTCCAAACCCTTCGAGCCAGAACCAAATGGCCTCAACAAAACCCTGCTTCAGCACGCTGGTTATCAACTGACGCACGCTGGTGCAGTGCCACGTGTCAGACATCAAGCCTGGAACCGGTTTCCAGTGGCGCACGCCAGTCCAGAGGTGGCGCACGCCAGTGTTCCCAGTCAAATCACCTTTTTCGGGACCACTTGCCCGAGACTTTTGTAGCCACCCTGACGTGTGCTACAGCCCTCCTGATGATGACTTCGTCCAGAGCGGTCTCCCCCTCTCTCCTACACCTTCCATCAACTAGTCCCATGCATTTAATGCATGGGAGGCTCCCCTCTTCTTGGAGGCCAAACAACCCCTTAGGCCAGCTGATCCCAGCCCCTTGCCTATATATACCCCCCTTGCATTTATTTGCAAGGGGTTACATTCATAAAGAAGCTCCAAAGCTTACTCCCTTTGTCTCTCTCTTGCTTCTCCTTGTCTTCTTTCATCCATTGAAAGACAAAGCAAGGAAGATCAGTCATCTCCCCTACATTGCTGTCTCCATCCCCTTTTCATCCATCATCCATCCATTTCAAAGCTCAAACCACCCATCAACTTCTCTCTCCAAAGCGTATATCACCTTTTGTTCTGGAAATCGTTTCGACCTCTGAGGGGACCTAGCCGAGCCCAGGCTGGTAATCAATACCACGCCTGGTCTCACGGCTAGCAAATAAACACAGTTGTGGCGTGAGACGTGGCGCACGCCAGTCCGTCTTAGCCGTGCGCCAGTCATGGCAGCATGGCAGGACTGGTGTGGAGACCACTGATCATCCTCATTATGCTTTATTTTCAGTCTGATCATCTCGTAGCATGCTAAAAACCAGTTTACAGCTTTCCATATTTTAGAATTGTGTAGTTAGTCGTCTGTTATAACTGCGTAGTAAGGCTCCTGGGATCTTTCTGGTCATGTCCAGAGCTCGGATGAAGCAAAGCCAAGCACTTGACAAACAGAACAAGTGGCGCACGACGCTCATTGACTGGCGTGCGCCGTGTGTTCGATGGGCGGCCCTGCTTCTCGGCTAGTTCTCGCCTCTGTTTAATTCCCCACTCTGTTTATGGGATCTTCAGTGTGTTTATTCTTGTTTGATTTCTTGCCTTCTACTGAAACTGTATATATGTTGTTATATCAAGCTGTGTGGTTTGTCTGGTGTGCACTTTGGTCCATTCGAGCCAATGCAGGTTGAGCGAGGATCTGTGAGTTTGAGCTCACTGGCGCCCGATTATGGGTGGCGTCTTGATTGTCTTGGCATGCACTTTGGTCAAATCGGTGCATCTCGATACGTTAACTGCGCCACGACGACTCGAGCGGCGCACTCGGTTTGTTCAAAACACTCACGAAGTGCTTGTTCTCAATCTATTATACATTTGTTCATAATCCATACATTACATTTTGCCACATAAATACAATTTGTCATTTGTCAATCCCCATTAACTGTTCCCCCGCCCTAATTGGCTGAATAAATGATTAAAAGAGAGAAAATGCAAATGTTTTACAAAATGCCTAAGTAGAGACCGATCTTGGATTGGGCGAGAGGGTGCCATAAAACCCTTCCTCTCGTAACCTGGCTCCGAACCTCGGATATCGAAGGTAACGACGGTCCAGTCTACAAGCCTTTTCAAATCAAACAAGCGTGAACAAAAACGTTTTCAAATCGGTTTCTTGGGTGTTTTCCGCAAAACCCGGGTGGCGACTCTCTCAAAACGGCATTTCGTCATGCTTTCAAACAAAAAGGGCGCAAACCTAACCCCCGCACGCCGAAAATGCGGGGATTTTCAGGGGCGTGTGCCCACAGTAACCCCTTGCAAATAAATGCAAGGGGGGTATTTATAGGCTGGGAGGGAAGGCTGACCAGTTGGAGCCTTAAGGCTTGTTTGGCCTCCAAGAAGAGGGGAGCCTCCCATGCATTAAATGCATGGGACTAGTTGATGGATGGTGTAGGAGAGAGGGGGAGACTCTTCTGGACGATGTAATCATCAGGGGGGCTGTAGCACACGTTAGGATGGCCACAAAAGTCTCGGGCAAGTGGTCCCGAAAAGGTGATTTGACTGGGGACGACTGGCGTGCGCCATCCCTGGACTGGCGTGCGCCACTGGGAACTGGTTCCAGGCTTGATGACTGACACGCGGCAATCGCACTGGGCCAAGGCGCCGCTTGATCACCGGCGTCTTTGAATCACGGTTTCTTTGAGGCCATTTGGTTAAGGCTCGAGAAGGGTTTGAAAAGGGTTTGGAAAAGGGTTTGAACGAGGTTTGGGGCAGCTTTCGAGCTCAAACAAACCATCGACTTTGGATGTTCTCGACCACTAATCATCATAGGGGAATCCAAGACCGTAAGTAAACTAATCTGCACAGTCCAAAATAGGGTGTCTACAGTAGCCCCCCCTTTGACAGCACTTGGGATACCATCGTTTTGGTACAAGTAATGTCAAAGGTTTTCTAGACACCGCTTTCCAGGCCATTCAGAACGGAGTATATGAGCCAATGAAAGATGCATAATCTTAAAGAACCTGGTTGATTGAATTGATTGGATTGAAGTTGAACGGACAGAGCGGCTGCTTGCTGGGGACAATATGGATGACATTGATCGCCACTTGATTGAAGTTGAATGGACAGAGCTGGCTGTTACGGAAGGCAGACTCTCCTAAGGATAATCTTCTCTCGGAGTCGTTGACTTGAGATTAGACAGCTAGATCGTCGTTGACTCGAATTTGGACGGACAGATCGTTGCTGATTTGAACTTGGACGGGCGAACTGCCGTTGATTTGAAATTGGACGGGCGAACCGTCGTTGATATGAGATTTGACGGTCGACCCGTCATTGATTTGATATTGGACGGGCGAACCGTCGTTGATTTGAGAGTGGACGGGCGAACCGTCGTTGATTTGAGAGTGGACGGGCGAACCGTCGTTGATATGAGATTGGACGGGCGACCCGTTGTTGATATGAGATTGGACGGGCGACCCGTCGTTGATTTGATATTGGACGGGCGAACCGTCGTTGATTTGAGAGTGGACGGGCGAACCGTCGTTGATTTGAATGATACAGGTCATTGTTGTTGGGATCAAACTATCTTTGGCCTAAAGAGATCCAACAATCACGGGTAGGTCGTGGTCGCGGGTTTAATTCCATCTGTTGGGAATCAGAGCCAATCTCCTTATCAAAGACCATCCGAGGCAGAGCAATAAGACTGTTGGAAAATGCGCTTGAGGCTAGACTGAAGTAAAGGTAGCCGTTGGGGGCGGGCAGGCAGACTCTTCTGGGGATAAATTGTTGAACGAGCGGACTGTCGCTGGTTGAATTGATAGGAAAGACAGGCGGACCATTTCAAGATCGTTACACGCTGTTGGGAAATAAGGATGGGTGGACCATCATTGAATGTCGTGGCGGACTCTCCTGGGGAATAATCAGCTGCGAACAAATCATTGCCGCATGGGATCAAACCTTCTTTAGCACAAACAAAACTCCAACAATCACGGGTAGGTCGCGTCAGGGAGGTTAAATTCCATCTGTGGGGAATCAGAGCCAATCTCCTTATCAAGGACCATCCGAGGCAGAGCAATAAGATCGCTGAACGATGCGCTACTTTTAGACCAATGTGGACCAGGATAAGCGGACGGTGTTGTAGACTAATTGGACGGGCAGACCGTTGTTATGGATTGGTCGGACGATATTCCGATCATCATTGAGGGTGTGAATGCGGACGATATTCTGATTACCGTTGATCGGGGTGATGACATGACTGATCATCATTGAAAAGGACGACATGGCTGACCGTCGGTGATGACATGGTGATCATCGTTGAGAGGACGACATGGTCGATCGTCGGTGATGACATGGTCGATCATCGTTGATGACATGGCCGATCATCCTTGAGAAAGACGACATGGTGATCGTCGGTGATGACATGGTGATCATCGTTGAGAGGGCGACATGGCTGATCGTCGGTGATGACATGGGCGATCATCGTTGAGAGGACGACATGGTCGATCGTCGGTGATGACATGGTCGATCATCGTTGATAAGGACGACATGGTCGATCGTCGGTGATGACATGGTCGATCATCGTTGATGACATGACTGATCATCGTGGAGAAAGACGACATGGCGATCGTCGGTGATGACATGGCGGATCATCGGTGATGACATGGTCGATCATCGCTGATGACATGACTGATCATCGTTGAGAAAGACGACATGGTCGATCGTCGGTCATGACATGACTGATCATCGTTGAAGGACGACATGGCCGATCGTCGGTGATGACATGGTCGATCATCGTTGAGAGGGCGACATGGCTGATCGTCGGTGATGACATGGTGATCATCGTTGATTCAGGACGACATGGTCGATCGTCGGTGATGACATGGTGATCATCGTTGATTCAGGACGACATGGTCGATCGTCGGTGATGACATGGCTGATCATCGTTGATTTGATTTGATTTGAGAAGGACGACATGGCTGATCGTCGTTGATTGATTTGATTTGAATGACGACATGGCTGATCGTCGGTGATGACATGGCTGATCATCGTTGATTTGATTTGATTTGAGAAGGACGACATGGCTGATCGTCGTTGATTGATTTGATTTGAATGACGACATGGCTGATCGTCGTTGATTTGATTTGAATGACGACATGGCTGATCGTCGTTGATTGAGTTGATTTGAGAAGGACGACATGGCTGATCGTCGTTGATTGATTTGAGAAGGACGACATGGCTGATCGTCGTTGATTTGATTTGAAGGACGACATGGCTGATTGTCGTTGATTTGATCCAAGTATCCCAAGTAGAGACTACCCTTAAAAATAGCATGAATATGGGTAAGAAGGACTGCTGCTGGGGCAATAATTACAGCCGTGGACAGATAGACTGTCGTTGCTGGGGATTAAACCTTCTTCGGCACAAAGAAACGCAACAATCACGGGTAGGTCGCGTCAGGGAGGTTAAATTCCATCTGTTGGGAATCAGAGCCAATCACTGCTGGAAGATGTGCTAAAGGCTGGACTAAAGTAGAGGTAGCCATTCGGGACAGGCGAACTGTCGTTAGAGACTACTTGGAGTAGGATAGAGAGGTTGTGTGTTTGACATTTGCCATGGAAAAATGGGTAGGGAGAACGGCATGTGGCGTATCCCTTTGAAATTGCACTATCCCAGAGCAGCAGTTCCGGCTCCAGTTCCTAGACCCCAGGTATGAAAACCCCCAAAATCCCAAACTAACTTGTTGCCTTTGATGCTGGATAGGTGTGCTTCAACACTTGATGGGCTTTTCCTGTTTTAAACAATTGATATACAATATGCAATGACATGTACACTAAATTGAATGCGCGAACTGAAAATGCAGATGCAGACTAGGGCGGCTTCTAGAGGATGACGACCTAAAATGACCATAGCCACAAGAGCTACATAGAGCAACACTGCCACTTTAGCCCCAGCTCACAAGTATGAGAGCATTAAACAACCAATGGCTGGCGGTGTGCAGTCGAAAGAGAGGCCCGTAGAAAGGTTGGCTCGCGTTTAGGAGTGTTCAAGGACTCCGAGCAAAAGTCTGAGAGGGAGAGAGAAACCTCATCGGTGAAAGCCTCCTCAAAAGAGAAGGATGGGAACGGAGCCCCAGGTACTCGAGGAGACCAAGAGTGATGACAACGACGAGAACGAGGACGAGCTCTACCACTGAGGACTACCACTGAGTCTCCTTACTTCACTGTCCTTTGCTTTTGAGGTTTGGGTCTGGGTGCCCATGTAGACAGACGCTGAGTGGGCAGGCGTGCCCTCTATTGACATTAAACCTTAAGTAGGAATAGCATTGGTACTTCATGCCCCTTGATTTCTGGGCTGATGTGCCTTGTAGATATGCTTTTGCTTGGGCCGTTGAGCTTTGACATGCATGATGTTCCACCGTTGTTTCATGGACATTGTGAGTAGCAAATAAAAGTTGCATTTTTGGTTTTTTTTCTTGAGAAAATTGATAACAGAAAGCCGAGAACCAACCGCTAATATCCAACTTGCATTGACGAATGATCTGAGTTGACAAAATAGACGCGCGTATATGTACAAACTTGCCTAGCTCGAACGAAAAGGAACGAAGAGCCCTAGAATAACGCATAAGCTCTTTGACACATGGAACATAATGAAACTTTGGGCATTAATGAGCCCAAACTCGAATATCCCCTAAACAGGTGATATTAATTTGACACATGGAACATTAATGAAACTTTGCACTAATCCTTACGAGTCTAAGTATAAGGGCAAGACTCGGGAAGAACTGGGGCCTCGGCAAGAACACTGGGGTTTCGGTTTCAGGAACCGCGGCGAAGAGCGCCATTGACATAGTAGGCCAGGCGGTTGCGAACGGCATCTCCGCCCCAAGGGGGGCAGAATCAACGCAAAAACTCGAAAAAAAGGCACAAAAACTTGAAGATCATGATTTGGAGATCGACATACCTGAATTTCGTTCGAGAATCTGCCCTCAAACCGCTTGAAGAATCGATCAAAAGCTCGAATGAAATGGCGGCAGCACTTCGACGCTTTTTAGAGTTCCTGTGTTCTTCCCTCTCCTCCTCCTTCCGTTTTTATAATGGAGCGGACGAAGGGACGCGCGGGAAACGAAGCGTCATGCTTCGGGCCGTCGGATCTCTGACACGCGTCCCCATCGGACGATCAGCATTCAGGACTCTGAACCGAGACAGACGCGCCGTTCCCCGGACCTTTTATACTGCGACACGTGTCGTTGATAGGACGGTTCGTACCAGCCAATCTGACGTTTCACGTGCCGAGGCAGCTTTTTGGATTCTAGCGCTTCGGCAGATGCTGACATGTGGCTCTTAGGGCTGGGGCTGGCTACCCTCGGTTACCGTCATTCGGTTCATTCCTCGGCGCCTAGGATATCGGAGGCCCGGGCCCGGCCGGTTCACGCGAAGAATCAACTCCTCAGAGCCGAAGCAAGCGTTGAGCCCTGAGGAGCTGAGGGGCTATTGTGGTGGCCTCGGTTACAAGCTCGGTAACCGGGCCGTATGAGGTGACTCCGGCACTCAGTAAGCCCTAGGCCGAAGCGTCGTGTGGGTTCCACACTTTGGTTTATTCCTCGGTGCTTCCCTCTGAGTTAGTTTCCCGAATGCTGCGTTGATGACGGCTGTCCCGACTCTCCTGAAGATATTCCTGAGACCCTCAATAGAATGTTGTTACGCCATGCGGTCCGCATGAAGATCATGCAACGAATGTAATCATTGGGATTCACCTCCTCCATGTGCTCCGTAACCGCTTCGACCCTCCCGTCACCTATGACGTCACCCGAAGCGGTTACCTGAGCGTATACTCCATGCGCTAGCTTGGAGTCCAAGCAACCCTAGGTCTATAAATACAAAGGGACTCTAACCTAAAGAGGTACGCCATTCTACCCTATCTCTAGATCTACTTCCCCTTCCTGAGATCTAACTTGATCATTGGAGGGTCACTGGGGTGTCCAACCCCTAGTGACTTGGTGCAGGTCTCAGGCAGCGGAAGCGCGGAGCAGCAGGAGGGGGAGCCAACCTGAGCCTTGGATCTGTTCCTGATAATTCGAACCCCGACATTTTGCAAAGTAGCGACGAAGTCCACGAGCCTGGTGCAGGGAGGTTTTCAGTCTTTTGCTCTCTAATCTAGCGGCAGAAGAAGAATGGAGAGTGAGATGTGGATGTTTTTGATTGATTGCGCCTGTTCGCATGATCTCTGAAACTATACTCCATGGTCAGTTCCTATTGATTGTTCTTGTTAAGGAATTTGAAGGAAAATAATCTATGGTCATTCAAACTAGAAGTTAAAACAGTTCAAATTTCAAATCACCAACTTATGAATTTAAAAACTATGTGGAGTCGTATATGATGTTCGGGTTTAAAGGACAAACACGTGGATTCGAAGATTCCCCCGCAGTTATGAATCCATTCCATTGTTAGATTTTTTATAGGGTTTCAATCTAAAATCAATTGGCAATAGGTGGAGTAGCCTTTAAATTTTATTAACAAAGATTGGGTAGCTTAAATAAGCGATGTGGGACAAATCTAATACTCCCTCTCACGTGCATCCTGGATGCACGTGGAGGTGACAGACTAGGACACTGGGAGCTATGTTAAGATTTCCCTAGGGTATCCTACCCTATGATAAAAAAGTGCACCCTAAACCCTAGGGGAAGGTTGATTACTCTAACGTAGAGTACCCTAGCGTAGGGTATCCTAGGGTTTAGACACTTTTATAACATTTTTAGGGTGCATTTTCCTATTAAAAGGTTTTAGTGGTTTAGACACTTTCAAAGCGTTTAGGATTTTAAGCACTTTCATAGGATTTAGTGTTTCAGGCACTTTCATAGGGTATCCTAGGGTTTAGGTTGTATAAACTTGTTGCTTATAAAATTATTAGGTGAACTTGTTGGCTTATAAAATATCTATAGAAGACCTATTTCTAAATCTCCTTTTTTTTAATAGGCAAAACGACATCGTTTTGTACCGACGTCAGCACATCATGTTCCTTGTGTGTTTTTGTTGTGCGCATTATTGTTGTACTTTAGATTCGTTTCGTTGTACCTCTGAAGCCCGTGAATTTAAGTGTACCACGTTAATTGTTATGTTCCTTGTTGTGCGCATTGTCGTTGTACTTTAGATTCGATTCGTTGTACTTCGGAAACGTACCTGTGAATTTGAGTGTACCACGTTACAGCTGACTCAAAGGCCTCATTATTCTTACATTCCGTTTCTTTAGTCGGAAAATGTTTTCTTTAGAATGAATAGATTTGGCTGCAACTAAAAAAATGAGCCGTCAAACAGTTTTTATCATCCGATTCACGCCAAAAAGTATATCAATGTTCTCCACTTCTAATATCTGAAAGCACAACTCTGTGGTACACGGATTATAGTCGTTCATCTGCCCTTCCCTACTGTGGAAGACTCCTGTGCATACAAGATCCTAATCATCAACAAATAACAAGGCACGAACGAGATCCTAATCCTCAACAAAGATTTATGGAAGAATATAGATTGTTCCCATGGATCCTAATCTATGTTTGTAAAATCAGAGAAAGAGGTCCTAATTTGAGATAGACCATGGAGAGAGAGAGAGAGAGAGAGAGAGAGAAGTCAAGGAGTTTAGGGAAGAAAGGGCATCGATGTCTACCAGAAAACACCCTTTCCCACTTAGCAAATTCAACGTTAAGCAATAAGTAGGGGGAGACCTACTTATTTTTCTCCTCTTTGCGAAAATTATTTCCCTTCATGATAATAATAGTTCTATGGTCCGAGCACATTTAGTTCTATAATACAATGTTTTCGAAATTACATAAAACATTATAAATTGGAAGATATAATCGACTAAATAATGACACGAACTCCAAAAGAGGACTATTAAATCTGGACGGAGGGAGTATTAAAAACATAAAAGATCCAAGAAACAGGATATCAAGAGGAAACTTCATCCATAAACAAGGAATCAAGAAACCAAACAAGAGAGGACTCAGTCAAAAGACTATACTCAACTCCAACTAAACTCACCGCTCCAAACATACAGAGCACTGCAGAAAATAACAAAAAGCACCCACACAGGGGTGATAGAAGTTGTTTAGAGCACCAACCAATCACAACCGTCCAAAAATTGTTTTGGACTGTCCGGATTTTAACTCTTCCTTAGAAAAATTTCATTAACATTTAGACCATCCAAAACACTTTTGGACAGACACGATTGATTGTTATAAACAAGTATTTACGGCACCTCGGTAAACAAGATTTTCTCATCACACACAACTCACCGGTGGGGAAACCCCCCCCTAAAGTCTCTCTCTCTCTCTCTCCCTAGACACACAATTTATAAGCCAAACACAAGATTCGAGACAAAACACTATTCTTGCTACTTGCATACCAAACACACATCTAACCGTATACCAGCTAGAGCAATAATACACTCCCAAATTGTGCCAGCCCACTCATAGACCATCCAGGTTTGATAGGGTACATGAAAGGAATACATAAAGGTGTCCGAATTGGACCATTTATTTTACTTTCATGAACACTTTCATGTATCAGTTTCATGTATCCTATTATTTTTGTAGCCCATCCACTTTCAACTTGCATCCTGGCCCATTCGTTCAATTCCAACACTGGACTACACCAGACAGCACGAGATCCAGGTCCGCGTTGGACTACACCGGAAGATGTGTTCTCGCCTATCATTGGTTCAAATTCACAAAAAGTATTGTAACGCCCCGAATTTTGGGTACGTTAAATAAACATTTTTATTGAATAAACTTAAAGAGAGTCTAGCTCATTATTACAACATAATTCTCACAAGAGTACTTTTATTCAACAAAAGAGGGGATAATCTAAGGTTATCTACAGCTCCTTCTCTTCTCCATCCTAGCAAGTTCCTCAGCTCCAAAGGCCTCCAAGGTATACAGCTCCCCTTGTTCATCTAACAAGTCTGACACATTATACCAGCGTCGCCACCAGTATAATATGTCAGGGTCACGTAAAGCAACACCATGAGCTTGAAAGCTCAATAGAATAATCCAAAACCCACTAACCCTTAACTTACAAATAGCAAGTCATGCATATATCATAAAGAGTCATAACAGCACATGCATTAATATAACAATAACAACAACAATGACACATCCGCATTCGCTATCTATCGTTGGTGTCATGTTTCCGTGTGTTTCTCCTACGTGACTCATCGTTTTGTGTCTCATCTATCATTTCCAAAAATCACACGCACACACCAATGAGCTACCAAGTCCGGCTCATTGGCCACAATGGCTAGCAAGTCTGGCACATTGTGAACGCACATAACCAATAAGCCACCAAGTCCGGCTTATAGGCCACAATGGCTACCAAGTCCGACCACGTTATCAAATCTTGCATTGGCTCCTCTCCGCGGATAACCAAGCCCAATCAATCAATGAAGCTACCACGTCTGGCTCCGTTAACAATCGCCACAATGGCTACCAAGTCCGGCACATTGTGAACGCACATAACCAATAAGCTACCAAGTCCGGCTTATAGGCCACAATGGCTACCAAGTCCGGCACATTGTGTCACATCTTGGCTCCTCTCCGCGGATAACCAAGTCACACACCTCCAATGAAGCTACCAAGTCCGGCTCCGTTGGCATCGCACACCAACAAAAGGCTACCAAGTCCGGCCATTATGTAGTTTCGAAAGTATTTTACCAAGTCCAATTATTTCCTTTATCCACACCCTAGGTGACATGTTTCTACTTTCTCGATTTTCGTGTCTCGTAATCATGCATAGACTCCGCGGCGGGACAAATCACTTTAAAGTAATCTTGAAACTAAACTAGCAAGATCATCCAACTCTATATTACCTAATCGTACTCAAATTTTTACTTAAAGCCACTTATGTTTTATCAGCAACAAGTAATGCAAACAAATATACATACATGTTCATAATCATCCTCAAGACAATAATATATTACGAAAAATCCGTTCTTTCTTCCTTTGTGGGATTTTCAAAACAACATATGGTTATTGACGTAGAAATTCATTATTTGGCATGCTCATTCTTCCTTAGTACTTTAGTAAACAAGTTTTGCTAACTAGCTTTGATACCTTAACCGTTTAACTCATGTTTGCATACTTAAGGTAAGTATAATCCAAGCAAGTACATAGCATGTCCATAACCATTACTTAAAGCATAACGCCACATGTGCGGACGCCCTTGGGGTGGTAATCCACCATATGCTTTGTTATAATACCACAAGCAATGGAATATAAGCTTATAGTTAAGTTAAAAGATCAACATGCGATTACTTCTACACGAAGTTACATCTTAAGTTGATTCTAATCATGCTTAATCATCCAATAGCAATACTAAGTTCACTAACTATCATGCATCCAACGTTTTAAGAAAATAAACTATCATTATCATGCTTTCATTATAACGACTTAGCTAGGGTTAAAACTAAGACAAGGAGTAGTGTCTAACATATATTTAGGATTATGGGTTGATTACACTACATTCAATTCGACATGCATACAATTATAGTTAGGATAAGTAGGTTCAAAGAATTCTACCGTTCTTCTTGGCGGTAGGGTGGCTACGGGAATTTCGTCGGAGTAATGGCTTACGGTGGACTTCCGGTAGCTTCGAAAGAGAAAGGTTTCTCTCGAAACTAAATCTTGACTATACTACTAAACTCTTATGGATCGAAGGGTGGTGGAGTGGTGGTTTAGTGGCGGCTTAGGATGAGCTTCTTGAAGAACAAGGGAAGAACTTCAAGAACACTCAAGAACAAAGCAAGAACAAGCAAGAACACTAAGCTTTCTAGAGAGAGAAGTTGAATGGTGAAGGTGTGAGTTGAAAGGCATGTAATGGATGCTATTTATAGGCAAAATGGAGCTTCCCCCCTCACTCCACTTGGCCGGCCATTACTCTCTCTCTCCCCCATAAATTTGCTCCATGGACTAGTCTTATCAAGCAATAGTACTCCATCCAAGTGTATCTAGGTCAAATAGTGTCAAAGTACAACACACATGTCAAAATACAACTCACATACACTCACTCTTCCTCTCTCCCAACCGGCCTCTCTCTCCTTTCCCATGGATTTATTCCATGGACTGGTCAAATCAATTCCACAATCATGGCAAGCAACCTAAGTCTAGTCACATCAAGTCCTTTCTCTTTCAAATCAAATCTAGGTAATGATAAGGGTCTAAACAATGATGGAGGTGGTCATGGTGTAGTCTTGTCCTAGAATGGGTCTACTTGGAAGAAAGACTAGAATCATTGGCTAGGTTTTGACTAGAAATGGGTTGGCATGTAACAAATAGGCTTAAGGCTATTAGGTGGCTTGGACAAGTGGCCAAAGATACATACACACACCTCATTCTCTCTCTCCTCACATTCGGCCCCCCTCTTCTCTCTCCCTAGCCGATTCTCTATCTTGGTCAAAGTACTTATATGTATATATATATATATATATATATATATATATATGTGTGTGTGTGTGTGTACATTTGTGGAAGAACAAGGAGGATAAGGACAAGGCTACTTAAATGCACACATGGTTAATGATTATTCTTTTTGTAGGAGAAAGTACTATCATATTCTTCACCAAGAATCCCATGGGAATATTGGACAATGCTATTATCCAAGGGATAATAATTCCCTAATGGTTATTGTCCAATGGGTAAAGTTTTCCCTAGCGGTTATTAACCAATGGGCGAAAGAAGTAATGATGAGGAAGCACATGACTTGTCTTGTCATCCTATTTGGCAACCCTAACATCTATTATCCAATGGGTAAAGTTTTTCCTAGCGGTTATTAACCAATGGTCCAAGGAAAGTCATCATGGAGTATACTATTTGCTTTTGACTAGACTATTCCAACTACTAGTCAAACTTGGTCTTCTCCCTAACAACTATTGTCCAATGGTCAAAGGTCTTCCTAGCATGTAATAACCAATGGATAAAGACTACCCTAGTATCTATTGTCCAATGGATAAAGATTACCCTAGTATCTATTGTCCAATGGATAAAGATTACCCTAGCCTTTATCGTCCAATGGATAAAGACAAAAAGGGTAAAATGGTCCATCTAGGGTTAGGGCAACCTAATTAGACTGAATGGGCATTAGGCTGTTCTAACTGATCGGTTAAAGACTAATGATACTTAATCTAGGCTTTCATTGCTCGAGTGGTATTTTGGTTTTTATTTAGTAGGAAATTGCCTAGTAACGGAATATTAAAGCCCGACGGTGCCAAACGCCAAGGCAAGGCGTGAGCATGGCCAAGGTAGCCTGGTGGCAAAGCGGTGGCCAAAATAGCCCGGTGGCCAAACAGTGGCCAAGGTAGCCCTAAGAGCCTAAGAAGGCCAAGGCACCAAAGAATGCCAAGGCAAAAGCGAGGCGTGACCCGATGCCAAGGCAGAACCTAATGGCGACCAAGGCGAGCAAGGTAGCCCAAGCAACGCCAAGGCAAAAGCGCGGCGCGACCCGATGCCAAGCGTAACCCAATGGCGACCAAGGCAGAGCAAGGCAGCCCAGGAACGCCAAGGCAAAAGCGAGGCGAGACCCGATGCCAAGGCAGACCCGATGGCGCCGTGGCAGAGCAACCCTAAGAAGGTCCCGACGCCAGCGAGGCAGACCCGACAATGACCCGACGCTGGCGAGGCAGCCCGACAACACCCGACGCTGGCGAGGCAGACTCGACAATGAGCCGACGCTACAAGGCAGCGCGACAATGAGCCGACGCCGAGGCGAGGCAGCCCGACAGTGAGCCGACGCTAAGGCAAGGCAGCGCGACAATGAGCCGACGCCGAGGCGAGGCAGCCCGACAATGAGCCGACGCCAAGGCAAGGCAGCGCGACAATGAGCCGACGCCAAGGCGAGCAGGCGCGACAATGAGCCGACGCCAAGGCAAGGCAGCGCGACAATGAGCCGACGCCGAGGCGAGGCAGCGCGACAATGAGCCGACGCCGAGGCGAGGCAGTCCCGACAGAGACCAT
This sequence comes from Rhododendron molle, assembly GCA_025413875.1. Classification (NCBI taxonomy): domain Eukaryota; kingdom Viridiplantae; phylum Streptophyta; class Magnoliopsida; order Ericales; family Ericaceae; genus Rhododendron; species Rhododendron molle. Next base: position 52,433,263 of record CM046392.1, read on the forward strand.
GCCTAGGCAGCCTAGCCAAGCCAAAGCAAGGCGGTCAGGCCAACGGTCAAGGCAAAGACCAAAATTTTCCTACTAACCACTCCGGCATCGATGCATCACTAAGCCAAACGGTAGTTAGGGTTTGCTAACTAATCGGTTAAAAGCTAACTATGCTTGCAAAGTAGGATTTCCAGCCGAGAAATATAATTTAAAGATATTATTTACTTATTAGGGAAAATATACGAGTACGTTTGCAAGTATACTAGTCATGGGAGAAGGACTAAATTGTCCGGAGTAAAATAATTCAATTTTCCAAGTTTCAAATCTAATTATGACGGATTATTAGAATTTAAAAGGAAATTTTAAAGCAATCCAAGCAATTAAAATAAAATTTAAAATTTTATCAAAATTTTCATAAGCCAATAACGACCGATTTTTTGGATGTTAAAAATGAAATCCAAGTATTAAAATAAAATTCAAATTTTTAACGAATTTTTTATTTACAAAAAATCAGGGTCGTTACAAGTATCCTAGTGGTAGTGCTGGGAGATAGACGTTCATGCAAACCGTAAGACGAATCTGTCTTCTTAAGTACAGAGTGTCACACTCGTCTTGATTACCATTTTGTTGTCATCGATTTCCAGGTTTTGAGTTTTGTTTTATTGCATTCATATTATTGGTTTTCATCACAAAAAGTAAACATATTTTCGAACAATCTTAAGACATATTTGCGTTTCTTTTTGTGGGTCTACTATACAGGCGGAATCATACCTTATTCTATCGATTGATTTACTAAATTTCCGAGTGCAAGACCCATTAACAGTTAAGTATAAATATTTTCCAACAGCAGAAACCCCCGCAGTTATGAATCCATCCCATGGTGTAACAAGCCAAATGATGCTATACGTACATGAATCATTGAAGCTGATAACTGAGTCCGTGACATTCAGTTAAAAAGGATGTTTGGATTTCTCCTGTACTGTTGCTAAATGACTATGGCCTTCCTGCAAAGTGACTTGTTGAATGTCTACAATCTCATTTTATGATGCCTCGTTGATTTGATTTTGAGCTATACATATTACAACTTTTAGTCTGTATTCGGATGATTGATTTTCTAGTATGCACTTTGACCTATGCGTACTATCAGTTCTATGGAAAAGTCATTATATAAGCATTCTAGTTGATTTGGTCAATTGCAGGTCAGTGCTACAGGTGATCTGGCTATTTGCCAGGAAAAAATGCATGCCCCATTCTCTTTGAAGTTCAATTATATCTTGAATTTTCCATTTTTGTGTTGGTACTAGCTGGTTATATCTTTTTTCAGAAAATATCCACCTCTCAAACAAGAAGTGAGTAGATGGAGAACCTGTTCGTTGTATATACCCAAATCAATCACCCGAGGCCTCTTGAACTTGAAACTGGAAAACTAACAATGGTATTCTCTATGGGTAAGCCATGTCCAAGTTCCATTTGTAGAAAATGCGTGGTGATTGGAATTCTTTCTGGCTTTGTTGTATGTGTTGAAGTGCCTTGTGATGCTGCTAAATGTACATATGAAGAGTTGTCTTTTGTCATGCTTGGATGCTATATCTGGCAGATTTTTTGTTTTTTGTTTTGGACGCCATGAGAACAGTTCTAGAGCACAGGCACAACTTGCATCAACATGGCACAATGTTCAATGTTGGTTGTTGGTTTTCTTTATTTTGATGCCATTGAGTCCTGCGTTTCCAGGTTCGAGAGGGAAAGACCTGGCCCGCTATGCAGGGCACCGGCTTTGGTGAAACTTGCAGATCATAGATCATTTGGCGATGGATCAACTAGTCTGTTTTTCCAGTTATTCTAAAATCAAACTGGTTTTGATGCCCAGGGAGTTTTACTCTTCTTTGGAGCTTAAAAAGCAGCATCCTCCTTATCATGTCATCCATACGGTAAATTTGACAGAATCTCTCCCAGATATGTTCTTGAGTTGCCTGCTGGACTGGAGAAAACTGCGCTGGCTATATGTTCATATGGTGTATTGAAATCATTGTGTGCATGTAATGTGTCCTTTGAGCTATAGAAACAGACTTCGAGGTCTAATGTAAAATTCACTGTCCATTTTTTCCATAAATGAAAGGTCTTGATGTAGTAACATAATGATAGCCAACCAATGCACCGAAGGCATTATTCTTACATTCCGTTTCCTTAGTCGGAAAATGTTTTCTTTAGAATCAATAGATTTGGCTGCAACTAAAAAAATGAGCTGTAAAACAGTTTTTATCATCCGATTCACGCCAAAAAAGAATATCAATGTTCTCCATTTCTAAAATGACAGTTTCACGAAATGCTTATCATGTGGGATCGCTGAATCGGTGATCATGGAGGTAAAAGAACTGTTTAAGCCACTTCCTGTGCCCAGGAATGGAATAAAAAGTCCAATGGTTCACCTGCTGATAGATACAAAGGGCAGGCAATTCTTGTTTTCATATGAGATTTCTAGGACTGCAAGTCTGAAAGCACAACTCTGTGGTATATGGATTATAGTCGTTCATCTGCCCTTCCCTACTGTGGAAGACTCCTGTGCTTGTATGAATATAAATGCATAGATAAACTGCATTACTAAACCAGGTAGGTTTGCAGGATGTTTTTGCAGTTTTGAAACTTGTTACACGACTTACTGTCATACTGTGATGAGTATTGAAATTACTCCAGAAGTTGGTGTACAATTTGCGTATAACAAGAATATCTAGGAGCTAGGACAGCTGCGATTATCATTAAGGAAATGGGCTTCATGTTTTTGTGTAATAACAAAACCAAGATTCTAAGATACACAATTACATAAAGAATAAAAGATAGAATAAATTTAATAAAAAAAATTTCTTCCTCTCCAACTTCTCCCCAAAACAGGAAAGAAAGCAATTTAATAAAAAAAAAAAAGCACGAATTTTACACAAACCTTGGACAAAAAGTAATTTCGAATAAATTTTCTAGGAGGAAGCATCTGCGTGCCTTGTTGAATCATGTGCCGTGGAAATTAGACTGCTGGAAATTGGTAGTGCCCCAGTCCGAGGACCATCCATTAGACTATCAGGACTCGGCGGTGCCTCAATCAGATGGACATCTGTGGTCGCATGTGGTTGGTTGGGAGCAGAACTTGTTTGCTTCTTCAATGGAGGGGTAATAGATCGGGGAATCTCAGCACTTGTTTGCTTCTTCAATGAATGGGTAATAATTTGGGGAATCTCAGCAGGTGAGCGAGGGGACGCAGGCGAGGGTGGGGAAACAGAGAGCATCCTGGAGACTGCAGGGATGGGATAAACTTCTGTAACCTCCTCAATTCCCTCGTCTAAATACACAACGTCCTGCATGGTAAGTTGGTGGTATTCCACAATTTCCCTCAAGAAGCGGTTCTCACGAGCGTACACAGAGTTCTCATGTGCCAAACGAGCCTTCTCAGCCAAAAGGGTCTCAAGTTGAAGCCGTATCTGAGATTGCAAATGAATCAAGAAGACATGGTGTCAATGTTAGTTTGCAACAGGAATGCACTCGTCGTAAATACACCATCTTAATGCAGACTGCAACAGAACTATCCACTTCACCAGTTGTTGTTGCACTGAATTTTATATTACCACCTAAGTTACACGGAACACAATTTTCTTGTGGTTTTGTGTGTGTGAACATGCATGGACAAACACAATAACTTGATGCTCGTATGCACCCAACTTGACTAATTCTCATCATTATGTGAATCCCTTTATGGATAGACGCTGAAAAATAAAAGTATCAGTGATGTTAAATCTGTAAAAAAAAGAAGAAGAAGGTATGAATACCATATCGTCATCTGCTGGATAGTCTCCCTTGTCACGAGCCTCTCTAAGGATTCTATTTTCTTCTTCCAGCTGAGAACATCGCTCCTTAGCAAATGCCAGATCGGCTTTAACAGTTTTTAGCTCACGCAGAAGGAGTTTTGCTTTGGCAGCTGTTGCCATTGCCACCTATGAACCAAAAACAAAGGCCAACACCACATTTCACCATAAAGGAGCTATAACAAAGCGGTTCACTGTGATTAAAAATTAATGACTCAGAGTGTTAAGTATCTCTAATGTTTGGTAACATTCGGTACTTTGATTAAGTAGAATTACACAAATATCAACAAATACCAATCGAATGTTACTTTGATTAAGTAAAATTACGCAAATATCAACAAATACCAATCACTGTGATTAACTGGATTTGTTTGATAACTTCAAGCAGATAATAATTCAAGTTTGGGTTGAAAATCTAGCATACTACTACGTATGAACCAAGAACAAACTCTACACTGCCACCTTACATCGCGAGATGCCTTGAGCTGAGTTTCTTGGCTGGTTTGCATCTGTGGTTCAGAAGATTGCACTGAAGATTGGTTCCATGGATTATATGCTCCATGGATTTGATTCTGCTCCTCTGAACTGCTTCCTTTTCTCCTAATTTGCAGTTTCCGGGTTTCTTGGATGATGTCTGCAGTTTTATGCTCCACTATTGATCGTCCTTCCTGAAAAGAAAAGAATGATATAAGACAAGTCAGAACTCCCTATACTACGACATTCCACAATGCCACAATCAACTAAACTAAATTGAATCAGCTATAAATCAGGAGACACTTGATTGAAGAAGGGAGTAACACCTAGCAAAACAACTAGTGGAATGGAGAAGGAGGCCTATTACATTAATACCAGATTAGAGCCTGTGAATGTGAAATACCGCAACACTGCACATAATTCAGTGAACTTTTGAATCTCGAGGAAGACTTTGTTTCTAGACAGTTGTCTTGTGGCAAAAGATTGGACACTACAGCAACATATAACTCAACAGCTGTAATCTTATTTTTCCTCTCTCTTTGTTAATTCAACTCATCTCATTATCCATTGCATCTTCCCACCAGACCTTTCTTTTTTTAGAAGTGTTTGTACCTACTGAAATGCCAAGATTGAAGATTATATTACATGATGGCCCACGCAGATAAGATCACTGTAAGTTTAAAGGGTGGGTAAAAAGGAAGGCCAGCTATAATGCCACGACCAAAACTCTTAGTGCCACGACAATCAAACCCACACTGACATATTTACCCTCGTTTTCTGTGGAAACTTTATGTCCATCTCAAAACCAATTGGCAATGAGTGGAGAGGTCCCAAATGTTATCAAGTGATCACCCATTCCACACCCAAGCAATGTGGGACTCTATTTTCTTAACATCCCCCCTCACGTGCAGCCGTGTTTGAGGTCTGTCACGTGTGGCCACTTTTTGGGTCCTATCATCGTGCAGCTTTTTCGCTGGTCTGTCATCGCGGGGTGTGGATTGTGAATTTTATAAAATGTGGGGTGGAACGGGCCCCGCTCTGATACCATGTGGAAACTTTATGTTCATCTCAAAACCAATTGGCAATGAGTGGAGAGATCCCAAATGTTATCAAGTGATCACCCATTCCACACCCAACCCAAGTAATGTGGGACTCTATTTTCTTAACATTTTCTCTCTCCATTCTTTTTTTCACGTCTCTCTCATTCATTACAAGAAACCACAAAGAGGTATTCCCAACCCAGATTTTTGTTTACTTCTTTGATCTAATCACTTTCCTTATGTCAGCAACTTTAATTTCTTGCAAATTTCGCCCCTCCATAAAAAAACCCAGATCAAGATCTAAACATCGAGTCCATATACTTTTCCATCATTTCCCCTTCTCTAAATTCTCATCCTTTATTTTTGGTTGCTGCCACCTAAATCCATCAGCACTGCCATTGAGAAGGTTAGCTATTTCTTTGGTTTCGAGAGGGCTTATTGGCACTTTTGGTCCCCAAAGTAATCAACCTGTGCCGTTTTGGTCCCCAACATATCAATTGCACAGATTTAGTCCCCAATGTTCCGATTTTGAGTTTAAAAGGTCCCTACCGTTAGCTCCGTTAGCCTTTTCCGTTAAAAAAATTACAATGTCACCCTTAATGTTTATATCGGCATATCAGTTAAGCCCCTACCCTATATTTGTAAAGTTTATTGAAATATTTTTTGCATTTGTTTGTTTTGCGTCATTTTTTTTTTTGGATTTTTGCATCACGTTTTGCATTCATCATTTTTTTTTAACTCCGACGTTGCCAAGCCCCCCTCTCTCTCAGTCATTGCTCTATCTTTATATAGACACCTGAATTTACCATTCCATTAACAATTAGGCCTCTATCATCCAATTCTGTCAATTTGTAACAGATGGAGCAATCAAAAGACGCTAACCATCCTCTTTTTTTTTTACTTGCAAAAATTACTTTTAACTCTTTCTTTTTTAAGTAATAAATAAATATGCAAAAAAATTCTTTTTTCTCACTTTTAGAATTTTAGAATTTTGAAATTACTTTTAACCTCCTTTTTTTTAACCTTCATTTTGCTTTTTACTTTTTTTTAATCCAACAAATAGAGTCAAAGTAATTTTTGATAAATAATACTTTTTTGAATAATTACAAATAAAACCCAGCAAAATTTTGTACACCACTTTTGTTTGTGCGGCAGTGGATTAAAAAAAGTAAAAAGCAAAATGAAGGTTAAAAAAAAGGAGGTTAAAAGTAATTTCAAAATTCTAAAATTCTAAAAGTAAGAAAAAAGAATTTTTTTGCATATTTATTTATTACTTAAAAAAGAAAGAGTTAAAAGTAATTTTTGCAAGTAAAAAAAAAAGAGGATGGTTAGCGCCTTTTGATTGCTCCATCTGTTACAAATTGACAGAATTGGATGGTGGAGGCCTAATTGTTAATGGAATGGTAAGTTCAAGTGTCTATATAAAGATAGAGCAATGACTGAGGGAGAGGGGGGCTTGGCAACGTCGGAGTTAAAAAAAAAATGATGAATGCAAAACGTGATGCAAAAATCCAAAAAAAAATGACGCAAAACAAACAAATGCAAAAAATATTTCAATAAACTTTACAAATATAGGGTAGGGGCTTAACTGATATGCCGATATAAACATTAAGGGTGACATTGTAATTTTTTTAACGGAAAAGGCTAACGAAGCTAACGGTAGGGACCTTTTAAACTCAAAATCGGAACATTGGGGACTAAATCTGTGCAAATGATACGTTGGGGACCAAAACGGCACAGGTTGATTACTTTGGGGACCAAAAGTGTCAATTAGCAGTTTCGAGAGCTCTCCATCTTATTATTCAAAGGTGTTCCGAAAGTAGACCGAACTATTGACGAAAAGGTATTGACTTGGTTAATGGCTGGATTAGTGGCCATGACCTATGCATTGGCGATGCGGCTGGGAAGAACGAGGGGATAATGATAGAGAAAATAGGACGTTGGGTGAGGACTGAGGAGGTACATGGTGATGACAGAGAAAACTCAAAACAGGGAGTGGGGTGCGGAAGGATCGAGGTGCACAAAGAAAGACCAAAACAGATGAAAAGCCAATACAGAGCATTCATTGTTATTGGCGAGGATAAAATTGTCAAGTCAAGTAATTGTTCGTGGCATTATAGGAAGTAGTCGTAAATTTAGCATTAACCAAAAGGAAAACCAAAAAGATAAATTCAGCAGGGTAGGAGCTAAAGCTAATTCCTATAAGAAGTAGCTTGTCACGAATCAACTCAAACAAAAAGTGAGAAGCCTGTATTACCCGTGGTATTTGCAGTAGGGAAACGTTTAGAAAGAAACATAAATATTAGTACTTGATACAACACTCTTTGAATACAATTTATTCCAGAATGATAAGGTAGTATACTTAGTTTTGACCAAGTATAATCAGTTCGTCATCCAAGATTGGCAACGCAAGAAGACTTGATATATGGATCCGTTTCAATTAATTTCCGGGAAGAAACACGTTTGAAAACCTTTACCTCCAATGCATTTCCAATGGTGTCACCAATGTGATTTAGGGAAGATGTGAGTGCATCCAATCCCTTCCTCAATCTAGGATTGTCCACTTTCCTTGAGCTCTCAAGTGACTGATATGGCTCATAGAACTGGTAACAAGGAAATCAACAACACCACGATAGAAATGAGTCACCCGAAAGCAACAGAGAGTAAGAATTGGATTCAATTTCAAACGCAAACACAAAAGCATTACAAAATTTGCTTGGATTTCCAGTTTGAAGGTTTCCCACATAATGACAGAAGTAGGGTTAACGATGTTCACCTGGCCACCTGCAGCATCAGGTATCTGCGTCCTCACTCCGGTAGGTTCTTCGAATTGTTGGGAGATATTATCCTCCTCGAGGATTGCTTTAGCTTTCTGAGCTAGAACACCCCAAAATCCTTTAGTTTCATGTAAACTTTGCATCGATGTGTACTCATTTGTAGAAACGTCCTACATTTCACGCATTACATCACATCAGCTGGAAAGAGAACATTGCAGCAACTTCATAATACTAAAAAACCAAACTTTTTCCTAAAATTAGTAGCAAAAACAAATCATTAGCTTATTTGCTCATTTGCTTTATTCTACGATGAGAAAGTATTCTTATGGGTGGTGGCATTGATTAAGAAAATAAGAGAAGAAAACTTGGGCAAAACCATCTTATTTTCTTATTACACAAAAATAAGCATATCAGATGGTGAACCAAACGATACAGTATTTGATCTAATTTCAAATAAACCAGAAACTAAAGAAAAGGGTTCAAAGATCTAATACTAGCATACTACAGAGGGAATACTACCAAGGTCAACAATGCCTCTCTCTCTCTCTCTCTAGATCGAGAATAGGTTTTGAACATGGTATCTCCTCCATATAGTTGGATATTTTAGAATTAGATAAATACGCCTGTGATTAACATGTCCAATAACAACAAATGGAAGGGAGAGAAATTCACTTTCTTTTTGATCAACATAGAAATTAATACATCGAACAGCCATCTCGAAACAAGGCAAAGATGGATTCTTTGTCCACTACAATTAAAAGTGGATTACTGACGCATAGGAATTCCATAGTCACAATTATGCATCTTAAAATCCTTTTTCAAACAAACTAACAAGAAGGTATCTTTGTTCCCGAATTCGAGTGGCTGATTCACGCGAGAATAGCATACACACACAGAGAGATAATTGAAAACACGATTAAAATGGCATAAAATGGCAAAGAGCATGTATAGAAATGAATATATCCGATAGTGAAGGGTACATTTCAGGAACAGATCTATTAGATGAGAAAACGTAACAATAATAAACATTCTACGAATGAATAGGAGGAGGTAGAGAGAAAGAAATGGAAAAGGAGAAAAGACCTTGGATCTATGGTGGAAAGAGGAGTGGAAAGAAGAGTGGGCGTAAGCGGAGGAGAGAGAGGAGGAATCACGATGGGCGGCGGAGGCTCTGATGGCCTGAGCGGCCAGAGATGATGAAGATGACGGATTCGAAGATGAGTCGTTGTTGTTGTCATGATCTGGTTGGTGATGAATCTCCTCTTTGAAAGTTGACGCCCTCGTTATTCCCTGCCTTCTTCTATACGCCATTATCCACCACAGCAAAAACAGAGGCGTAAGAGTCAACCGCAACGCCACCGCAACGGTGATTAATTTCGAGCGAAGAAGAGAGAGAGGGGAGTGAGAGATATACGCGTGGACATCTGAATCACGTCGATGTAACGAACTCTCCTCCTTTTCCTATTTTCCAGAGAGAGAGAGCGAGGGAGATGATCAACCAATTGAATGTACTGTATTTTTTGAGTTACTAATAAAAGGGTGACGGATGAAAGCGACAAAGTACGATGATTCGAAGTCTGAAATTCCCCCCAATCTGAACCGTCAGATGGTAATGGGAGTTGCAATCCAACGGCTTGGAAGTTTGTACACAAATATCCAAGACAGAGATCCCAAACTATATATAATTCAATTACCTGTATGGTTTAAAACACGAGCTCCCCACCCCCCACTCGGGCGGGCCCCATTCATACCCACCATCAACCTTGGAAAAACCAAAAATAACAATTAGAATTTGGCTCCTCCGGATTCCAAATTTCCGACCTGAGAGTCTCAGTGCATCAGCAAAATACTGGTAATGCTTCAGATTTGTTGAAAAGATTTTTACCGATCAGAGTTTCTATCCAATTGACATTAGATGTTGTGCGCAAAGATATTAGTATAATGAATTTGTGTGAATAAGTGGTTCTTGACATAGCTCAATGATGAAAAATAATTTATATAGCTGACCCAAGTGATTGATTGGGACATAAGGTTCGGTTCGGTTTGGTTTGGTTAGAGTCTCGATCGAATTAACTGTTTCTCTTTCGGTAAGAATTTTAAACAAACTTGGATTTGATGCGACTACTCCTCCGTCTAGAGGAGGACTGTGGAAAAGTCGGGGGTCTTCAGATAATCCTCATGCTAATGGTTAGGCTGAACACCGATTCTCTCTTTTCACAAATTGCGAACACCTATTCCTTCAATTACTTGGAAAAAAAAGAAAAAAGAAAGAGAAGCGGAACAATTCATGAAAAGAAAACAACTTTTTCAAAGTGGAGAAAGGGTACAAGTATAACACGTCAGTTGTAAAGGTGGAAAGAGTGAGAGACAGAAGATAAAAATGAACACATGTATTACATATATTTCTCCATTTTGTTTTGATGAAGCTTCCAGCTAAAATTTGCAATGATGTAAGGGAAAAAGGGATTCAGCATCACTTTACTTGTTAATTAAGAAGTCCCAGCTCAAGACTTTTTAGGCATTAAACTACATTCTAGCAATATTTGGGATAACATAAAGCATGATTTTGGGATATCCTCTTTAATCTCCTTCTTTACAACTATCCAACAACTTCCCATTAAAACCATCACCTGCAAACTAGTACAACTTTCGCACTGTATTTCTTCATTGAATTCCTCTTTTGCTTAAGTGAGTCAGTTATTCTGTTTTCCTTTCATTTTAATTGTCAACGTTTACCTCTTCTCACGGAAACTTGCAGCATTTTTTTTCTACCATGCGGATTCTATGTTATGAAAGAAATCTGACTTAATTGTGGCAATTTCAGCCTTTTCATTTTGGTTGTCCTAGAACCACCGTTATTGAGTCCAGATCAATGTCAGTTGCGTTGGAACAATATTTGTCAGGGTTGCAGAAAGAGGTAAATTATATCTCACAAACAGAAAAAGTTCTATGAAACCTTTCACAGCTTAAGGAAAGCCGCATTCACTTTTGAAACTGTAACAAGATCAAAGAGAACCACACAGAAGTTGTTCAACAGTTTCAGCCATGGACTAGAGTTTGAGCTTTATTCTGAAATTCCTTACAGCTTCAAAGCCAAATTAGTATCCCACACAGAACACTGTTGGTTATAAGAAGCCAGTTGAGGCGGCTGAGTGCTCAGCACTGCTTTTCGGGTACACTCAGAAGTGTTCTTGTTTCTCATTTGGCCAGATGAGGGCCCCTCTTTATCAGTAACCTGTTGGAATTTGGGTTGCAAGAAACCATTCTGGCCGTTCATTTGACTAAGTCGTGATTTCAAGAATGGCAGATCAAAAGCAAATGGGGAGGCTAATGGCATGAGTTGAGTTGATTCCACAGAGAAGCTGGCATGAGAGGATCTAGAGCTATCCTTACCACCTTTATGTTTCACTGCAGCCAGGGGTTCATGCTCTGAATCACCCCAACGATGCCAAGGCCACGAATATGTTGTGGAACTGGTACTGCTTATCAACTTTAATTCAGACTCACTTGAGTGTGAACAATACGAAGCTAAAGTCGCTTGCCGCTCTAGGTCATCCGTTTTGCCTGAGTCCAATGTTAATGCTATGGACTTCTTGCTGGCATCATTTATCCTAGTAGCCGAGGAATTCAATTCTTCAGCTCCAGAAGTGGAAGCAAACAAGCTCTGGTGAATCTTATCGATCTCCTTCTCATGAATCTTGTTGTCGCTGTCTGAAATGCTATAACTTTCCATCCAATCACATTTAAGTCTGGTTGAATCCTCAATGTTGAAACCAACTTTTCTCAATAAAGAACTCCGATTACACGTGTCTCCTGTATTGTTGGTAGCAACTTTGCACATCAGTGCACTATGATTGCCCATTCTGGCTCTCTTCTTGTTGGTAGCACATTGTCCCATGATAGCATTGTTTGTGTTAGCCATTTCTCCATCATCAACACTAGTCAAATCAATTATGTCAGGAGCAGTTTCAAGTTCAGAACAACGCTCGTGAAGGGAATCAAAGAATTCCTGAGATGGATTAGTGATTGGCGTATCCAAAGTAGCAGGACCCTTTTGGGCAGATACAAATGCAGCTGGAAATGGACAAGTCGAAGTTTGGTCCCTGCTGTTTGATGGTGGAGCGTGGAAATCGGGAGAATCTTTACTCCATCCTTTTAACTTCCGGTTGGCAATCATTTGGGCTGTTGGTCCTAAATCTTTAGCAAACAACATCAAGCTTTCCTGGTAGCTAATATCCCTTTGATTCGCCTACACAAATAGAAGGTATAATGAGTTCTATTACGATAAGCAAAAACTTTATGGCAGCAATAATGCCATATGTAAACAAAATTTCAAATAGCACATGAGATATGACCAAACCAAGTAATGTTAATAATCAAAATAAAATTACCATACAATTGCATTGTAGAAATTATAAAATATTTAAAAGAAGTGGAAAACGCCATAGATTAGAAACTCCTGCTGAGTTTGCCCATGCACACATAAAAAGAAGGAAAAAAATCTTACCTGTGATAGTAACTTTGGTTCACTACAAACTGTTGAGACAATAGAATCATTTTCATTCTGGAAAGAAATCAATGGTCTATACGTGGAACGCCGATCCTCTTCAACAATATTTGATCTTCGACCATCTCTAACACCTGTTCACAGGAAGATAGAAAGATAATAAGTACCAAAAGATGAGAAGCTTTAGGAAAGTTTGATGAAGTCAAAACCACAATATCCGTAAGTGTAATACCATGTCTGAGAAACTTGAATTTGATTACTGTTTCTGAAATGCAAAACTGGCAGCCTATTGCTCAAGGAACACATTAAAAAAGAAGCACTAACGTCTTTGCCTAAAAGTGTCTAACGAGATGATTAGCCAATGGTGAAGTGGAAATTTTGTGCAGCCTCTTAAGGGAAAAGCAAAGACATGGCTTATTAGTAAATCAGTAATAAAAGCATGAAAGAAAGGTAGCATTTGCGTTTGGAAAAAAGGAATATGATCTCCATAGAATTGTCATGACCTTACATGTGCGAAGGAGAGATCTCTCTGTGTAAATTCCCATTATCAGCATTGTCACGAAGTTAAAGCTAATCAGAATAATGTAAAGCTATGTTTCCTACTCAACCAAAAGCCAAGGGCAGAATTTACATCTTACCAGGGGAAAAATCATTGTCTCTCTTGTTGGATGTAGAAGTGAACCCAGGGTTTCCCCAGATACTTCTCCTGAGATTTGACGGACCGCTTGAAGAAGACTTTGTTCTGAAATTTGTTGTTACTCTACGACATGAGTTAAAATTCAAACTCTTGCCTTCTCCCTGGGGCCTCCTACATGATCTCCTTCTTGTCACCGGGAACTCCAGTTCCAACTTTTCAGGAGCAGTTTTCAAAACATGAAAAACCTTCTTAGCTAGCTCATATATGGCACGAGCCTGTGAAAATATCAGACAGTGGTATTCCATTAATCTACGAACCAAGATCTTTTTGATAGCTTTAATTCTTCCATAAACTGGTTGGAATTCGATTACATACCTGTCTGAAATATATAGTAGCCGTGGAGTTAAAATGCATCGCATTTCTTGGTATTAGAAATGCATCGTGCTGCATATTACCCATAGAGTATATATTCAGGTTGTGATCAAGATGCAAACATAATGTGGAATACGACAATGGCTATGATAGCTTTCTGTGCCTTCAATGACCAGAAACATGAAATTAGTGATAGGCTCCCCAATTTACATTTCATAAGTCTATGATCATGCTACTTGGAGATTTATACACTTCATTTGCGTTTCAGGTGTTGGAGGTGGAATATGACGGATTCGGAGCTAATACGGAGAAATTGAAAGTGATGGATGGAAGTCGGGAGCAATGGAGCGAGGCATGAGGCAAGATGGAAGGCAAACGGCCACAAAAGAACTCAATCCAACCGGTTGCACTTTGAATCCAACTGGACAAGCCAAAAGAATCAGCCTCATCATTTTAATTCAAGCCATGTGTCCAGTCTATCCAACCGGATAAAACCGCACCAACAGCCTTTTCTTTGACCTTTTGGTACCTTGCAGAGCCAACTTCGGATTGAAGCAATATATAAGCCCTTGGAGCCATCCTAGGGCAGACAACTCTTGCCTTGGAACTCATTTAGACTTACTTCAATGTGAAGCAAGAAGAAAGGAGGAAGAAAGAGAAGAAAAGGGAGGAGATTCAAGGAAGCATGAGTTCTAATCCAAAGAACGTGAAGTCTTCTCCTTCCATGACCGGCTGAACTTTGTTTCTAGCGTTACATGAAGGTTTCCTTTCAAGTAGCTTGAGTTTTGTATGTGTTCTAAGACTATTCCTTTGAAATCTTGGTTGTATGTTTTAAGGATAATTTCATTTTTCCAATGAATAGTTTGAATGCTTCCTATTCTATCAATTTCTTGTGTTTGTATTCTAGACTTCAAACACTTTGCATACATGGTTTGTGTTGATTCATGGAGTTGGTTGAGATAGGCTATACTTGGCAAAACAAGGTGTGCTATTAGACGTGTCGTACTTAGATATGGGTCATAACAACTTGTACTACGCAAAGATATCCTATGCCAATCTATTATCCATGAATATTTTATGATGATTTTGATGGATAGTCTTTAACCTAGCAAAAGTCAAGTTACAAGAGGGGAACCGGATTCAAAGTCCTAGAACTTTTTCTCGCTTTTCAAAACCATAATTCCTTTTGCTTTCTTAGTTTCCAATTCAAAACCAAAACTTGATTGGGAACCTTACCAATCTAGTGTTTGTGCATTACCCTATCCTGGTCCCTTCTTAAAAGATTATGCATGCAAGGGAAAAAAAAGTCCTTTGAAGGAAACTTTGAAAAGAGGGAAAGCAGGGAAAGAGTCCTTTTTTCTTTTCTTTTTTGATCCGAGAGTCTTTGTTCAGACATAGAATATAAGTTATGTCTGGAGAATCGGCGATACTATTTAGCTTCCAATTCAAGGAAACACAATATTGTTGACTAGAAAGTAAAACAAATACAATCAAGGTGTCGGATAAATGCAACCAAATAGAATGTTGATAAAAAAGTATAACAATAATTAACTTTCCATGAACAAACCTCAAATTGCTCAAGAGTTTTATACAATCCTTCATGCAGTTTAGCCCTCATGGTGCCAAAATCCATGGGCTCTTCAATGATTTCGTAGTAGTCCTCGACCTTGTTGAAGCAGAAAAACTCTCATCAATTATAAGTGTCACAAGGGCCCAAAACATCCACAAATCAAATGGCAAAGTACCAAAAAACAAACCTCTTTTGGGTCAACTGGTTCGCCAAATATTTCATATGTGTCTCGCCTAATATCAAAATAAGGAAGTTCAAGAAGCACAGTATTCAGTCCAAGAAATTAACACTATTATATTTCTTTCTAATCACTCTCTCCTTTTTTTGTGAACTTTGAATAGGTCATGATGGTTTGTCAACCTAAATTTTGTGTGAAAGAATATGCATAATCACCTTTGCAATATGTCGACAACAAGCTCAAGGATGCATTTTTCTGGCATAAAAGAAACGGGTGATATAGCTGATGATTGACCTAACACAGTGATACAACGTTATCATCATGATTGATACAGCAAATTGGCAAATTTGATTTAGGAAAGTAGCACAACCTGCGGAGGTAGCATGATCATCAAATTTTGTTCTTTCTTTACCCTTTGCAACCAATGGCTCTTCTGATTCAGGAAATAAATTGATTTGTTAAGGGGAGTCATGAAAGAAACGTTAATATGTGTAATTAAAAACCACGGTGATGTTTTTTTTAGAGCAGAGTGACTCACCGCTGTTGGTTGAAAGACCTTCGTGATTTTGGCGCTCTGTACTCTGCACACCATTCAAATTGGAATTTTAAAACTAGCAGTACTCAAACAACAGGTTGAAGGTTTGGAAGCAACAGATCATTTCATGTTCAAATGGGAACAAAATTTTGCGGCCATAAAGATCAGATTGGAAGCCATTTAGGATCTTGAAGAAGTAATGACTCATATCTGTTACTCTCAAGTTGAAAGACAAACACAATATAGTAGAGTCAGTCAAAGCAATAAGCACCAAAACAAGAGCTACTCAAAGCAAGTTCGGCAAAAAATCAAGTTGATGTGACGAAATGAAATTAGTGGCGACATAAAGGAATATATGAAAAACAGATGTCTTATACACCTGTTTGGGGTTTTGGATAAGACTGAATTGAGTACATACATGTTCATGGAGTTTTCTCTTGGCCCCAGAGGGTGGTCTCTGGTGGTGGTGGTCCTCCTCCTCCTCCTCCTCCTCCTCCTCAGAGTATTTCCATGCATCCAGGGTCGAGATTCGTGGGCTTCTCCTAAATCTGTGTCCTCGATCTCTCCACACTGACCTTTGTATTTTCCTGTACACATTATACACAATTAAACATCATAAATGCATATTATGTGAATAAACAGTGCATGATCCATCCCCTGCCGTGCCGGATAAATTATGTCAGACCAATTATAAAGATAATATTAACACCTAGAAATAGAAGTAACAAGAACATGGTGAGATAGTAATATATACTATTGCACACATCGTAGGTGTACCTGGACATGGATTACAGATCAAGTACAGGAAGAGCTCAACGTAGTTAAATACTACGGTGGGTGTAGAAGGAAATTAAAAGACATTGGGGAGACAGGAAGAAATTGTATTTTGAACTCCATATTTATACGTTGTACGGGCCAAGTAAAACAGAGAGACAGTGGGGAGAATAACAGCTGTATTTTGTGCAATTTGGGGTAAGAAAGACAAACGTGATAACGGCTGCATAGTTGAGAGAAGATGTTTTCTGAATGTGGAACTGAGAAGATTCCGAATCTTCTCGTGGGGAAATAAATAATCCTCATTTCTGAATGTTTCTTAGGCAAATAGTGATACACAGATGACGAGTGTTATTCTGTTCACCTAAGTCTCGAGATACCGTGGTGATGGTTGTTGGATCCTATCAAGATTTAAATATACAGAAATCTCAAGATACGTTGGATAGTGAGAGTTTCAATACACTGAAATCTCGATATATGATCCAACCATTGTGGATGCACTGAAACAGGATTGTTGGGGATTTTGAGTACATGTGACCTTGTGTAATATGTATGGTAGTTTTGGTAGGAAATCAAAAAAATGTAATGAGTTCCCTCTTTACAAATAAAAGGCACCACATTATCAGGCTTTATTTTCTTTCCTTTAATTTTGTGTAGGGGGGAAGTCATGCTACTACATTACTACTTGCACTAGTTAAGAAAAGATGCAACTGAGGAGAGAGATGGAAGTCAGGTCTCAAAGCAATTTTCAGTCAGCTCATGATTCTTTAAATTTCCATTGACATTTGATTAAGTTTTTTTCATTACTGGAAGTAGATTAGAATGGCTATTGCCTTTGCATCTTCTCAAACATGGTCATACCATCAAACAAATTTTTTGACAAGAACAATTTCACAGAGAATGCAACCGCTTTGATCTGAGACTTGTTAATCATATACAGGGATCAATTTGAGAGCTTGTTATTTGGTAGCAATATTCTCACAATCAATTACTCTTCTTACTTGGTAGCAGCCACCAATAAAAGATACCTGTAGTTGGTAATTCCCCATCAATATTCATCCCTCAATATTGCTAGCTATCATGTACTACGTATTTGCGAATATTGAATTCAAACTAGCAACAAATTTTGTCATTCAAACCCCTTTAACAGTTTCGTTAACAATATATTCTACCTCTTTTCCAAATGAAATGAGTAAACATTGTGTTGTTTATGTTCTTAAGAAACTAGCATAAAACCCGACTTAGACATGACCACTTGTGATTTAGCACTAAATGACATAGTGTAATTGTAACTTCTATTAGAAACAGTGTAGCTAACTATTAATCGCAATAATACATTTTAAATCATGTCTTAAATATCTAAAATAGGAATTTTAAATACAGCTATACACTTTTAAAACACAAATCTCACTGCACATGCCAACTGCCATGATTATATACATAAGAAACAGTCCAATGTTTTGATATTTTTTATCCAATTTCATAATGCTGCGCCAAATAAGACCCAAAAAAAAAAAAAAAAAAACCCCTAGTATGCAACTAGTAACAAATCTATGCCGGTGGAGGATTGTTTTGGGTAGCTTGGAAGAATTGTAACTCCAATCACAAAGACCGAGTGAGGAGTGGAACTCCAACAACAAAGTAGGTGGAATTGAAAGTTTGTATATAGTATGGAGAGTATGTTCCCTCCGCCTTAGGTGGAAACCATGGGGTTTTCACCACCGTGTGTGGACCCCATAAGATTTTTTTGGCTCTAATCTGAACTGTTCATTTTGTAGGATACATAGAGTAGTATACCCATGAAAAAAATCATCTTGATTGAATACCGATAGCTATATCAAAATTTGAATTTTAGTTTATAAAATGGACGATCATAGATTTTAAAGTTAAATTATCCATGACTGTCCATTTCATAAATCGAAAGTAGATTTTTAATAGACCTATTGACGTCCAATAAATCTCATTTTTTGCGTGGATATACTATTCAACGGACCCTACAAAATGAACGATTCAGATTATAACAAAAGATGCATTGTGAGGCCCGTTACGGAATGTGGTGGAAAATCCAAGTTTTTCCATCACAGGTGGAAAGAATTTTATCTCTATAGTATGAGTCGGAATATGTATTTACTTGGCGAGTCCAGTTCACGCGCGCAAGATAGTTGCTCCCACTCCCCCACCTCCTTTTTCTTGTTCCTGTTCTTGTTCTTCAAAGGGGGGTTTTGAAAGTTTCAACTACTCTTTCTCTCTCGACTTAATCGAAGGAACCCCACCCACCCACCATGGAAAACGAAAGCTTTTTCGTACTCCATTAGAAAGTGAAAAGAAAGACAGACAGACAGACTTCACATTGCACAGTGGGTATGGGGGGATCGGTTGGTTGGTCCCTTCCCTTGCCTTCCTCCTCTCTCTCTCTTCTTCATCTTCCGATGGGGAAAAAACACAATTTCTGACGACTATCTGTTTGACTGATGCTAAAAATTCCTCCAATTCGACTCAACACATCGCCATACATCCGTCTTACACATCATTGTACTAGTTGGTTGTTTGTTTCAAAGTCCCAAACTTTTACTCCTCAGATCGATCCATTCCCTTTTTGCACCCTTGACTTCCTTTGCGCCCCTCTTTCTTCAATATAATAATCCCCTATTTCGTTGCTTATTTCTCTCCGTCTATACTTGTACCAACCAAAAGTTGATGATGTCTTTTTCTTTCTTTTGAATTGGTTTGGAATCTGTAACCTGGAATCCTCGAAACTGATAACATGATTTCGTCATGGAAATTTTGACCGTCGGTGGCAAGCTGCGTCCCTTTGTCTGGTAAAGTCTCGGGTGGCCTTTGAACCCTCTTATCTTTCATTTGCTTCTCTTTCTGCTAGCTTTTTCCACTTTACATGACATTCGATTTCCAGTTGCATACGGTTTTCCATTTGATCTCGTCGGTGGTTATTTGGATGTTTTCTGCATTTTATTTATTTATTGTCTTCTTAATTTTTGCTGTTTATATCCGAAACCTCTTGATTCAAGGGAGATTCAAGAGTCTTAAATTTTCAATTTAACCCCCGACTTAAAAACCGATACTTTTGCAATTAGGCTTTTAAAACAAACCAAACTGAGCCTTCAGTCCCAATCACAGTTATGCTTGTACTTGGAAATTAAATTACAGCATTCCTGCCAGTGGTCGTTTACCTGTTGTACAGCTGCATCCCTTCTTCTTTTTCCTTTTCTCCCTGTGAAACTTAATGGGGATGTAAGTTGACATTGTTTTGTCAGATTAGGTATGTTAATTGTACAGCACATCAAGGAAGAAATTGATGTATCCATGGTTATCGTTTACAAATCCAATCCGGTGAGACCGCCACTTGAACTGCTAATCCTGCATGTGCTTTCCTGCTTTGATTTAGGGCATGATTCCACGGCATAACGTTCCTTGAGTTCCTCGCTTTTTGGAGGTGTAGGGGGGCCGCTATTTCAGTGCATATATTGCCAAAGGTTAGGTCTGTTTCCAGGCCTCCTCCGCCCATACCCCCATCAATTGGACATTACGTGTAGACTGTAATTGTATTGTATTGTTGATAGATTTGGATAGCTAATGTAAGTGTTTTGTGATACCTTGAACTAGAAAATGGAAGTTTTAGGGTAAAGGAAAACCATGGTTTAAAAATCGGTATTGTTAAATAGATTGATATACATTGTTGGGCCTATTTCCTAACAGCGTAAGATTTTGGGACTACTGGTAACTTAACATGGTATCAGAGGTCAGGTTGCAAGAGGTCTTGGGTTCAAGTCTCTCTATTTGCATTATGTCCGCGTTTGCATTATGTTTCTCCCCTTTGCATACTATCTCAATATGTATGGATGTTTGCATCTCCACGTGCAAGACGGGGTTGCACGTGAGGGAGGGTGTTAGATAGCTTGATATACGTTGTTGAGCCCATTTTCTAACAACTTAAGCTTTTGGGACTATTGGTAACTTAACAGTTATGTAACGACATCGGCTGTTACGTAACTATGTGATCTTAACTATGAAGAGCAAAGGTAACTTCTGGAGAAATCAGAAGAATGAGGCTGATATTGTGGGCCATAAGGCCCATTATCATTTTTTGCAAGTAAACTAGTACGCACTAAGTATAACATCACGTTGATATGTTTTGCTTCTCTTCTGTGGCTTTGCTTCCTCTATGATCAGTATTCTTTTTTCCTTTGCCCTTGGGTAATGAGTTTTTTTGATCGAATGACATATTTTAGTTGCGTTCTTTATGAATTCTTTCATCTTTAAGTGCTACCGTCAAGCAACGATAGCCTTGAAATATAATGCGACATGTTTTTTTGGGTTCAGTTATTACACAGTATTCTCCTCTGGCTCTCCTCTAACTGAATGATTTGCTACCTGCACATGGTTGGTTGCAGCTTTAGTTTAACTCTTTTTTAGTGCATATTTTATTTTACTTCTGGATTTGGTATTCTCTTTCATGTGATACTTTTTTCCATCCATCATTGAGTTTAATTTGTGTTCCTTTTCAGCACATTAACAGATGGATGAAAATTCAGAAGGTATTTCACAGGAATTGCGTCAATCCACTGTGATTGGTCGCATGTACGGTGCTTCAGTTATTGGTCACACCAATCATGCACCTGTTGTTGACCATTCTGACCTGCCTGCAGCATGTGTATTATGCCAAAGAATCCTCTCACCCGATAATGAGGCTGGGCATTTTGAAGCATTCAGCATGTGTGGAGATTGTAAGTTCTTATTTCTCGAAGAATTTGGAACTCCAACAGTAGACGCTCATCGGAGGCAGACTACCAGAGTCAGTAGAACAAGGCACAGCAGTTCTGAGTCAATTGAGAATTTGTTTTCACAGCAGTTTTCACATATGATTAGCCTTGCGAGGCAAAGCCTCTCAACTGCACCTGATAATGAAAGTCAGACTGCAGACACCGATGCTGCTGCCAGGTTCCTGCAGCTTACACGTCCCCGAAGCACTCCAAGTGGGTCCAGAAGATGGAGGAGGGCACTGTCTGATACTGAAAGTGAGGGGTTTGATTCTCTTTATGGAGAGAGTGAATCAAATGTCAGCTTTAGTGGATACAGGCCTTTCCAGAGTGAGAGTGATGCCATTTCATATAGTGCTTATGGAGGGGATTCCGATGCTTCTGTGGATGGACATAGTTTCCTGGATACTGAAATTTTTATCCACGCAGATGCTGGAAGTGATATTGACACTGATACAGATATTGACCCTATGCGTGCGGGTCTCAACCAATGGAACTCGGATGACCAAGAAGAAGATGACGATGATGAAGAAGAAGATAATGAATGGGAAGAAGCTGATGCTGCGGAAAATGATGCAGAATCCTCTGCAGGGGTTCACCCCCAAAGTTCATCAAGTCGGATTGCAAGCAATGGGCCTGTAACTTGGCGTAGACAGCTTCATTCTCCTGAACTTGAGGGAGCCATTCGCGTTAGAATAGGGGAAAGGAGACAAACATATATTGCTGACTTACTTGCTAACTTGGAGGGACCAGTGGGACTGCCTTTTGTTGGGAATTCCGGGGATTATGTGGATTCAAGAGGCTTTGATGAATTGCTTGAGCGTCTTGCTGAGGCTGATGACTCAAGACGAGGAGCACCTCCTGCAGCTGTGTCCTTTGTGCATAGTTTACCTCGTGTGGTCGTCAGTGAAGAGCATGAGAAGCAGGATGGTTTGGCATGTGCAATCTGCAAGGATTTTCTCTCTGTTGGGACTGTTGTAAATCAGCTACCTTGTTTTCACCTCTATCACCCTTCCTGTATCTTACCCTGGCTAACAGCACGGAATTCATGCCCCCTTTGTCGGTATGAGCTTCCAACTGATGACAAAGATTATGAGGAAGGCAAGCGGAACACTACTAGCTCTAGTTTAGAGATTAATGAAATCCAGCCACGGGAGATGAGTGAGGAGGATAGTTCCTCAGACATTAATGACGATGGCGGAGTAGGTGGAATGCAGCAGGCAGATTTTGTAAGGGAGGAACGTGAGCATGCCACAGGGGACACAACAAGAGGAAGGTGGTTGTTTCTTGCTGCTGCTCCAATTGTCAGTCTTGTAGGCATTGTTCTTGTGTTGTGGTTGGGCAATCCTCTGACAGAAAGAAGAGGGCCAATTGGCCACCATGACTTCCCAGGACAGGGACAGCATCCTAATCACAGTTCTCGCTCCTGGCCACCCAACCATAGGGAGAACAGGAGCAGGAGGTGGTGGTCGCTGTTCTAAGTTCTCTGATTATTAGAATCTGATCTTAGTGTTTTCCTGTTAAAAAGGTGTTGTGATTAGGTGGATGAGTTCATACTCTTCCGGTTGAGTTCTTGAATTGGTGAGTTTGGACCTTTTTAACAGAGTTCTTTTTATTTTTATGAGTTGGATTTGGTTCGAGTCCGTGCAGATTCAAAGTTCTCGATCAATAATTCCATATGCTCCTGCAAATGATATCTGTCAACTGACGTGGAATACCGCAGCCATGACTTCCGATAGGGCATTGTGCACAAAATCCATGTGGGAAAGTATGCTTTATTTTCCTCCCTCCATGTTAAGAATGGTGCAAAAGTTAAATTTGATGAAGTTGTGAATCCTTTTGAGAAGTTGAAATTGGGAAACCCACGATAGGAATTGAATCCAGGACTTGTTCCTGGTAGAGGGAAAATTTAGAATTGGAGTGTCCCTTTCTTCTCTTGTGACTTGTTTCTACATGATACCAAGGAATTAGCCATAAAATAGTTTTCATTTAAGAGAACGCCGGCAAAATAGTTTTCAATAGAGGTCCTTCAACCTTTCGAGTTTTTTAGCCATAAAACCAACACATGTTTAGATGCTTTCATAGGATTTTAGGATGCATTTTTTTATTATAGAATTTTAGTGATTTAAACACTTTCATAGGGTACCATAGGGTTTTAGGCACTTTCATAGGATACCCACATTTGTCCTTGTGCTAGATTGCAAAATATGCTTGTCATCGAGCTCAAAAAATGTAAATACGGAGTATAAGGGATTTTTAACTAAATCTCCCTTTTAATTAAATACCCACCCATACAACAGAGACGGTAAAGACATGAGACAACAGCGATGTTTGAGATTCGAGTTGAAAATACCAGTACCACCCCAAAAAGATAAAGAAAAGAAAAGAAAGAACTGGTTAACCAAAGATGAAAGTGAACATGAATATTAAATTAGCTGGCTACCCAAAACAAGTTTATTGGATCGTAGAAAAGAAAGGCTAAAACACATATATACAGCGGCAGAGCAAAATCATGAAGCGCCTTCTGGCAGCTCTTTTTTACACATTTCTCATGGTGATCCTTTTCGATTTGCTAACAGTGGAAGGGGGGTAATGCTGTGACAACCAGCCAAAGATAGCGAATGGTTTTGCCAAAAGATGATACTCAGACGAGTAACAGCTGCTCCCTTCCCCTCATTTCAGCCCAACAGCATCGTGGTGGAATTCAGAAGAACATGTGAAGATAATGTTAAAAGAGCACCACGTGTAATTTAGAAGAGAATGTGGAGATAGAGAACTATCCACCCAGACATAGAAAGAATTGCAAATATATGAACCCAGAACAGCACAGCTGCTCCCTCTCTCCCACATCCTCTCAAATTGGCTACAGCACCTACAAAAAAGGGACAAGTAAAATTGTCAATCAATGTATCACGATTCACGATTACCTTTCATCATATTCCTACTACAGATTGCTTGGAGTGGGCTTTTTTATCCTGTGCCTTAGTTTCAACATTGTTTGCAAACCATGATTAGGGAATCATCAAATATGCATATGTATCCGTATTTAAAGGGTATGACAAAACGACACTCAGGATTGCACGCTCAACTTGAAGGTTCTTATTGTTCCTGTGCAGAAAGAATGTACAGGTATCTAGTGACGACACTATATTGCTCATGCAGATGCAGTGATGTCACTGGCATTTAATGTGCTTTAAAGAACAGTCTTGTCGAACGCCGTGCACATGGCATTAAAAGGTTTGACCTTCGAAAAAGGGGATCCACGATATATACGTGTCCGCAAATTCGGCTTATCTAACGGAGTAGCTGATGTATGGCAAACAAGGTCTAGGGATGACACACTAAATTTCACTCAGCTTAATCTCTCGCTTCGGAAAAACACATAACTATATTGGATTCAGGTATTACCAGAAAGCACAGATGTGGGCATTGAATGCTGGAGGAGAAGGACGAATCTGAACATCTTATCACCAGGAGGAAGGAAACCGAGCTTGTCAGCCAACATGACAATGCCAAGTCCAGCTGGAGGAACCAAAACCAACCGCCCAAAAACAATTGCAGCAGTTGTCCGAATACCAAGCTTTGAACTCCCCGGCCCTGCAAGTAACCCCAATTTGTAAGCCATCTAATTCATGTATGCCATCTCAAAGGCCAATAGTGGGGAACGTACAATGAGATCATTGCACTGCAATGGAAAGGAAACAAATCTAGGACTGAGGATCATAAAAGCCATAGTTTCCCTGTGATTAGTACATGTTAAAGTACTGGGACATGACCAATAAGTAGGTCAACTTACCATCTATAAGGTTGCCACCTAACGCCAACAAAATGGATGGAATCATCGCATCCCTGAGAGTTAAAAACAATGTCAGATATCAACAATGTTCGAATTTAGAGCTAACTTCAGCCTATAGGTCTGCGAATAATTGTGTTAAGTAGAAAACAAAACAATCTTTGGGGCTGTCCTGGTCTTACAGGCTGAAACATTTAAAGAGTAGCACCTTATTAGAACAAAGCGACACTGGATAACAAATCTCATTTTAATAGGAACTCTCCGGTGTAAATAGGAACTTTCCGGTGTGAACAGTATATTTAAGAATTTCTGAAGCTTGTTTAGACTCAACTATATCATTCTTGATGCCAAGGAAATGAAAACATCAGAAAAAGTATCATAGTACATTACCAAATCTACAAAAATTGCAGGAAAAGTATCAAAACAAGTCAAACTTTTGTAGGTGGACACTTGCATAAACTTCTGCTATTCCTAAAGCAGTGTTCTGACAATAAAACCAAGTAAAGTAAAAAGAAATTATACAGCATTAGTAGCAAATGCTTTCAATAATCAAGAAGGATTATATTAAATAAGTTTGACACTTGCCATAAGAATAGTTTAAAAGTATGGTGTGAGGGGTCATTTGCAATGCAACTCCGAAATCCTAGAAACTGACAAAAGGGATGAGTTTCTAACTGTCTCACACTAGTCGTTGTGGGTTGTGTTATAATGGGATCAAGAACTCAGGCGCTCTCCACAAAGCATGCTTTTGACCAAACATATACAGAAACCAGTGACCACAAACTGGTAGCTATGGGAATTACGTGGAATTTAACTGTCAGATGCTTTCTGCTTTTATTCACCATTTAAAATTCCACCGGGCTTCAAAATTAATTGTATGCGAACTATTAACTCAAGTATAAACAACAACATTTCTCTTTCAACTCCACACACTTTTTGTTTTTCATTTTTCCTAGTTCCCAGTAATGAGGACATATCCAAAGAGATTCCAGTGTTTCCTGACTTCGATTTTGCCTTAAGTTGTATTGTGCAACCTATTTATACAAGAAACTTGCTTCTTTCATCAGCAAAAAGTAGAGTTACACCAATGTACATGTATATGTATGTGAAAGAGCATCGTTGAATGTAAATTATAACAGCAAAGAATATCCGACAGAAAGGAAACAACAAAATAAACACACAGGAGGTACTGAGCATACCCAAGAATCGTGCAGCTGTCAGTGAAGAAATAAAGAGGAGCATCATTTGTAAAGACTAATCGCTTCAGAAATGGTACACATCCAATTACCATTGCTAAAATCTGCAGAAAAGACATGCTTTCCAACTTATTGGTAGATAGTGAGGACAAAATGGGTAGACCAACTAGAGAGCCAAGAACTTTGACAATAAAGCAGACCGTATAAAGAACCCTCAAGTGTTCACTGAAAGTATACTTATTTCTTAACAACATTAATAAACCGGTTTTAATTTTGATGCTCTGAATCCTTTTTGAAACCCAAGGATCAGAATACTCAGAGTAAACTCGATTAATAATGTTTTGTCATTACACCCCCTTGCTATTACATTACAACAGAACAACAAGTGGAGTTTCCCAAACCTCAAATTTCCAACCAAAACTTTATAAATTTTATCAGTGCAACAAAATCTTTTGGACAAAGAAGAAAAAACCCCAAACTGGAGTGTACTATCACCAAACATGATGCAACAACATGTGCATTCCAATTACAAATCAACAAACAAAAAGTCCCCAGCATGCAGAATGTGAAGAAATTACCAATCAACAAGATATTAAAAGATTGAACTTACAGAAGCAATGATAGGGGGGTGAAGGATTTGCTTGACCTTCAACTTCTCAAACACAAAAGCTAATAGATCTTTGATCTGCATCAAAAGCATTAAAACTTATTGCATTCCCATTCCATTTCACCGAAGTTTATAAAATAAGGAGCTAGAGATTACAATAGTTATTGGTCCCAATCTAGCTGATTTTTGCAAAAGGCTACGCAGTGTATTGAGGATGCGTATGGAAGACCCCTTATGTTTTGATACTGGACTCAAAGATTGACAAATAATGTTCCTCTCTCTCTCTCTCTCTGTATACACGCATGCACATAGAGATTGCTTCTTTCACGTCCTCTTCTTCTCCCTTACCTCCCTTTCATCTAGTTCTGCAGCACCAAAGCTCTGATACTATCTTAGACCACCAATTGTCCCATAAGCTTAATTTGTCAAGGAATGATGGCAAGCATATACACCACGCTATCCAACATACGTCTACATGATGTCTCTCAAGGGGGGATAGCAGTACCACATACAGGATGTATAATGTCCCATTGAGAAATTTTTAGTGTTTTCTTTCATAAAAGCCATTCTCAAGAAAAGGGAATAGTTCCAAGCAGCAACCGATGACAGCCCCTTACAAAAGGAAACTGAACCTTTGTCTCCATCCATCGAACAAAACCTCCAAAGAACACACAAAAGTTCAAAGAAGATGTCTAAGGGTGGGTTACCTTTGCGTGACATGCATTCAATAATGAACAAACTACAAAATCTACTGCTACGACTTTTTAAATATGTACACTCAAGGTTATTTGGATTTCCTTAGTAAAAACTAGTACTCCTAAGTAGAAACTGATTTACTCTCAAGCCTCAACCATGTATATTTCTTGGTGGAAAGTAGATTAATTTGAATTTATAACCACAGGGAGGTTAATGGCCCAAAGCCATGTGCTCCTATTTCTATTCAAAGCAGAAAACAAAAGAACAACATATTGAAGCAAGGTTTACTGAAAACATCCTAACCAGCCATGCCAATATCTTCTATGTGTACAGAGTCATTTCTCTCTGTCTCCTTTGAGCAGCACGTGATCTTGAAGGAGCTGGAACAAATATACAATGATACTACATATGGAAAGCAGGGTTCTCACCTTTCTTATCTTTGGAGCATCTGAATTTGTTGGCATAGCCTCCTGCGTAAGTAAGGGAACTTGCTCCTGAGTGCCATCCTTTGGAGAGTTCTTGATTGGAAGATCCCTGTCCTCAATATCAAAGGTACCTTCTGATGGAGGTGCGAGCATATAGAAAACGTAGGTGTATAGGACGATGGCACCAACCTAAGATATACATATATAAATTAAAAGTTATTAGATGTTTATCATTTTCATTGGAAATATCAAACAAAAAACACGTAATGCATAGATAAACAATCTTTTAAGTCACAGACATATGCAACAGGAATTCAGATACCAGGAAAACATGAAACAAGGGTTACCAAGGTACCTTCTGCAAGATTGCATCGTTAAGCTAAGTACTTAAACTGATATCATTTAGTACCAGACGATCTTTTAAATTTAACTGCAAAAGGCAATAATTATCATTTCGTATCTGCAGTCTGTTATAGGTGGAACTCCGAATGTTGAAGAGCGACAAATGTTTATCTGTAATAAAAAACAACACCTTTCAACTTTATATGGTTTAGTCTGTTCTTGTTTTTGATGAAACAGGGACATCTTTAAGCTAATGACGGGATAAGTGAAAATTCATTTCTCCCCAAACATAGTCATGCAAGTAACAAGCTTTGTATATATTATTCTTCTCGGCAACTGATCTAACAGCTGAAATGTTTTTTTTTTTTAACAGAGAATTTTTTTTTTATAATCTTTGAAATTGTTACGAAGACTAAAGGAAAATGGGTTGACAGCATCATATTCCTAAATCTAAGAATAATATTCCTAAATCTAAGAATAATCTTGTGCCCAAAGACCCAAGACCCAATCCTTAATTGGCAAGAAACCAATCAAGACCCAATCCATAATTGGCAAGGAACCAATCAGGAAAACACCCATTGGGACAAGTCCACACCTATGGGGCCAAGCCCGAAACACACACACACACAAAAAAAAAAACACCCTACCCACACCAAACAGCCACCACAACTGCCACCCCCCTCCCCACCGGCAACCAAGCTGCCAGCAAACCACCAGCAGCCAACACCACCAACGGCTGAAATGTTATAGAGAAGGTTATAAACTATACTGATCAACAACGGCATGTTCAGGAATGCTGCAGAAAAGAAATAAAGAGTTGATACCCAGAGAAATCTGCAATTTTCATTACTTCTGTATGAGCTACAGCATGCAAAAGAGGATAGCACAATTTACTGACAGGGAACAAGAGTGGTTATTTGTATTTGATCCAGGACGGATATACATCTGTGTAATCCTTATCTATATAAGGATATTATTTAGTAGATTTAGTTGTTATATTTGAATTTATCACTTAGAAAATGTCGCTAGGATATCTAGTTATCATTTGCAAGAGCCATTTTGAAGAACTCCACCGATGATACTGGAATTTAGTTGATGAAATGGAATCATTTTTGTCAGTATTGTTATGGTCCGTATGGATGCCTTACTCCTAGATGCAGATTTCTAGAGCTCCTTAGATGTGAATTCCTAAGGATCTAACTTTTTATTTATTTGTCCTGCATCACTTACCCATTGTCCGAATGAGATATAGGCATTCCCATCTTGAGTACATTTCTCGGAGTCACCGAAAGGATTTGACTTTTCTCGACATAAAGCCGAAATCAGGACAAGTGGCACATTCCCAATATTTCCTGCATAAATGCAAGTACATAAGAACACAGAGCCAAGAAAACCCAGAGGTTTTGCACCCACTGCAAGTGAAACTGCCAGCAATGCATGAACTATTGA
This sequence comes from Rhododendron molle, assembly GCA_025413875.1. Taxonomy (NCBI): domain Eukaryota; kingdom Viridiplantae; phylum Streptophyta; class Magnoliopsida; order Ericales; family Ericaceae; genus Rhododendron; species Rhododendron molle. The sequence goes on from CM046392.1 coordinate 52,463,234, forward strand.
GTTGAGATGATACAAAACCCAATAATCTCAAGATAAATGAAATAGATGCATGCATGGTAACAGTAATAACAAGACACTTATCATTTCATTTTTTGTAACCAATCACACAACCTATGGTGATATTAAAATTCAACATCAGGACTCCTACCCAGGACAGAAACTCAAATAACCTCGATACATGCTCGACAATGGAGAGAGGAGCACTCTATGTCTTATTGAACTACATAAATCAAGCATTAACAAATGCTAACTTGACTTTTACTCCAGAATGAAGCAGATTACCAATTCCAATGTGGACAATAGTAAACTTGAAGAACGGGTATGGTGGACGTACGATGGACGCAACAGCTAATCCTATCAGTGACCCTGATATGGTAGCCAGAAGAACATTAAAAGGAATGAACCACCTGTAGAAGGAGAAAAACAACATGTAAGGGAAAAATCTATTCCTGCTTCAGATATGCATGAAATGCGTATCTGATTCTTACCACTCAATCATTTTCTCAAGAGTGATGGCTTGCCCAAGCTGAGAGAATATCAGGCATGGTAGTAAAAGTGAAAAAACCAACTGCACCACATAATTTGAAAGATGAATCAGTTCCAAGAGTGTAGAATCTCTAGACAACACTACAATGACAAATAGAAGACATCTAAGGGAAAAGAACGAGCACTTAGTTACGAAAAAATGTCATCATCCACTGATTGTGGCTTCATTGGCACAACTGAAAACTGCACAAGGTGAAACTGGCATCGTTTCTTTGGCAAATCAATGATTAGATATTGCAAAGAAATATATGGTGAATAGAGTGGGAACCATGTTAGGCTCAGACTTGCCATACTAGAAATTGTACCAACATTCAGTCATTTTAATGCTGCACTTGGTCAGAATCCCACACTAGCAATCTCAGGGGTGGTAATTCACAATGCCTCATGCAAAATCTAAAAGTTGCGGGCCTCTAAATCTAGATAGTTTTATCTACTCTAAAAGCATAACGTTTCCTGATCAGAATAGACTCTAATTGACAAACAATACAAAGACTGCCAAAATTTTCACCAAATCTCCTACTTACATCGAAGTGAAATCTCCCATTTCCACCAACCAAAAAGATTTAACAAATTCTTCAATTCACTCACAAATACAATCTACGTCGTACTACAATACCAAAAATAAATCATAAGAAAGGGAGCATTTGGCAGCTTTTTCCCTGGATTAGACCCCATAAGCTAAAAAAAGGCAGATAAGTACTTTGAGAATCAAACGAGAAAAGAAGAAGAAAAACGTTGGATTCTCAAATGCTTACTTACCCCGTTTAAAAGTTTCCTTCCATTGGCAGGTAAGATCTTGAAATATGCCAGAAGAAATCCCAAGAAGCAAATTGTAAAAACCTTTGCGATGGGTAAAACTGCAATCTTTATAGTGTCAACTAAAGACTCTCCTCCTCCAATCTGATTCCCGGTTAGAAATCCCAGCAGGAACCTTTCCATGTCTTCCAATTTGAACTTCTGGACTAGAATTCTCCACACCACGGCAAAATGCAGCCTTAGATAATTGACGATACAACAAAAAAAATTCCAAATTGCTAGTGAATTCCTGGAGGCTGCTCTATCTAATGGGGAGAGTATAGCAGATTTTCACACCAAAAATTCCGAGATAGCTAAATTTAGACAGTCGGTTTCTGTTTTCGTTTAGTTTGGTGGTGATATCAATCCTCTTGCTCTGCAAAACGCAAGAAAGAAAAAGAAAGTTTCGACTTAAGTCAAGTATAGAACGGGTTTTCGAGAATGTCAACAGAATCCCAATGGAAAAGTTTCGACAAAGTCAAGTATAGAATGGGTTTTCAAGAATGTCAACAGAATCCCAATGGGTGAAAGATTTCAAAGAAGAAAATTAACCCTAAAAGAAAAGGCAAATGAGAGAGAGAGAGAGCTTGTTTTTTCTTGATACAGACAAACAAACACAAGGGAGAGGAGAAGGGAGGAAGTAATAAAAAAGAAGTGTGGTTAGTGTACCTGCCAATCAAAGCGTCTTCGCTTCTAGTTCTACACTTCTCCTATTAACGATTATTGGGAATTGTGATTATACCAGTTCTCTTTAAATACTCCTATAAAAGGTGAACTCTAGAATTCTTTCTTTCTTTTCTTTTGTTTTTTTTTTGGGGGTACTTGCTTGGGAATAATTTAGTCTAGAATTCGCAAGCAATGTAAAAGGTCTGGAGGTTGGAGTTAGGTGTCGTATATATGAAAGAGTCAGAGAGCACTGTTGCTTACTGCCAAAATTAATATCTGCCAAACCCCTTTTCCCACCAAGTTTCCCAAGATACGTACTGTTACGTCTGTTTCTCTACTACAGGATTTCCGTAACAACGAAATTTCCTCTCGCCTGATTCGTGGGGCCTCCTCTTTCATCGTCTTCCTACATCTGTATTTTCTTTTCTCTTTTACTCTTCCTCTTTTCGCGACGGATTGGGAAATTTACCACATTATAATCTGCAAAAATAATTTTGATACAGATGTCTGGCCTCATATTAGATACCCATAGTGAACTTAAGTTCGAAATCGTCACATGTCAAGTACATCGAACAATTCTAAGGCGTGCAGTCTTTTCAGATATCTGTGTCTAGAACATTATTGTTTGTTAATGATAGTCTTTAAGATTACTAGTTTTAATCAACAAGAACAATATTGCAAAGTATCATTTGAATTACTTAATCATGTGAGAGAAATTGAAATATAATATTCAATATATATTTAATTATCGAAAACTCTATAAGATGACCTTTGTTACCCTCTATCTAGTTCTTCATTTTGCTAAGTGAAGCTTGTCAACTAACATCAATATAATTACGTACTAGTACTATAAACTTTTTGGCACTTCCTCCTTTTGTTACCAAGAAATTTAATTAGTAAGATCACACAAAATCCCATGTCTCCTCTCCACTCCTCTCATTTTACAATTTTTTTTTCCTCCTTCCTTCAAATTTCAAACTTCCTCTCATATAATATACCCAAACTTCATTTCTTTCCGAAAAAATTTCATTGAATGCTAAATCGTAAATCGACGAGGGATAAAATGACATTAATAAAACAAAATATCCTTTTCGCTTCCGTGCATAGCATGGGTATTGCGCTTTTAGCGCTTGTATAAGAGTTGTATATGGCCTGCTTGGATAGGGTATTGTGAAAGGGTATTGTGGTATACCCCCTTTTAGTCCGTGGGCCCAGCCGTAAGACCCCGTTTGGCAAGTAAAATGGAAGGGGTATTAGCTAAGCTTCGGATTAGCTAATACCCTCTAATACCCCCGGAGGCGGTATTATTTATGGGGAGGTTGTGGGGTGTTATTAGATAACACCCCCGGATAACACCCCCTCTTTCTTTCATTTCAACTACAAAACAACTTTATCCCTCCTATTTTATCCCACATCCAAACCAAGTACTATTTAATACCCCCTCCATAAACATCACATCAATGTGGGCCATCCCTTATTAACCAATACCCCCTATTATCCAATCCCCCTTATTACATAATACCTCCAAATCTAATCCTGCATCCAAACGAGCCCTAGAGGACGAAGATTGGTAAACAATGGGAAAAAAATGATTTTGGCTTTTTGCCTTTTGCAGAGGAAAGAATTAATGCTACTGGGAGTATAAATATTTCATCGACCGGTCAAGGATTAGCTAGTTGGCTGCCAAACTAAACCGTGACGTTGTTTTGATAGGTGGTTAAAGACTTGCATGTAGAGTAGTATACCAAAAGAGAAAGAAAGAAAGGCATGGACACAGGTGTTGTTTTATGGTTGAAGTGGCAATTTTAACCCGCTTAAATTTATTCAAAATGGGAAGTCCTATGGTACACACCTTTCATTAAGAGGTGTACCGTACACACTATGATTTTAAACCATTGGATTTAAAAGTGAATGATCCGAACCATCTATTTATTAAATTAATTAATTAAATCAATTAATAATTTAGACATACGGTATACTCTGTGTACCATAGCTTCCTCCCTCAATTTAACCCGTCCATATCCATTTTAAACTCAACTCAACCTATATAAATTCATAATTACATGGATTTAGATCGGTTAAAAATAGAATTAACATACGAATTGATACGCGTGGTTGCTAAAACAAATTGGCCTCGATTACATCTAACGTCCAATTTCTCGGCCGAGCAGAATCTGTTTCTAGAAAGACATGATATGGTTTTGATTCAGTGAAACCAATCCCATTTAATATAAATCCAATCAACACTAATTTCTTACATGATAAGTGGTTTAGGCCCCGTTCTAGAATGCCAATTAAGTACTTATTTTTTAATAACACATTTCAAGTTAAAAAATAATTGACTTATTGAAATCTAAAAATATACAATATGAATCTTGTTTGAAAAATCTTTTGAATATCTTGATCAACTTAATTTCTCTCTCTAACTTTCCTCTCCCTTCTCTCTTTCTCTCGCCGCTGCCGTTAGGGTTTCTCTTGGGGTGGGGGGCAGCTCCCCGCCCCCGTCCTTCTTCCCTCTCTTTCCCTCTTCCCTCCCCCCTCTATGGTCTGTTTCTTCCTCTCCGGTTTGAAGCGTTGTGTTGTTCGGTGGGTGGGTCTCCGGCTTTGGCGGGTGGCTTGCTCCTTTCCGACTCCTCTTCACCCTCTCAGATTCGGTTGTGGGAGGTCAGCAGTGGTGGTGGGTGTAAATAATCGAAAAGATAGGGTTAGGGTTTGGTCTATGGTTTTTCCGGCTTGGTTCGGCTTTTCCTTTTCTTCCACCGGTTGGTTTTCCCAATCCGGTTAGTTTTCGGTCTAGTTTCTCCAGATCCAAAGGGAGTGATGGTGGGCGAATAACGCTAGCTTTGCGATTGGTTCTGCTGTGTCGACTTCGGGCTTGGTTCTCGGAGAAGACGCTACTCCTGGGCTTGGCTCGTGGAGTCCGGACTGGTACTGGTTTTACCAGATCCCGGCTTGTGCTTGCATGGAGGTCTAGCTTGTTGTGGGTTGTCTGGTCATCTACTGCGCCTGGAATTTCAAAGTGACAGCAGAAACTTGCACTGGAGCATCCCTTTGCGGCTGTGAGGGATTCGTCCCTTATGCCAATGCCAACATTAGCCATTTAAAGGACCGATCTAATGGTTTGAGCTCTGGGTTGCTTATCTACTGATTCTCGGAGGGACCCTACGCCACATCGTGCCGGTCTGCTTTTGCAGTAATGCGTCTTTGAGCTTGTATGCCCTTTTATGGTTTTGCTCATTTCCTAGTTTTCAGTAGATTTAGCTCTTATCGACTGTTATGATTATTTCATGTACGCGCCGTTAGGCTTCTTTGAATGAAATTTACTGTTGATAAAAAAAAAGATCTTTTGAACGATGCAAAAAAAATTAAAAAATAATTTTTTATTTACATTATTTTTAAGTTTGAAAATATGAAATAAGTACTTATTTTTTAAGAAGGTGTTCTAGAACGGGGCCTTAAAATTATCTTCAAAGTGCATGTCTCATATCATTGAAATACGACTGATATTAGTAGAAAAACGTCCTTGCAGTCTCCGAAGGGTTCTTAGAACTAAGATGTTATTTCTGTACGACACCGTTGAAAAGGCATTGCAGGCAGGGGCGGAGCAATGTTGGGGTCCGGGGTCTCGGCCCTAGTTCCCCGAGCATTCGAGTTTTAAAAATTTTAATTTTATATTTCTGATTTTGAATATTATTGATAATTATTCGTGTATAGCTACTTATAATCTTAATAATTTTGGTTTGATTTGATTAAAAACCGGTTATTTTACTTTCTCAATTTCTTTCATAAATAAAAAAAGCATGTGACAGTAGAAGTAGCATAAAGAAAAAAACAAAATGATTGGTATACTTAGGCTAGATTCATTTCAATGTACAAATGTAATGTATTGAATAGCAAAAACCTTATGATATAATAAGCATGCATTCCGATAAAATATATGTCTATTAAGCCGCCCCCGGGGTCAAAATCCTAGCTCTACTGATCACAGGTTTAGCTTGCGGGGTTGCGTGAAATTTATTGACCCCCTTTATCAAGTGTGGCTGTTTCCATTTTCAAGAAAAAAAGTCTTTTAGATCATCTTTGATTATGTACTCATCAGTAATATATTAGTACATGACACATAAATTCAATGAAACCCACGGTTCACACAACGGTTGAAAAAAAATCAGTACGTAGCAATAGCTCGACGTAGCTAGAAAGAGCGAGAAACGGAGAAATGAGACACAAAAATCTCCGAGATACATAAATTCATCACTCTTCAAATCTAACCCGAGAACAAAACAGAAGATATATAAAAATAGGTGTCGATAATTTTGGATGAGAACAGAAGGAAATAAGAGGGAAGAGATTGAGAGTGAGAGTTCGAAATAGATTTTTTTGCGAATTGGTTCTGAGCTATATATTTGAAAAGGGGAGAAAAGGAAGTAAACGGATCGGGTTGGATTTGGGTATGGCTTGACCCATATTTGACCCGATCCGTTTTAACTCGTCTATTACTGATCCGTATTTGACCCATCTATATTCAACTCATGACCCGTTTCAATCCGTCAATTTGCCACCTCTAATTTATGATATGTCTTTTGCCTAGTCATATATTGTTATCAAATTTGCTTTGCTTTTAAACAGAGCTAATACTAGAAGTATAATAGCTAGCTAGCTAGCTGCCAAACTAAACCGTGACGTTGTTTTGAAAGGTACGGTGGTTAAAGACTTGCATGTAGAGTATACCAAAAGAGAAAGAAAGAAAGGCATGGGCAGGTGTTGGTTTATGGTAAGGAGTTGGTTCTTATCAAATTTGCTTTGCTTTTCAACAGAGTTAATACTAGTAGTATAATAGCTAGCTGGCTGCCAAACTGCTAATACTAGTAGTATAAGAGTTAGCAGGCTCCCAAACTAAACCGTGACGACGTTGTTTTGAAAGGTAGACTTGAATGTAGAGTGCACCAAAAGAAAGAGAAAGAAAGAAGGGCATGGGCAGGTGTTGGTTTATGGTAGTATTTTACTAGTATGTCTTTTGCCTACTCATACATTGTTATCAAATTTGCTTTGGTTTGCTTTTAACAGAGCTAATTAATACTAGTACTCAGTATAATACTATATGATCTTACCAACTGCCCGCTTATCCTTACATCTGTACGTTTTTATTCCATTCTAATTACCGCCGTCAAATTAATAAAAACCTTTTTCGCATGATCTGCCGCGCGTCCACTATATTATATACACAGTTATAATTAATTAATCAAGTCAAGCTAAGCTAAGCTAAGCATAATTTGGCCCAAAAAACTATTGTAGCTAGTCAACCACCTGAATTCTTTTTTAATAGTACTACATTTCACGAATATAGTGTACACTATTAAATCTCTTTTTGGCTTTTCACTCTATTTTTTGTTCACAGTAAACATGACCTGGCATGTGTCCAATGACACTTTGTGCCATGGTTTCTTCTAGTTGTGCTACTACGGAGTCTAAGGTTGACTGTTGTTTTTCTGCTAGTGGCTCGGGGTCATTTGATAGGTTTGAAAGGCCTGAAGGACTTGGCAAAAATTAGATGTCTTGTGGTGGTATGAAGTTTTACCATCGGCAAAAAAAAGGTCATTATAGGGCATGAGTTTCTCTTAGTCAGTCGTCACTGTCTTTGGGATTTGGATAAGAGGGTTTCGATTTTTCCATATGCCCAGCCTCTCGGCTGTGGAAGTTAAAGTTCAAGAGCCATGTTTGACGGTGAGTCATCTTTGTAGCCCTGATGGCCATGCGTCTGATCAGAAGGTTTGTGTTGACCACCATCGGTTGAGCATTGAGGGCTCCTCGTCTGATAGGTTTGGAGATGGTTTTCAGGATTTTGCCCTGGGACCTAGCTCGGAATCTGCGGGATAAGAGGATTGTGGCTTTCTGGCGATACCGGTTGGTGGACTGTGATAATGCTTTTGTGAGGCCTTCTGGCAATCAGAAGAGGACGAAGGTCGATATTGTTGAAGGTAGTATTGGTTGCGATAAGGCATTCCCACATCCCATTCGGAATAAGCGGAAACGGGAAAGGGCAATAGAAGATGATCATCTGCATGCCTATCGCACTCCTCAACGACGGGGTGTCATTGATTTATCTCTGTTGGTCCTAATCTTTGTTTTGCAGGTTTATGGAGTGTTCGGTGTTGCTGGCGTTGGTATCGTGGTGGTGTTTTCTGTTAATTAGGAATTGTTGTGTGTCCTTTGTATTGGCTTTTGTTGTGTAAGCTGGTTGCATGGGTCTGATTTTGGTTGCTAGCTAGGGCTGTGTTGTGCGGATTTCTTTGGGTTTCTTTTTCTTTTGGGCTGTCTTGTATTAATGGATGTACCACTATTTAATTATTACTGTATATGCTATTATACTTGTGTTCCTCAAAAAAAAATGTTTCGACTTCAATGACTGGACGAAAAGTGTGTTAATAAGTCATTGGATTGCTAAGGAAAATAATGTGATTTGCCGTCTTGTGCAAGTAAATGATCAGCACATTTGTTACTCTCCTACATGATTTGTTTTAAGCGGCGGTTGGTCAAGCTCCTGAAAAAGGGACCTGCAAAGTGGTAATCATCAAGCTATAGATAGAGGTGGTGATCGAGAAATTGATAACATTTGAGTCGTGATGGCCTAACACTTTCAAGTGGGAATTAATCTAAATCTATACTTGGAATTGGGGAAGCATTTCAAATTCAGTGATGCCAATCTTTTTCCTCTGAGGAAGAAACAAAAACTGCTACTTTTTCAACGAACCAACCTCAATTACCCAACAGTCAGACAGGACTGTCAATTTTACGCAATACAATTACACAAGAAGCTTTCATCTCTGAGTAACTGTACTCATTCTTGTACCGGAGGGCCATTCCGGAGATGCTACAGTGTAGTCTTTTAATCATGCTTCTTTGTGCAAAGTAGGTGGAAGTTAGGAGCTACCCTCAAACCACGATCAAGGAAGGAGTGAATCAGATTCATCGGAGCCCGACAAAAGCGTTGGGGGAGCACTCTGTTTCTGATCTGATAATAAGAAAGGAGAAAGCTGAAGACGTATATATATATGTGTTGCTTCCTGGAAACTTCCACTCTTGTAGTCTTGTGTTTCTACTAATCATCATCTCATATGAGTTGTTGATCATACACTCAGGACTTGACACCGTACATACACATGCATATAGTGATGATGTAAATAATACTACTACTAACATGGAGTAACAAAGAAGGAAGCCTCTCGCCGAATCATTTCTGCTCCAGTTTGGATTATCCACACTGGTGGGGACCCACAAAATCGGAATGATCAATTCCTACACTTTGTGTTGCTTTGCTTCAGAAAATGCACAACCCTGTGGTCACTTGCCTAACTGACCAACCGTCACCAACGGTCTATGACAGTGCCATGATTTAGGTTCAGGGTGAAGCTGTTTAACGAGAATCCATTGATATTGTTGGATTTTGATCTTCCGTATCCCCCTTTCGATGAGGATACGGGCCGTTGGAGGCCCAAAACCTTCGTTGAGCGCAACGTTTGGAGTTCAACGCTTCGACATAGTCCCAGATACCATTTAAGACTTGTACCGACCCTCCATGCAGCAAAACAAGACTCGGAATTGAAAATGTGCATCGGTTGGCAGTAGCTGCTGCAAACCGGTTCTGGTGCAGGTCTCTCTGGCGTGCGCCAGTGGTTCAGTGGTGTGTGCCAGTGGTTCACTCTACTGGCGTGCTCCAGACCCACTTGTCTGGCCAATTGTCCTTTCCTGGGTACTCCCTTGTCTTCACCTACACACGTTTCAGACACGGTTTCTGTAACTTCAGGGGGCAGTGTCCTTCTCTGCAAAGGCCCTTGTAAGCCAACGGCTACTTTGAACGGTAATATGAGAATGAGATGCACTATGCTGGCCTATAAAAGACAGAACGCACAATGCTGAATTCATACAGCCCCATTACACCGCCGCAGTATAATTTCTTTATTCAGTCTTTCCCACTATTCCCAGATGGAAAACTCGATTCCCACATATTGAAAACCCCATAAACAGAGTAGGGGGATTAATCAAAGGCCAGAACTAAGCATGAGAAGCAAGGGCCAGCCACTGGTACTTGGATAAGTGGCGCACGCAGGTCAGGAGTGACCGTGCCCCAGTCGTCCCTTTGATCCAGTGTTTGGCTTTGCTTTATCTGGGCTCTGGAACAGGACCAGAGGGATCCCAGGGGCCTTACTAAGCAGCTATAACAGATAACCAACTACACAGTTCTAAAGTATGGAAAGCTGTAAACTGGTTTTTAGCATGCTAAAAGGTGATCAGAATGAAGAGAAAGTAAAATGAGGGTGATCGGTGGTCCCCACACCAATCCTGCCATGCAGCCATGACTAGCGTACGGCAGTCATGGATTGGCGTGCGCCACTTGTCACGCCACAACTGTATTTATTTGCTAGCTATGAGTCCAGGCTTGGTATTGATTACCAGCCTGGGCTCTGCTAGCTCCCCTCAGGGGTCGAAACGGTTTCCAGAATAATAGGTGATATACCTTTGGATTGAGGTTGATGGAAGATTGAGCTTGAGCTTGAGGGTTTAGATGATGAAGAGTGAATGGTGTGGGTAATATGATCAGTGGATTGGTATTCCCTTGCCTTCACACCCTATGAATGAGAGAGGAAAACAAGGAAAAGGAGAGAGAGAGAGGGAGAGCCTTGAGCTTTCAATGTGCTTAACCCCTTGCAAATAAATGCAAGGGGAGTATATATAGGCCAAGGGCAGACTGAGATCAGTTGAGCCTTAAGGCTTGTTTGGGCTCCAAGAAAGAGGGGAGCCTTCCATGCATTAAATGCATGGGACTAGTTGATGGAAGGTGTAGGAGAGAGGAGGAGCCATCCTGGACGAAATAATCATCAGGAGAACTGTTGCACACGTCAGGGTGGCACAAAAGTCTCGGGCAAGTGGTTGCCAAAAAGGTGACTGGACTGGGGACAAATGGCGTGCGCCACCGAGGGTATGGCGTGCGCCAGTGGAAGTTGGTCCCAGGCTTGATGACTGACACGTGGCACTGCACCAGCGTGCGTCAGTTGATCATCAGCGTGTTGAAGCAGGGTTTTGCTGAGGCCGTTTGGCTCTGGCTCGAAAGGTTTGAAAAGGGCTTTGAAAGGGGTTTGAATGAGGTTCGGACCGCTCAAAGCTCAAACACACCATCGACTTTGGATGTTCTCGACTTTTAATCATCATTGGGGAATCAAAGACCGTATATACACTAGTCTGGACAGTCCAGAATAGGGTGTCTACAGTACCTTACTCCAGCTCCATCTTGTGGGCCGGGCTGGCATCCCCTGACTTCCCCACAGGTGATATGTTCCAGAGGGTCTCAGGTGGAGCTGGCTCTTACTCTCCAGCTCCGCTTCTTTTACCGAGCTGGCCTTGCCAGGTCTTCCTTACTTATCATAGTCAAATAATAAAAAAGGACCCTAGATGATTAAGAAAATGTACAAAACAGGATAATAAAATAGCAGCAAGTATATAATATACGTAAACAAGAACTTTGAAGTCAAAACTAACTTAAAACATCTTTCTTGTTTTTGTCTGCTATCATTTTCTAGGAGTAGTATTGTTTTACAATAAGGCTCCGCTCTTCATTACTTACACCTCATTATGTGCAAACAAATAAAACTGATACATTACCATAGTGTATGCGCTTCTTCAAAAAATAAATTCATAGTGCAGGCCGATGCGATTGAGAAACAAAGATGCCTGTACAGTATTTTCATGCTGCATGTAAGAAGTATCACCGGTCCATCGATCGAAAATGTTTCGTAGTATAAGCCAATCATACTTCTGTACGTACAGTATGTAAACATCTACACAAGTCTCTTTGGATCTGGACTACACAGACTAGTCTTCAAACCATAAGAGGATGATGTATTGTGTGGACAAATTAGCCCGGTACAAGTAAATTACATACTTTCAGGCAGGGCTTTAGGTTGGCGTACTTGATTCAGCCTCAGCTTATATTAACATAAAGGGCCATGGGAAGTCCAAGCTTGACGTTCAAGTTGCATATGCTCTACTTGCACCAACACCGGTCTCTTTCTCCCTGTCCACCAAAGCCTTTTGGTAGATCTAGCCATGAGTAGATTTTGAGTCTTTGACCAAAGAGGGGGCTTGGACACTCATGAGTCATGAGTTAAAAAATAAATCTACGAGTGTTATCTTATGCTTACCCAATTTGCAATTTGCATGCTGCTTGTGATAACAATGCAAACAAAAACCTCTTTCCGTTCTGCTCTACATGTGGGAAAAAGAGTACATAGACATTTTTCACTAGTCGAACTATTATTCCAGGCCAAAGAGGGGCTTGGAGGTACATTATACTTAATACACAAAAATATATTCTTATCCGCGGTTCATTTGGCCAAATGAGCTCTTGCAGTGTGCAACTGCAGCCTGGACTGAGTTGTCTCTTGTGTAAGTTTTCCTTGCTTCCCTCGGAACTAGTACTTCTCCTCCGTGAATTGGTGAGGACTTGATTGAATTCGAGCAGCTTTTACTCATCTGTTTGCCTTTGCTACGCCCAATCTTCATCACACTTAAAGACTCCAACATCCCCCTTATTGTATCCAAAGAGTACTTGTCCATCTTGCTGCTTCTAGTGAAATTGGACTGATCTTCCTGCTGGTTTGTTGGCTTTACTGGGGTCCGTTTGCCAAACAGTTTCATAATTCTTATTCGGTAATTCTTAATTAGTCTCTGTTTATTTGGACCTCTCTTGTTCTTTTGACTAGTGTTGTTGCCTCCAGGAGAAATCACTCCCTGCTGAGGTTTCAAAAATGAAACCACCCCCGACCGGATGCTTATGGATTTGAACTTTATGATCAACTCCATGACTCGTCCTCCTCCATTATTCACTGCAGTTGTCAATGGTTCTGATGTTTTCCTGGATTCACAAAGGCTACTTATAATCGGAAAGCTTTAAAGACAAGTCATTCGCCAGCAAATGGTGTTGTTCTTCCAAAATCAATGTATTATTAGATCTTCTAGATATGACCGACTACACAACCTATTTGTAGTATCCAACTGTGATGTGAATTTATCAAAGTAATTTCACGCGTGTGTTGCATTTTAGGCAGTGGGGGCATGCAAATTTCACAGGGCATTAGTATTGGCGTGCATTTTGGACTTTTGGGTGTGGTAACGTGTCCCTGCCTCAATGCACACATCCAACACATCAGCAAACAAAAAGAAACAAAATAGTACTTATGACGATATTCAAAGGAAATTAATCGAAAATCTATGGGTTTTGTGACGGCTTACTGATTAGTTGTAAAGAATTTACCTGTTTCTTACGACCTCCCAGCTACCAGTTGCATTCAAATCTGTTTTCTTATCATCATCATAACCATCAGGGCGGCCACTTTCCTTGGTGTTTTCCGATGATGATTGCTTAAAAGCCGAAAGCAAGACATTCAAGAGGCGGTGGAATGCTGGAAACTGCTTCTTTCTTTTGTTATTACCAGTGCAACCAATTATGGGCATAGGTGAAAACTTGGAATGTCCTTTTGGTGGTGATCCCCGAGATTTGATTGCATACCCATCAGCAGCAGCAGGACTGCACTCGGAAGAACTAGTACTGGTGGTGGTATTATTGGTGTTGGTGGAAGAAGACAAGGTGGGAGATGTTGATGAAGGAAAGCCAGGGAATGTTGAAACTAGAGGGGATGAGGATATCCGAAACTCTAATTCCTGATTATCAGGATAATCACCGGTAGCCGTACTCTTTTCTTTTGATTTTGTTTTCGCATTTTCTCCTTCTCCTTCTCCTTGTTGGTTGCAAAGCTGGGGTATCATTGACAGTGCAAGTGGTTCATCAAGTGCTATTTCAATGTAGCTGGTTTCTTCTTCATCATCCTCGGAGAAGAACTCAATAGAGGAGTCGTTCAAGTCTAAAGAGCTGAAGGTGATCAATCTCTCTTGATGATCATCAGGGTTTCCTAAGTACTCCAATGTCTTACTTTCCATGATGATGGAAGTTAATTAATGGGACAGTGTACCTGCACAACGGCATATTTAGAGGGGGGAAAAAAAGAGAGGAAACAAATCCTGACAAAATTAATATATGATCTCAGGTTTAACAGCATATCGGAAATACAGAAGTCCAAGGAACTAATCTTTAAAGAAATGCTAACTATTTGTAGTTACGGTAATTGGCCGGTCCAAGCTGGTGAGATGAATCAAGAAAGTGAAGGAAAAACAAACTGGAAATCAAAAAAATGCCATTTTTAAGTAGAAGTTAATGATGCCTACTTGCGGATCAAAAATAATAATAATGATGCCTACTTACAGTCACAGATTATCTATCTTAGTTGTATGAACACCGGAAACCAACTGAATCCTTTCTTCTTGTCCTCTTCTTACCTTTTCTTGTCTTTTCAAGTACTAGAAGATTTCTTTTCAAAAGAGTCGGCAGCGGGCGACTAATACTGGTGTTGGTTGGTGATTCACGCCCGAAGGTGTGTATATGTGGGTGCTGCGGCTACAATTAACCGAACTGGGGAGTTCCCATGGTGGTTAATGTGTGGGGAGAGGGTGTGACAACCACACAGAGGGGGGTGGGGTGGAGAAAATTTTGATAAGTAATTTCAAAGTCAACAATATGCACCTGTGTGAATAAAACCAGTTAGTCATCAATTTGGACTATCAGCTTATAAATGAGATGGAGTTCGCCTTCAGCCATAACTTCGTTGAACTTGGTCCCCCTACTTGTAGCATTTTTACGTATGTACTAGTAGTAGGCTCCGAATTCACGGCAATTACGAGTCCCTTTGATTTTTAAACAGCTTTGACTAAAGTGAGCAAAGATTTCAGATAAGGATCAAAGACACGAGCTAATTAGTTCTTATTAACATACGCAAAAGAGAAAGAAATGCAGCTAGCTAGTTAACAATAACATGATTGATGACAGCGGAAGCACCGGACGGTGTGCGTGATGGCAACAAAAAGAAAACCAAGAAGGGAAAACATAGAGAGGAACCCTTTATCTGCCCCTAACATGACCTACATAACGTTTCAAACTACCACTGCATCATCAGTTCCTTTTTTTGTATGAGAGCTATGTACGTGGTACATGTGTTCATGAATCTTCTAGACTTGCTTATTAAAGCAGCACACACCAGAGTTGTTGGTTCAATATTGTTCAAAACACGATATGTAAACATATCAAACAAAGCTTCCCGTTTCCTCACCAAAAGTTGAAAAGGGCAAACAACTTCTTTAATTTTCTCTGGTAGGAGTATAAAAGTAACTTTGAAAGTTAAGGATCAGTTGAATGTTCTTGTTCGTAGAAAGTGGTCCAGGTGATTGACAAATAAGGGCTCAATCCCAAGGCCACATGCTTCGTGAATTTAACTCAAACTTGATTTCTCTTAAAAACTCTGCTTAATTAATTATCTATAGTTTACCATTCAATCATACACATGGGGACCATCTTGGCAGCAATGAAGAACATCTATCATACGACTCATAGCAGCTGTAGTCCAAGCGCAGATTCTAACTGAACTATTAGAACTGCAGATTTTGATTTTTTGAACCTCCATACAGCTATTTCAGAGAATCAAAGGCAACAGACCCATGCAAATGGTTCAAATACGAAAATTATTCAGTAGGCATTACACAACAGCCCTTGATAGCCACACATCACTTATTACAAAGAACATTACGCCAACCCTTGTAGCTGTTTTCATAAATCCAGGATGAGAATTGGGGACCAATTTTCTTATAGGTATTGATGGTGATAACTTAAATATGTAATTTAGCAACGGAGAAAGAATTAAGAAACTGAAAGACAAGATTAAGGAAAGTAAATCACAAATCTATTAGGCTTGCTACAAGAAAATCATTTCAGTTTTCCCCCTGCATTATTCTGCTTTGTCAACGGGTTATAATTTTGTGTGTGTGTGTGTGTGGTGATTTGGAAATTCCAAACGGGCTATATCTTCGAGCAACTCGAATATATATTATTACCACAACATCTCATGTCGACATGGTAGTTCTTGCAGCATTTCCATCAAGATTATCAGCCAGCAATTTGTACGTAAGATTTGAGCAGAAACACTCTTTAGTTTCATCTATAGTCGTGCAGCTTATGAATTAGACAGCTGAAATATCCGAACAAGATATGGAATAGAAGATTTGATAACATGTTTATAAGATTAAAACTGAAATTACATGCGTAGCTTACATCACGAAATTACATGCTTCGCCAATCCCAGGCAGTGGCTACACATATACGATCACCGTAATGATGGATACAGAGGTAGACAGACAGACAAACATACTAAAAAGGATGAGCAAAAAGCCACAGGAACAAAGGAGGAAACGCTGAAGGGAGGGAGAGAGAGATCTAAATACATGTAATACTATGGTAATTGATTTTAACAATGATTAAGAGGAGGGGACGATGACGGTGCGTAGCATCATGTCCTTGAACTCGAAGAAGTCAACACGGCCATCGTGGTTGCGGTCAACGGAGAGGATCATGCGCTCCACTCTGTCCATCTCTCTGCCTTCGGGCAATCCAAGCTTCCCAAGCACCGCTTGCAACTCCCTCGCAGATATGTAGCCGTCGCCGTCCTCGTCGAACACCTTGAATGCCTCCGACAGGTCTGATTCCGCCTGCTGGCACGCCTTTTCCTCCTCATCTCCTCCTACGCCCATATCCTCATCGATCCCAAAGAAGGCGTCGTTCAGTGATCTGTGTAGGGACTCGAAGTCTTCGAATTGAAGGCCTATGGAGCCCGGTTTAATGTGGGACTTGACCATGCTGTCTAACTCGGACATATCGGCGTCCAAGCCCAGGAGTTGGAGTGCTTGGCTGAGCTCATCCACCGTTATGATTTCGTCATTGTTCTTGTCAAACAGATCGAATATCCGACGTAGACGAACGGAGTTGAGACTCGGGGATCGAAGCCGAAACGAGGAGGTTGAGCTAGTGTTCCCCTTGATGAGACTGCTGCGCTTGCGCTGACTTCCCGCTGCTGCAGTTTCCATGGCTTCTCTCGTCTTTTCCTCCACCAAATTGCTGATTTTAAAATTGGGAGGAGAGGACAATTGAGAGAGAGAGACAGGGCAATGACACCAATAAGGTACTCAAAACGAGTTGTGGACAAATTGGGTTAAATATGGCTAATATGGTTGTAGTAGTAGCAATTTCACGCCAATTGCAATATATAAAAAAAAATCGGTGCTTTTCGAGCTTTGGACGGAGGGGGGAAAAAAAAACAAAAGGTCTGGCTACCACTCAATGCCCCATGATCTCTCTGCGTATATGATGCGATTTTGGATGAGAGTTAGAGCAGGGGAAAGGGACCGAAAGATGCTCTCCTCTATATTATTAACACAGACGACGCGCATTTGACGAGCCCTCACGGTTTTGTTTATTTGAGCAATTTGGTCAAAAACGAGTTTTCTCTTTTAGTTTACGAAACTTCTGCTACCATTTACTACTTCGTACAAGTCTTCCTTTTACTCGTACAGTCAGTCGTACTCCTCTACGAAATGCGTACAAGTTGCCCTCTTTTGATCTGGTACAAGTTGCACTCTCCCTCACGCTCACGCACCCCGAGATAATATTCTACACGGCCCCTCCGTTCATCCCCTGATAAACGGACCCCCCCTAAATTAGCGACACCTCACCCAAATAGAAATTCCTCTCACTCTCACACATGCAACCTCCCTCATGTGATCACAGCTCCCTCTCCTTCTACCTTCTCCTTCGTCTAGCAGCAACCATCGTCCATCGAGCCCCTTACGGCCTTACCCAATCGGAATTTCTGGCGACACACATGTACCTTCCCTCACCTAATCAAGCCCCTTCCCATCCCGTTTCTCCCCGAAGCATCCCGTTCCAAACTGAACCAGAACTTGGTCCCTTCCCCTTACCCAATCGCCGAGATCCATCGGCTATCTCCTCCCCTTTTCTCTCTTCTCAGTCGATTGCCCCTTCTTGATTAAAGACCCGGTGAGGGATTCAATCACAAATTAACTTCAATTTTTATAGCAGAATAATTTATCTGAGGCTTTGATAGGGATTTTTGAAATGCATTTCTCAACTGGGAACTCTCATTTTAATGGACGAATGATGGAGTTTCGTGGCAAAACAATTGTGTCCTTTGGTGATACTTGATAGCCCAGGGTGTATGCAATCTCAAACAAACTGGACGTACAATATACATGGAGAAAATAGTATATCCCAACTTACGGGTTTACTGAGGCTCCGTTCCAGAACGCAGTTTAAGTCCTTATTTTTTAAGAAGGCAATTTTAAGCTCAAAAATCAAGGGTTTATTGAAATCTAAAAATATGCACTATGGATCTTATTTGAAAGATCTTGATGAGATCTTTTATACGATGCAAAAAAATTGAAAAAATAATTTTCATTTACATTATTTTTGAGTTTGAAAATGTAAAATAAGCTGCTTATTTTTTAAGAAGTTTCTGGAACAGAGCCTGAGAATCCGTGCAGGTAAAATGGCTTATTTACTTTTTTTGGTCCCCAAAGTATTTCTGCTATGTCATTTTAGTCCCTAATATTTCAATTGCTAACATTTGGTTCCCAAAGTATCAATTTTGTCTTTAAATGGTCCCTACGGCTCACGCCGTTCCTTCCATCCGTCAAATTGGAGGGCAAGTTTGGTATATTGGGGACCAAAATGGCATAGAGAAAATACTTTGGGGACCAAAATGGCACAAAAAAAATACTTTGGAGACCAAAAAAGAAAATAAAGCTATAGGGGAGGGCGGTGAAATACCAAACTTGCCCTCCAAGTTGACGGAGGGAAGGAACGACGTGAGCGCAGGGACCATTTAGAGACAAAATTGATACTTTTGGGACCAAATGTTAGCAATTGGAATGTTGGGGACCAAAATAGCACAACGAAAATACTTTAAGGACCAAAAAAGTCAAAAAGCCTCGATAAAATTCTTAATCGATCCCATATGTTCAGTGATCCCTAAAATTTCATGAAAATTAAGAGCTTCTTTTTCCAATTTTTTGGCACGTGTTGCGAAATAGTCGGAGAAGATTGAGCGTTGGAGAAGGGGAAGGAGATGAAAGATGGAGTGGGGTTTTCAGTGGACGCGTTGGCTGTCCACGGCATTGCTCGATGGTCGCCGTTGACGAGAGGATGGAGGAGCAAGTACAAGGAAAGGGAGCTGTGATCACATGAGGGAGGTTACATGTGTGAGAGAGAGAGGAATTTCTGCTTGGGTGAGGTGTCATCAATTTAAGGGGGGGCCGTTCAACAGGGATGAACGGAGGGGCCGTGTAGAATATTATCTCCACGCACCTCATCTTTGAATGAGTCGATTTCGTATTTAAAATCATATTCTTCTCTCTCTCTCTCTCAATCCAATTCAGATCCAACTTCTTTATTAACAAGTCGTTTCTAATATTCTAGGAGTATTTTCATGCGTAGACTAGTTGTCCGGGGGTGGAATTTTCAGTGCTGCACCACGTGGTGTCCAGTCGGCGCATTCACACCGTCTATTGCGTTTTTGAACGGTTCATTATTTGGAGAGAAAAAAAGAAGAGAGAAAGCATTTGGGTGAGAGGAGAGAGAGGGTTTTAATCCAAATCATCTAAAAGTGTATTGGACGTTCCGAATGTGTCAAACGAGTACCATGTGAGATATACCCGAACTTGGAGAACATGGGGCAAACGCTACTTTTCTTCTCTGTTTTTTTGGAGCTAACGCTGCTTTTACTCACACAGCAGATGACTTTTGTAAGGCATCACATGTGAGTTTCACAGGACACAACACTTCCACTCTGTTTTCCCATGTTCTTCCCTGTTTAACTTTCCATTTTCATGGGGTTCGTAACATATAGTAACGAATTGACCAATTTTTAATGTAATTAGTAGTATCCTAATCTTAAACCAACACCTGAACACCACACCTATTTACTTTTTTTTAAAGGGAGAGATCCTGAGTTCTAATTCTCATGGAAGAGGTGCTCAACTTTCGTTGTAACAACTAACCTTCTATCGTCTGGTCAAAAAAAAAAAAAAAAAGAAGTATCCTGATCTGAATCTTACGGTGGAGTAATTTTTTTGGGTGTGCGGATAACATTAAGGAATATCCTTCTTTCCACTTTTTTCCTACAAGTCGTATGCATGAGCTATCTCCTTCCAAAAAAGAGGGGAAATGGAGTAGAAGACATAAAAATGTCATTACCTGTCATTTCAGATTTTCCATGTGTGTACTAATAGTAGAATAGTACTAATAAATTCTTACATTGATGCCTTGGATTCTTTAGCACTCACAGATTCTCTCGCGATTATAATTTTGTTGTTGCTGCTAGAAGTTAGCAAGTTTCCGTCTGTTTTTCATTTTATTTCCCCTGAGAAATGAATGAGATGTCGTATTGGTAAGTTTTCGTCTGTATTTCATTTTATCCATTAAGAATTGGATGAGAAATCGTATGCTTGTTTCCTTGGATTAATGCAGCTTTATAATTAGGAACGCGACTTTTTCAGTGTGCATTGATACAATTGTACTCCCCCTGCTTCTGTGAATCAGGATTAAGATTTGTTTAGTGATCATCTGCTACTTGCTTTCAAGTTTAAACTTTTTCCACGCTCAAATGTTTACCAAATATTTCACCTTTTGAATCATTTCTTTCTTTTCTTTTAGTGCCATGCTTCCATTTTGTGCCGTCTCTATCAATCTGTCTAATGGAATACAGTTCTTCATTGGCAAAGTCAACCCAAGAGTTTTTAGTACCCAAGGCCTAATAAAAAAAGCGTGTCCTTAAGGATTTAATACTTAACAATTTCTATAGCAACAATCACATATTGAAATGGTGAATTTAGTGATCTAGAGTGATATCAGGGTCTTTCTTTAGAAACTAGAGCGAATAAATCTTTAGCAAGCTAAATTATAAAAAAAACTAGAGTGAGTGGAGCTTTAGCCTTCTCATACACGCAAAATGTGAGGATATCATCACTTAGAATTGGTATGTAGCCTGTTCGGTTTTTTTGGTGTATTTGTTAAAACCTTGTGGTTGCCTTGTCCCACATTTGGCTAGTTACAAAACTTTTTTCTACCATAAATGATAATGCACCTTAGTAGGCTTGTGAATGTGGCTAGACATAAGGAGATGTCTTGTGCACTTAGGGAAATGGGCCGAGGCTGAAGGCAATTTGAATTTTTTTTTCCAGGAACCAATTAATCGGGTGCGCGTTACGAGTTACTCACGCTCAAGGGGTTTGCAAATTGGGATTTGAGCCTCACACACATACTACAATTAATCTCATTTTTTGCTAAAAAAAAACAGAAACATACCGTCCATGTTTTTATTTATTTGGGTTTCTTAAAAAGAGTCATACTCAAACCAAATATTAAAAATATCTGAGTGCCCCTAAAACTTGGGATTCTGGGGATGCACGGGCCTCTTGGGCCGTGGGGGCGAGCCGGCCCTGTTCATTGAAATGCATTATAAGCATTTTTCTGGATTTTGGTGAGTGTTGAAATATGAATTGGAATAGGCAGCAATAACAAAGGTGTACCAGAAAGTCTTTCTACATCCAGCAATAGAAGCACAGAGCAGTAGTAAACCTAGGATTCTTTGAAGGAAAGATGGATGAGTCGAAGGAAGTTGATGCTGCAGTAGCATGTAGTCTTTATAATGTGGTGCAATCTGGTTAAGTGCCTGAGTAAATTCCTTTGTCCATTTTTACCTACACGTTAGAATTAAAATAACTTAATTGAAAAGAATCGGGAGTTACAAGGGTCCAATAGCTTACAATAGGTGTCCTCGTGAGCAATTGAATCTCGGTTTTTTACCACTAAGTACAGAAAATAAAAAGTATTTCCCACTAGGGACGGATCCAGAAATACAGCCTAGTGGGGGCACCTGTTAATTATAATTGGAATTTTTTTTTAGTCAACCATAGTAAGATCGTACAAAATTAAGGCATGCATTACTAACTACAAAAGTTTATAATGCATAATTTAAGTTAAATTAGGTAAAAATGAGCACAAAATCTCATACAAAAATTTTAAAATAAGTTTTAAATGAACGTCGACAAGTTTTAGAATGATCGAGCTAGTTTTGTTAATGACTTTATTTTAAAATATTTCTCCCAGATGGTTAAAAATAAAGAGAATCAAGAAAGAAAAGTTTCAAATAGACAAACAACTCGTAAAATAACAAATATAAATACACTATATGGTGAAATTCAGCCATAAAACTAATTATATATGTGCATGTTCGAGATATATGCAAGTGTGTATATTTATATATGAAAAATTCTAAAATCAGCCTAATGGGCTGACAATAATAAGTGCGTGAATATGTATTAAAATGTGTAAAAAGTACACAGAATTATGTGTTTTCCTTATTTTTCTAGTGTATTTATGGGTTGACAATAGCAAGACCTTTTATATATTAGCACACTTTCATAATTATGCTAATTTATACAAAATATATATAAAAAAATATTTTAATTTCGAGTGGGGGCACGCGTTCGAGTGGGGGCACGTGCCCCCGCGTGCCCCCCTTTGAATCCGTCCCTGTTTCCCACCTTCAATTAATAAAACACCAAAATCCTATGACAGTACATAAATCCTAAACCCCAGAGTACCCTATGAAAGTGCCCAAACTCTAGGGTACCCTATAAAAGTGCCTAAACCATAGGGTATCTTATGAAAATGCCTAAACCCTAGGATACCCTATAAAAGTGTCTAAATCGCTAAAGCCCTATGATAGAAAACTATACCCTAAAACCCCTATAAAAGTGCCCAAACCTAAACTTTAGGGCTCTATGAAAGCGCTTAAACTTAAACCCTAGGGTACCCTAAACCCTAAAATCCTACGGCATCCTAAAACCCTAGGGTACCCTAACATTCTATGGTATCCTAAAACTCTAAGGTATCCTAAGATTTTAGGGTACCCTAAAACTCTAGAGCGTCCTAGGGTGGCACTTTCATTAAAGGTAAATGTATTTTGAAAAAAGTGGACCTATTGATAATTAAATATTCTATCTTACCTTAATGGGAAATTTATACTTTTTATTTTCTGTACCTAGTGGTAATAATCCTTTGAATCTCGAACCCAAAAGCAGAAGAAGAGAATACCCTTTCTCGGAAAAGAAAAATAGAGTAGAAAATAAAGAGGATTGTCTGTTAAAAGAATGGAAGATGGACATGGCTCAAGTTTCGTGAGTACAAAATATGAAATATTACCAAAAACTAACGAAGACTAGTTTCTCTTATCTTGTGATCTTTCTGTTCTTTAAACTTAACACATCCAAGTTCCATCAATAGCCTAAGACTCGCAATATAAAGATCCTTAGGGAGATTCTGGCATGAACACACCCAACTTGACTGGGTGAAGCAGCATGACACAATAAGGGAGCAGCAAGCTTTACCTTCATAGACACGCCAACACTCCAGACCTCACTGGGTGAACCAACAAGACACATAAAAGAGCAGCAAACTTTCTTGAAGTTAACCCCATGTATCCAAGTTACGACCAGAAAATTTCACCAAAATTGTACTCTTACTACGTTTTTTCATCATCCGGGGTTCTACCATGGTGCATCAACTCTGCATGTTTACCAGCTGTCGATTCCCTTGAGTATTGCAGTCAACATAATTGCATCAAAAAAGGCATTTGCTTTTACTAACTCAAGGGATGCAAAAAGGAGAAGGAAGCTTTTGGTGTGATAATACAAGTCACAGCGAGACTTAAGCAAACATATTCCCCACTAGAAAAAGGTTCTACTTAATTGACACAATTCCTTTTACAGGTTATGTACTTAATATGCAAGTTGGATTACCCTTCAGTAGCATAACTATGGCGAGCGACTATGGATTACCCTTCAGTAGCATAATATATGTATCTCTACAACAGAAAATGCTATGGGGACTTGTCTAACTATGGCGAGCGACCGTAGCAAACTATATGAGACAGCGTCCTCTTCTTCAATCTCTCCGTCATCTCCTCCAACTTATGGATTGTCGCAGCCCTGATCTTATCCTCTGCTTTTCTCTCCAAATCTCAAAAACCCTCTAAGATTCACAGGTCAAATCGCAAACCCTTGACGACCAACTTGCGGAGGGAGTCCATGGTTCCAAGATTAATGACAAGATTGTAAATTGGGGATGAGGAACAACGTTTTGTCCTTGAAACAATAGTGGAGACAGTGTTATGATATAAGAATTGCCGACTACTTCATCACTGGCCTATAGTTGAAAGTCAACCAACCAAATAAAGCAATTTCTTGACCCTAGTATGACTCTGATGTCAAAACAGTTGCTCCATAGAATACATGTTCATGAGAAATTTGTGGATCAAATGACATCCATACTAATCAAGAAGTCTTGGATTAGTCGAATGACATACCTCCCTGCCTAAAAAACTAAAGCAAGGGCATAAATAAGAATTCCAGAAATCAAACCACCAGTAAAGACTTCTGAGTGACATGATGTTCAGATTTCTAAAAGAGGTCAAGAAGACAGGCATGATATCCTAGTCATCGAGATGTTGATCTTGGTAGAAACAGAGAAACCAATAACGTGCCACAATTGGAGGCTGTTTTCTACAGAGGGGTTTGACATATAGTGTATTCGTGCCAATAAGCTATACTGCTATAGTATGTAGAATAAGCAGTAGTAGCCGTCACAATTATCTAACTCAGTCAAAAGAGTTAACAAAAGAGAACGATTCTGCTCTGAACACAAATCTTAAACCAAAATATATAGTATATGTCAACAATACATGAGCAGAATAAATAACTATAGCCATGCTGAATCAAGGGAAAAAAATAAACTGCAAAAGAGTGCCCACCGTGTTCTTCTGTAACGCTAGAAAATGCATAAGAACAAAATAAGTACTATATTAAAACCAGTAAACACGTGGCTATACGCGTATCAAACTGTAGCAAGCAATGCACAGCTCTCTGTCTCTGTCTCTCTCTCTCTAGGTCCACCATGAAAAATAGATGTCTTCTCTCCCTCTCTCTCTATATCTATAATTTGGTCTTATATTGACAATCCTGCTTGGTCACCGACCGGTTTAGGACATCGATGTTAATGTCGCAGGTAGTGTAAGAAACCACGTGAATTTTGATAATCTTCAAGATGTAAACTTTGCCTGCAACCCTGGTGAAGGCGCTGAGGGGCAACGTACCGGAGATGATGTCCGAATAAAGATTGGAGTTGGAGATCAATCGATCGGCCAATACAGTGACCGTCAGATTCATAGTAACGGTTTGGTCTGAAGGTATCTTTGAAGCCGGGAGCGGAGCCTCGCCGACCACTTGGCCGCGGTAATACAATAACGCGGAGCTGTTGGTGTACTTGAATCCCACCTTATTAGGGTTTTTAATGGAGAGATTGACGTCGAGGGTGACATTTAGGTTTACTCCCGGCTTTGCCAAGTTGAATTTGACGTCGAAATCTTTCAGAGCCACGGAATTGACGGTGGTTACTGGATGTTTGGCTTTGAAGACAGTGAGCCCCAAAATTACCATCAGCAATACTAGCCCCAAAATCACAGCTATCACTACCAAACATATGTTTCTCTTGCGTTTCCGACTGGTTTGAGGAGGAGGAGGAGGAGGAGGAGGAGAGGGTGCCATTGAATTCGTCTTCTTGGATAAAGGAGTAGATTCTAATTCCATATATTCTTTACCCCAAGCAGAAAGGGAGATACTACTAGGGTAATTAACCGGAAAATTAACCAAATCAAATGGAGGAGTTTGAAGGAGGGTAGGATACTACTACTGATATACGGAATTTTTTTGTCAGAAATCAATGCTGAGGCAAGAGTTTGACCGACGGTGATGATGTGGTGGTTGGTTTTTTCGTGGCTCAATATGAATGGGCAGAAACAGATTAGGGCTCTGAACCCTCTTCTCCCCAACAAACTTTTTATTTAGTACTACTAATGCCTGTGGCTTATGGTAGTGGAGTAAGGGGATGGCGTAGGACAGTTGGTTGGCCGGTGAGGAACTTAAATGAGGGGAGGGAGACTGGAGGAGAGAGAGAGAGTTAATGAGTTATGTACAAAAGTGTTACACTTTTGACTCCTAGAAACATAAAAGTGGTGGGAGATTATTGGGAGAAGATCTGAGAAAGAAACGGAGCTTCAGTTGCAACCGTCCATGCTATACTCCCGCATTAATCCACGTCCCATGTTTATGCATCTTGGGAAGAAAATACTTAACGTGAAAATCTTTTAGTGGAGAAAGCGAATATAATCATGAATTATTGTTTACTCCAACATACAACTCTCTTTCTTCACAACAATACTTTTTGCATTTTATACTTGTCTGTTTACTTTAACTTCTGCAATTCTAGTCCTATGGTTGATTTTTTTGGTATTCGTGCTTGACACTTCACTATGGTTATGCCGTAGTGGCACCACCAGCCAAAAAAAAAAAAAAGTGATCATGCATGGACCTACAATACAATCAAAAATTCGAACCCTTTTTTCCTTATAATCAGGTGTTCGAACCAGTTTACACGCATATCGACTAATCTTTAGAGACTATAAATCTATTATTATCCACTAGGAGGCCCCATTTAAAATCAGAGCAAATACTTCTTCTAGACTAACCTCAAAAGAGTTAATAGAACCTAAGAGCATCCGTAATGGTAATAATCAAAATCAATAATCAAAATATGTCATGTCAACATTTGATTATTCATTTAGTTCATAATCAAACTTAATAATCTCTACCTCCACATTGGTTATTTTTGCATCCCTAACTAAAAAAAACCCACAATGCACAATGCACATTTGTCCAATTACAAACAAGTTTCAATCACGCACCCGACCACACCAAAGTATTCGTCTCGATGAGACGATTCCAATGTGAGGTGTTTTTGAGTTATTGAGTTTGGTTATTGGTAAAAGTTGTTAAGTTAGGTTATGAAATGAGTGAAATTTAGTTATTTGCTCAAAAGACTTGTAACTTTGTTTATTACAATGTAGGGTGTTTTTTGAGCATTGTTGTTAAGTTTTCTTATCCACATCTATTTGCTTATCAGAATGTGGATGCCCTAAGAAATTTCGAACCCCAAATCTTAAAAGAGAGTAAGTTTCGAAGTCCCAAACCTTGATGACTAAGCCAACTTATGAAACTTCCTGGCCTTACTTCTAACTGCACCTCTTTGGGTTAGTTCCGGTACACCTTCTTAAAAAATATTCCATTATTATTTATTTCATATTTTCAAACTCAAAGATAATATAAATAAAAAATACATTAATTTTTTGATTTTTTTTGTACCGTATAAAAGATCTCGATGAGACCTTTCAAATAAGATTCATATTGCATATTTTTAGATTTTAGTAAACCCATTATTTTTTTGAGTTTAAAATTGTCTTCTTAAAAAATAAGGACTTATTTCATGTTCTGGAACGGAGAAGAAAGGTATAGTACTAGTAGTTGTAAGTTTTCTCGCCCCTAGCTATGTACAAATCTAGGCGCACATACTTTAAGATGTTCTTACAGTATCCATAATGGACTAATAACTAAAAATGGATATCCAAAAATTGTCACATTATATTTCGGTTATCCATTTATTGCATGGCTAAAGTTAACAACTCTAATTTACAAAAATGGCCTAATAAAAATAAGTTGACAAAAATTCAAATTCAATAGCCAGTTTTTTTCCTAGTCAAATGGTTTATATTAAATGACATTCTAGTAAAATAAGTGAAAGTGGAGAGCATCGATTAAAATTCATAAAGTGACAAAATTCTTAAATACACGGTTACTTGCCAAAGTAGAAAGTGAGTTTCACTTACCAATAAAATATTTGTTTTATGGAAAGTGATGAGTTTCAAACAACAAAAAGAGCACACAGAGTAATCTTTTTTAGTAGCATCCACTACTTTTGGTTATTGAGACAAATATTGCAAATTTTGGTTATTGAAAGACTCATATTTAATTATTGGTTAGGGCCATAAAATTACTACCGCATGAGCTGGCCACCATTTGCAACAGAAGAATTTGTGGGGGCTAAAGAATTCGTCCCTACATATAGCTCTTAAACCTAATTCCCCATAGCTCTCAAACCCCATATCCTATTCCCTACATATATATAGCTCTCAAATTCCATACCTAGCATCTCCAACCATGCTCCAAATTTGCACTACATATAGCTCTCAAATTCCATACCTAGCATCTCCAACCATGCTCCAAATTTGCACTTTGAGGGAAAAATTTGTAATTTATCTTCCGGTTTTGGTTAAGAGGTTGTTAAGTTTAGTTATTTTATTGTGAGTCATTTTTTAGGCCAACATTGCTAATTTTGTAAACATCTTGCTTTTGGTTATGCTTAGAGCATCCACAAGAACTAACCAAAATTTGATAACTAAAAGTTGCCACATTTTATTCATTTAGTGCATGGCTACAGTCAGCAACCATAAACTTTACAATGGCCTAATCAAAATAACTTTGGTAAAAATTCAAATTCAACAGTTAGTTATTTTCTTTTCTTCTCAATCTAATGGTCTAATTAAATAATATTCTAGTAAAACAAGTGAAGGTAAAGAACATTTGTTAAAATTCAGAGTGACCAACACTTTTAAATGCACAGCCACTTGCCAAAGTGGAGAGTGAGTCTCACCTACCAATATAGCATTTATTTTATGACGAGTGTGAGTATTAAACAACAAAAAGCATACAAAGTAACTTTTGTGAATATGACCCATTAATTTTTTTTTTTTGAGACAAATGTTGCTAACTTTGGTTATTGAGAGGCTTAAATTTGGTTATTGGTTAAATTGTTAATAAATTTGATAATTCCATTGTAAGCCATTTTTTAGGCTAACATTGCTAATTGTGTAAACGTGTTGCTTTTCGTTATGCCATTGCTCTTCAGATAATATATTACTACTTTTTCTCCTTATCTAAGAAATGTGGACAGAGCTCATCAGATTGACAATGCTGGCAAGTGGCAAAGCGAGGGTGAAACCAATAACTTTTACGGAGTTATGTCAATTTAAAGAGATTAGGCATTTGGGCTAAATAACCATTTGATTTTTTTTTTCTTATTCAATTTTTTTCATATTTGTTAGTTTTTCTTCAATTTTTTCTATAATTATTGCTTCGTCATCACGAGAGAAATCTAAAAAGTAAAAAATTACAATCGAAACCATTTTTCTTTTTAATAAAGACCTAATCCCTAAACTACACAGTTTTGTACAAGTTTTTCACTTCATTGCTTTATTGAACATGTTTTGTACTCATTAATAAACTTCATGAAATATGAATGAAAGGTGGACATATTTTTTTATCTATTAATAACACCCTCATACGTCTTAGCTTGCTAGAGGAAGTGCTAAAAGGCTAGCAAGACATGACTTTGAAATGGTATGGGATAAGATAAAGACGTCTAAGCTTATCCACTATCGGAGACACCTGGTAGCATGAATTGACAAGAATACGAGGACGTGCATTATAAACTACTATGTTACTATATATGAAAATGAGTTTCCTTTTTGAAATGTTTTATCATTGTCTATGGGGCGCTTTCTCCACCCCCCCCTTCTGACACACCCACCCCCGACCCCACACCCGAATTTCCACTATTACCCCCACACACCCCCTCCCTTCTTTCCTTTCCGGTTTGGTTTTTTTTTTTTTGCTCTTTATTTCCTTTTCTTTATTTTAAGTTTAATTTTTTTCTTTTTATTTCCTTTTCTTTCTTTCTCTTTATTTCTTTTTCTTTCTTTCCAGTTTGAATTTTTTTTCTCTTTGTTTCCTTTTTTTTTCAGTTTGAATTTTTTTTCTTTTTTTAATTTCCAATTATTTTCTTTATTTGTTTCTTTTCCCATTTACCTCCCCTTTTTTTTTCGTTAACTCAAATTCTATTTTCAATTAAAATTGACTTTATACTTAATAAATTTATATTATTTCAATTAGTTAATTAATTTGTCTTTAACAATGAAATAATAAAAATAACTTCTAATGAACAATAATAAATTTAAACAAAATTTCATTTCATTATAATTGAGTATATATTGTCAAAACAATACATAAAAACTTGCATGGTCCTGCCACCATATTGGGATGGATGGTACAGGGTAATGAGGTTGTAAGAAAACTTGCACGAAGTGATTATCAACACGGGCAATAGCAATTAATAGGAAAGACTACTTGTTAGACAATTAATAGGTTCAAGTCTAATTCTAGGCTTCGTAAATTAATTGAGAGAAAAAAAAATGTGTTTCAATTGATCATGTTTATCCTGACTGTTTTTTTTTCCTTTTTTTTCCCTATATACATATTAAAAAATATAGTTAAAAAAATAAGTGTTTCAATTTTCAATCCGTTTGAATCAATGCAAAGATGTTATTTTTTTGATCATTTCATCCTAAATGGTCGTAATAAATTTTTTGATCCAAAACCTTTCAATGAACACCCTAAGAGAGCCCTGAAATTAAATAATGAGCCTTAGGGTATTCGTTGAAAGACCTAAGAGCAAAAAAATCATTATGACCATTTAGAATAAAATGATTAAAAAAATACGATTTTCGCTCCGGTTCAACTGAATTGAAAATTGGCGCACTTAATTCTTGAATTATATTTTTTAATATAGAAAGGGTGTATTTATATAAATTAAATAAAGAAAATATAAGTAATTAAATAAAGAAAGAAATTAAAAGGTGGGTAGGGGGAGCGGGCCCAGCGCCTAAAACACCAACGTTTGGTTTTAAAAAAAAATCATTACCATTAATTTGCAATCCTATAGAGCAGAAACGTGATTATGAGAGCTTTAGAGACAAAATTTGACTATGTCTCTTTAGAATATTATGATCAGAATAATAAGATCTTCACACCCGTTCAAACGGATTAAAATTGAAGTAATTAATATATAAACGTTACCGAAGGAGAATGTGGCTATTGAACGAAGTGACTTCTTACGGTAAGTTTAAAAGAGAAAAGAAAAGACTTTCTTTTTCTCTCGAAACTAAAGAGGTTGGAAAATTGGAAAAACTATATATTTTTGTGGTAGTTTAAACCGTATAAAGAAGTTGAAAAATAAAGTATTTCAAAATTCAATCCGTTTGAACGGGTGGAAAGATTTTAGTTTTTTGATCATTTTATTCTAAATGGTCATAATTAAATTTTGACTATAGGGCTCTCGTTGATTAACCCTAAGAAAGTTGAATAATCAAATATCTCTTAGGGTTAATCAACGAGAGCCCTACAGTCAAATTTTAATTATGACCATTTAGAATAAAATGATCAGAAAACTAAAATCTTTCCACCCCTTCAAACGAATTGAATTTTGAAACACTTAATTTTTCAACCTCTTTATACATTTAAACTACCACAAAAATATATAATTTTTTCATTTTCTATTATTTCACCATCATTATTAGGCTGGTTTGATAGGTTTCGTTGAGTAGATTTCAAAAATATAAAATTTATTTTTAAAAAATACGTCAAAAAAAAGTTATTATCATTTAAAATTTTATAAAAATAAAATAAAATGAGAGAGAGAGAGAAGGAGGGGCTGGGGGTAATGTGGAAAAAGTGGGTGGGGCCGGAGGGGGGTGTGTGTCAGGGGAGGGGGGATTAGCAATTTACACGGTTTATGTACTGATCATTCATACGAGTTTTGGCATATGTAATTTTTTACCTTTTAGGTAAAGAGGAGTGATGGGATGACGTGGTACCTTTTTGGGCATGCTTTGTATATGAGGACTCGTAGACAGCAAGTTGTAC
Organism: Rhododendron molle; assembly: GCA_025413875.1. Lineage (NCBI taxonomy): Eukaryota > Viridiplantae > Streptophyta > Magnoliopsida > Ericales > Ericaceae > Rhododendron > Rhododendron molle. Next base: position 52,494,956 of record CM046392.1, read on the forward strand.
TTTGTAGATACTTTTGACTTGTAAATAATTGTAAATGGCTTGTTAAATTTTGCAAATATGCACAAGTGTGAGTGGTTCTTGGTTGTAAGATCCTTAGGTAAAGACATTTGGTTTTGCGTTAATGATGTAAAGGGATCGTGTTTCTGCTATTTCGTACTCTGGTCCATTGTTCGTCATTGTCTATCGTTTGTTCGGGTTATAAGTGCTGTGTTTCGATGGATTTTTGAAAATTTTTGAGTTTGGTTTTTGGGATAATCAGTAGAGAAAGAAATTAGGATAAAAATTGGAGATATGGATAATGAATGGAAAGAGATAGAGAGAAAATAAAAATAATGATTGAAGATATGGACGATGAGTGAAGAGAAAAATGAAAATAATGATTGAAAGTAGGAGAATAAGTGTTTTTTGAGTTGAAACTTTTTTTGGGACTTTCTAAATATGCATACAATTCGTTTTTAAGTAAGAAATATTCAGACAAAAATGCCCTCAATGAAATTGACAAAAATGCCCCTAGAATTACTACATACAACCACATTCATACAGCCACCCACTATACCAGTCACCTTCTTCTCCTCCATCCTACTGTTATCTTTTTCTCTCTCCACCACCACAACCGTCAGCCACCATACCACCACGACGACCAGCAACCACTCCACCACCATGTTTACATCCTAAAATACGCACCCAATGAGAAAATTACACGTGGCATCAAATAATGCTTTGACCTATCAGAACATATCCCATTCTGGCCCGAGATACATGGGATCATAGGGTTAATGGCGATATTATTTTAGTACTAAATGGTATCGTTTTGATGGGAAACGGCATCGTTTGGGCCTCAATTAAGGGTAATTAAAACGGTAATTAGATTTAGCCGTTGATTACTTATTAAAACCCATCCAATGGTGATTAATGTTTCGTCTTATGGGAAATTAAGCAGGGAATCATTCAGAGGAGATAATCGTGTTGCACTAACTCATGTTGCATAAAAACAGGAGACCCACGATTCAGAAGGCAGCCATGATCGAAGATAGCAAACGTGGAGAGAGAAGAATTCTGAGGAAATCAATTCATGTAACCGTTCGAAGGCTCCACTCAACCGTTTGTGAAGGATCATGATCAGTTTGAAGTAGAACGTGGGAAGCAGTTGAGGACGTGGAGTTCGAAGGCAAGCTCGGCGTCTATAAATAGAAGAAGAAGTTGAAGATAGAGACCCCCCGACAAATCTCATCATCTGACAACTCATACTCAATATGATTGCTCAGAGATTTATCATAGTTTAGGACTTAGTTTAGTTTAATTTGTAAGTTGAAGGCTTGTTTGCATGTAAGACTACTTTTGATTAAATTCAAGTTTCTTTGTCACGCCCCGTCCCGAAACGACACCCAAAGTGGGCCCGAACCGACACGGCCACGTGGCATTCCACACAAAAGACCCAACCTCACAATACAATCAGACAAAATAAACAACCAGCGGAAGACTTCTCACACTAAAACAGAAACGAGTCAACGTACTGACCAACTAATCACAAACTCGCACAACTAAGTAACCACAACCTCTATTACAAAACTTAATAAGTTCTAAACTTCAAAATATCCACCAACGACTTGATTACAACTTATATGAATCAATTCCTTCATTAACAACCTACAATAAGCTCGACCATCACATCTCCCAAAGCTAACGCTCGAGTACACCTCAACACGTTGATCGATAGTGGACCCACTCTAAGCCACCTGCTATCTGGCAATCTAAAAGGAAAACCAGAGTGTGTGAGACATAGAAGTGCTCGATAAGATATCACAATACCCGAAGGAATATCAACATAAATATGAGACTCCAACATAACTGAAACACTCGAATGTAAACAACCGTTATATCCATCACATGCTCCAAACACAATAACATGAGTATAATCACATCACATGTAGTGACACGTCTGCCACTTCGCATGTACCCAAGACGAGGTGTCCCACATGCCATGCTTCCATCCACCAACAATCAATTGGCATGGCATACGACATGGTATGCCTCACACGCTAACCTTCGGCTGTTCAATCAACACTCATCAGCATGCACATTCATCTAACACGTATATCATAACCAAATCTCGTGTCCCACACACCATGCTCCCAACCATCGTCCATTGAACGATATGGCTTACGACATGGTGTGCCTCATACGCATACATTCACAACATATCAAAAGCTAAACAACAATAACATGATATACAATCACCTCCACCACATTATCTATTTTACGATAATCATATCGAAAGCTAAAATGCCATTAGCAATGTATACACTCACCACCACAGCAATATCTTATTGAGAAGAACCATATCAGACACACTCACCTTTATATCGACCAAGATACGTCAAACTTACGGTTTCGGCACCTCCCATTTGACCGGCTCGCCTCCTAATCATAAGCTAACTCATATTAGCATACTTCTCCATTGGAATGATCAAACAATTGAATGATAGCACCCTATAACATTTTAACAAGCTAACCCATGCCCAAAGGTTAACAAGGCCACCAAACGTCCCCTAATCCATTTTACAACCATTTGATATCAAGTTATAGAACTAACAAGGTATTAAACGATGTCCAATGAACTCAAACATGTCATCTCAAAGACCTCCAAGGTTTCCCAAGCAAGCATAGCGCTTAAACATAACATAACCCCAAAACCGATAAAGAATCCAACAACTAATCCACCGTATTCCGACCATAACTTCTTTTAGGATTAGAATTAGATTATGAAACTACCACCATTGAAAATTACATTCCGAGTACATCAATTTTGATATAAAATTTGTCCAAAACGGAGTCCGGATGAAAAAGTTATGCCCATTTGAAATTTCGTCAGAAATGCTGATTTTTAACCTTGGTACCGGTATCACCTGGGTTTTTCAGAAAAAAATAGAGCTCGATCTTCCTCCGATTCCCAACCTTTTCCACCACTCAAATCACATCTAAAACTCATCAAAACTACACCAAATCATGCTCAAACTCATATATAACAAAGTGCTTCGCTAGAACTATCAAATTCAAGGATCAATTCATGTTCTAAGCATCAAACTCATAAGATTTAGAACTAAGCTCTCATGATCACTAAGAGTTCGAACCAAACCCATCTCCACTTGCAATAACCAATTCAAACATGAATTCAAGTTCAATAAACATAAATTCAAGCAAGAGAGATATGAATCCAAGTAAGAAAAATGTGGATTACCACATTAGATCCTCGATTCCGGTTACCAAGATCAACTCTTAGACTTCCCCTTCTTTCTCTCTTCTCCCTTTCCCTCTCTTCCTCTCACGGCCTCTCTCTCTCTCTCTCTCTCTCTCTCTCTCCGTAGACAAACAAGAAGAATAAGGGAGATATTTCTCCCAAAATATCCTGGGGATATTTTGATAACACCTAAGAAAATAATCCCATGCAAACGGAACCACGTCCTAACTTATGCTCCGATCAATAGCGTTTAGTTAAATACCCATCAAATATGAATAAACCCCATAAATACATAATTCAGTCAAAATATGAGTTTAAAACATTAAATATCCGGGACGGGTATTGATAAGCACCCAATAATGTAGATTCTTGGTGCTTAAGTCCCTGGTTTTGTAGTATTTATGTTCATAAAGTTAATGGTTTATTCGATATTGCACGTAAGGTTTGTTTGAGGATATTTCAGGTAAAGCGTGCTAATAAGGTGGATTTGGATGCCAAGCGGAGTTCCGGGATGAACCAAGAGTCCAAGTGGTCGCCGGTACTCATTTCTTTGTCACCAAAGCCTAATGGCACTCCAAGAAGCCTCGGAGAACAGCCGGTGGTCAAGGATGGCAAGGATCGTGCCAAAGTACTCCAAACGTGGCAAATGCACCGGGGATGGCCCTCGAGGACATCCGAGAGTCCAAGGCCACAAGGCATACCTCCGCCAAGTCCCGTTGATCATGGAATGAAGTATTGGAAGGCCGTCGGACTACCACAAGGCTTGGTGAACCAAGCTGTCCAGTTCTGCAGTTTTTGCACAGAGGTATGGATACCTAAAAAATGAGGTATCCATACCATCATCCGAATTGCAAGACAGTTGAGTTGGTATGGATACCTCATTTGTGAGGTATCCATACCAATGCCCTTCGCCCAGCACATTTTGCTGAATATTTCAACTTTCCATATATGGAAAGTTTCCACTTTTGGCATGTTTTTGGGATATTTTGGGGGACATTTTTGTCCATTGTAAGGCTGATTTGTAAGCCCTATATATTGGCTTGTATGCCATTTATGGAAGAGGGGGAGGCCATTTAGTTAGCTTTAGGCCTAAGTCTTTTTGCTCTCTAGGATTTCCATTGTTGTCTTCCAAGCTTTTCAAGTTATTTCCTTCAAGAACTCCTTAAGGTATTTGTCTTATGTTATTTTCTCGTTTATTAATGTTGTAGCTTCAAGCTAGATCTTCTTATAAATCAAGTTTATTTCTCTTTCTATCGGTTAATCATGTTTTCTTCCTTAAGCATAATTTCTAGTCTTTGTGTTATGTGTGAGTAGTTTATAGGGTTGGTCATGGGGTGAGGTTTACTCTATGAATTAGTCGTTCAAATGGTTTCGCCTAAACTTTAGCTCGATTTCAAGGTTTTGAATGAATTAAACCCATGATTTCTAGCTTTGATCATGGGGTCGGTGGCTTCTTTGATCAATGGAGTCTATCGCCTTATGCTACGTGCTTGATAATCCTACGCGTGCGAACGATCCTTTTTCGTCTCTCACTTGCGTTAAATGAGTTCAATTTGAATTGAGGTACAAGTAGTCTTCAGCTTTTAATACTTCTAGTGGAATCCGGACGGTTTCGGTCCACTCATTAGTTAGATGAAGAAACCGTTTGATGGATAACTCGTGAGTAAATCAATCCCTTTTGACTCGACCATTCTTAATCTAGTTTAAATTCCAAGTTTAAATATCGTCTTTCAAAGTAAATCTCAAAGTTGGCCGTCTTAAACGCCGTACAATACCTACAATCCGAACAAGCTATATTTGAGCTCCCTGTGGATCGACTCGGACTTCCTCACTATACTATGCAAATCGTTAGTCATAGTCCGGTTTATAAATAATTGAATTTGACGGCCGTTTGGTAAACTTCAACGACTACCGAAAGGGCCGTATCAGGTATTACATTCTTATTTCTTTCAGTCTTTTTCTTACCAAAAATTAATCGTTTATAGGCTCTCTTTGATTAAATTCAGTGCGTTTATATTTCTGCATTAGTCTTAGAAAATCTCGAGAGTGTTTGTGCACAAATTTGCCTTCGATTAGTTCAGGTTTATTTGTGTTCGATCCTCTGAATTATTTATAAGCTCGCTTTTGATTAAATTCAGTGTGCTTATATTTTTACATTGGTTTTAGTAAAATCTCAAGAGTGTTTGTATACAAACCTACCTTTGATTAGATTCAGGTTCGTTTGTGTTCAATCATCTTTTTTGATTTGAGGAAAACCAGTTTTTTGTCTTGGTTGATACTTTAAGGAAAAATCCTCTTAATTGAGGTAATTGAACAGATAACACAGTTGCCTGATATAAATTAGTTGTTTCAAATCACTTTGAAAAGAATAATTTCTTTTGTGAAATTAGTTCTTTTCTGGCACGCCCGCACACAATCATTTGCCATTTATTTGAGCTAATTCATCCCCAAACACACCACCAATGTTGGCCTTCCTCCACTACCAGTGAGCTTCATCACCACCACCACTATCAGCATCTCTCCACCACCACCGAGCTCCATCACCACACACCAGCACCACTGAGCTTCATCACCCCTACCACCAAGCTCCATCACCCCTCTTGCCACTCCTCTTTTTCCTCTCCACCACATACTCCCATCAGCCATCTTTGGCAACACCACTAGCACTAGCATTCAAGTTTGTCCAGATATTGTCGGATTCATAAACTTCAAAGTTAGACATATTTTTGGATTTATAAACTTGAAAGTTGGACATAATTTTAGATTCATAACTTGAAAGCTGAACATATTTTCAAATTTATAAATTTGAATGACTTTTGAACTATGTGTGAGATGTATCTACAAAGTTCGGATTTTAAAATTCAAAATTATGTCCAACTTTCATGTTTTAAATCCAAAAATATGTGTAATTTTCATATAAAACGTTCTACATACTTCCCGTACATAAATTTTTTCGAATTTATAAATCCAAAAATATGTCCATTTCAAATTTATGAATCCGAAAATATGTCCAACTTTAAAGTTTATGAATTTGAAAATATGTCCAGCTTTCAAATTTATGAATCCAACAATGTCAGGACAGGCTAATGGAGTTGGTGATGGTGGGTCGCATAGTGGTGGTGGTGGTGCGACACTTATGGAGGTATTGCGACTGGGATTGTGGCCGGCAGTGGTGGTGGAGGATCGATGCTGGTGGTTGTGGTGACGTGGTGTGTTGGTGGTGGTGTGGCGGTGTTGGGCCGTTGGTGGTGGCGTGCTGGTGCTGCTGCAACGTAGAAGAAGGGAGAGAAAGAGAGAAGGGGGAAACAAAGAAGGGTTGTATGCAACGTAGAGGTTAGGGTATAAGAAGAACAATTTTGGAAAGTTTAGGGATATTTTTAGGTTGTATGTAGCAAATTCTTATAAGATCTTTCAATTTTATTTAGCAAAGTTTGTATGCAGTAAATTTGCAGCGTTTTTATAAACTCCTTTTTTTTCTTTTTCAAAAAGTAAACCAACAAAGCAAAGATGACCTTAGTGATGAATACTAATACCTACAGCTACAGGAGGCCTCAATACTACTATCGGTCACAAATCGCAGCAGCGAAGGGTGTTTAACTTGTGGGAAAAAAATATAGGGGAAATTACATTAAACCCCCCTAAACTACCACTCGGGGACACTTTGCCCCCTCCATCTACAAAAGTGGACACTTAACCCCCTCGAACTACCGATTCGTGAAATCAAATGGATGCCGTTAACAGAACTCCTAAAGTTACCTTTTTACCATTGTTTTGTTCTGCAGTACAATCCAAAACCCTCTCCCCATACCTCACCTTCTTCCCTCTCCTCGGATCACCGCCGCCCGCCGCCGCCTCGTATTCACCGTCCAAAGCCACTCTCCCTCCGCCCCACCACCGTCTTCTCCACCATCACTATAGCCTCCATAGTGCCTAAAATAAAACCCAGAAAAATTAAACCCAAACAATTGCCATGGCTGGATGTTAATCCTCCAATTCCTCAACCCAACCCACCCAACAGAAAACCCACTTTCCCCACGCACCGATCAAACCCAACCCAACACCGACGGCGGGATCAAAGACTTCATCCAACAATTAATGAGCCGATCTCGGTTTGCTTCGAACCCATGTCATCGATCGGTCTAGCCCATTACTAATTTACTACCACCATGTCAGCAATTGATTTCTGACGCAAACCCATTTGGATTCTTGGAAAACAATTTGGTTTGCTTGGAGCTGCGAGGTGATATTTTCGGCGACGACGACGGCAGCAACAACGAGGATTTCGCGGCGCCAAGAAATCTGTGAAATTTGCATCAGCTATTGACGAGGGGGTGGTAGACGATGGCGTCGTGGTGGTCGTGTTGGACAATTTGGAGCCGAAAACGTGGGCTTTTACGACGGGGCCGATGGATCAAAGATTGGGTTTTCTTGTGTTCAAATGAACAAACGCAGATCTTCGTTGGTGTTCGGCAGAAAAAGAAATTCCCAAGATCGGGATCATCTCTGCCATTTTGACTCGAAATACTTCCTTCCATGGAATGGGGTACGGACAGAGGGAGAGGGATTCAAGTTGCAGAGGAACTCGTGTGCGGAGAGGATGAGGGCAAAGTAGTCCAATTTTTGAGTTTTAGTCAAAGTGGCAAGACTTCCATCCGAATCCTTAACGGATTGGTAACGGCAGGACTCACCTGTTAAGCAAAAGATAGTTCGAGGGGGTTAAGTGTCCACTTTTGTAGATGGAGGGGGCAAAGTGTCCCCGAGTGGTAGTTTAGGGGGGTTTAATGTAATTTCCCCAAAAATATACTCCTAAACTGGAGTAGCTGACCACGTGGGCGCAACCAACACACAGCCCGCATGGTACCTACCCTCTTTCATCTGCGCCCGCATCGACATTCCACAATGCAGTACTCCTACTGCTATTCAGTTTTTTTTTAAAATAATTATCCGTGCTGCTATTCTTTTGAACCCAGTGCAGTTTTATATGGAAGAATATACGGGTTTTTTTTTTCAGAATTAGTAGCAGTAGTAGTAGTGGGGGGTGATCAGAGGGAATGGGAAGCAAATGCAATGGTGAGGATGGTGGTGAGTGGGAGGACACTACTGCTGCTAGTACTAGTAGTAACAAGGAAGAATTTGAGAAGAGGGTGTTGGAGACGGTGAAAGTATGCGAGCAGAGGAAGGAGCCGCCGCTGGTTTGGGCAATGGAAGTTGCCAAATGCGTGGGCTCTTCGGGTCTAGGCTTCCCCTGTCCGGAGCTTGCCCACCTTCTCGTCTCTCAACTCTCTCTCTCCAACGACAACAATAACTACCAACCCTCCCTCTGGAAGTTCCTCGACCAAGCCCTTTCCTCCGCCCTTCTCTCCCCTCTCCATGTTCTCGCCCTCCTCACTTCCAGGTCTCTCTCTCTCTCTGATTTCCTTTCTTTAGTTTCGTATTCTCTTTGTTTTTGTTTTCATTGCATTTGTTTATTAGAGCAACTCCAACTCCAACGGTGGTAGCAAAATTAAAATGGCATTTGTTGGATTCGTTTTCATTGCATTTGTTGGGGGGACATAATGTCGTTTTTCTTCATTAAAATGGCATATCGTTGGATTTAGCAACAGTTCGTAAGTCAAATTATCTCGACTGATAAATTTACTTGGTGTCAAGTGTGTAGAGCATGTATTTGGCTACTCTGACAAAGTTCTCAGCTTAGAGTGTCATTCTGATTCTGAAATCTATGGTTGGTCATTTAACGGCAGCCAGGCATGTAGAGCCCTATGGCATGGCTAGCACTTTTGTTAGACTTGATTAATTATTAGATAGATCCTTCATTCTTCCCCTCTACTTTCTCTATTCCTACACATTCCATGATCCACATCATCCTTAAGGATGCCAGAGGAACCATAGTATGATTAGCTGCACGGTCGATTAATGTGTGACTTTTGGAAATTTATGCTCAAATGTGGAACGATTATAGTGCTATAGTCCCAATTAAACATGGTTCTTATGAACAAAACCTTATAGGCCAAGAATAAATATGGTTGAAGATGCTTAAATAGTCAACCTTATAGAATCAGGTGGCTTTTTTGATAGTAGGTTCTCTGATTATGTCAAGTAGTATTATCTACTATGAATCAACATGGAGCTTGATAGGACGATTAAATATCAGTGGTCTAAAAAAAAATTGTCGCGTGGGCACCTTTTTAGGGGGACAAGACATAAAGATGCACTTGGAGATGTGACACTTTGAGGCAGGGAACATCCTTTACATGTACCAAAAAGGGTGTTTATGCATGCAATTAGGTACCTCCTGCTAAAGGTATATCAGTTGAAGTATCACCTCTCTTATGGTGCATTTAATTAGCATTCAGTTCAACTACTGGCTCTTGTCCTCAGGACAGAACTCAAAATTGAGTAAGAATCTTGAACATCATTCAATGGTCAATTCTATATGTCGTATGGCTTGTCATGCCGAATCTAGACTTGATTCACCAAGAGATGTAATATCTGTTTATTTACAAGTTGATTATTCATTATCGGGTACTTGGTTAATTAATATGGAGTTTGGTTTGTTCGTCACTACTCATGATATATTAGTCAAGTGCAAGGTCAACTGTGTAGTACTCCCTCCGTCCCAATTTGTTTGTCCATTTTTTGACTTTTAAGTGTCCCAAAATATTTGTCCAATATGAGTTTGACTTGTTAAAATTTCCTTAATGCCCTTTCTCTTTCAAAAAATAATGCATTGGAGAATGTACACTGCCATTTAATGATAGGAAATTGAGGGGCATTTTTGGAAAATCAAAACTTTCAAAGAGCAATCATTATGTTCCCTTAAGAAGTAGGAGTTTCAAAAATGGACAAACAAATCGGGACGGAGGGAGTATAATAGGGTTGCTTATATACTTGATATAAAAATGAGGTTTTATGACTTAAGGATATATTCAATTTGCTGATTCTTGAAGATTCTTATTTGTGTTGGCCTTACGAGTTACGATTGTATTACAGGGTTATTCCTCGTCGATGGTCTCAGCCAGAGGCATATAGACTCTATCTTGAACTTTTGAGCAGATACGCGTTTTCATTTGATGGGCTTGGGACAGATGGTTGCGGAAAGAAGTAAACCTCTTTATCACTTCGAAATATTTATTCGTACTTGCAGAAAGAACGCAGGCACAAATAGAGAAACAAATATGCATCTTTCTCTTGACGAGATAGTTATGACTCAAAAAGTTGGTCTTTGGAAAATAGAAGTCAACAAGAGAATTTCTTGACTTCTAATTCTGGCCTTCCATTATTGTTTCTTTACTGTTGGCTCTTCTTATAAATGTGGGAAGACAACTTCAGTATGCTAGGACATGGAAGCACTTTTCTCTGCCGGCTATTGCATGGGAGCCCTTTCCATTATCCATCCATGTGTGCTTCATTTAGATCCTTAATGTTATACGTTTATCCACCAGAATGCTTTTTCTTTCACTTTGAGGAACTCACCTTGTGAACAGTGGAGCCGAAAGCAGTACCAGCCATTGGATTGGACGTTTTGCATGCTAAGTCCATCCTATATATAGATTAGGCGGCTCTACATGAATTGAACCACAGAATTTCATAAGACTTCTTGTGAAGTTTTGTATGTGCGTCTGTTCCTATTATCGACTCTGTTAAATGTTGAGAAACTTTCCTTTAAAGAATTGGTAGGCGAGGAAAAAAGAAATAGAAGATCTTGCCTGTTATATAGGTTAGAAAATACCTTTTTTTTGGGTATGTATTGTATCACTTTCATGTTTGGATGCGTACGAAAGCAAATCATGTGAAATGGATATGTGAGTGAGAATGTGAGATATATTTTCTTTCCCCTCTGGATCCTAATGGCAATCTCAATATTGCGAAATTTACTTAGTTATTTTAGTGTTTTACCATTTTCATGACAAACAAAAGATGCATAATAAGAGAGTTCTTCTTTCTCACCAACAAGAGTTTCTCTTTGTTTCCTATCATCTCTGACTAAGTCACTAATTATATTAAATGAACTGTTAAGTTTTTCTTTATCCATCTCAAGAAAAATCCTGGAGCCATTAGCCATCAAAGATATGATTTTAGTCTTTTCATCCTTCACAACTGCATTGATGGAAGCCGGAGAGAGAGCACTGAAAATGGGATGGGACTTTGCAACTCACAAAGTCATAGAAGACAAACATGAAGAGAGGTATGCAGGGAGGTGACTTTAGCAGGTAGAAGGAGAGGCCTTAAAGAATGTAGATGAATAATGGGGGCTTCCACTGTCAAATCTTTCAGCTTTTAAGTTTGTAAAACCCACTCGCCAATAGAAGGAAAAAGTTGGTAAGTTCATACTTACGTGAACAAAGAGCTTTAGTAACTGAGATTTATTGAGACCTACCTATCTTTCAAAGTTGTCTTTGACAATAGTTTTACTTTGTGCAACATGGGTATTTGGGTGATGGGATGACATGTAAGATGAGGGGCCCAAGGCAACCATCTCATGCGATAACCGAGGCAATCTCCAAATAGAAAGGTGGCAGTAATTGGAAAAGAACCCTGAGGTGGGTGAGGATATCAAGTGGAATCTCTCTGAGTCTCGGTTCTTGATTCTGATGTATGGAGGCAGAGAAGGATTCTACCAATAAGAGTACAGGACATGCCGAGGATGCTATGGCCCCAGTGGCAGCATTTGCATGTCTGAAATCCTGTTAATGATTATATTATAATTCAGTGAAAGGGATCCTCGAGCCTCTCACTTAGTGTGTGTGCACAAAGAATCAGGTCTTACAAACCTATTTACTTTTCATCTGGACCAGATTGGGAAGGGTTCAACTCTGATTTCACTTCGTCTGGAGACTGGAATTTCCAGCTTAAAATTTTCCAGAGGGAATACTAGCTGGAATATGTTGGCAGTGGCAGCATGATTTACAGAATCCTTCGCTGTGATGCAAGCTGCCATTTGGGATTCTGGCTGTTGAATTTGTGCTTTCCTATTTTGCAGGATAACAAAATTTGTTGATGCCGCCCTTCAGCTTTCCCAAACTTATGGAGTTCAGGTTGAGGAACTTGGACATGCAGTGGTATTGTGCTTCTTCAGCATTGTTGTTGGCTTAATTGATAGCACGTTACGTGACTGGGGTTTGCACATGACATCTGTGGACAAAGAAACTGGAGTGGTTAGTAGTGAAGATGGCAAGGACATGGATGTGGACTCTCAAGAAAGTCAAATTTTCAGAAGAAATGAACATCGTGAATGCATGAAGAAATCAAATTCTTTTATGGCCTTTGAGGTGTTGGGGAAACTAACAGAAAACAGAAAGGCTACGGTTCTACTCCGCCTTGTTTACTTGAATATGTATGTGGCTCACTTCTACATAAGGTTCACCTTGAATTCAGTTCATCCTCTGTGAAGCTCTGGTGGTTGAACACCTCACAAAAAAACTGCTTTTGAACTCAACCCAACCCGTATATTTCCTTATTGACTTTCCTATCCTTTTTTTTGGGTATTGGGATATCAATGTATATTGATTAAGTTATAAATCGTATTCTTCTATTTCTCTTTTTTACTTTCTGATTGGATGTTGGGTGGGGGAATAGGCCCGAGAAGTTCGATGGCCTCCTGCAGAGGATGCAGTTTCTTGAAGCTCATAAGCTAGCATCCCCAAATTTAAAGTCTGCATATCAGCTTTTGGTAAAATTGTCAGCGAATATCCAGAGGGCTATGGGTTTTCAATACCAGCTACACAAGCACCAGCTCATTGGGAGGCTTATTGATGTCAGATCATGTAAACCTGTACCTTTCTGCAATTCTGAATCTGGTTGGTTGGCTTGTTGGGTTCCTTTTGATATTTACATGGAGAACGCGATGGACGGAAAGCAATTTCCTGTTACGTCTTTTATTGATATACTTACAGGTAAATCCTATTAAAACTGGAACTTTTTCTGCCTTAACTATCAAAATTTGTCATACATTCTGACATCAGATATTTAAGCGGCAAGCCGTTTTGGAATGTTTCTAATTATGCAACGTAAGTGCAGAAACAGTCAAAACACTCAAAGTTTTTAACAGGGCAAGCTGGCAAGAAACATTCCTGGCTCTCTGGCTTTCAGGCCTTCGGCTCGTGCAACGAGTTAAGATAAGTTTATACAAAGATTTCTTCTCATGAAACCAAACTCTAGCTCATATCTACTATTTTTGTCATCATTTATTACAGGAACGTGATCCCCTGGAAGGGCCAGTTCCACATCTTGAATCCCGCCTTTGTGCCCTTTTGTCTATCACCCCCTTGGCAATTGCTCGTGTTCTGGACGATGAGCCATCATGTTCTTCTCTTCCAGGATGTAAAGCATCCAGGTATATGAAGTGTGGTTATGGACATGGAATGGATGGTGATCGTGCTTCAAGGAAACAGGGACTGATATCCTCCCTTCAGGTCCTTGGACTCTGTACTACCCTATTATGCCCTCCCAATTCGGTTGTTAATGCAGCCAATGATGCAGCTGCTAAAGCGGCGAGCTTCATCTCGAATTCTCAGAATGTGAAGGATAAACTAAGTGGTGGTGGTTGCTGTGATACTTCTTTAAAAGCAGGTAATCCTTATAACTTGTGGTGCTTGATCCTTATTCTCGCAACTCTTGTGGCTAGGAAATTATTGATGTCCCAAATGAGACATTGAACCTTCTCTTTGATGTATGCCTGCACTTTTTCTGTGATAACCTAAGAAGCACAGGACACTTCAAAAAAGCTAACGTTTCCGTGCCCAACATTGGTCGGACACCGACACTTCTGAATCTCTGATACACTCTAAGGCGTGTTTGATACTCTTTTTCCCATGTCTATAATTAGGAAATAGAAATATTAATTCGGACAAGTGTCCGACACTCTTTTTGCAACTTGCCTAACACTTCTTAGGTGTCTATGACTAAAAATTACATGTGATTGACACTTCATATTTACTTAGTGACATGTGATTTTCAAAATTATGTAATTTGACTTATCAATATCTTATACAAGTTAGGCAAAATATGATTACTAAGACTAATCATTTTTAAGTTCCCCTTAAAATTTGTAGAGAAATGGAAAAGGTACGTCAATGAAATATTAAAAATAGGGGTTAGGAGTGTATAAGGTGATTCGGTAGGCTTGCAACTTTGTTTAATTTCCTTTAATTTATCATCTGCCCCCAAAGCTCGAGTTGTTAAGAAATGGATCCAACAATGTATATCAAGCTATTCAACACCCTCCCTCACGTACAACCCCGTCTTATACATGGAGAAGCAAACATCCGTAGATAGTGAAATAGAATACGAAGGGGAGAAACACAATGCATACGGGAAACTAATGCAAATGGAGAGACTTGAACCCAAATCTCGTTCAAGTCTCAACCTGAGCTCTCATACCATTAAGTTACTAATAGTCCCAAAGCTTAAGCTGTTAGGAAATAGGTCCAACAATGCATATCAAGCTATTTAAAAGTTGTAATATAAGTTATGGCAACAATTAACCATTATGGTCGATTACTCTATGTGTTGTTCTCTTGTTAGAGCCGAGATGCAAGACTTAATAATTACCTCACAGTGTATAAAGGGTATACCATGGATATATATAATAGTGATGAAATTTTAATTGAAAATTGTTTAATTTGGTGTAAACTAATGGTGATATGTACACATAACTATCTTTTAGAACATATGCAATTCAACTTTTTCCCAGCATGTCTTTATCCTACTTTTCAGAAAAATAACGTGCAGCACCATGTCGTGTTTTACTGTCTCCGTTTGGTCTTCATTGTTAGCTGTTTGCAGGCGGTGACATGAGGCACCTGATAGTGGAAGCTTGTATTGCAAGAAAGTTAATTGACACATCGGCATACTTTTGGCCTGGTTATGTCCCTACATCAGCAACCTTAGTTCCCAATCCATCACCGCTGCAAAAGTCTCCTTGGTCAATGTTTATGGAAGGTGCTCGATTAACCAATCCCTTGATAAATGCCCTGAAGGCAACTCCTGCTTCAAGGTGTGTGTAGAACGTGAAGATTTACTTTTATTATTAACAGGAAAAGCAGTTGTTTAAGTCGAATGTGCACTGCAATCCTCTTAAAGTTTCGCAGAGGTTGAGAAATTGTACCATACTGCTTTGAACGGATTGGAAGAGGAGAAGACAGCTGCTGCAAAGATATTATGTGGTGCATCCCTCAGTCGTGGATGGAATATTCAGGTACATTGTCCAAGCAGTGGATATAAATTGTGAATCAAACCTACGAGTTTTGGATTGCCTTGAGACCCTTTGTGTCCACATGTGGTGCAAAGGTGGACTATGTCATCATTTTGTGTGTGTAATAGATGACATCTAGTCAACTTCTTTGTGTGTCATTGGTTGCAGCTAAAGATGGACTATGCTTGCAGTTTGCAAAAGCTCTTGACATAAGACGTTTCTAATGTATACCTTACAAATAGTATTACAAACCTACGTTACACGGATCCTCGTTTTTGGGCGAAGTACCCGTGTCGACACGACACGACACGGGTATGGGTACGGGTACTCGTGCCGGATTCGTGGGAAATAATCGGACACGTTCAAAGATTATGGTGATAGTGAAGACTGAAGAGTGAGAGATTTGGAGGTAGAGTGAGAGAGAGAGAGGGCAGAAAGACAGACGAGAGAGGGAGAGAGATGCGAGAGAGATAGACGAGAGAGAGAGAGAGAGAGCAGAAAGACAGAGACGAAAGAGGGAGAGAGATGCGAGAGAGAGACATACCGGCAGCGACCGGCGACAGCGGCCGACGATCGTCGACGATCGGCGAACTCCAAGGTGACGATGGCGAGGGTCTCATCAGATCTAGATCTGGAAATGCTATACAGTTCTGTACATAGCGGTATATATATTTGTGCAGCTATGGTAAATTACACAAGAAGTCCTTTTAGTATATGTTAATACCATAATATACACTAAAAAGTATAAAAAATATCAAAAAAATACCAAAAAAAATGCCAAACTCCTTTATTTAGTATTGTATAAAGAAAATGATATTTTTATGAGATAATTTTACATATACTTATATATATTTTCTATATATAAATATTTAATCAGCGGATCCCCGCACCCGTGTCCAAATTCGGATACATATCCCCGAATCCTCTTTTTTTAGCTTCGACGTGTCAGACCCTTAGATATGTACCCGAATCCTATTCACGTACCCGTGTCCGTGTAACGTAGTTACAAACTATTAAAAAAGTACTTCACATTCTCATTTTATCATTTTGTTTCAAAAAGTATTATGATAAACGATGTGCCAGTTTATCATTTTGGGAACAACTTTCCTCATACTCGTTTACCCAAAAAAAAAAAAAAAATTCCTCATACTCATTGCTGTAATCTGTGTCAAGTTTTGAAGGGGATTAAAATAATTAAAATTAGATATCCTTAGCTAATGCAATTGGCTTCACTTCGTCCTTCGCATGGTGTTGTTTTACATTGCGCCTTGTGAAATGGTTGAGCTGTGATGAAATAGCTTTCCTTATTGGCCCAACGGCTTGAGAAATCACAACATGCATCTTGGTTATGTTTGCAAACTTAGGATTCTAACTTGTCCTTCAATCTATGACAATGCTTACTCAAAATTGGTTTCTGCAGGAGTATGTGGTGCAGTTTGTGGTCAAGCTTCTTTGTCCTCCTGTACCCCCCAATTTTACTGGATCAAGGAGTCATCTGGTTGATTATATGTCCGTTCTGAGTGCAATCCTTTTTGGGGCTTCCTCTTTTGATACTGTTCATATTCTTTCTTTGCATGGTGTGGTAAGTGGAGTATATTTTGGGTATTACTCTATTACACTGCAATGTTTAGTTTTCACATGGTATGCATTTCCACGTGCTGATAGAGGGTCAGTTCGCAATATGTAGCTTTGCCATTTTCAATAGAATTTTTTGTGTCCTTTTCAAAGCAAGGTGATGAGTTCCATTTATGGCAAACTAAGCTGGTGAGGTATTCAAAGGTTAATATCACTATCAAATGATGTGATAAGTTTCTCTTTTGGGAGGTTAAGGTTGGCTAATTAAGCATGAACTTGAGAGTTTGAAGTCTTTAAAGTTCACAGGATGAGGACATTTCCTTGGCATGATGGTGTCAATGAGCTGTTGGAAAAATACGGTGAACGTTGCGGAAAAGTAAACAAGGATGCATGGATAATAATCACATCACAAAAATAGAAGTTTGGAGGAAAGGCCTTTAATGTACCAGGGCACACACGGAAGCTTCACTAAACTTCATATTCTGTGTCGAGTTAATGACGCTCCACTTTCAAGATTCAATGATCCTCCAGGGTCCTTTGTGTGCAGTAAAAGTTCAGCTGATAAAGTCAAAATACATGAACAAAGCAGTGTGTATTATGCTGGGTCATGTGTCTCTGTCTGTGCTTTGTAGTATAACAACATGCAACAACATCTAAGTGCCAGTGGAAGCCTTCCACAAGTTCTATTTGATTGTATGAAATCGAAGTTAATGTTCCTGCAGGTGCCTGAAGTTGCAGCTTCTCTAATGCCACTGTGTGAGACTTTTGGGTCACTTGTACCAGAACCGACTCACTCATCAAGCATAGTTGATGAATCCTCAATTTACATGGTCTTTTCTTCTGCGTTCCTCTTTCTTCTTCGCCTGTGGAAATTCTATAGACCTCCCCTTGAGCCGTGTATTACGGGGCGAGGAGGGGCGATCGGAGGCGAGCTTCCACTTGAGTATCTTTTGTTATTGCGAAATAGCCGTACTCAATTACAGAATTCTGGTGCTGGGGATGAAATGGATAACAGTAAAAACATGCATGGATCAACCTTGGATAAGTCCATATATATCGATTCTTATCCAAATTTGCGGGCTTGGTACTGTCAAAACAGGTCCTGTATAGCCTCAACGGTCTCTGGCCTCTCTAGTAGGAATCCAGTTCATCAGGTTGCTGATAAGATCTTAACCATGATTTTCTGGAGAATTACGAAAAGTGGGACCATGTCCAGTGACTCTTCCGTGCTACCAAGTAGCAGCATTGGTGGTCCCTCAGCTAGTACTGGAGAAGATGCTTACCAGAGACCTGTGCTCCCAGCATGGGAGGTATTGGAAGCCATCCCGTTTGTTCTCGAGGCAGTTTTAACAGCGTGTGCCCATGGAAGGCTTTCATCACGGGACCTGACCACAGGTTCAGTTAAAGGCTTCTTGTTAATTATAGCTTAGTGGTCTTCATTGTTATTTTGTATTCTATGACCTCTTGTTAATTATAGCTGAGTCGTCTTCAATGACATCTTCTTAATTTGTGTTCTATGACCTCTTGTTAATTATAGCTTATTCATCTTCCATGACTTATTTTCCTCCTATTTTTCTTGTGTCTCGGTTATATTCCACTGTATAGGGAGTATTTAAGTAGAAAGTATGTCAGAAATGTACATTTTCATCAACCAGCATGCCTCTGAAGCACCTATGAATTCCTTGCAGGGCTGAGGGACATCATTGACTTTCTGCCCGCTTCTCTTGCAGCTATAATTAGCTACTTTTCTGCAGAAATCTCTCGTGGTATATGGAAACCGGTGCCGATGAATGGAACGGACTGGCCCAGTCCTGCAGCAAACCTCGTAGCAGTTGAGACTGAAATAAAAGATATTCTTTCTTCTGCAGGTGTAAATGCTCCTAGCTCTTTGTCTGGTAAGTTAATAGAGTTTTTTGTATCTTAGGATGCTTTTCTTAAGAAGTCTTAAACTGTAGTATGATATAAACATAAACCAAATTCAGTTTTATTATTATTTTTTTATCGGCCCCTCACGCCAAGTCTC
The DNA here is from genome assembly GCA_025413875.1 of Rhododendron molle. Lineage (NCBI taxonomy): Eukaryota > Viridiplantae > Streptophyta > Magnoliopsida > Ericales > Ericaceae > Rhododendron > Rhododendron molle. The sequence continues at coordinate 52,513,985 of CM046392.1, forward strand.
TTGTTACTGCACTCATCCACTTATGTAGGTCTTCTGTCCCTTTATTTGTTCAAGTTGTTGTTGCAGAAGAATGTTAGATACAAAAATGTTAATTCTCCAATGGTCCATTTTTTTTTTAACTTGCCATGTATTCAAATGCATAGATTAAGCGAAACAAAGAACCATCTTTAATTCGTCACTTTCTCTTCGCAAATTATAAAAGAAATGTTATGGGTACTAGGATGGACTACTGATATCAAACACAATGGTCCCCTTCTATTTTGAAGCCTTTTCTTCATGGCTTCATCCAACCATTTTTCTTTTTTGGTTTTGGTTTTGGTTTTTTTTTTTTTAGATTCACAGTTCATTTCTTATCACGTACTCCCTCCGCCTGTTTTTTTTTTTGTCCCTCTTGGGATTACGTACATTTTTTGTTCGTAGATAACTTTTAAAGTTTTTTGCACCAATCAAAAGAGCTTGCTTAAATCTTTTAAATGATGTAAAAAGATTCCACAAAATATGGATGAAACAATATCTTTTTTGCCCCCAGAAATGCACGTTCTCCTAAGAGAGAGAAACAAAAGCGGGCAGGCGGAGTAGATAAAAATGGGCTTCCCATTCTATTAGGAGCAGTAGTTTAAGTCACCGATGACTACTATAAAACCCTTGGAAGTCCTCTTTTATTTTATTGATTCTTTTCTAAAACTAGAGAAGATTTGTGCCCCTAATGTGTGTTCTCTGGTTTGAGTTCTCTACTTTAAATATTTCAATCTGGAAATACACTTTGCACTGAGACTGCTAAGGCCACTTTCTTGATGTCTTGATGTGCAGGGGTTTCACCGGCAACGCTTCCACTGCCAATGGCAGCTCTTGTCAGTTTGACCATTACTTTTAAACTTGATAAGAGTTTAGAGTACATCCATGCTGTTGTTGGACCTGCCTTGGAGAACTGTGCCTCGGGTTGCCCTTGGCCTAGCATGCCCATTATTAGCTCTCTTTGGGCGCAGAAGGTGCCGCGCTGGCATGACTTCATTGTTGTATCTTGTTCTCGCTCTGTTTTCAGGCAAAACCCGGAAGCTGTTGCTCAGCTTTTGAGGAGTTGCTTCACCTCGTATCTGGGATTATCCCATCTTCTGGCTTCTCCATTGGTCAGTCAAAATGGTGTGAATGGTCTCTTGGGCAGCTTTATCTCAGCTCCAGGCCTTTGCCCTCGCGTCGCCCCTGGATTTCTTTTTCTCAGATCTTGCCGTACAATACACCATGTCCAATATCTGAATCATGTGATAGTGGAGCTTGTAGCCAATTCTTCCAGGGAATGTGGTGTCGAATGGGCAAGCGCCAATTTCCCCTGCCGCCGCCGCTTGAAGTCTACACAGACATCTTTATCTGTTGCCATTGCCAGAGCTAAGGAGGTAGCCACACTTGGTGCAAGCCTCTTATGCATTGCAGGTGGGCTCCAGCTGGTCCAGGAATTATACCTGGAGACCATCCCAACCTGGTTCCTCTCCGCAAGAAGAAGAGGTGATCAAGACGAGGAGAAACATGGTGATGTTAATGCTGTGTCCCAAATACTGGAGGGATATTCCATGGCATATCTGTTGGTTTTGTCAGGGGCTTTCATATGGGGTGTTGGTGCCGAACCACAGTCGCGGGCATTCTCCAGGAGAAGGTTGAGCGGGGTCGGGGTACACATGGATTTTGTCGTGGGAGTGTTGGAAGGGAACGTATCGCTTGGCTGTGATCCTGCTACTTGGAAAGCTTATGTATCTTGTTTAGTTGGTTTGGTAGTGAGTTTTGCTCCGGCATGGATTCGGGAAGTGAGGCATGAGACGCTAAGGAAATTAGCCACTGGATTGAGAGGATGGCACGAGTGTGAACTGGCTTTATCCCTCCTTGAAAGAGGTGGGGTTGCTGCCATGGGATCAGTTGTTGAACTGGTGAATGATGTTCTGTAAATTTAGTTAGTCGAATTTGATGGCAAATGTGATATTCAGTGCTCTTTTTCTTTTTCGTTCCTTTCTCTTTTGTGTCTGATATAACTTGGCAGTAACACACGCTCCGATACCTGAACCAATAGGCGTCAAAGAACTCTCAAAACAGAACACACAGTGACTAAAAAGTGGGGGCCTTAATTTCACGATTGATGTAAAGGACACTTGGTTGACTCACGTGCATCAACTTGCATCTTGCTTTAGAGAAATTGATTTAAGTTTGTGATGGATTATTTGCATGCACAGATGTGGCAACACAAATTATAAGCTCGGAGATTGAACTGCTTTGGGTGTTTGATGGGAGTCATGGGACTGGGGAAGGGCAGCAAAAACCAGCATTCTTGAGTGGGTGTGGACACCGAAATGCAGGTAGGCGAACACTGAGTACAAACGAGAAGGCATCCAAGCTATTTTCACTTTGACGCAGCTTGGTTTGTGTTAATTGTTTACTCCGTAAATGAAATCCCTGGCAAAAGTTAGGACAAGTGTTATAGTTGAATCCAAATTTAGTTCCCTTAGTTTTGTTGTGAAGTTAGTATTATGAAGTTTGTGTCTTCTGCAACAGCAATTTGGTTGAATTACCCTGTCGGCAAAGAAATGCTAAAAGTCCAATTGGAATACTACAAGAAACATAAAGAAGAAAGTAATTCTAGGGGAGTGTTAATTGTAGTGCTACTAAGCAGGGAGTACTTGTACAAATCTACTGTACTGGCCGGGGAGTGTAAAATATGAGCACAAACATAACGGAATTAATTGGCTCTGTTTAGTTCAGTAGACAAATTCTTAAAATTGAAATCAAACAGAGAAATAACATTTGAAAAGTGAGCCAATCCGAGATAATTGAAAATTTGAACAGATCTATGGTACTTGTTTTAAATGTACGAAGGTGTTTCCTACCTTTCTTTTCCACAAATGCCCCTTTCCGTAGCAAGTAATCTCTATCCTACCCCACACCTGTTCCCAGCCGTTACAATGCAACACCCGAAGAATTTTACCAGACAAAACCACAAACGCCTCTCCTGGCCCTTGCAAGTAATCTCTGCCCACCCCTCACCTCTTCCCAACCGTTACAGTACAACACTCCCAACGATTTTACCATACAAAACCACAACCGCCTCTCCTGGACCCCCCAAAAAACATTACAGCTTCCCTCCGTCAGCCCGTGTTTTCCACAACCGCCGCCGCCAGCCGACGACCAAGGCCTCCAACTACGTACAACAACATATCAGAGTGAACTCAAAGGCATCCCAACAGAAGTTCAAGACAGGTAAGGCATGCATTCAACTTTCCTCCCTACCTCACTTATGTCGACAACTTTGTAGACCACAATTTCGCCCACAAACTGTTTGACAAAATGTACCTTCGAGTAATTTGCAAACACTTTCCTCTTTCCCTCTTCCAACGACTCCGTCCACAAATATCGACAACTCTGTAGACCATAACTCCGCACACCAACTATTTGCCAAAATGTGGCTTTGAACTCTTTCGGTTGACAGATGGTTTTGTAAGGGCCAACTGAAGATGCCAAACATGGCAGGAGCAATTTAACAATAACAGTCAAAGTTGGGATGCTATAATAAAAGCAAGGTGAAAGGATACACTGTAGGGGTTCGATTTATCGGGATCAGGACCAAGGCTCTGGTTAGGTTCCACCTCCCGTGGCTCCGTGCTTTCGCCGCTGAGGCCTGCAATAAGTCACTAGGGCTTGGATAGCCCAGTGACCCTCCGACGATCAAGTTAGATCTCAGGGGAAAGTGTATAGGTCTAGGGTTAGGGTAGAATGACACACCTCTTGCAGGTGAGTATTCCTTTGTATTTGTAGACCTAGGTTTACTTGGCCTTCAAGCTAGCGCGTGGAGGGTATGCTCGGGTAACTGCCTCGGGTGACGTCATACGGGACGAAGGGAGCGAAGCGGTTACGGAGCACATGGGCATGCATAATCCCAATGATTATACCTGCTGCATGATCCCCACGGGTCCACTCTGGCATAACTGTTTCTCTTAGGTGTCCCTGGGATGGTCCGAAGCAAATACAGGGCTGTAGAACACCGAAGGGAAGATTCCTACCTAGCTGAACCTTCTTAAGTCTTCGATTCACACCATACGGCCAGGTTACCGAGCTGGTAACCGAGGCCACCACATACACCAAGACTATTCTTGAAGTAAAAACCATTTCCTCAAATCCCAGCCTCATTCGGCCTGTTTGTGAATAGCAATTCCCCTCCAATGACTCCTTAAAACAGTAAAGACAATTGGAAAAAAAAAGGGAATGGAAGACAAAAGCACAGTTACCCACACTATACTAGCAATCAGAAATGGAAGAAATAGTTGAAAACAAAACGGGTCTTTAGAAGACATCAAATGCCATTAAAAAGAAAACTACTACGCACCATGTGCTTACGACACTGTCCATTGAATTGCTATCATAGTTGGCTGATTATATGTCGAAAACTTCAAAATCAGAAGTCAGAAAATTAAGTCAATGATACAAAATAAAATAAAATAAAATATTTTTTGAACTTCTACCTCTCCACGAACCATCGCAAAAACATTACCAACTATGAGTTTACGCTACCTGTCCACTTCAAGCGTTAATCGTGAACTATTCCCTTTCCCTATAAATTTACACCTGCTTCATAGATGATGACATGGCGTTTGATTTTTTCCCATTCTTGTTTTTAAAAAAAGAAGGTGTAATGGACGAGACACAAGGTTTGGATTGCCTTGGCTAGGATGAAATCAGCTGGCGCCGCATTCGTCAAAGGAAGAGATATGCTAGGTTTACACCTACACAAAAAGCATAATATATTCAGAAGACAATGCAAAATAGGAAGAGGAAACGCAATGCACATTATACTTCTCCAAACATAAATCAGGGTTGTGAATTCTCAGATGGGCAAACACAAAATCCATCCCCAAATCCCCTTTAGAAAATAGCCGTGAGAGTTCTACATTAGTCTTTTTGTGAGTTAATTCCTTTGAGTTTAAGCAAATGCCATTGTTAATTACCCGTTTTGGCACATTCTATTGGTGGAATGCTTAGATTTTTAGGACACAAAGATGCTCTTATTATTCAGTTGCATTGAGGCTGAAAGAATAGAGGATATCTCAATAACAAGAATTGTGCATTGGTAGGGCGTGAAAGCTTAGAGAAGATGGAGATTATCGGGGATCTCCAAGACTCCAATGTGACAGAAAATGCTGAAGGATTTCTCTTTAGTATTTCTTGCTAATACATATGTCTACTGTGACCAAAGAGATCATGGGCCACTTATAGAGAACAGTCAGGTCATAGTTTATCCCCCTCTAATTTACTTTTATGTGTTTGTTTTTGTTTTTTAGGAAGAAGTTTGTTTTGGAAAGATCCATGGGTATTAAGTAGTTTATTCTTCTTTATCGATGCTATCATGGCGGATATCAAGTTTTTGTAGAATTTGAATTTCAGGAGAGCAGTTTATACTTCATAGTCCAATTTGATTAGGTTTGTTGGGGAGAAAAGAAACAAAGGGTAAGAGAAATGAAGAAATGTGTTCCCTCAAATTGTATTTTCCAAATACCTACACTGATTTTCACGATACCTAAATTGCCCATCTCATCTCTCCATTTTTTACTTTGTCTACTACTTTTAGAGAGTAAGAAAAGTACGAGTCGTTTGGAACAGCTAAAGAATGCAACCCTTCTTACAGACAACAATGTTGACAAGGCGGAGTGAAAAAGGATTCAATGGATAGTTTCTCAAATGGATTTTAGAATTCCTTACATGCAGAGCTTATGAAAAAAAAAACTAATGGTATACCCCAAGGGCAAAATGTTTTGGATAGTCATTTTGCTGGAATCAGATTCCTATCACTGAACTTTTAATGACCGACGTATCTTAAGCCATGTTGCTGGCCAGTCTATAAGGTAGGTTTAAAGTTTAATTGTGATGATTGAGTAGACACTGCATGTCAAATTGAACTAGAATTTTTTAAGTGTATTCATTTTCCTTGTAATTCAGGAACCAAATTGGAGTCAAAATCGCTTATCCTAAGTTTACTTTTTTTTTTTTTTGAACGGCGAAGCAAAATATATATTGATAACAAAAAGGATTACAGAACAAGCTCTTGTTGGCAAGAAACCAACAAAGAGAACCCCAAAGGGCCTAGCCCAAGACACCTAAAGTGTCAAAACAGGTATACATATAACATTAAAACCCTCAAAAAAACCCATAACCCAAAAACAGCAAGAAGCCCAAGAGTTGAAATCCAAGCCCAAAAAACTAGGCATTAGCCCATAGACAACATAGGCCCAGCCGGAGACCAACCCACAGACAACATAGGCCAGCCTAAAACATCAACCCTACTCCACCACCTGGAGTGAGATGGACCGCTACCACCACCGCCGCCGGAACCCGGGGAACAAGCCCCTGTTATTGCCCTAAAGAACGGCCTGACCACCCCATTACAAGTAGCCCTACCAGAACAACCGATCCACCACTTGCAGCCACATCCCAACCTCCGCCGCTTGCCACTGTCTAGCCACTGTCCAACAGCCTCCTAATAGCCCATTCTCTGCCAAGTAGCCGCCTCCATACCCACAACAGCCACCACCATTCGAAAGCAAAACCTGCAAAACAGAAACCCTAAGACGCCCCCACAGCTGCCATCGGCCACCAACAACCAGACCCACGCCGACCGCAGCCATCACCAACCAAAAAAATAGCTGCAAGACCCGAAAGCCCCAAACGCCTTCCGCCGCGGCCCACTTCACCGTTAGGCAAGGACCCGGTACCATCCAACAATGATAAACCAAAGGGAGCACGACCGTAGGGAAACAAATCGCCTAGCCATTTAGGCCAAAAACCAACGCACCCAGCAAAAAAATGCCAATGACGAAACCGATCGAGACGAACGGGAAACAATGAACGGAGAAGACAGAAAACGGAAACGAGAAAAGAAAAAGAGGGGGGGGGGGAGGGAATGTCCAGGGGAGGAGGAATAGGAGGGCATCCGGGGGGGGGGAATGTCCAGGGGAGGGGGCATAGGAGGGCATCCCCCCACCACCGGAAAAATTGCCAGAAAACGCGCAGGCGTTTCAACTTCTAGAGAGAGGGAGAGAAAGAGAGAGGAGTCGAACATACATGATATCCTAAGTTTACTTGATTATATATGAGTGTATGAATTATAATGGTTATTGAAACCTTGCAAAAGATCTATGCTTCCTTGAAGTAGTGTTCAAGAATATTTGTTCTATATAAATGCTTGACTCACAATTATGTTTGAATCAAAATGGTGTGATGTTGTCTGCCAATGGAGAACACCAGCCAATGATATGTTTAAAAGGTCATAGTAAGATACATGCACAAGTAGTTTCATTCCCGTCTAATTTTCCTTTAATATGTGAAAAGCCATATGTATCATCAAATTATGTGAGCATTAGTTGTTGCAGTAATATGTAGGATGCTTGATGGGGTAGCTTCCACCACATAATGGTATGCGTGGATTTTTCTCGGTCTATGAAAATTTCTTTCTTGTTATGGCGGGAGCAATTGTTACTTAACTTGCTTTTGGCTTTTGAATTAGTACATTTGAAATGTGACTTCACTTTGGTGCCGCAGTTAACGTTATTTTGATAATTACTTCCTGAAGGCCCTGGCTTTTTTGCAGTGACCTTCTGGTGCTAAAGCAAGTTGTGTTAACTTAAAGTAATTATATGCAGTTTGGAGAAAAGGAAGAGAAGCACTGAGCCAGTATTGCATCTCCAATACTGCACGGTTTTGATGTGCATGTCGACAACCCTTGAACGACAACTTTCATTCAATCTACTAAGGGGATCAGAATTTGGTTGCTTGTTTTGTGTTGCAATGTCCATAGATCATTGATGGGTTGTTCCATTGACAGCTTTTGAAGCTACTCTTGCATATTTGATGAACTTTCGCATCAACCCGCGAAGTCAGAAAACTTTTGTCCAGTGTATTCAGGAGATCATTATTTTTTAGTGGTCTTTGTATTATAATGTTTGTCGTGTATCAGATCTTAAATGAGTTCAATGACCTATTCAAAGACATGGTGACAAGCTATGCTTATTTACTCTTGGATTTGTTACATTAGCAGAAAGAAAATTACTGTACCATATAGAACTTGTATGTGGATGCGTACGTATGCCCTTGTATGGGAATTGGGAGACCACTAGAGGTTAGTATTTGTTTAGTTAAGTTGAAGCTAAAATTAATTACTGTTGAGATTCAGCACATGGGTCAGCATGGAAAAAGTTAATAAAACATTAGTATTAAAAAAAAGAGTACTGATATTGGTACAGGTGGTACCATAGGGAAAATGCACCGACGGCCACCGGAAGGTCGATCCGAGCTGTTCAAATATTTTTTTTTTAAAAACTGAGTGGGCACGCGTGACAATCAACGGCATCCGAGGTGTGTAGGGTGCTTGATTCGAGCACTCCTTTTTCGTGTATATACGAAAAGAGGGGTGCTCGGATCAAACACCCTACACACCTCGGATGCCGTTGATTCTCGCAAGCCCACTCGGTTTTTTATTTTTAATTTTTTGGACGGCTCGGATCGGCTGTCGGTGCATTTTCCCTAGGGTACCATCGATATTCGGTACCAATATCATTTTCGTAAAAAAAAAACTGTTGGTACCTTTCTACCACAAAATTGATGATGTCAGCTACATAAGTAACATATATATTTGAACTTTTTGTATAATTTCTTGAGTAAATGAAATCATGTAAATTGGAATGAGTCCACATGCAAAGAAGCGTGCACAATTATTAGTTTATTCTAAAAACCAGCAATCAAAAAAATTTGAAGAACTTTGGCTTTGTTCGTTTAGCAATTTTGGGTATTTTAGTTTTGGTAGTGGGTGGAGAAAAAAATAGGATAATGATTAAAGAGAGGGGCAATGAGTGGAGAGAGATAGAGAGATAAATGAAATTAATAATTAGAGAAATAGGGTAATGATTGGAGAAAGATATAAGGTAATGATTGAAAAATAAAATTAAAACAAAATAAATATGAGAAACGAACAAGGCCTTTATCGCTCCACAATCGCAATTGATTGGTTCAGCCTGAATTGGATGTTGGAAGGTGCTCCACAATACAAAAAAAAAATTGAATAAAAACAAAAAAATAAGTCAGTTGACATTGCACAAGTTGGGCAGGGAACTCTACCGTTAAAAAGGGCAAAAAAAAAAAAAAACAAGTACGGATGGATCGGCAACGTAAAACCCCATCCCTCTTCTATCGTGCGCGGACGACATAGTCCTATTTCATTTCTTTTTCCTCTACCTCTCCTTCTCCTTCTAGCATTGATTTTTTTTCCTCCCCGTATCGCTGTGATTCCATTACAGTGGTGATCTCTTGTTTATTTCATTCATATATACTTAACTTGAATATGTTCGATACAAACGAGTGAAAAGATTCTCCATCTATTTTATTGATTTCCTTTTTATTAGGTTTCGGTAAATTCAGCAGAAACTGGGGTTGAGCTGCTTGTGTCGACTAGAGCTGCTATTCCTACTGTTTTACTACTACTACTACACTTCAGTAGAGTTTTACAATCATGATCCCTTGATTATCTGTGTAATCTGGCTTCATTTTCTGTCGTTACCGTTTTCAATAGCGTCATTTTTAGTACTTATTCATTTGGGACACTTATCGAAGCTCGAGATCGCGGTATCTGGAGATGCTGATATGTTTCTGAATGCAAATTTTGTCAGTGTTTAATCTAGATATGTGGTTGGGGTTGTTTTAGAGAGAGAGAGAGAGAGAGAGAGAGAGAGAGAGAGAGAGATGGAAGGGGGAAGGAAGGTATCGGCAAGCCCACGGGGACCATGGAGTGGGGTGAGTAGGAGGAAGGTGTTGGCGAATAAAAGGCCCCGAACAGACGGATTTGTCAACAGTGTGAAGAAGCTGCAGAGGAGAGAGATCTCTTCAAAGAGGGACCGCTCCTTTTCAATGACCAATGCCCAGGAAAGGTTCCGCAACATGCGCTTGACGGTTTGTTTATTTCTCCATCTCTTATGTTTTCCACCTGAAAAACGCTCTTGTAGAAGGTGTGCAATTCTGGAGCGGCAATTAGATCAACATACCGTCGAAGTAAACTACTAGGAATTTACTAAATGAATGGTCGTAGAGCTTGGTTCATCATTCGACTAAAATTATGAGAAGACCCGACTTTCACTATATGCTGTTGAGCATTGTGAACTTCTCGTGAGAGTGCTCGAGACTTTGGACAAACTGAAGGGCAGGACCATCTGCTCGAAGAGACCTTCAAAGTTTGGAAGGCTGTTTTTCACTCATCACCCGGTCTAAATCTGAATCTGGTGGTGACCACTTTTTAGATCCAATTTTGTAATTACCTTGGCCCAATGTCAGTTGATCTAGCAAGTCATCTAATCTTAGAAAGGGTATTATACTATTATCTTGTCAATGGCTTTGCTAGCAATGCACATCCTCCAAGTTCTATATGTTTTGGGAACAAGCAATGTTGGCCCTACACAAGGGCTAATGCTCTTGTGGATAAACCTTTTGACAGTATCACCTCAACCTGCTGCGTCAATTCATTGTGCTTCTTTGTGCTCATATGATAATTAGGTGTATTGGGCAAGCTAGAGCTTAGCACTAGATCAATTTGGTGTTGGATGTCTCAGAGTGGCAGCAACCCTTCCGATAGCTCCTCAGGAAACACGTCAGCAAACTCCTCCAAGAATGACTCAACAATTTTGGGTGTCGTTACTGCCTCCCTTACAAAACACCTTCATCTTAGCAATCTCTTCCTCAAACTATGCCCTCGTCAAGAGGCTAGTACTCTTTCCCGCTTTGAGATGTCCTATCATTTTCAAAAATGACAACAATTTTGGTGGTGCTATACACCAAGCTGCGTGTATTTGTGAAACCGCACTTGTCTATCCTACTGCATGGCCTTCCCGAGAACCCCAACAAAAGATGGCAGGCATTCATGATGACCACATCACACCAACTATGGTCCTTATATTTCGTTCTACTAAAAAAAAATCTAAACAACATTTGCTTACTTTTATCTGTGTTTCCCTTTTTGAACTGCCCTAATTTATACAGATTAGGGTTCAACTCTGTCGTCAATCCTTACTTTTGGAACACATCATCCGAAACCACATCATTGCAGATACCAAAATCAATTACAAACTGGCACACCTTTCCACCTCATCAATGGAATGATTGCACAACCGGGAATCTTCGTCACCTTCTTGAGGGGCTAAGCATACCTGCTGAAGGACTAATTTAGGACCCTAATCACTAACAACCTCTTCTTCGAAAGTAACGTAGTCAACGAATTGCTCAAAATGTCGGTTGGATGATCATGCATTGACTCATTAGTGTCTAAGAATAATGCTTTCACCGGATGGTCTCCCTTCCTACTTAGCGATGATTCAGCTCGCCACACTTGAAATATTGGAATCCAGGGCCTTGGACTCTGTTAGCTTGTAGTCCTACTGGTTGGTTGCAGGTTGAAGTGCCCACTCACAATTCGGTGGAACGAGTGGTTATGATTGGGGAAATTCTAGTTGTTCCACATACCACGCCTCCCGAACTATCTCTAATTTTTGTGCCCTTACTACAACATCTGAAATTCTGTTCATATCGTACCTTCGTAAGCGTATATTGGAACTGCTCCTGCAAACCCCCCACATATTGCAAGACCAACTGCTCATGCGTCTCTGCCAGATCGTTCCTAACCACAAGTTGATTAAGCTGTAATGTTTACTCTTCAACCGAACGATTACCATGTTGTAGGTTCTGTAACCTTTGATACAACTTACGAGTGTAGTTATGGGGAACATACATAGTTCGCATATGTTTCTTTAGCTTTTCTCACGAACCAATTGTCTCCTTGCCCTGCTCCCTTCTTGGATATGGTTAACTTGTTCTACTGCCACCACGCAGCAACCCTGTCTTGAAACCTAGTTGCCAGAAGAGGAAGCTATTTGGCCCTGAGAACCTGGTTACACCAATTTTTGGCCAAATTTTTAAAAAGAGATTTATTGAAGAATTAATGGCCCAAAGTGTTATTGTGGGCCTTAATTGAATTTGGAAAGGCTAGATTGATTTTAGAAATTAATTGGGCAGCATTAATATTTAAAGCATGGCCCAATTAGTTAGAGCCCGAGTTAGAGCCCGAGTTAAATATTAGGATTGGGCCGATTTGGTTTGAAGCAAATAAGCCATAATCAGAGCTAAAATCTAAGCCCAAATTGATAAAGGCCCAGGTTCATTGTCAAGCATAGGCCCATGTATTTCAATTGATTGAAGGCCCAAATTCGTTTTTCAAGTCTAGCCCCATTTTGTAAAGGCCTAGATTAATTAGGTCTGGAATTATTTTGGCCCAATAAGTAGGAGGTCTAAAGAGAATAGGGTGGAATGAGAAGTATGGAATAACTGTCTCAGACCTGAGAGCCCACCACCTAGGGCCAAGAGTCACCAATTTCGGCCTTCAACTAATTGTCTTCTTGAGGAAGAATTGAAGCTGCTTCAGGTCTGTGGAAGCTGCTTAGTCATGCTTATAAGCAGCTCAAGTCCTGCCCAGCGGTTATCCTTCAAGGTGAAGCAAGGCCAAGGACACATGGCATCCATGCAAGCCACCAAAGCTGCTCACAAGTAGCTCAAACAAACTTGCACAAGCTAAGCAGCTCAATTAGGCCTGCAGAAGCAGCTCAATTAGGCCTAATGGCTGAAGATACGTGAAGAGCAAGAAGTGGGGCACAAGTTCCAATAAATTCTCTTTGCTCCATAACTTTATATATTGAAATACTTAAAATTGCAGGAGGGCCCAAAAGAGAAGGCTCTAGAATGGCTAAAAGGCCTGAAAATTCAATACAGATTCCCTTTTTGGCAACTTTTCATGCATAAAGGAGAAGCCTTGCAGGCCTGCAAACGTTTTTTTGGAGTAAGGAGCAAGGCTTGGATAGATGGCAATCATGCATTGGAGCATCCTTAGCAGCTCAAGCCTAGAGGAGGACACTTGGCAGCCGTGCATAAGGGCAAGTGGAAGCAGCTTAAGACCTGGAGTTGCTGCATATAAATACCAAAATTGAAGGCCTTGACAGAGGTCCAAGCACCAACAAGCCCACGGCTTAATCAACTCAAACCTTTCTCAAGTTTATTTTCCACTTTCCAGCAAAGTGAACTTGTTTTATCTTTCAATCCAAACTAGCCAAGCCTAGTTTTCATTTCACTTTAATCACTTGTACTAATCAACTTCATTAAGCCATTAATGGAGCTTGTTTAATTTCATTCAATCTTGTTTCTTTTCCTTTGTCTACCAACGATTAGTAAATTTCTAAGTCCTTATCCCGCAAAGGGAAACCATGAACCACTATACGGCCTCACCCCTTAGGTCGTAAGCAATCGTTTTATAGTAGTCAGATATGAGGCATTCAGGCCTTGGTATAAATTTGGACTGCAATCCAGTCCTGGCACGCTCACAACACAAGCTTACTTAGTTTTGCTCTTTTTGAGGAGAACAGAACCTCTTTGAGTTCCAAAGTCTCCTCAACGATGGCAACCTTATCAACGAACTCCTCTGGTGTGAGACCCCCATGAAACTCTGGGATCTCGATTTTTATGTTAGAGTTCCAATTGTAGAATTACAATTATCAACCATGACTTCTCGCACCCCTGCTGTGGGCTGGCGCCCGACAAAAGGATTGGCGGTGAAATCATCTTCCGAAACCTCTTTCTCAGGATATTGTTTAGGGTTTTGCTGGTTAGGTCATGTAGCAACTAGTAGAGCAACCAGCTGCCCAGACAAAGCAACCATTTACTCCTGCATTGCCATCTGACTTGCCTCAATCCGCTGAAACTTATCCTATACCTGTACCATGTCATATTGCGCATACATATTTTGAACGGCAGCATGTCTGGCTCCTTTGCTTGCAACTCCACCTCCTCGAATCATCTACATGATTGGAACTCGAGCTCTGATTCCAACTAATGCGGGGAAGCTTATTGAAAAAGAAGAGTGAACACGAGATCATACTCACAAACACACGATATAGATAAAAGCTCTATGTTTTTCTTATTATCAATACTCAATTGAGTTGTCCTTAAGCTTATAATGCTTATTTATAACCTAGGAGACTCAAACACAGTAGCAAATAAAATAATGAAAGGCAATACTTGCAATCAAACCTAACTAAGGAAATTACCAAAGCAGCTGAATCTCGCAAGTTACCAAACGTTGAAGATTCGTCCTGGTCCTAATTGTAACGTATGGAGGACTCAGGATATATGCCAAAACAATCATCATTGAGAACAAAATTTCCTAGTAAGGTATATATTCAAAGCAAATATTTCCTACTACAAGAAAAATTAAATATGATCTTTCCTAACATGGGATTGGGGAATATGTGAAGATATGTAGGAGTTTTGGAACATTTCGTTTGTAGAGCATTCTGCCAATTTGGGCGGGTTGGGCTTGATCGTTTCTTTCTTCACCTACGTCGCCGCGGCGGTCGTAACGCTCCATGCAACCCCATTTGCATCAGTTATCCTCGCCCCTTTTGACAAATAATGCCTTTTCCATCCCGCAAGTCGCTTCTGAAATCTTGCAACCACTAAATCCCAAACCCTCTTAGACTTGAAGGGAGCAACTTATAAAAGGTCCAAATAAGATGAAGGGAAAGAACCAACCTTGCATCCTAAAACCTCCACCAAAGAATCTGCACAGTTGGCCTCTCCCACTAGAATAATCATGGACTTTTTCCACATTAACCTTTGAACCAGAAACTGCCTCAAAACACATTGAAATCCCTCTAAAATAACCCAACTGGGTTGCTCTAGACTACAAAAAAACAATGGTTTCAATTGCATGTAATGAATGTGAAACAACCTTAACCAATTAGTACTGCCTACCCTAAAACTATTGAGAAAGCCCCATTGCACAACCCTCTATATCATCCTACGTAGGACTTCCATTACCAAAATGAACAATAGAGGAGATAAAGGATTCCCTTGCCTGAGCCTCTTGATGATTGAAAGAAACCAGCCGAGGAATCGTTCACGAAGAATGAAAATTTTGATTGTAGAGAAGCAAAATCTGATCCAACTTAACTACTGCGCTCTGAATCCCATCCTCTTATATATATATATATATATATATAATATGTATATACTATATATATATATAGTCCGGATCAGTTCAGAAATCTTCCGATGCGCACCTCCCCTTCCCGGATTGAATTTTGACGAGGGATGGAGTACTGGACCGACCGCGCGAACAAACTGTCCGTGCATCCGGACCATTGAAAACACAATCCAACGACTGAGATCATGGTCCGGACCTAACACAAAATCCGGACGTTATATACGGGGCGGTTCCAAGGACACCTGAAAAAACATCTAAAAAAACATCCTAAATCTCAATCTCATAGTTCCCGATCAAATATTTATGATCCGAACCGTTAAATGTGTGCAGAATGTGATTTTAAGGGTGCCCGCGAGAAATTAGCAAAAAATATGACCGGGAAGTGCTTGGTTTGAGCATTTTTTAATTGAACCGTTCATCAAAATTGAGCTAAAAATTGCTCAGATCAAGCCTTTCCCAATCATTTTTTTGGCTGATTTCTCGCGAGTACCCTTAAAATCAGGTTCTTATCACATTGAGCGGCTCGGATTATCAAAATTTGATTGGGAACTATGAGATGTTTATATAGGTGTCCCCGGAACCGCCCCTATATATACACACACACACACACATTGCAATTAGCATGATCATAAGCTTTTTTCAATATCCAATTCGTACACAAGTCCTTGCTACCCACTCCACGACCTAGAGTCCAAACATTCGTTAGCCACTGTTGCATCCAAGATGTGTGTTTCTGCAACGTAGGTACTCTGAGACTCTAAAATAACTTTGCCCAGCACTAACTTTAGCCTAATTGCCAGAACTTTCATGAGAAGCTTGTACATTGCTTCAAGAAGAGTGATTGGCCTAAAATCTCGAATATCTTCTGCACATCCTTTCTTCGGGATCAAAGCAACAAAAGATGCCACCAAGCTCTTCCCAAACTCACCATAAACCGCAAAATGATGTAACATACCCTTCATCTCCACCCGGACATGCTCCCAGCACCATTGAATGATGACGAGAATTTTCCCATTTGGACCTGGAGCTATATTTGCATTCATAGATTTGAGAGTTAACACTACTTCCTCCATAAAAAATCTCTCCAACCAAGACACATCCTCAACAGAGCTAGCATTGAACTCCAACCCATCCACCCTATGCTTCCAATCCAATCACCATCCTCCCTAAATAAACCCGCGTAGAAATCAAGACACACCTTGCCGAATATCCTCCTCTATGTCCTAGACTGGATCCCCCACCTCTGCGCAAGAAATTGGACCTCCAATGAGCAATTTCCATCCAATGGAAAAATCTCGTATTCGTGTCACCATCCCTCAGCCAATGATTCGTCGATTTCTGTCTCCAACTCTATTGCTATGAAAGGTAGGAAAAATAGAACTACTGGTAATTTTGAATTGTGCAACATTCGACCATATCAAGTGGAAATCTACGGTCAAACAAACTCAAATGCTTCAAGTTGAAATTTTTAAGAACTCATATTTGGCTTTTATTTTGCCTACCAATGAAGTGGCATAATGCTAAATTTATGCCAATGTATGGAAGCTGGGACCAGATGTGTACTGCAAATAGTTGGTTATTCTCCAATCATTCTAGTGTGATTTGTCTCACTTAAGTTGAGATTATGTTATGGTATTGCTGGTGATTATATCACACTAAATCAAACCAAGTATTGTGCTCCTATCAATTGTGATTGGCTTCATTAATGGTTTTTTGCCATTTTGTCTGTCAAGGCTTTACAAGATTTGTATCCTTCTAATTCTTTAACCACAGAATCACATGTCTGTTTAGGTCTTTCCCTTTTCATAGTATTTGAACCGATGGCATTTATGTCATTCTTCCCTATCGTTGTATCTTTAATTAGTCTAGCTAATTCATCTCTTACTAGGGAAAGTAGGTACAAAGTAAAGGACTCAGAGGCTGATAATTGGTGTGATCATTTATGCTATGTTTGGATGAGTTTTTGAGAAATTTTTTATGAGATTAATGATTGGAAGTAGGGGTAATGAGTGGAGAGAGATAGAAGGAGAAATGAGAACAATGATTGGAAATAGGGGTAATGACTTGAGAGTAATGATTGGAAGTAGGGGTAATGAGTATTTTTCGAGTTGGAATTTTTTTTTTCAAAAAGGGAAACGAACAAGGCATTAGTGATTGGAAATTCATTTGTTTATCCTATCGTGATCCATTTGTAGTAATAGCGCAATATCCATACCCATCATTGCATTAAATACTTATTTATTCATCATTTTTTACTCTAATATCAACCATATTATATCACCAAGCAGATATCATAACCTCTTAGTGTATAAAAATAATATCAAGTTATTTTTCCTTCTCTTTTTACTTTGTTTCATTAGTGTATGCAATAATGAATGTCGCTTTCATACTTGATCTACTAACCATGAAATCTCCCCATTTATCTCTTATTTTGACATTATTATTGCTACTCGCCATAAGAGATTCCCATTCTCTGTGTCCCATTATTTCATCTCATGACTAGTTAATTTACGGCTTTGTAGTTGTTGCAATTTTCGGTCTCTGTGTAAAGCAATTAAAATACTCTACTTGTAGATGTCTCCCGGTGATTATGACATTATAAAATAATGTAGTCAACCAAAACGACACTTTCTAACCTGGGCTTTCCCAGCTTCATAGGGACACCATCTAGGCCTAACTGCAAGGGAAGGTTTAATTATTCCTAACATCAGGAAATAGATTTGATCTTCTCACTTGCAATGCTTTAGCTGCACAGATAGCCTCTTCCCATCACTTAGGGCGGGCTTCAGGCCGGCAGCTTTGTCTTATCAAAGGCCAGGGTGAAGGCGTAATGGTACTATCCAGGTACAAAGAACCCCAAAGGTGACAACAAGGCTTGGGGGATTGACGTGAGGGGGCAGGGATGCAGGTGCCCTATGAGGGCCGGTCACCGAGGATTCTTGGCCATGCCCCTGCAAATACGAGATATTCTCTAGAATGATCAAAATACCCTATTATTTTCCTCCTAAGCTTTCATAATGTTTTCGCCTAGCAATTTCTCAATATAAATTTTCCGGCTTTCCAAACACCCCTTCTCAATTAAGCATTTCCAAGGCTCCATAGGGATACCTTGTGTTCATAAAGACTGCCCTGATTTTGTCTTCTTCTTTGTAGTTCTTAGATAAGAACAAACGTGTATTCTATATTTTCATCAAGACTACAATATTACCTTCCGTCTTAAGTCTTCTAAAACTTTCAGTTAACCGTTTCTGAAATAACTATTTGCCACAAGTTTCTGATCATCATTCAGAGCATTAAGCAGTGAAATTAGAATTTTCTATGAGCACTTACTACCATGCCATGTAGGTTCAAATGGATGTTTGGCTTCTTCTTACTCCTTGCATGATATCATGATATGGAAGGAAAAGGAACCAATTTTTTCTATGTATTGGCGTACCGACAAAGAGGGATTAGCCATGTATATTCAAGCGGGAGAGAGAAGGGACTAGGGCTTTGATTCAACCTCCCCTCATAAGACGATTATGATCCAACCTAGGGCTAATATTCAACATAGAAATAGGACCTTGCAAACTGTACTTATAATCACCGAGAGGATTCATAGGACTCGTACACCGTAAAGGCATCTCAACATAGCATGGACTATCGCATTGATACGACCCTTCCCGAAGTAAGCATCGTCCAAAGGCACAATCCGTCTAACGTCGTATAACCCATCTCAGAACCCAGAGCAATGAATACCATTGTATGACAGTGCTTCATATCATGAATACAAAACGACACGAAAGATAGATCGAAAGATTAAAAGCTTTCATAAAAACTACGAATCATCCAAGTCATACAGTCAATTGTTGAATAAAACCCCTGAATTTCTATACAATCATATTACTCAGGAGGCATCCTCTTTGCCAGAGAGATTAGCCACGCGTGAGGGAGATGATCTTCACAAGGTTGATGGTGGTGGCCATTGATCCTTGATCGATCTTCTTCTTTTTTCTTTCTTCTCTAGCCTCTCTCTAGCTCTCCCAATGTTTCAAAATCCCTAAATGGTCCGTCTCATTTATGCTTGGATAGTGCCTGATCACTTGCGTATACGTCTTTGCACGAGCACCGACACACTTAAGATTTGAATTTCACCTCGAGTCCTGGACGCATATCGTTGGTGCCGTAGCATGAGTCGAATGTTTTGTTGAAATGATTATGCCTTTTTACCTACCATGAAAAAAAGCAACCACAAAAATGAATAAAAAAGTCGGCTTATCCGGGCATTCACTAAGTAACCAGACCTCCAGTCTAATTCAAGCTGGAGTGTTCGCGTCAAAAGGTGGATAAAACCTTGTGAAGGTATGACGCTTGGGCCACTTGCCTATTAATCGGAACTCCGGCCTAATTCAAGCAGGAGTGTGAAACTATCTATAAATCACGGGATCCTAATTTAGTGTAATTTCAATAGAAGGTAAGTCTGAAACAAAGATGCTTGTTATGAAAGCTTGGTTTGCTTCCTTGTACTTATTTTTATTATTTTGGTGTAATATATATCAGGAGGAATATGATACTCATGATCCTAAGGGCCATTGCTCGCTGGTACTGCCTTTCTTGATGAAGAGGACAAAAGTTATTGAGTTAGTTGCTGCACATGATATTGTCTTTGCCCTTGCACATTCTGGTGTTTGTGCAGCTTTTAGTAGAGGTAGTAGCACATCATTTCTTGACGGGATTTTCTGCGATGTTTGAAGTTTATCTCATGAGACTGGGACTGATTTTTAACTGACATTCTGAATGCAGAGTCAAACAAGAGGATATGTTTTTTGAATGTTAGCCCTGACGAAGTCATTCGAAGCTTGTTTTTCAATAAGAATAATGATTCACTCATCACAGTTTCAGTTTATGCCTCAGATAATTTCAGCTCTTTGAAATGTAGATCCACGAGGATTGAGTGCGTTGAACTTTTCTCTCTTGCTGTTGCTGATCTCCTTTCCAGTAGAATATTTTTCGACGTATTATCTTGTTGCTTCCTTACTGTTAGTATTTTCCATTTAATTCCTTAGGTATATACAAAGGGGGAAACCAGATGCCGGGTTTCCTCTTTTTGTTTCCGAATATTTGAAATATCCTGGTTTTGTTGAATTTGACGATGTTAATGGGAAGGTTCTTACTTATTCAGCACAAGATAGGTATCTATTCTGCCTCTGTAATGTTTCAGTTAGTGCTTATGTATTGCATAGTCGATTGTGTATTCTAACATCATCTGCTGACTGTTGCTGTTTCTTTCAGCATATACAAGGTGTTTGACTTAAAAAACTATACGTTGCTGTACTCTATATCGGATAAACATGTACAAGAAATCAAAATCAGGTACTCTACGTGTGCACACTTACCTTTAATTGTATTCGGAATATTGTGGTGCACTACTTGGAGAATGCCAAAGCAGCCCTTCAAAATGAATTGTTTATGCTATGCAAGTTTTAACATGTTGTCTCTTTTCTTGTACATGCCATGCATGTTACTTACTCAACTGACGCAAACTTATCATTTTCTCATTTGAAAGTAAACAGAGACAAAAGGGAAAGAAAAATAACCGAAGAATCTTCAAGATGTCCATCCATTTTTATCTGACCTGTCAATATTTCCTTTTGAAACAGTCCTGGCATTATGTTGTTGATTTTCAATAGAGCTCAAAGCCATGTTCCTTTGAAGATACTATCAATAGAAGATGGTACAGTTCTCAAAGACTTCAATCACTTACTTCATCGTAATAAGAAGGTGGACTTCATAGAACAATTCAATGAAAAGCTTCTTGTTAAGCAAGAGAATGAGAATCTCCAGATTCTTGATGTATGGTCAGATTTACTATTTTTACATCTTGTTTACAGCATTAACTCTCTCTATGCGTGTGATTGTGACTGCCTATTCTTTTTCATAGGTGCGCAATGCTGAACATAAAGAAGTAAGCAGAACAGAGTTCATGACTCCATCTGCATTTATCTTTCTCTATGAGAACCAGTTGTTCCTGACATTCAGAAATCGAACTGTTGCTGTTTGGAACTTTCGTGGGGAGCTTGTTACTTCATTTGAGGATCACCTGCTGTGGCATCCAGATTGCAATACTAACAACATCTACATAACAAGTGACCAGGATCTTATTATTTCTTACTGCAAGGCTGATTCTGATGATCAATGGATGGAAGGAAATGGTAAATTCTGTAATCTGTTAATTAACAAATGCAGCCAGAAACCATGACAGAGCTGGCGAGGGTCCAGATACCATATGAAAAGTGAAAACCTTCTCCCTGTATTTTTGATTGCATCTTTGCCATTTTATGTTGATGCCTGTTTGTTAGGCACATCTTCTGGAGTATCTAAAAAAAGAATAATCTTATACTACTTCTGTCCCAAAAAGATTGTCCGGGCCGCAAACAAGAACTTAAAAATAACGCATCTTTGTTGAAAAAAATTCTAACTTTCTGCCGCTAGTTATTAAATAACAAGGAGTTCTTTTAATTTGTCAAAAGAGTTTGAATTATGTGATAAAAATACAACTTTTTAAGCTCTCGTTTTGCGATCGGACAATCTTTTCAGGATCGAGTATCTCAGATTCTCATATTCATGGCAAAATGTTGAAGTGCCTAACATTTAAAAGATTCTCATATTCTCATACAAAAGGTATGTATTTTAGCTTTGCCATGTGAAAACCTTTGGTAGGTTTGCTTGAGATATGTTGCTTACATTTACAAGGTGTAGATTGAGAGTGCCTGTACTAGTTTGTCTTTTATATAATGGATGCTTGAATGCCGGCCACTTATCCACCAGTAGAACAAGGCCTGTAGCAATTTGGTTCCCTAACATGGCCATTCACGAGCTGAAAAGCGAAATTGTGTACGCTGACTTGTAGATAATGCTGGGGATGTTTTCTGATTTTATCACAGAACCCCAGTGGTGTATATTGCTCTTGTTGTGACTTGGCCATGTTAGGAATATCAGGAGTGGCTATAATCTGCATTAGATACACCTTATCAAAAGCAGTTGCATTTTCTCTCTTTCTCACTGTTTTTAATATGATGCAGCTGGTTCCATAAATATCAGCAATATCTTGACCGGGAAGTGCTTGGCTAAAATAAATTCGAGCAATTGCAATATTGAAGTTGATGGGGGCTATCGTAGTGATAGCACCTCAAGGAACCAACATTGCTCTTACTTGATGAGAAACAGAGTCGCAGAGGCATTGGAAGACATAACTGCCCTTTTCTATGATGAAGAACGAAATGAGATTTACACTGGCAATAGGCATGGTCTGGTTCATGTATGGTCTAGCTAAAGTTTGTGCTACTTTTGTGCAAGACACCGCTATGCAACTGCTGCTAGAATCCAGATAGTGATTATTCAACTTTGACATATTGTACTATTAGACAACTTTTAAGTGTTCTCCCCAATTTGCCTTACAGATGTATATTTGGGATTACTCAGGCTGCATGGTTGAGACTTGAGGTGCAGTGACGGTGGTAAATGTATCTAACCCCTGGACATCCTGCAGGATTTGAATACTTTCTCATTATGTACAACACCATTTTTTGGTTGATTTCCATGCAGTTTTTCTGTTGTTGCTGGGGTCATTGTTCCATCTTCGTCAAAAGGTCAATATGATTAAATGTTATTTAGGAAGCATAGTGAACCATTCTATTTTTGATAAATATGCGGATGGTTTAGTATAGTACATGTAGAATAAGTAAGGTTAAAATAACAATTTATAGAACTACAAAGTAGTGATATCAATTGATAAAACCTTATACGACTTAGTTGCAAATAAGCAATTTATTGGTCCATATAGCATTTTATCCTGTACTGCTCACTACACCACACCCCTATAGTGCTTTCTGCACAGGATCCCTGGATCCCATGCAGTTTTGGTGGCAATTTTGACCATTCTAGATGTGTAACATAAATTCAAACAAAGGGGAACACCAAAAATGATGTGTTTGCACCAAAAATAATAACAGATGAAAACAAAGAAGTTGGTTATTGTGATCTTGTCCATAGTATTGCTTATCGTAAAAAGACTTGATTTACAACTTATAGGCCAATTGCAGAAAATTTCAACAGATCCCATGACTTGGAGATGGAGTAAAGAAATCACATGCATTAATACAACTCAACCAACTCCTGTTTCCGGCCCAAGCTTTCGTTTCAACTAGTGAAGTAAGCACATGCATTAATCAACTGCTGGGTGCAGGTTTCCAGACAGTTGTAAGGCTTTTCCTAAAGCAAGCTAAAATGGTTTTTCAGATCAGCCTCCTGCGGTTATAGCTCCGTCTTTACCCTCGCATATACGAGCAGAATTTGGAACTAAAATCTAGATGAGCTAGACTCCAAGAAGCCAGCTTACGAGGCCTGGAGGCTTGGACCAACTATACTTGACCTGTAGTACTAGATGAACATTTGTCCACAATGCTGATAACAGGCGAGAAAGTGTAACAGAAAAACAGAAGTGAGAAAATTGTCGTCATGCTCTACTGCAGCACGGCAGGTGCGCAAATTGAAATTTCTAAACTCTACCGAGTACACTCATAACATCCATCTTATTTAAGCCATTTAACAAGTAGCCATGGTTCTAGTACAAAGAGAATTCGAGATTTTAGTAAATTCAAAAATTCTGTACCAACTATGCTTGAAGTGTAGTACGACATGAACATTTTTCCATGGCATTGATACCAAGTCGAAAAACAAACAAAATAATTTGATCTAGTTATCTGCAACCTCAATGAGAGTTGGTTCATAGTCACTAGGAGCCTCGAATCCATGGAGATTCATTACCGTTGCAGCCACATTTGCAAGCCCACCATCTGGAACATCCTTGCAGAATCTCACCCCAGGCAGCAACCCAGGACCTCCTATTGCTACAGGCACCTACATAAAGATTACCATCATCAGCAACTCTGGAGCTTAACAAAACTCCACATCTTATAGCGGGGATAGTACTCGGTAAACAAAACTAGTACATGGCCCCATTATATCGAGCTTCATAAGAACATGCAAAGAAGAAAAACCTAGAACTCCTGTTGATCTGCTACTGAAATAGAAGCTGGTATGATGCTAGTTGTTGAAGAAAACCCAACACAACTCAAAAGATATGATCTAATGCTTGTTTTTTTGTAACACTGTTACTCACTGTATGAACTGGAAGCATTTAATTAGAACCGCAGTGACAAATGACAACCATCATCCAGTAAACCAATCACTACCAAGTTAAGCTAACCAAAACAACTAAAGCTTCAGAATGATTGGTTCAATAGTAACCAAGAAGTAGTTTAAGATTTGCCAATTGAAGACTGATGGGAAAGCAGTTTATAGCAATTACAGTAACTGATTTAGAATCATGAATAGAAACTGTAAAAGGATCAAGGAAAGCAAACCGAGGCCCGTGTTTCACACGGTGCCCCTTAAGACAAATTTGCTGCCTCCCCGGATTTATTGGAGGTTGTTGGCGTTTGTCTCCCAGGAGTACTCGGTAATTAATCGTTGTTGTTTCAAGGTCAATCTATTCACTCGTCTAGGCGATACTCAGTTGCAGAAGTACTGCCTAGACTGGCCTTCGAACTGAACTGTGTTTGCTCGTTGAGGACTTGACTGCCTTTTTATAGGCCAATGGGAAAGACATAGACTAGCTTGAGGGACCAAATACAGCTGAAGGAATGGTTGGGCAATTGAATTGGAGTTGCTGGTAAGGAACATCCTTCAAGGAATGTGATAAAAATCAGCTCTCACCCAATCATACTGCTTCTACATAATTGAAGCTATTATTGTGCACGGCAGTCTCAATTCAATCCAAGTAGGGTAACCCATTTTCAATAACAAGCTTTAGGCCCACCAAGCCTAAGCCCAACCAAAGCCCAAGTTTGTTATTTAGAGATTTTTGACCCAAAGCCCAAATCAATTCCATACTATCCACCACAGAGACCACAAGCCGCGGGCCCACGAATCCTGACTCCTGGCCTCGTCTAGGTGTTTGAGGCCCACGTCTTTCAATATTCAGTGGTTTGAGAATGAAGAGTACCTAATTCTTACCGGGTGGAGAGTATGAGATGTAAGTATTTGAATATTCCCGTTCTTGTCAAGAAGAGGTTCCCCCCTTTTGTTCCTCTTCACCATATCCTCAGCATTGCCATGATCAGCAGTGACAACATATATTCCACCCACCTGCTCTATTGCATCAAGGATCACCTGCAATTGGATTTGGATAGGATCAGTCAAATCAATTGAATTGGCCACAGTCCAACATACTAACACAGAAAGTAATGGAAGGCACCACTCAAGATGGAACAGAACTCAGTCTGCAGGAAATTTACATGAAGCCTTCACAAAGCTGAATGCGTCAACCAGTCCTGCATTGGTTTGAGAGGGAACCTCTGATGGGCATGTAAGTGCAAAAAAAGCCTAAAGGGTTGGACCCTTTGGGGGTACCCAAATTTTTTGGCAGGAAACCAGAGCAGCCTATTACAATTAGCTAAGAGCTGGTGAGCCGCAACTCAGTGTATCCAAAATGAATGCTTTCAATATGAGTTGGACTGAGACTACCAATGAGACCAAGACCGATACCCACCACTTTGACTCAAAAGAGCATTTTGGAGAGCAAAGGAGGGAGTGCGTACGCTATGTCGGCTTTAGGCTTTGACCCATAAACCACCATGCCTGTGCCGGGGCTATGGGCCTGAAGTCCGCGGTTCGTAGGCTCCTCCCCCTAATCAGTGCAATATTGATGACTGTACACACACAGTTTGTTTGACGGGTGCGGCTGAGTGGAACTGAGTCAAACCCTGGGAGACAAACACCGACACAACCTCCAACACCGGTGAGGTGGCGAATATGTCTTAAGGGCACCATGTGGTTTGCGATTCTTATTCTTACAGTACAGAACATAATTTTAAAGAAAGAAGGTTTTAGGGAATCCATCACATTCTACATAATACTGCACCATGGATTTTCAATCTATCTACTTAAAAGCACATTGAATGACTCTCACTCCTCTCCTTGACCATGCTCTTAAACCAGCATAACCACATTCTTCAAGACATTTCTCAGGTCACTGAACAAAAAGATTTATCCTAGGTTGGTTTCTATGTTTCAGAATTACGTAATCGAACAAATTGACATCATTGCAGCCAGAAAGAGTCCATTGCCTAAAAGCACAGAACTTCTATGCTGATTCAAATCATTCAGGCTAGAATGTGATGCGGAACAGGGGATTCAAGGTACTATCATGATGGAGAACTTATGATTGCAATGCCAGCAAATCCACTATACCTTCACAGCATCATCAGCAGCTTTGCAAGCCATGATTGTTGCCTCAATGTCACCTGTATGGCCCACCATGTCACCATTTGGCAGGTTAACACGTACCTATATGAAAAGCAAGTGAACGAACGTGCTGATAACAGTCAGAAATGTTTTTACCGAAATAAGACAAACTGGAGCCTTGAGTTACCTGGTGGAATTGGCGGCCAAGTATAGCATCCCTGGCTTTCTCAGCAATCTCCAATGCCTTCATCTTTGGTTGGACATTAAATGTGATTCCAGAGTCACTAGGAATTTCCACATATTCTTCCATTTCTTGGTTAAAATACCCAGACCGATTTCCGTTCCAGAAGAAAGTTACATGACCAAATTTTACCGTCTCACTGTTACAGAACGAAACAGATCAGACTAGGAATTAGGAAAAGAGGAGGGGAAAGACTGATTTAATTGAATGAAATTAAGCTCAACATGGAGCGTCTGCAGAAATGCAAGAACCTAAGAATAACTATCACAAATGGTCTAAGTTATTTGAAGACGACTAAGAATCAGACATTCTCAACAGTGAATCACGGAGCAGTGATCTCCAACTCATTCACATATCCCATTTAACCCACCCTAAGGAACGACAACAGGTATCCCTCTTCCTGTACAGGATACAAATCGCAGAAGCTTCTCACATACCCATGTATCAGCTACACTTTTGAACAATGTTGAACTGTTATCAAGTTCATCAAAGATAATGGAACCTACATAACATATGACTAGCAAATTCAGCATTCACAAAACAATCAGGGCTATGTAGGCATCCTCTTGAAAAGCCTAACAATGTTAGACGGAGTTGAGGATTTACCATCTAGTCTAGCATATAGAAGGTTTCACACTATTTATAATCAGGTCGAGATACTATTCTGTCACTTGTATAAAATTACGAATAAAGATCCATGAATTAAAATTATGATTCATAACCATGATTTCGTCTGCGAAGTAAAAATGGCATAAACTGTGCTATGGTAGAATCAGGCAATTTATCAATAAAAAATCAATGCCAGCTCACCTACAAGCAAAAATTCGGACACCATTGTGAACTAAGTATTCTCCAGAAGTTCTTTCTATCTCTGGAGGAGAAACAAGGTAGTGGCTAGGAAGCTTCAATTCGCCATCATACTGAAGCATTCCAGCATAATGGATTTTAGGGAACCGGACTCTATCAAATTTGTCAAAGTCTTCATATTCAAGTGCTTTAGCAAGCATAACCATGCGATCCGCACGAAAGTTGAATGTCACGACAGCATCACCATCCACAATTGGGCCCACAGGCTTCCCATTCTCATGCACAATTACAAAAGGAGGTAAGTACTGGTCGTTAGCATTGGTTTCCTCCCTCAGTTTCTTAACAGCCTCAACAGCACTCCTAAACTTGTACGGGGCTTCACCAAGAACATGGGCCTCCCATCCGCGTTTCACAACATTCCAATCATTCTGTCAAGCAACCCACCAACAGTAGTAAACTCACATTCTTAAATAACTGATTTAATAAAACAGTCACCTTGCAGAAAATAACAAGCAAAAGTGATTATAGGTGGGGCGAACATTAAACATTATTGTAATAAACCAAATTCAGCTACATGGACACCACTGAAGGAATATAGTCTATATAACGTAATCTTTTTGAAGAAAGGTTTTGAAGGTAGCACCTCCTTGGTGGTGCTAGCCATAAAAATTAGCAGATTACAGTCCATTGATCTATACACTGCTCTTCTAAAATACATAACAACGCTGTGTTCCCATATAAACAAAAGTTAGCGGCACAGAAAATTAGATATCGAAGTTGTGCCACAGTGACCAAATTGGATGTGCAATGAGATACGCTCAACGGCTATCTTGCTCCAGATATTGGAATCATATACAACTCAAGTTACTTTAAACTAGCTTTCCAAATTTGTCTGCATTTTAACTTCCGAATCGGGACAAAAATGGATCCAAAAAAAGAGAGAAGGTGACGAAAACCACATTAGTATCGACAACAATAACTATCAACAGAAGCTCCCTCAATAGATTAGGTTCTTAAGCCCAAAGCATGAAGCCACAACTAACCCGGCGAAGTCAACAATTTAATTGAATGACCCAGCAGATGGACCAAAAGATTTCAATGCACTAAAGTATGAAATAACAAAAACAGCATATGCTAAAAGCCATAACATGCAAAAGAGCGTAAATCGCCCCTTAATTGATCAAAGAAGATATTTGACAGTTATGATCAAGCCACTCATTGACCACTCATGTGCTGCAGGCATAACATGTTGCCAAACTTACATTCAGATAATGCATGTGAAGTACAACCTAAAAAGCTACACAATTACAGAATTTCGTTTCAGCCCTACGTATTTTCGAAAAGATAGTTCAGAGGATCTATCAAATGTGTCAATCAAGACCCTTGTCTGTAAATATCAAACACAAAGGACCACAGGGAATTTACCTCATAGCGATCCATGGTTACGTACATGCGACCTCCACCGGATGCAATCTGGGCATCGACACCTTTCTCACGTAATTTTACAAGATCATTCTCAAGGGTTTGTACAAAGCCCAAACTTGTACCATCCAAGACATCCCGGCCATCAGTAAGTATATGAACTCGGATTCTCTTAGCGCCATGCTCACAAGCACCTTTAAGCAACAACTGCACTCCAAAGAAATAAGAACAATAGCCAGTGCTCATAAGAGTATATTGACTCAGGAAAAGATCACAAATGACTGTCTTGTATAAGCAAACACACCTGCAACTGATCAAGTCGGGAGTGGACACCCCCATCGCTTAATAATCCAATGAGGTGAAAGGTACCAGCTTCAAAACATTTGTTTATGTACTTGAAACCTTCCCCTTCATAAATTTTTCCAGAGGCAAGAGCATTATCAACGAGCTTTGCTCTGATATCCAACATAGTACTATTACTTAGAAATTATTTTAAATTGTTCAAGCCGCAAATTGGCAAGAGAGGGAAAAAATAAAGATATGGAAGAATCAGCCACATACAGAAGGCTTATCAAAAAAAAAAAACCTACGTCTTGGGAAATAGATAACAATCTATGAGAGAGGGAGGACTTGATTTCCAGAACATGATTTTTTGGATAAATAATAATAATAGTCACCTTATATCTCAATTCGTATATGGGGAAAATTCAAGATGCAGCTTAGAGAACATGATAAGGGAAAAAAGTATGAAGCAACTCTAGTAACAGACATCCATGTTCTCTGACAACTCTACATCAGGCAAGACAGTTTGAAGGTTTCCTTAGAGTTAGCTAAAACTCAAGCTCATCTGTTTCTTCCTCACTCTCGTTATCTTCTTCCGCCTCGTCCATGGACCTCCTGAAATCTGTCTCTGCATCTTGGGTTTGTGCAACCTCCAATGCCTCGGCTTCTTCAGAATTTTGATCCGCTTTATCCCCATCCCGCGTTTCTGTTTTCTGCTGGTCGAGGTATGGCCGTGTCCTATACGAGGACACGGCTAGATACGTGTCCGACACGCCACATGGCATGTCCAATTATTTAAGTTAATTATTTTAGAGGGACACGGCGGGGATACTTTTGGAACACGGTGGGGACACAGCGGGGGTGGAAGTGTATTTTTTTTAAAAATTCTTTTGAGGTAGCTATGTTATCACTGAAATGTTTGGATTTTAAGTGTAAGTTAACCTATAAAAACAAGTCCTAAAGAGATGAAACCCTAACATCACATACCTTCCATCCATTTCCTTTTGTTTACATTTTGCAACTTAAACTCGAGAATACACACACACACACAGAGACACACCACGGTTATAAATGGCTGCAACTGATAGGTAATAGAGATACCCCATTTTAGCTTATGTTTTGTACATCCTCAATATTAAAGTGCACATAACTTTTTGTAGTAATGTAACTTGCAAAATGTATGTTTGTCACTTGTCTAAGTTGATGGTATATATCACAAACATTAATATGTTTTCGTAAAATATATAAATTTTTACATTTATAGTTGCTATCTTCTGTTTTTATAGTGTCATTGGCTTATTTTGCTAAATTAATTATAGGACAGTTTGAAACACAATATATACTCCACTACACTACAAGTACTGCTGGTTATTAAATCTTACACTATGCTGTAAGTATATAACAATTAAACATGATGAATTTGGAGAGACAAAAATTATTACATCCGATAAGTTGTGCACTTGGCAATTGGCTTACCGACTCCGTTAATTTGGAGAGAAACTTTAGAGGTTGAACTTTGGTCCAAAACCAAGTAGGTATACCAAATGACTTCTTTTAAACTACAAGGGTGAAGTGATCCAGACCCACAACAGAGGGAGGTAAATGGACGCTGCCATAATTATAAGGAGGTGCGGTTGGGCATCAGAGAGGTCTGGTTAGCATAGCTACGATTCTGGAATCCTTGTGCCATTCCAAGGGCAAGGCAATAAAAGTACCAATTTTCCATTAATCAGAATGACCACACAAAATGAATTCCTAAATACTGTTTGAGCATCTCTCGCCCAAGGTAGAAATTTGACTGATCTCGCTCTGTTTCTCTTCTCTCCATTACATCTCCTCTCTGATTCTCAAGTACCATGCATAAGAACCAACATTGTGATCCCACAATGTACTAGTATGGCTATAAGCCCCATCTTGCAGTGAAAAAAGTAACACACTAATTCTGCAATCACGAGTTCACACACTATAAAAGAACCAAAAGGCACGATTCCAACAATGATCCTTGAAATTTACCGAAAGGCCAAGTAAGAATCAAATTGGGAGAAGGACATCACCCTTGAGCGTATATTCGTCCAGCGCCAAGAGCATTATGACCAACTTCACTATTGCCCATATCGTCATCAGTGGGAAGCCCGACTGCAGTACCATGAGCCCTAACCAACCTCCATTTTTCTGGGACACCCTATTATGAAAGACAGAAAACAAATGTCAAGGGATCATTTCTCAGGATACCCAAAGAGAGAGTGAAACTCCCAAACAGTAGGAACACTCTCTCTTTGTTTTTCATGAAGCAGTAAACTACCTCCAAACGTGGCCAGACTGGAATGCCCACTATCACAAACATAAGCCTAAGAGGGGATAATAGGAAGAAAAACATCAATGGCTACTATAGCCATTGATGTATTTGCTACCAATAATAACTTCAAACAGCCAATATACAGAATACCTTCAATAGAAGTTTTTCCTAGTCACTTGCAAAATGCTAGCAGTCACACTGGTAGTTGTTGATGGCATTGTGGTAACAATCCCATCAAGCCAGTGGAAGGACCCACAAAAATAAACATGCACACACAAGAAAGAGAATCACCAAGTTACATGGCTCGGCCCTAATTGCCAAATCCATTGGAGAGAGAAATTCCACTATGATACAACATAAATATATCAGTGTGCGCAGTGGCGGATCCAAGAATTTCTTACCGATGGGTCACCTTTCGAGTACAAATCCAGCCCTGAGATTTCAGGGCAGCAAAACCTTAAATCTGGGCTCTCGACAATAATTGAAAACTATAAATTCACTAATAACAGATTTTCAAAAATCCATGCTAGCCCTTTTAGAATTGAATTACTCCTATAATCTTTTTAATGATGTACAAAATTTAATGTACGTAAGGAATTTTTTAAAGAAATTTATAAGTTCCAGACAGGAAGAGAGAAAAATTGAAACAATGTCATCAAAACATATTATGGAGACTTGGGAGCATTAAACGAAACAAAGAAGCATGCTATTTCTAGGTTTCGAACCTGCAACCACTGCTTCCTTGCCCTGGTGCCAAATTTATAAGTTCAAAAGAGAGAAAAATTGAAACAGTGTCATCAAACACATATTATGGAGACTTGGGAGCATTAAACAAAACAAAGAAGCATGCTGTTTCTAGGTTTTGAACCTACAACCACTACTCCCTTGCCCTGGTGCCAAACCACTAAACCAGGCATTAGTTTGTTACACATGTTGACATATCTATTATTTATTACTTCTCCAAACCACTAAACCATGCATTAGTTTGTTACACATGTTGACATATCTATTATTTATTACACGTGACTCACCTGGTCTTACATTGGATCTGCCCCTGAGTGTGAGGTGGACATTAATTATAAACCAACATTCCGAACCAGGCCCCCCGCTAAAGGATAGTTGAGCCCTCGCTCACCCCCGGTGTCCTATTATTTTTCATCTCACCCCTTGCATTTTAATTTTTTGCCTCACCAAAATTCCTAAACCAATCAGCCTTCTAATTCGCCTTCCTAGTCAATGCTTATAGGACATGAATAATTGCTTAATTACCAAATCAATTACCACCAAGTCATTCATCACATGGGTGGACCCAATCACATTGGCTATTTACCTGAATACGGGATTTCCGTAACCCAAATATCACACGAGGAGCAATGGTGGTTACATTAAAGGTGGTCCAAACCCAAACGGGAAGATACACATGAATTTTGTAGAACTTTATATCCAACTCAAAAGCTTAAACTATTAGGTGGATAGGTTATGCAAAGTGACCACCATTTCATAGAATCCAGACCTAACCAATGTGAGACTCGTATTATCTAAACATCCCTTGTGTAACCTCTTTTTTTGGTCTATCATAATATGTAGCCTTTTCACTGAGTCTATCATCGTTGGATATAGATTAGTTTTTATACAATTTGAGATGGAATTAGCCCAGGTCTAATATCACGTAGAAACTACAAATTCAATCCAAAAGCTTAAGCTATTAGATGCATAATTCCTACTACCCCATATCTCTATAAAGTGATCACTCGTTCCATACCCAAACAATATATATGGGATTGTACTTCTTGACATCCCCTCACGTGCTGTCGCGTCGGAAGTCTGTCATGTATAGTCTCTTTTTAGGTCTCTCATGAGTATACTCATAGTACTGTCTCTCATAGTACTGCCTTTTTGTTGGGTCTATGGTCATGGGTGTGGATTGTAACTTTTCGAAAATGTAGAATGGTATAATTAATATAGGGAAAAAAATGTTACGGAAAATCAATTCCTGTAACTCTCTCCTCCCATCTTGTTCTTCATCAATCTTAGGCTTCCACATGTACTCATAATTTTCAAATAAGCAAGTAATAACTAGAATACTAATAAAGTACCCCTCCGTCACATTTTGATAATTCTCAACGTGAAATTTTTGGATAAAAAATATTCCATAAAGTACTTTTGTGCATAAGTTTTAAATTTTCTTGCACCAAATTAAAGAACTAATCGAGATCTTTAATTTTGTGCGAAGAAACTCGAAAAATTATGTACAAAAAGTAACTTATTTTTTGACCTGAGAATTGCATGTTTTTTCGTGAGGGATATCATTTTGGGATGGAGGGAGTAGTATATTTGCCGATGGGAACAGGGGAAGAGACCTTTTTGAGGGAATCCATGGTGGGAGTGTCAGCAGCATGGATGCAGTTGTACTGATTGGGAGAGGCTTCCCCCCAGCCATCCAACACCACCACAGCCACCGTCTTATCCTTTGGAAGCTTCGGGTGATCCGCCAGCTTCCACTCTATCCCTCCTCCTGAGCTCCCCATTCTCTTTCTCTCTTCTCGTTCTTCTCTTTCTTTCTGATACCAATCGAATAACTAGATAGATGAAAATAAGACCCACAATATACTATTAATTAAGGAACGAAACAAAAGTTAACGCGCGGATATCAAACGATTATAATCGCCGAGCTCCGTGGCATTTGCGCAAATGCAGTACCTCTAATAAATTGAAAGAAATGGCAAGTGTTAACCAAACGGCTGCAACTGGAAAAACGACTATAAATTGTTGTCTTTTATCTGCTCTTTAGAAGAAGAAAGAAGAAATTACTAGAATGTAGTAGCAGATGTTGCTGGGATGATGAAAGCAACACGCAATTATATCCGTGACGCTGACGGCAACTATTGCAGACTTTAATGCCAACTAGCGTTTGGACCACGCGCCATGCATGTACAAGTGACAAAAAAAAAAAAAAAAAAAACAGGCTTTGAATCCCCTGTTCCAATCCCTCTGTCCGACCTCCTTATCTCAGTCCTCATCAAGCGACACGTGTCACTCTTGCCAAAACCGAAAGATCACACCACACTCAATCCCTCCTCTTCACGTTGTCTTCTCCCCTGCTACCTCTTTCCAAAAAACCTAATTTATACAGCCTCTCTCTCACTCTGTCACTCATTGATGCCCACATCTCATTCAGCCCCTACGAGCCCAAGTAGAAGCAACAAAAACCTAATTCATAAAATTTAGAACCTAACGAAATTAAAACCGGAATTGGAAAACAGAAATACATGTTGTTGCCGAAACAAACGATCGAACCAGAACACAAACACACACAAACACAGAGACAAAAGATTTACGTGGTTCCCTATGAATTAGGTAAATCCACGGGGGCGGCAGATTATTATTTGGAGGAAGAGATTACAAATACTCTCAACTCACAGTCACAACTGATACAAACAAAATACCAACCTAGATACATTTCTAATTTCCTTACGCTGATCCAAATGCTATGGCAGGGGATCAATTTATAGGCAAAAACCCAAGGCACTGTTTAAATGCCATGCTCATAGCTCATTTACTTCCAAATCCACGCCTGAGATTTTTCTAGATTTGGGCACTACTTGGGAAGTCTTCAAAAGGCTGCCAATTTTGACTTCAATCACCCACATGGGAGAATCAATTGCATTTAATGCAACACACGCCAAATCTTCTGAGTAAATGCAAGTCTCCATGTGTACAGGATGGAGCCAAAACATGGCCTCAAAAACCAACACATATTTGCACATGTACTGTTGGATGTGTATATATATTTATATATATATTTTGTGTGTGTGGAGAGGGAGAGGGAGAGGGAGAGGCACGTATCAAAGGGGGAAAAGGTTCAGATCTCAAGAAACGGTAGGCCGCTTGGAGGTGCGTTTACCGTTCAGAGTGGCGTGGTTGGGTTTTGTAGGTCGGAGGAGTCTTCGACGCTGCCGTGAGAGTAGAAGGCGGCGATTTTGGAAACGTCGTCGTCGAGTGCGTGAAGTCATGGTAGCAGATGGAGAAGATAAGGGTGAAGAATGAGAGATTGGGTGTGGTGTGACATTTTGGATTTTGGTAGGAGGGACACGTGTCGCTTGATGAGGATTGGGACAGGGAGGTTGAACAGAGGGATTGGGACAGGAGATCTGAAGCCCAAAAAACAAGGAAGAGTGGTTAACTGGAGTAGTTAAGAGGGAGAATGGCGCAGGAAATAAATAGTTATAAATTGTGGATGTTTGATTATTGGGATTATTATTATTATTTTTTTTATCAGAAAGTAAATTGGGGGAATTCGGTTTCAGTGGCTGGAGGGCAATTATTTCACAACTCATGGTGTATTTTTTTGAAATTCTTAAGTAATGAAAAGGAAACAATTAATTGCTAATACATGATCTTTTTAACATACAAGGACAAAAATACCCCTTTTCCTTCTTACTGGCCCTACTGCACCCGTGGGCTCCGCCCAGCAACCCTTACCCACGACGAGCAACATTTTGATTAAAAAAAAAAAATTCTAACCATCAATTTGCAATCCTGTGGAGCAAAAACGTGATTATAAGAGCTCTAAAAATAAAATTTGCTTATGTCTCTTTAGAATAAAATGAATAGAATCATAAGATCTTTACACCCGTTCAAACGGATTAAAAATTGGAACACTTAATTTTTTAACCATATGTTTTAATATATAAAAGATCTCAAAAAATTAAGTGCTCAAATTTTCACTAAAATCTTTGCATTGATTTAAACGAAGTGAATATTTGAACACTTAATTTTTTGAGACCGTTTATGTATTAAAAAATATGGTTAAAAAATTAACTACTCCAATTTTTAATCCGTTTGAACGGAGGTGAAGATCTTATTATTCTGATCATATTATTCTAAAGAGATATAATCAAATTTTGTCTCTAAAACTCTCATAATCACGTTTCTGCACTATAGGATTGCAAATTGATGGTAATGATTTTTTTTTTTATAACGAAAACGTTACCGTTTTAGTCGTGTGGGTAGGGGCTACTGCGTCATGGACACAGTACCAATTTATCTAGATTGAAGGAGCAATTTATTTTCATACAACGAGCAATTTACTTTCATACAACGAGCAACTTATTTTCATACAATGAGCAACTTATTTACAAGCAACTTATTTTCATACAACGAGCAACTTATTTTCATACACCGAACAACTTATTTTCATACAACGAGCAACTTATTTTTCATACAATGAGCAACTTATTTACGAGCAAGTTATTTTCATATAACGAGCAACTTATTTTCATACAACGAACAACTTATTTTCATACAAGGAGCAACTTATTTTAATGCAACTTATTTCTAGCGGCGGCTGCCGGAGCCCTCGTTGAAGATGGAGGGGTTGATTTGGGGGGTGACGGCGTCGTTTGGGCGGCGGAGGTCGAGGGCGAACTCGGAGCATAGGGCGGAAGTCAAACCAGAACTTCCCAAGAATTCCCAGATCTCGCCTCTCAGGTTGAGGTTCCCATGGGCTTCCCAATTCTCTCCAATGAAACCCCAAACTCAAATCTAAAAAGGTGGAAAATCGGTCGATTTTAACAATCTGGGGCATCCATTCTTTCATAGAGAGCAACAAAATTTTTTACAAGGAGTAATATTAGGTAACTTAAAGAGCAACTATTTTATTTTCAGCAAAAAAACATGTTACATGAGTTGAACAAGAACCACATTTCATACAGATCAATACATCTTTGTAAATGGACAGCCATTCAGTGAGTTAATAATATAGGTGACTGCCCTTAACAGTCTGAGGCATCCATTCTTACTAGGGAGCAACAAAACTTCTTACAAGAAATAACATTAGGTAACTTAAAGAACAACTATTTTATTTTCAGCAAATAATTGACTATTGTTTGAAGTATAAAAGAGCAAATCATCAATTATAAAAGACTACGTTGCGCATTACTAAAGACCGCGCGAACACTGCCCTATCTGCACCAAAAAATTTACCCACACGCACTAGATTCATCCCAAAAAATACGTCGACGGCCAACAACTCCCAAATCATCCTTTCTCCGAGGGAAATTGATACTGCAAATCAATACAAATCTATATACAGTAACACTACAACGGCGATGATCGAGGAGTTTTTTACAAATCAAAAATTAGCCACTCCTACAAATCAAAACCCAATCCCACATATCAAACCAAAAAATCGACACCTTACATAGTGCAAACATTTGTTGGTTCTCTGTCTCATATAAAAAATTCATGAAATCTTTTTGCATCCTTTTTTGTTTTGTTTTTTATGAGTGAAAACTGAGGAAATCGGAAGCAATTAACAGGAATACTCCTAGCTTCGTTCTCTACTGCGCTAATCATATGAATGATGGGAACCATTCCCTCAGATGAAGACGCAAGCTGAACTCCATTAACGCCAAATCTAATTCGACTCCGTTGATGCCAACGCCTTCCTCGACGCCGTCGACGACCTCCTGCCCCTCATCCTGATTTCGTCTCCCACCTCCGACGATAAGCCCGTCACCGCCTGCCTCGATCGCGCCGACGACCTTCTCCAACAGTCCATGTTTCGGAGAGAGAGAGAGAGAGAGAGAGAGAGAGAAGAAGAAGAAGAAGAAGAAGAAGAAGAAGAAGAAGAAGAAGAAGAAGAAGAAGAAGAAGAAGAAGCTTCGATGGCTGCGGAGAGAGAGAGAGAGAGAGAGAGAGAGAGAGAGAAGAAGAAGAAGAAGAAGAAGAAGAAGTAGCAGCAACAGCAGCTTCGTTGGCTGCGGAGGAGAAGAAAAAGCAGGTTTTAAATATGTGTGGGGGTATATTAGTCTTTTTACGTGGTCCTTTCCATACAAATTATTTTTATCCTTTTCATATTTAGATGAATTATGTGAAAACTAGTCCATCACGTGGGGCTTATTTGCCCCAAGGGCCGCTGAACGGTAATTCCCCCAAGTAAATTTGATTTATATATAAGCAGAACACAATATAATAAAATGGGATACTATCGGTCCCAAAATACAGAAACTAACAAAAGAAAAGAAAATACAACAAACCAAAAAAACCGCATGGAACCATGACGCTGGAGCCAGACCCATCAAACACACTCATGAAGAGGGGTTGGAGAGGCCAAAGTATGTATATGTATTAAATCGGCCATTGAACTAGGCACACGCTATGTTGGTGCGGTTTAGGTCCGTATCAATCATATTTTGGACCGAAGAGTGTACTATCGTACCGCAGGTCCACTATCGATTGCACCTTGATGATCAATGTATGTGCACTGTTACCAAACTAACGTGGTACAATATGGGCCTGCCGAGTAAGGACAATCGATCGACCAATTTGGTAACTATTTACATATACAAATAATATGTTTTGACAAGAATTATTAGATGGAAAATGATAATGCCAAAACCGTTTTTGTTGGTGCCAAAACTCAAGTGCATAAAAGTCTTGTACATTGCAAATGGTACAAGTCTTTTGTGCATTAGAGTTTTGGCACTAACAAAAATGGTTTTGGCACCAACAAAAACGGTTTTGGCATTATCATTTGTGGTGGCCATCTATTTATTAGAGGATGATTTAGACTAAAACTTTTCCTTAACGTTCTTGGATTTTCTTCTTGCAGCTGGGAACTATATACGTACGACGAAGAATTTAAATTTCCTCAATGTTTATAATTAATTGCCGGGTAAAAAAAAGGGAACCATTCCCTCAGATGAAGACGCAAGCTGAACTCCATTAACGCCAAATCTAATTCGACTCTGTTGATGCCAACGCCTTCCTTGACGCCGTCGACGACCTCCTGCCCCTCATCCTGATTTCGTCTCCCACCTCCGACGATAAGCCCGTCACCGCCTGCCTCGATCGCGCCGACGACCTTCTTCAGCAGTCCTGTGGGCACACGCCCCTGAAAATCCCCGCATTTTCGGCGTGCGGGGTTAGGTTTGCGCCCTTTTTATTTGAAAGCATGACGAAATGCCGTTTTGAGAGAGTCGCCACCCGGGTTTTGCGGAAAACACCCAAGAAACCGATTTTGAAAAACGTTTTTGCTCACGCTTGCTTGATTTGAAAAGGCTTGTAGACTGGTCCGTCGTCACCTTCGATATCTGAGGTTCGGGAGCCAATGAGAGAGGAAGGGTTTTATGGCACCCTCTCGCCCAATCCAAGATCGGTCTCTACTTAGGCATTTTGTAAAACATTTTGCATTTTTCTCTTTTAATCATTTATTCAGCCAATTAGGCGGGAACAGTTAATGGGGATTGACAAATGACAAGTGATATTCGTATGGCAAAATGAGATGTATGATTTAATGAACAAAGTATAATAGATTGAGAACAAGCACTTCTGTGAGTGTTTTGGACAGATTTAGGGCCTTTAATATTCGCATATTCTTGACTTGTACACATCCAACCGGCCAAGTGCATGCCAATACATTGTTGATCATATAGGGTTGTTTTGGCAACCCATCTTTTGCCTTCTTTTTTTTGACAAGACATCCTTCGCCTAACCACGCAGTTGATATAGCAACATATATACAGTTACAGGGTACAGCAACAAATCAAACAGTAACAAATAGACTGAAAACCCCATAAACAGAGTGGGGGATCAAATAGAGGCCAAGATTTAAACAGGAGGCAAGAGCCAGCCACTGGATCTCCAGTATAGGTGGCGCACGCCGGTCATTGAAACCCGTGCGCCACTTGTTCCCCTTGTCCAGTGCTTGGCTTTGCTTCAGCTGGGTTCTGGAACAGGACCAGAAAGATCCCAGGGGCCTTACTAAACAGTTTAAACAGATAATAAGCTACGCAGTCCTAAAATATAGAAAGCAGTAAACTGATTTTTAGCATGCTTCAAGGTGATCAGAAATAAGAGAAACTGAAATGAGGATGATCAGTGATCCCCACACTAGTCCTGCCATGCAGCCATGACTGGCGCACGCACATGAAAGACTGGCGCGCGCCACTGATTTTCCACTACATTGTTTTATTTGCCAGCTTTGAACTCAGGCTTGGTATTGATTACCAGCCTGGGTTCTGCTGGCTCCCCTCAGGGGTCGAAATGAATTCCAGAACAGAAGGTGGTATACCTTTGGTTTGAGATTGATGGATGGTTTGAACCTTGAGATGGATGAATGGATGAATGGAAGATGGAAATGTAGGTTGTATGACTGATCAGTGGAGTGGTGTGTTGCTTGCTTACTCTTTCAATGCATGAAAGGAGGAGACAAGAAAAACTAGAGAGAGAGAGAGAGCAATGAAGTTGTTGAACCCTTTGCAAATAAATGCAAGGGTGTATTTATAGATTGAGATGGAGGGCTGATCAGCCTGGCTTAAGGGGCTGTTTGGGGTGGCAAGGGAGAAGGAGCCTCCATGCATTGAATGCATGAGACTTGCCTTGATGGAGGGTGTAGGAGAGAGGGGAGACCGTTCTGGACGATGTAATCATCAGAGCCAGTAGACTACGCCGAGCGGCGCCACAAAAGTCTCGGGCAAGTGGTCCAAAAGGTGATTTGACTGGCAATATGTGGCGTGCGCCAGAGGTAAGTGGCGCGCGCCAATATATGGTGCTTTGATGCCCGATGACCGACACGTGGCAATGAACCGGCGGCGTCGCCAATCACCAGCGTGCTGAAGAGTGGTTTTGCTGAGGCCATTTGGTTCTGGCTCGAAGGGTTTGAAAAGGGTTTTTGAAAGGGTTCGGGACGCTCAGAGCTCAAACACACCATCAACCTTGAGGGTTCTCGACCATTAATCATCATCGGGGAAGCAAAGACCGTAAGTAAACTTATCTGGACAGTCCAAAATAGGGTGTCTACAAGTCCATGTTTCGGAGAGAGAGAGAGAGAGAGAGAGAGAGAGAAGAAGAAGAAGAAGAAGAAGAAGAAGAAGAAGAAGAAGAAGAAGAAGAAGAAGCTTTGATGGCTGCGGAGAGAGAGAGAGAGAGAGAGAGAGAGAGAGAGAGAGAAGAAGAAGAAGAAGAAGAAGAAGAAGAAGAAGAAGAATCCGGGGGAAATGAAAGTGATAGAGAAGAAGAAAAAGCGGGTTTTAAATATGTATGGGGGTATATTAGTCTTTTTACGTGGTCCTTTCCATACAAATTATTTTTATCCTTTTCATATTTAGATGAATTATGTGAA
The DNA here is from genome assembly GCA_025413875.1 of Rhododendron molle. NCBI lineage: Eukaryota > Viridiplantae > Streptophyta > Magnoliopsida > Ericales > Ericaceae > Rhododendron > Rhododendron molle. Next base: position 52,555,536 of record CM046392.1, read on the forward strand.
AACTAGTCCATCACGTGGGGCTTATTTGCCCCAAGGGCCGCTGAACGGTAATTCCCCCAAGTAAATTTGATTTATATATAAGCAGAACACAATATAATAAAATGGGATACTATCGGTCCCAAAATACAGAAACTAACAAAAGAAAAGAAAATACAACAAACCAAAAAAACCGCATGGAACCATGACGTTGGAGCCAGACCCATCAAACACACTCATGAAGAGGGGTTGGAGAGGCCAAAGTTGAGAGGCCAGGTATGAACATAGGGCAAGCCCTCCTAGATGACCTTCTGCACCAACTCGAACTCGTTCTGCCACAGATTGGAGGTAGAAGCCACTATAGACACCGTCTTCGTCGCCGGTACATTGATTCTGATAAAACCAAATCTGGAACCCCAGATAATGACAAATTTATCCCCAAAAGTCTTAGCATTAACTTGTGCGCAATTTTTGAATTAAAAGTGTGAGTCAGCCTTTGTATCAAAATTTGCTTTCTTTATAGATAGAATAGAGATATATTTTGGGATTATTTCCACTATTTTCTCTCGAATGGTTCCAAATACGTTTAACGTTCTTTTAACTAAACTAGTGAGCGCAAGGGCCATAACTCGAGTTAGCTTATGAGTGGTAAATGTGTAGACACCCTATTCTGGACTGTCCAGATTAGTTTACTTATGGTCTTTGATTTTTCGATGATGGTTAAGATCAAGAAACCCCGAGATTGTTAGTGTGTTTGAGCTTGGGGCATCTTTAAACCCTTTTAGAATCCTTTAAACCAGAGCCAGAAAACCTCAGCAAAATCCTACTTGTGCATGTTGGTTATCCACTGGCGTACGTTGGTCCACTGCCACATGTCAGTCACCAGTCAACCTTGGCCATTTTACTGGCACACGTAGGTCCAACACTGGCGTATGCTGGTCAAAGGTAGTCCCATCACCTTTATTCAGCCACATGCACAAGACTTTTGGGCCACCACATGACACTGTGCAGTCGTCTAATGAGTGGCTTCGAATAGAGGGATGTTCCCCTCTCTCACACAACCACCCTATCACCTTATCCCATGCATTTAATACATGGGAGGCTTAGACTCCAAACCCAACCAGCCCGTTGCAGCTGGTTATCTCTCCCCCTCTCCCTATAAATACCCCTCTTTGCATTTATATGCAAAGGGTTATAGAACTTGAAAGAGCATTAGTTGCTTCTTAACTTATTGTTTCCTTGCCAACGAAAGTGATAAACAAGTCTCACTCATACATCCACCCATATACACCCCTGATCTATACATCCATTCAAACCACAAGCTCAAACTCAAACACTCCTACAAGCTCAAACCCAAAGATATACCACCTTTAATAGTACTCTGTTCTGATTCCTGAGGGGAGCTGGCAGGGTCAAGGCTGGTAATCAATACCAATCCTGGCCCTAAAGCTAGTAAGGATTTAAAGCCGTGAGTGGTTAGAACTGACGCACACCAGTACAATGTACGCGTACGCCAATTTGGTTGTATATGCAGTACTGTCGTGGGGATCAGTGTCTAACTGTTTTCTGTTTTATATTCCATATTGATCACTGTATACATGATAAAAATCAGTTTACCATTTTCAGTAGTCAGAGATGTTAGCTGTATTATTCAATATTTATTTTTGCTGTTATGGAATACCTCTGGGGTTCTTCTGGTCATGTTCTAGAACCCAAAAGGAGTAAAGCCAAACACTGGATAAGAGTACATAACTGGCATACGGTGGCTCACTACCATTGTACGACAGTTGTATCCATTCCAGCGGTTGGCCATTACATGGCAACTAGGCCTTGGCCCTTGTTTATTTCCCTACACTGTGTATGGAGTGTTCTGTATGTTTTATGGCCTTGAGCCCCTTTTAAACTGTTTGTAACGGTATATTATTTATACATAGACTGCTTGGTTTGTCCTGGGTGTATACTGGTCACTTCTAGAGCCCAGAGGATTGAGAATTAGACCTGTGGGCTTTAGCTTACTGGCACACGCCAGTCTGGTATGGGCGTACGTAGGTACAGTTAGCATGCGGTGACTTGGTCAATGCATGCTGGTTCATTTCTGTGTACGTTACTTCGGAACAGCGTCTTCCAGTTTGTTTAAAACTCCCACAATAGTCTGTTCTCAATCTATAATAATTGTTTCAATAAAGCAAGCACGCTATTTTATCACATTCTGCCAATTTGTTATAGTTTTAATCCCTTTTAACTATTCCCCCGCCCTAATTGGCTAAAAAAATGATTAATGAGAGAAAGATGCAAATGTTTTATAAAATGCCCAAATAGAGACCGATCTCCGGATTGGGAGAGAGGGGTGCCATAAAACCCTTATCCTCTCGTAACCTAGCTCCCGAACCTCAGATATCAAAGGTCACAACGGACCAGTCTATAAAACCTTTTTCAATCAAAACATAGTAGAACATTTCAAGTTCGGTTCCTTGGGTGTACACCACTAAAACCAGAGTGGCGACTCTGAATTGTAAGCATTTCGCCGCACTTCTCTGAAAAGGGCGCACCCAATTTCATAAGATTTTTTAGGGGGGTGTGCCCACAAAATGTTAGACTCAAAATTCAATCATGTAATTGAATTGATCCATGGAAGAAATTTTTTTTTATCAGAAAACATAAATTTCATGAACTCATAACACGAAGTATGGAGATTATAGGGGCTTGAGTACACAGGCCTGACCACCCAAGTCGCTCTTCTCCTAATGTTTTGGCGGATTCCTAGACCCAAAATAACAGGTTGTCCCAAGCGTAGGGCTGGGATCGACGTAGTACAATATTCGGTGAGATTGGAGTCAAATCCACAGAGACGGTGATGTGTGCTGAACCAAAAACTCGGGTTACTACTATTTAAACTGGCTTTTAGGTGGCCACCCTTTGTTGTTTGATGAAAAGATTAACCAAACCTAGAAAATTATTTGGTTTTTCTTTAAATAATTAAAAAGGAGGTATGGACGTAGGGTTCATAGCATTCGCAACCAATTCTGAACTTATCTGCTCCATTTTGTGTTCTTAAAACGTTTGACTTTAGAGAGAAAAAACTACCTCGAAAGATGCGAATACTTATGGTCGCCGTTCACCCATGCGCAACGGAGGACAAGTTTTGGTCCCCCGTTCTCCTCCACTCATGGGATTCGACAATACTCGGATTTGTCTAACGAAAGTTCTTTATTAACCTAAAATTGTCTTTTCATTATTATTCCGAAACAGGAGCAGAACGTGTCCGGCCTGACAACGGTGTGCTAATCACCCCGCGACAGTACCTATACGACTACCCCTCTATTGACAAAGGACTTGCCAAGGAGATGTTAGAAACAACTAAAAACATAATTAATTATTATTACTGCGATTATGAAAGGTCAGTACTAGTGCGTGCCAAAAAAGTGTTTACAACGGAGGTAAGTCAAAGGCGTTCCGTTTTCAACCTTTAAGGGATTCACACTAATATTAACCTTAGATTTAAGTTTAGTGTGAGAAACAACCAGTAGTTTGCGAACTCCCACAACCAAACCTAAATCTTTATTTTTTAAAGGGAAAGCATTTAACAGACTAAAAATATGAAAACAAAATTGAAACAAAGCGTTTGAAAACTACAAATTTATTACAAACAGTATAAACATTACAAGCATATTACAAGGGCCTAGCCCTGAAAGCTTCCATTGGTATTGAGAAAAACTAAGGTAGAAAGAGAAAGGGAAAGAGAAAAGAGAAAACAAGTCTCCCATATTTGGCCTAAGGAAAAGAAAAGGAAAGACAGAAAGAGAGAGAGAGAAGGGGTTTTATACTACTGATTTCTTTAGGCTACTACCCAGCTTTTAACTCTCCTTTTTCTTTTGGCTGGATGCCCATATATGAATACAAAGCTGAAGCTGAGAGAGTGAGTCGGCTGAGAGGATAAATGATTTAGTGTGGTGTGCACATGGCATTGTGACAAATAAATGAATGGTTGAGATCAATGCCAGACATGATCGAATGGTACGGGAGCCGACACATGGCCTGGGGAGTTAAAATCCTTCAATTGTTGTGCTGATATTTCCAGAGGCATTAACCAGTGCGGTCCTCGGCATTTGAATTCCCCCAACAACAAAATTGTTGCTCCAATTTTATCCTCTATGATAGAACCCATGGACTCATTGAATTGTACTCCTATTTATTAGTTGCATTTGAATTGCCCATTGAATAGTCAACCAAAGTGTACCACCGAGATTTCATCTAACGCGATGTGCTCGCGATGCTCTTGTCTATTCTTTTAACGGTGTCCGATCAGGACTCAGAGCTAGTCAAATTTGGGTGTTAACTGGTACATTTTATCTTGAATTACCTGAAATCAGGAGAAACATAACTTACGCGTAATATCAGATAAAACATTCAACAATAAACATAATTTTATAGAAAATGAAATATATTAAGCACAATAGCATACAATATTGTGTGCTTATCACCTAACTACAAGGAGAAAACTGATTTAGGCTCAACAGGCTGAGACTAAACCAGGAGGAAAACTCTAAAAAAGACCAAACGGTTGGTAAGGAGTTAACCTAACCCAAACCAAAACCTAAAAAGAAACCCTAAACCAAATGGGCCAGGCCCACCCCAACACAAAACATCAAAACCTAAAAAAACACCTAAACCCTAGCACAGTCTGACCAAGAAACTCGTCGCCACCCATCGATCCACCACTGGCAGAGCAAACAACACCCACCACCGAGGAGCTGTCACCAGTCACTACACCTCCAAAACCAAAGGAGCACAAGTTGATCCAAACGTTGACCAAACGACTCAACAAGATACCTCAAAGATAGACTCCGGTGAAAAGGATGAGCCTACAGCTGCCGGATCCACACCCCAAAAACTTCCTACGAACCATCTGGTTAGGAGACCAAAACGCCGCCTTCGCAACCATCCGAGGACAACCATAGCCACCTAAAGTCGGCGATCCACACATCAGTCGTTGCACCTCAAAACAAAGAGCACCAACCGATCCAAAATAGCCACCAACAACGAACTAACACCTCTTGACGAAGCGAAACAGCTACCCCTGACCAGTCATCGTTGTCGCCCACCACACCCAAAGCCCCACCACCAAACTTGCAACAAACACTTGCCGTTAGGTCAAAAATCGAGAATCTTCCAACAAAGATGTTCGGCGTGAGAGTCGATAGGTAGATCAGCAAGCCATTAGGCGTAGAAAGGCCACAACCAACATTGCGACCTTAGCCAAGATCCAAAGGTGGAAAAGGAGGAAGAAGGGGAAAAATCGAATTAGGATGGGAAAGGATGGAGGAAGAGGGAGGAAGGAAAGCAAAGGGAGAGAGGAAGAAGCCCGCGGGGAGGACGAGGTGCCGCTTCCGCCCAGGCGGAAACCTAGAGCAGGGGTATCAGAGAGAGAGAGAGAGAGCCTGGTGTATCGGTGAAAGAAATTAGGGAAAGTTAAGGAGTCGATTGTTTTTGAATTAAGAGTTCTATCATCTATGTTGTAGAGGCAGCAGAGCCAAGTTCAATTATTATAATTGAATACAAAATGCCTTGCCCTAAGGATATAGTCACAACAAGCCTAAAGGAAATCGATAACATGTCCAAACAACCCACTCCTTTCATAGAGGCATCAATGATAAATCCACCACCAGGCGTCGTGAGGTAAGAAATTAAGGTTTCAACCTCCTTGTCATAATTGTCGAGTGCTTGGCCACATAAGAACATTGGAAGAAATTACATATGCCTTGTCTTTCACATACACCTGAAAAAATGTGTTTAGGTAAAAATGTGAATTCATGCCTAGTTGTTGCTATTTTTGGGTGGAAGGTTTTTTTTTTTTTTTTGTCAAAGTTTAAGAGAGTTCATTGATAACCAAATAGAAACATCAGAGGGCACATTCATCCTTACACAAAGGAGAGAATAACCAATCAGGTGGATAGGCTTCCCAAGTATAAGGACCTATACCTCCCAAACCCCTTACTTGCTAAAGAGTGAGCCACTCCATTAGCATTACGCATACTAAACACGAAATGAAATTACATGCAATTCTCCGAATACCTTCAACAACGACCTCAACGCTATGGTGAAACTTGCTAAAGAGTGAGCCACCCCATTAGCATCATGCTTACTAAACACAAACGCACACGAAATGGAATTACATGTCATTCTCCGAGTACCTTCAACAATGACCTCAACGCTATGGTGAACCGTGATTTCCTTCTTGATCATACGAATGAGATTTAATGAGTTCCTTTCCACCTGTAAATTTTCGACCCCCAAAAGAGATGCAAACACAATCCCTTCACGAGCCGTGTTGCTTCAGCGCTCAGTGGGTCTGTCATTCCCTTGAGAGGCGTATTTCTTGCTACCACGAACCTCCTTCTTGAATCTTGCAATTGGGTGAGAGGTTTACATCCCATCAAATTGCTTCAAACTCCATGAGTACCCTAATTCTCTACCCTAATATCATCATGTTAATAACACTAGGCGTAGGTAAAATTATTTTGGTTATAGTTCTAATAAAGCCCAAAGGCTATCACATGGAAAGAATACATATGTGATGCCTAAACATATGTCTAAAGTTGTTTGGGAAAGTTGAAAAGATCATTTGGCTGAGGAAATCAGACTTGAGGACTTGTGCGGATTTGTCTTCCAACCCTCTAGATAACACTCGATATAGAGGAGTTGATCTTGCCTTTTAAAACCTTGGTCTTGGATCTATAGTCTAGGTTGACTTCATTGCCTATCTTGTACCTAGAGCGATGATTTCTATTCTTTTTTAAATTTGTTTTTGTTGCTTAGTTTCTTAGCTCACTTTCAAAAAGTCCAAATTTTTTTTTTTTAAAAAGGGAACACGTGCAAAAATGGCCAATGTGTGGGTTGAGGGTTGAAATCAATGTTTAGGCTCCGACATGATTTTCCTACACCGTTTTTGGGTTCGAGCGAATTTTTTAGAGAGGATAGGGTTCCAACAAGCTTTTTTACGTTAAGATGAATGGCTAGGATCCGAGCCTAAAGCTATAATACCCAATAATACAAACCTAATATCTCATAGAAATTCCAGAGAGAGAAAGTCCCAAAATTGGATAAAAAGAGTTCAAGCTCTTGATAATTATATTCAAAATGATTATAAGATACCAAATGAAGGACTCATACATATATTTATAGACCCACTAATACTAAGGACACAAAATGACACACCCTAAATACATATACCATACCATGAAATCTATCTATCAATGCCTTATGGAAATGTCTTGGAGGAATTTTCCAATTCTAAATGTTAGACTTTGCATTTTTAATAAATTGAGTAAAATAGAGAATGTGGGAGGGGTAGAGATTTTGAGGGGGTTATTGGGAGTGGGAGTGGGAGTGAGAAATTGGGCTGTAGTTTATTATTCTTTTTGTTTCTTTTTAAATGTCTTGCTCTGTAACTCTAACTTATTAAGGAGATATTATCATTACACATTTCTCATCAACTTTTATCTCTACTTTCCCTCTATGAAGATATCATCATTATACTTTTACTCGCTAACTTTTCAAAATGAAATATACTTTTAGGGGCAAAATGAAAAATGGATCAACTTTTACCCACTAATATTACAAAATGGACATTTATTAATGGACAATCCAAAATGGAATGCTAAACTCTAAAAAAGGGACGGAGGGAGTATGTGTAGTGGGCTGAAATATCCGAAGGGGCTCACATGGTCCAAAAGGTTGCACCGGGAGTCCATCGTTCAGTTGTCTCAGTTCGATGAGGGCTGAGTTGACCCGGTGACACGTTATCCATCTTCCACCGAACGTAAGGAAGGTTAGGGACTGTTCGCCGAGCGTGGACTTTTGTCCGAACACCAGCTCGCGGTGGTTTGTTCAGTGTAGAAGTCTTTTGTTCGGCATGACACGTTCCCCTTTTCTGGCCTTCGTTTGTTCGGCCAGTAATCTTTCCTTCGAGACCTTTTCTGTTCGGAGACCGCTGGTTCAAAACATTCCAGAACCTTCCAAATGATACGTGAGTTACCTTCTCTTCTCACTACCATGACGCCTCTTCATGATGTGACATGTCTGACATGAACCCATGTGCATCTGCAAACCTGGGAAGACGGTCTTCATTAAATGTTCCTGACACATGACGTCATCCGAGCATAGGAACGCGCGTGAGTCCTACGCTCGGCTTGCTTAGCGTGAAAGACTCCATTGCCTATAAATACAGAGGTACCTCTTACTTTAAAAGGCGGATACACTCCTCCCTCTCACATAAGCAGTTCCTCTTTTCCAAACAAATACTCCTCCTCTTACTCTTCCTTCCCCTACTAACTAAATCGTCAGAACTTCTACCCGGAGGAACACCCCCCTCCGGTTTGCAGGTACCCGGCGAGCCACGTCAACCTTCCACGGTACAATAGCGGAGGAGCAGAGGGTTCAAAAGGTCCAGGTTGAAAACAGCCCCCCACAATTGGCGACTCTGCTGGGGAGGACATATCCTAGCAGGACGTGGATCTGTATTCAACCTTCGATCTCCCCCACTCCTTCCTTTACCACCGTTGGAAATGGCACAACGCCTCCCTCCACCTGGCCCAGAAAACTTTACCCTCGGTCTAGCTGGGTACAGCACTATGAACGTTGAGCCTAGCCACACCGCTGGGACCACGCAACCAGTTGCTCGCCCACTGAGCTATCCACAAACTGAACTTGACATTGCCCTGGCGGAGCAGAAGCGTCAGGCAGCTGTCATAACCCTCCTACAATAACGTCTCAAAGCACGGGACGGAGGCGCGGGCGTAACTCCTGTCCGTGGCCATCAAGCCGAAGCAAGCCAACCGAAGAAGCCTAAAAAACGAAGACGAAGGACACACCAATCTCAAACATCCGAAGGAGCGCCTTCCGAGCGTCGCAATGTGTTTGACAGGCTCGAACGCACTCCTAGGGATCCTCCAACGTCCTCCCGTCCACGTGTGGCAAGCGTCATTAGGGAAGAGAGTTCACGTTCCTCGGCAACACATTCGACGGCTGGAACTCTTAGGATGGGAGTCTCGGGACGGACACATCGCTTTGGCCGACGACAACAGGAGCGGGTGGATGGAAAAAAGCCTTTAAACCTCAATGAGCAACCTGCACGTCAACGAACAAGAGAACTTCCCGAGCGGTCCGAGCAATCCAGGTCACGCACCGAATGCAACCCCGACGGGAGACGAGCTGCAGGTTCGCGAGGCGAGCGAATGAGTAGGGGGACACGCTCCGAACGTGCAAACACTATTATTTTGTATGATCAATACACGGGAAAGCCGGTGGTATACCAAGCGGTGGATGACGGCGTAGACATGCCATTTGCTCGGCACGGAGGCCCGAGGGTGGAACATCTGGAACCTTCAGATGAAATTCGGCTTAACCACCACGTTCGGCGAGAACATGGGCATCGTCACAGAGAGCCAAGAGCCAACCATGCGGCTCGGCAAGGGGACCCAGCGCCGGTCATTCCACCTGCACCTGCACCTGTGGATGATTCCAAGCTCGGAAAGGCAAAGGCATCTCCCTTCATCGACGCCATTCAACAAGAGCGGCCCCCGGACCGTTTTGTCATGCCAAAGCTCAAGTGCTACGAAGCCAAAGAGGATGCTGTTGCGTTCGTTTGTCAGTTTCGTCAGACAATGAGCCTCCATAACTTCACCGACGCACTCATGTGTAAGATCTTTCCTCTTACATTAAGTGAACCAATTATGTTGTGGTACAATCAGCTCAAGCCGAAGTCTATCAAAAGTTTCAACGAGCTGGAATTGGAATTCACAAAACGGTTCGTGACAAGTAACATCCAGCCGAAGACACTCTCGATGTTGGTAAACATGCGGAGAACATCAGGGGAAACTCTTCGGGCTTATACCGAACGTTACTGAGAGGTGTACAATTTGATTCCTGATTGCGATCAAAGCGTTGCGGCGGAGTCCTTCATGAACGGATTAGATCCAGCTTCGGCGATGTTCCGAGATCTATCCAGAAACCCACCGAAGACAATGGGCGATCTAATGGTCATTATAGAGAAGGATTGCGTCCACGAGGAGGCCGTTGCTGAGCGAAACGCTCCGAAGAACACAGAAGCATCGAAGTCCACTGCAGCGAAGAAACATGTCGCAAACGTTCGGTAAGGGCAGAATGGGCAGCACAATTCTGGCTCAGGAGCGAATAAACCAAACAACAAGCCCAAATCGCCCCAGGTCCCACAACAGCAGCCTTGGCAGCAGACAAGAAGGGAGCCAAAGCCCGAGGAATACGTTGCCGAACGTACCGCATTCACCGAGCCAATCTATAAGCTTCTGAGTATAATTGGCCAACTTCTGTTCTTCGTTTGGCCAACGGGGTTCCTCGGTACGGCGGGCAATGGACCAAGGATGTGCTCGTTCCACAAAGAACGTGGTCATTACACCACTCAATGTCAGCCATTCAAACGGTACTTGGAAGAACTAGCTGCAGCTGGGCATCTTAACCAATGGATCGACCTTCGGCGAAATCCACTTCCTCCTCCCCCTCCCGTAGTTAGAAATCTCGTTGGCGTGATCCAGGGGTTAGTGTCCGAAGGAAGGGCCGCCGAGCTTCGTGCGGAAATTGATAAAGCTGTTGCTGCTCTATCCGTTTGCAACATTGGAACGACGCCAAAACGCAAATGGGAAGATCCGAGCCTCGGAGGGCTGATAACTTTCTCAACCGAAGACATGCAGGGAGTACAAATGCCACACGCCGACGCTCTGGTTGTTACAGTAACGGTAGATTCTTCCATAGTTCAGCGAGTGTTGATCGATCAGGGAAGTTCGGCCGAAGTGATGTTCCAATCAACATACAAGAGTTTGGGGCTTTCACCAGACAGTCTTCAACTGGCAACCACTCCGCTCGTCAGTTTCACAGGGGCTCTGGTTTGGCCTCTTGGGTTGATAACCCTTCCCGTGCGTGCCGGTTCCTGAGTAATTAACGTCGAATTTGTAGTGGTTAGCTCTCCGAGCCCCTACAACGTTATCCTCGGTTGAGCCTGGCTACACGAGATGAAGGCAGTCCCATCCACTTTGCACCAGGTGATGAAGTTCGTCGGATGGAATGGGCGACAGGAGAGCCTTCGGGGAGACCAGGTCCAATCGAAGAAATGTTACATCAGCACGGTGACCAATAAACCGAGTTACCTGGAGGTACAATGTGTCGACACAACCGACACCCTCGTATTGGAAGACGTAGGCATTCCTGCCGAGCAAAGGTCAGCCGAAGAACTCATAAGGATGCCAATAACGGAGGATGGAAGCCGGTACTTTCTTCTCGGCAGTTCTATGGTCGAGACCGAGCGTACAGAGATGTTCAATTTTCTCAAAGAGAACATCGAAGTATTTGCTTGGACTCCTGAGGAAATGCCTGGAGTGGATCCAGCTTTTGCCGCCCATCACCTAAACGTTGATCCGAACAGACGTCCTGTTATTTAGAAGGTTAGGCGTTCGGCCCCTTCGCACGTGGATGCAGTGATGGCTGAGGTTGATCAACTGTTAAAGGCTGGGGCTATCCGTGAAATCCTCTACCCAACTTGGCTAGCCAACCCCGTTGTGGTACCAAAGAAAAATGGGAAACTCAGGGTTTGCGTTGATTTCACCAACCTTAATGACGCTTGTCCGATGGATCGCTTCCCCCTTCCTCGGATAGAGCAAATGGTGGACGCTACGGCTGGATACGAGCGACTGAGCTTCATGGATGCATACCGGGGCTATCATCAAATTGCCCTGGCCGAAGATGATCAAGAGAAGACAGCCTTCATTTCTCCCCGAGGGACGTACTGTTACTATGTCGTTCCGTTCGGGTTGAAAAATGCTGGGGCTACATTTCAACGAGCAATCGCCAAGATGTTCCTTACAAAGCTCGGCAAAATCATGGAAGCGTATATTGACGACATGGTGTGCAAGAGCAAGTTTGCTCAGGATCACCTTCGACACTTAGGTGAAATCTTTGCCATTCTGAAGGAACACAAGCTCTGCCTCAATGCAGAAAAATGCGCTTTCGGCGTTGGCTCGGCAAAATTCCTCGGTTACATGGTTAGCCGTCGAGGCATCGAAACTGATCCAACCCAGCTCACGGCCGTGCAAAAGCTCCGAGCTCCAACTACAATTAAGGAAGTTCAGAGACTCACAGGCATGGTAGCTGCGTTGAGTCGTTTCATCCGACGTTCGGGAGATCTGTGTAGGCCTTTTTTCCAGGCAATAAAGACCAGTCGGCGCAGGTTTGTGTGGACTGAGGAATGTGATGTGGCTTTGCAATCTTTAAAAGAATATCTTGCACAAGCTTTACTCCTCGTCACACCCTTGCCCGAAGAGGACCTTTATTTATACCTGGCGGTCTCGGATCATGCCACAAGTTCTGTTCTTGTTCGGAAGGAAGGGATGGAGCACTTACCCATATTCTTTTCCAGCAAAACGATGACGGACTCTCAGACGAGGTATCTGCCTAAGGAAAAGTTGGCTTTAGCACTCATCTCAGCTAAAACGAGCCTATTGCCATACTTTCAATGCCATAGGATCGTGGTCCTCACTGAGTTTCCTCTAAAGGCAGTTCTTCGGAGAACAGGTTCGTCCAGCCGGATTCTAAAATTTTCTCAAGACTTAGCCAACTATGACATCCAGTATGAGCCGAGGACAGCTATCAAAGGACAGGCTTTGGCAGATTTCTTTGCCAAACTTACTCCTGGGCTCAAAGACGAGGAAAATGCATTGGCAACGGCAGCCGAGGAAGCCTGGATAGCCGAGGCCGAGGAACATTTCGAGTGGAGTGACCCTCCTCGTGTGCCGCTTCGGTCAAAGTTCACTTTGGGGACGCGAAAGCTGAAGAAGGAGTGTAAGCTTTTCTCCGGCGATGCGTGAAAAATGACGGTGGATGGTACTTCGAACGTCCACGGGACTGGAGCTGGGATTGTGCTCGTTTCTCCAGCTGGCACGGTGCATGAGCATGTAGTGTCAATTGGCTACCCTGCCACCAACAACGAAGCCGAGTACGAAGCTCTAATTGCGGGGTTACAGCTTGCTCTTTGGTTGGGTGCGGGCTCGGTGCATGTTTTTTGTGACTCTCGGCTGGTCGTGGGCCACCTTAATGATGACTATCAAGCCAAGGACGCTCGGATGAACGCTTACGTCAGCCATGTGTTGGCCCTCTTGAAACAGTTTGGCCGAGTGGAAGTGGAATGGATTGCACGAGAACATAATGCTCATGCTGACGCCTTAGCGGGTCTTGCTTTGGTATACAAGGCTGCCGGGGCTCGGACCATTATGTTTGATGAAGTTGTCAGTCCGAGCTTCAAGCTCCCAGTTTGCTCGATAAGCACTGTTCCCCTCGGCCCAAGTCAGCTGGACCCCGTTATTGCTTTCTTGAGGGACCAGACTCTTCCACAGGATAAAAGGGAGGGCCATAAGGTTCGATGCCGAGTAGCTAACTACTTGCTGGACCCCCACGGACATTTGTACCGACGCACGTTCACTGGTCCAGATCTTCGGGTGGTGCACGAGGATCAAGTTCAGAGTGTTTTGGATGAGTTACACATGGGAAGCTGCGGCGGGCATTCAGGTGGCCGAACGATGGCACACCGAGCGTTAACACAGGGTTTCTGGTAGAATAAACCGGTTGATTCGTTCTTGGGCGTTTTATGCGAACCGGTTCGATTCGATTCGGAAGGTTCATGAACCGAACCGGTTATATTGATCCCGGTTTGGTTCGGTTGATTGTCGGTTAGGGTTCGGTTCGGTTCAGGAAAAGCAATTAATATATATATATATATATATATATATTAAAATATATTAAAAATATTTAATATATTTAAAAAATATTTAATATATATATATTAAATCAGTTCGGTTGGTTCACTGGAAATTTTCAAGAACCGAACCGAACCGATTTTTAAATTTTTAACATCTAAGAACCGAACCGGTCCGGTTCGGTTCGGGACCGGTTCGGTTCGGTTCGTAGAGGTTTATCAGTCGGTTTTTTGTACACCCCTAGTTTACAGACAAAGATCAGTGGCATGCTCATAGAGAAAGACATTGTTGAAGAACAACTTACATACCGCACCAACCAGCATTTCCCCTCAAAATGATCACCAGTCCTTGGCCATTTGCTGTATGGGGCTTCGACATTGTGGGTAAGCTGCCGAAGGCCCCAGGCGGGTTCGAGTATCTACTAACTGCTACGGATTTGTTCACCAAGTGGGTGGAAGCCGCACCATTGATTAAGACAACAGCTTCGGATGTGAAGCGCTTTATTTGGAAGCACATCATTTCCAAGTGTAAGTGCAGAAAACGAAAAAGTCCTTCGAACAGTACGGAACTGTAACGGCTACTTCTCACACCGCCGGAGTTAAACCTGTAAAACAAACAAAAGGTGAGCGCACCTTTGCCGTCTCGTGGCAAAGGCCCTCCGATGCCAAAGTTAGTATCTCGTACTAGTCAAACCCTAATTCTCAGTAGGTAATAATCAAATAACCAAGAATTGCGTACCTTTACCTCTAGGTTTACCTCATATTTATAGACCCATGTCTACTTGCTGTTCAAGCCATCTTGCTGCCCTAAGTTTCCTTTCTCGTAAAGGGAATCTAGAACATCAGGGATTCTCATTCCCATAACTGCATATTTCCTTTTAGACCATTTAGGAACTTTTTCCTCAATTGGCCGTTCACCCCATTCCTGTTGGGTATCTTTTCCAGATCCTGCTTCCTTACTGGGCATATGCCATTTCTGGACCCTTCTGGAGCATCTCCTCCAAAATGCTGCTCCTGTTCGGCCTCCTCATTGCCGAACAGACTGTCTGGACCAGTGATCTCTCATATCATTGGTCCCTCTTCCATGCGACTGGTCCAGCAACTTCCCTTGCTCTTTGGACCATACCCCTGCTCGGGCGTCTTGGACCTGGGACCTCACGTGTCTCCGGTCCCTACTGCCGGTCACCGTATTGCACGGCGGATACTCCGGCTATATTGATTCTGGGCCCCACGTACCACGTGTTCGGCCACACCTTCTACCTGTTTGGGATTACCTCCCTACACCAGGTTCGGCGTTCCATATGCCATTCTCTCGGATAATGGCACCCAGTTTGTGGCAGCCGCAATCCAGTCGTTCTACAAGCGTCATCATATTTTGCTCCACACTTCGTCGGTGGCCTACCCCCAAGGCAATGGACAGGCCGAGGCTTCTAACAAAGCCATCACTCGGGGGCTTAAGCGTCATTTGGATCGCAAGCTCGATAAATGGGTCGATGAGCTTCCTCACGTATTGTGGAGCTATCGAACTACCCTGCGCCGTTCCACTGGCCGAACCCCATTCTCCATGGCGTACGGCATGGAAGCTGTCTTGCCCCTTTCTGCGCTCGTTCCCACTGTTCGGTCAAAAAACTTCAATCATGTGGACAACAATACTTTAGTTGGTGATGAGCTGGATTTCGCCGAAGAGCTCCGCGACAATGCCAACTTACACCATGCTGCTTATCAACAGGAAGTTGCTCGGGGTTACAATAAGAACGTCCATGCTCGGCCGTTTCAAGTTGGTGACCTCGTTCTTCGGATGGTTGTCGAAGCCAAGAAGTTGACCAAGCTTAAAGATCCTTACGAAGGCCCTTACAGGGTGGTTCAGAAGATAGGCCACGGTGTCTATAAGCTCGCTGAGATGGATGGAACGTTGGTTCCTAACCCTTGGAATGCCTAAAAACTGCAGAAGTTCCATGGCTAGCCTCACGTACCTCTATTTCTCGTTTTGTTCGTTTTGATTCTTTTTTGTTCGGCATGTAAACCTGCGACTGTTTTGTGGTAATCTACGTTCGGTTAACTTATTCGTTCGGCTCATTAGTTTGTTCGGTCCTTTTACTTCGTTAACGGGTATACCATCTCGCCCGGGATACCGCCTTCGGGATCTAGTACTTTTACCTCGGTTTTCTTGTACTTTTTACCGAGCGTTTGTGTACCCATCTTTCTGCCTTCGTGTTGTTTTTCTTCCTAAAAACAGCCCGACGGCAGGGGGCTACTATGTGGGTACAGATAAGCAAGTTTCACATGGCACTTTTAACTGTGGGTCTTCGGACATACAGTGTTATCCAAACCAATTCAACCGAGCTTCATTGGTTTGTCTATTTTTGGGATGAACCCCATCCGAACGAATATACTTTGGCAACTTTATGACATTCACATACAGGAAAACCATTCGAACATAAATACTTGGCATATTTATGGCATTCAGTCAACAACATATACAGTATCCGAACAGATATATCACGAGGAAGTATCAGAGGAAAACGAGAAAGTATCAAAACTTTTTATCCGAGTAAACATACTTGATTGCAAATATCAAAAACAGGTATCGACAGTTAAAATAAGGAATGGCCGTGGTAGATCGTTCGTGGCCATCCTTGTCTCTATGTTACTTACAAACTACGTTCGGCAAATTCCAGAATGTTCGGTGCCGAACGTCCCAATTCAAAATTCGAAACGTAAACAAAAAACAAAAATATTAAAACAAATCTTAAGTCTGAGCCTCGGGAGTAATCTGGGCCGAGGGAGTGACAGGAGGATCAATTGGTGGGGCCGGGGTATCTTCTGGTTGGGCCGCATCTATCGCAGCCTCTTCAGGAATTGGAGGCTCTGTTCGAACTTCGGCGGCCTCACAGGGCGGTACCTCAACAAGGGACCTTCTCTCATCGTCAGGTTTGACGCCAGCCTCGTCGAAACCCATGTTGAAGCCAAGCATGAAGCTCTTCTTGTGCTGGGCCTCCTGGAGCTCGGTTTGCAAGGCCATCAGTTCTTCGGCAGCATCTTCTTCTGCCTGGTAATAACCCTTGTCAAAATAGGCCTGCAGCTCCTTCTTCATCTCCTCCTCCATCTCCTTCCTTCCTAGGGCTCTTCCTTCGGCTAGCCCCTCATTCTTCCCCTCGGCACGGGCCTACTCCGCTCCATCCTGCAGCCCCTTGATCACGTCGTTTAGATTGGCGATGGTGATCTCTTGGCTTCGGCGGGCGTCCTCCGATTGCTCGAGGCACTTCTTGTAGTCCTCGACAGTGGATTGGTGTAACTCCACCTTTTGTTGGAGGAGCTTTTCCTTCTTGTCATGCTCAACGAGATGACGTTGGGCGCACATGATAGACTGGGTGGCCTGCAAATGGAATAGATTATAAGAATCCGAAGGAAAACAGTTGGAAAAAATTATTATTCGAACTTTAGGAAACTTAGTCTGCTAGCGAAGTAATAGTAGTCACTCAGTGCTGTCTTCAGGGACCCCTGAGCGGCGATATCCCTCGGCAGCCTAAGCCCAGCGTGAAGGGTGAAGGCCAGCGAGGGATCCTCTATCAAGCTGTCCGTACGAAGGATCTGCTTATTCCGAGGGGTGACGAAGCTGGGAGCCCAGGCAACATCGGCATCTCCTTCAACCCCCTTTTCCTTTTGCTTTTCTCTCCCTTCCTGCTCCTCGGTGCTGGGAGTCTTGCCAGCAGCGGCCGCACCTTTCTTAGCCGTTACTTTGTACCTCTTGGCTGGCTTGTCCGAAGAGGCAGGAGGGGATGGTGGACGCTTCTGAGGGACAGCGTCGGGAGCAGGCTTCTTGCTTGGAGCGCTGGGCTTCGGTGCCAAACCTGAAGCACCAGGCGCCCCAGCCTTTTACTGCTCGGCCAACTCTCTTGCCTTCTGCTCCAGCTTCTCCTGGAGGATGGCTCGTATGCTTCGCGGGGCCATTTCAATTTCCTCGGGGAATGGCGTACCTTCGGTGTGTTGGCGCACTGTTCCTCGGAGAGGCTTGTCTAGATTTGGAAGCTGATCCTCACGAAGATTGGTGAGGTCAACTATGGGGCTCTTTGCCTTTTCACTTCCTTCAACGCCCTTTCCTCGGATTCTTGCTCCGTTGTGGCGTCGTACTGAAGGATTGTTGGTGCGTCCCTTTCAGCCCTCGGAATAGTCAACAGTGAATCTGCTAGGCCACAGTCTTTGGCAAGCCTTAGCAGATTCTTGTTGATCTTTGTTGTATCTGCCGAACACAACACAAAAGGAAAAAATATTCAGTACATAACGAAATGAACGAGCATTCAAATCAAATTGAACTGAACGAAGATATGTGAACAACAAACAAAACGAAATCAATCATAGCTTACTTGGGTTACCCCTTGCCTTGGCCACATAAAATTGGCCATCTTCGCCAGGGGGAAACTCGTAGTTTCCCCGAACTTCGACGTAATCCAAAGCCCACTTCTCTGAATCGTACATGCCCTCGGGAATGATCTTCACCATATTCCTTCGGGAGCACAGATAGAAGCGTGAATATCTCACATTTCGAGACATCATGTAGTTCTCGAAAATGTGGTGTGCTTGGAGGTTGAACATTTTTACCTCTGCCAGCTTTATGATTGAGTGGATAATTCGGTAGGAATTCACACTCAGCTGGCACGGGGTGAGATCAAAGAAGTGGAGGATCTGCCTCAAGATCCTGTGCATTGGAAACCTGAGGCCACCTTCGGTGATGGCCATCAGGGGCACTGTGATGTGCTCGTCACTGAATCGTATCCGAGGCCCGGGGATAGTGGAAATTATTACGTCGTCAGGGATGTGGTATGTCGTTCGGAAGAGATCTATCCCCTCTTGATCGGCGAAACAGTCCTAGTAGGGACATGGATCCCGTCCCGTTCGGGGAGGGATCTCATCGGGGTCGAGAGCCACAATTTTTCTCCTCCTCCTCTGTGGCTGGGAAGACGATTCGCTGACGTTCCCTTTATCCACTCCGGCTTGGCTGGAGGAAGCAGTGGGAACGTCCTCGCCCTTGGCCTCTTCCTCGGTGGCTTCTTCGTCTTCTTCCTCGGCTTCAGCTCCCTCATCAGGTTCTTCGGCCATCTTTTCCGAAGGTTCGTCCTCGAGGTTTATTACGTTAGGACCTACCGACCGAAGCGGAGTCATATTGGCCGGGATGAAGGCTCCCTCGAACGCTTCGGGTAGAGGTCTACCGCCCACCCTGTACTCCCGAGCCGCGGTTCTGATCGCTTCAGCTATCTGTGGATCAATCTCGCCGAAGCCCGAAGCATTGGGGTCAACGGAATTATACGATTCCGCTGAAGAATTTGAAGAGGACGCCATACCTAAAAAAAAAACAAGTGCAGGGATAAGACCGCTAGTGAAATGCAAGGTCGAGTTTCCTAAGGTGCCTACGTTCGGTGTGGTGTGCTAAGCCGCCGAGCGTGATTCATGGTTCCCGAACGACTATATGTCGACTGAGAATTCCGAGCGTAGGGCAAGGGTATTTCTCTCGCGTTATCGTTCGGTATGAGGCTAGTCCAAACTCTTAGGCTTTTATAGTTTATCCGAAGGTAAACGAACTGTCAGCTGAGTCTTTTGTTTGGATGAACACGGGGTTCCGTTCGGAAGAACACTGGTTGAAGATGAACGTGCGCTCGGAAGAACACATGAACATCTTCAACCTGTTCTTCATTACCCAGAAAGCAGTTTCAAGCGGGGTTAAAGAAAAAACCCATTTTTTAGGCCAAAACACGCTCAACAATGTCAAAAAACACACAAAAGATTGGAGAAACAAGAAATACCTGGAAAATATGGATGATTGGCGATCAAAATGCAGCAAGATCTGGATTTTGGAGGAGTTTTGGCGTTGAACGGCGTCTGGCCAGAGAAAGCAATCGACTGGAGAGAGAAAAAGTGATTTTCTCTCTCGCCGCTCCACCTTTTATACCCAGGGGCGGCATTTGAAACGGTGCCGAGCCCCTAGCCGCTGGATCTGGGCGGGAGACTGATGTATCGCTGGATACGTGACACGTGGATGTTTCTGCGTGCGTATTGTCTTCCTCCAATGACTTGAGAACGCGTGGCAGATTTGAAATTGGCGGTTGCAGGAGCATTAAATGCAATCCCAGCTTTTGTACCTTGAAGCCCGGAGCATACCTTTGTTCGACGATGCACTCTGTTCGGAACCATCGGCGCTCGGAAGTTTTTCCTTTTCGAACATGCTACATTTGTTCGGCCACACAGGATCAACTCCTCCCTCTTTTTCGAGCAAAAGAAGAAGAAGTTGAGGGGCTATTGTAGTGGGCCGAAATATCCGAAGGGGTTCACATGGTCCAAAAGGTTGCACCGGGGGTCCATCGTTCAGTTGTCTCAGTTCGATGAGGGCTGAGTTGACCTGGTGACACGTCATCTATCTTCCACCGAACGTAAGGAAGGTCAGGGACTGTTCGCCGAGCGTGGACTTTTGTCCGAACACCGGCTCGCGGTGGTTTGTTCGGTGTAGAAGTCTTTTGTTCGGCATGACACGTTCCCCTTTTCTGGCCTTCGTCTGTTCGGCTAGTAATCTTTCCTTCGGGACCTTTTCTGTTCGGAGACCGCTGGTTCAGAACATTCCAGAACCTTCCAAATGATACTGTAGACACCCCAATCCGGATCTCCTGATCGTTTTACGGTTTCTTGTTTCCCTGCTGATGAAATCGGATTAAGAACGGACTTGAGATTGGAATGGTTTGAACTTGGTGTGTGTGGAGCCATGTCTACCACCCATGCATTTCCCTATACATACCCCCATTGCTTCCAAAGCTATAGGTGATAGAAGATCAAGCAAAAAAGGCTTATAAACCCTAACCTCATTTGCAATTCACTCACTCTTGTGCTCTACATACACTCATATTCTAAGCTACACCACCTTGTTCAAGTCATTTCAAAAACAACTCAAGCAAAGGTATAAACATTTACCTGCTTTCTGTTCTGATCCCTGAGGGGGGCTAACAGAGCCAAGGCTGGTAATCAATACCAATCCTGACCCTAAAGTCAGCAAAGCTACAAGAAGCATGTGACTGGGAACCCTCGCGCGACGGTTCCAAATGCTCGCGCGACACTTTGTGTCAGTGTGAGAATGAACCTTGTGGGGAAGGGTATCCTGGTTTTTCAGCTTTGTATACTGTTATTACTGTTTTGAAGCATGTTTAGGCTTTTAGATCATTGTGATGCATGTTAAAAGCCATAGTTAGCTTATTTACAGTGTTATTTAGTTTGGAATGCCTTTGGGAAGCTTCTGAGTATGTTTCAGAGCCCCAAACATGCAAAACAATTCTTGGAAGTCCAGCCAGAACCCTCGCGCGTGTGTTATGAATGCTCGCGCGATGGTTCTCTGTTTTCCAGTAATGGCCCTTGCATGGCAACTGAGGCTTAAAGCCTCTGCTTATTTACCCCACTGTTTAAGGGTTGTATTTCAGCTTGTTTGGCTTCTCCTTGATTCAGTTTGTAATAATTCTTCACATACCAGTATGTATACAACTGCTTGGTTTGCTCCCCTGGGTGAGCACTGGTCCTTCCAAAGCCCAGAAGGGGATCAAAATTCAACCTGTGGTGAGAACAAACACTCGCGCGAGGGTTTAGAAGTGTCGCGCGATGGTTCTTTGCATGTACATAGATCCATGCATGCAAAGTTGGCCATGGTGTTGGCATGCTTAAACCTTGTGCAGTGTTCTTGATGTTCTGATCAGAGGATTGGGTTTTTATCCCAATTTATACAGTCTTCCATCCATCCATGCTATACACATCTTGCAAACATGTTATAGTTTTAATCCCCGATTAACTGTTTCTCCGTCCTAATTGGCTAAAATTGGTTAAAAAGAAGAAGAATCACAAAAGTTTTCACAAAATGCCAAAGTAAAGACTGATCTCCGGATTGGGCGAGATGGGTGCCTTAAAACCCTTCCCCTCTCATAACCTGGCTCCCGAACCCAGATATGGTTATGACGGACTGGTTTCCTTCACTATTTCAAATCAAATAGCGCGGCAGGTGCTTCGAAATCGGTTCCTTGGGTGTCGGACCTTCAAATCCGAGTGGCGACTCTGTATTTTTGCGAGTGCCTGTTTCTCCGCTCGCGCTCCCTCGATCATGGGCCCTTACTTCGGGAAACGAAATTCTCGAAGGCTTGCATCTTGGAATCCGAAAATTCCAGGGCATGCTGCCCACAGATACGTGAGTTACCTTATCTTCTCACTACCGTGACACCTCTTCATGATGTGACATGTCTGACATGAACCCATGTGCCTCTGCAAACCTGGGAAGACGGCCTTCATTAAATACTCCTGACACATGACGTCATCCGAGCGTAGGAACACGCGTGAGTCCTACGCTCGGCTTGCTTAGCGTGAAAGACTCCATTGCCTATAAATACAGAGGTACCTCTTACTTTAAAAGGCGGATACACTCCTCCCTCTCACATAAGCAGTTTCTCTTTTCCAAACAAATACTCCTCTTACTCTTCCTTCTCCTACTAACTAGATCGTCGGAGCTTCTACCCAGAGGAACACCCCCCTTCGGTTTGCAAGTATCCGGCGAGCCACGTCAACCTTCCACGACACAATAGCGGAGGAGCAGAGGGTTCAAGAGGTCCAGGTTGAAAACAGCCCCCCACAGTATGTCATGAAGATAAATAAAAATTTACACTCCACTTTTTATTTTTTGTTTATCTGTTTTGTTTATGTTTAGGAGTGTCCAATAGTGATTTGAATTTCCGTTTGACTGAAAAAGAAGAAGTAAGATAGAGATTGTGGGAGTTTTTGTTCTTGCGGAATGGAGTTTTTGTTCTTCGACCGCTGTGGGCGCGTTAGGCCTGCTAGTGTTCTTCCTTGGTCTTTGTGCCCGGTGCCTCGCGTGACAGCGGAGGTTTGCCTTGGAACCTCCCCTTGGTGGACTCCACAGCTCTGGATTGGGTCTCCCGGTCTAGTTCTAGTCGATGGCCATTGAGGCTTGTCCTTGAGAACAGATCTTTTGTTTCGTCTGTATTTGTTGTGTGATTACATCTGCACTTAGTGTTTAATGGTTTGTGCTGGGATCCCGTTTTGGTATCTCTCTGCCTAATCCCAGACGGGATTTCTTGGCCGACACTTGTGTTGGGTGCTTTTACAAGGTGTCCTTGAGTCTGTAGCCTGTTGTGCTTAATGCAGTACTCATGTCTCGAATTAGATAGTTTGGTGCATTCCTGTTATTACGATGTAATCTTTACTTTGGGTATTAATGAATTGCCTGATTTTAAAAAAAAAGAAGTATCCAATAATTTTTTAGGTGAGAATAAATTATATACATCGGCGGTGTAAATATTTGTTTCCTCCAAATCAATTACATCGTGCCACATCATCAAAAAAATGGTTTCAATTAATAAAACATAATGACGTGGCACAAAATAATTGATCTGAAGGACACAAATATTTATACCGACGGTATAAATAATTTAATCTACAGGTTCAATTTCTTACTCCCTTCGTCCATTTTTAAGTATCCTACTTCATAACTCCAATTTATTAAAAAGATATCATCATTATACTTTTCACATCAATTTTTTCCTCCACTTTTCCTACTTACCCGTCATCATTACACTTTTACTCACTTACTTTTCAAAATGAAATTTACTTTTAGAGACAAAATAGACAATACACCAACTTTTACCCACTAACTTTATAAAATGGACAATTATTAACGGACAACCCAAAATAAAATACTGAACTTTAAATAAGGGACGGAGGGAATATCTTTGTTTTTCTTCAAGAGATAATACCTCTCCAATATGGAATAGCATCCCACTATACATCTATTGCAAGGATTCAACTTTGATCCTGACACTTGCTGGGAAACAATCCTTCATAAAATCTTGGGAAAAAGATGTATTATGAATATGATGTTCTTCTTTGATGTCAAAAAAAAAATCAGGGGGAATAAACATTTTTGACGAAAGATTATATAAAAATCGAGCATAAGCAAACCAGGTGCTTACTTTTATAAACTTCACTAAATGTGAAACCAAGAAGTCAAACAAACATGTAGGCTCCGTTTGTTTTGATGTAAAATGCTTTTTCAAAAGACAAATTTCAAATTTTTATTTTTTGGTATTTAGTTGACACTTGAAAATATTTTCATGAAACAAAAAAATAGTGTAGAGCGAGAGAACGATGGCTTAATGGTGGAGAGATTTGAGAATATTAGAACTGAGCGTGGATCCAAACTGACAATCGAGAAAATTGAGCAATGAAAATCGCGTTAAAAAGTAACAGGTTCATTTCGAAAAATAACTTACGGAATATTTAAGGGTAAGTCATTTTTATCTAATTAATGGAAAGTATTTTACATGTAAAATATTTTCCTTATTTTTTTACATAACCAAATACTGAAAAATAAGTAAAACATCTTACCCGAACACATTTTACACCCAAACAAACGGAGCCGTAATATCACTTGGATTTCCATAAGGATCCATTTCATTAGAAAGAAATTAATGCTAGAGAGTGAAAATGAGAGAAAATGAAGCAAAAGAAAAGAGAGTTTATTTTCTTCCACATGTTTTATTAAAGTGAAGAGTTCGTAATTTTTTTATTTTATAATTACTAACTTACCCGTAATATATAATATGGGAACCTTTTTTCCTTCTGTTGCCAGAAAGAAAGTGGCTATGAAACCATGCATAAATGAATTGTACAAGAAAATTTACTTTCTACATTTTCATGCTAATCAAACACCTAAATAATGGCAAGCTGAGTGAAGTGCAATTGGTGCCTCCCTTATATTCCCATGGACATGGACAGTGTTTGATTGCCGTAAGCACCCCTCCCCCTAAGTCCCCTAGAATAGAGTAGATTAGGTTAAACAAATGGAAAAAAAAGCCCCTACAAAGTGTCATCATCGTCTTCTTTTTTTTTTTTTACCCCATCTTTCTTGTAGTTTCTATCATTTTCACCGAAATCATATGGACCCTAAAAGAATGAGCACAGTCAATATCGTCGCAACAAAATTTGCTCAATTGAACAGGAGGAAAACTCATTTTTCAGTAATCTGATGTCGCGGCCCATCATCATCCACTCGAACACAATAGTAGAGCAATGCCACAAAGATTAGGAAATCTGTTAACATGAGGCCCAGCACATCAAAAACAAATTTAGGAGCAAATAATCCCCACACCTGCAGCAAAATTCAACAGTAGGCTGTGATGTGATATGCTACATAAACACAGACCAGTACAACTGTACAAATATTGTATGAAGTTGTGGTCTAAGAATACCATGAGGTGACGTCTTTGAATTGCAACACATAACATCGTGAATGAGGCTGTGGTGGCAGTGATGAATCCATACATCAGATACACCTGAAACATTTAAAGAGTTTGTTCGGTTAGGGATTGTGATTGTGATTTTGGACTCAAAATTATTACCCTGCTCTAACATCCACTCATACCCCTATCTCCAATCACTACTTTCATTTTTATCTCTATCTCTCCAATTATTACCCTAACCATTACCCTATCTCCCTACCCTAATCATTACAAATTCAAATCCAAACTCCAAATCCAAAAACTTTCAACCGAACAAATCCAAAGATGAATAAACAACGTACAAGTTCAATCACTGCAGCATGTCCAACACTATGGGAAATACAAGACTCCATGTGAAGAAAAATATGATCTTACATGTAAACTTACCTGACATAATTGCATGAAAAAGAATCCTTTTCGCTGCTCACCCGTACCCTATGATGCACCGAAACCGACACGGACACGGACACGGACACGGACACCGACACGGGGACACGGGAATTCTAAAAAAATGGGGACACGGACACGGCGGGGGACACGCCACGTGTATATTTATTTATTTAAATAAATATTTATATAAATAAATAAATATAGTTTGACACCCAGAATTTTTTTAAAAAATTACAATTTGGCCCCAAATTTTTTTAAAAAATTACAGTTTAACCCCCAATTTTTTTCAAAAATTACAGTTTGGCCCCTCAAAAATTACAGTTTAGTCCCTCAAAAATTACAGTTTGGCCCCTGCCGTGTCCCCATCAGTGTCCCCAGCCGTGTCCCCCCGTGTCCCCGCCGTGTCCCCGCGGTGTCCCCGTAAAAAATTTAAATTAAATTATGGGACACGCCACGTGGCGTGTCCCGTACGTGTCCCTGCCGTGTCCCCGCCGTGTCCCCGTGTCCCCGTGTCTGACACTCCGATACTTCCACCTCTAGAGGTGTCGGTGCTTCATAGCCCGTACCAGATGGAACTTGTTGTATAGCAAGAAATGGAAGTCCAAATATTGGTAGAATATGAGAAAAACCAAATGTATCAATACTAAGAAGAATAGCTTGGGGAACGAGGATGAATTCTTCAAACCTGAAAACAAAGATTGAGAAACTCGGTTGAGATCAAGGTGAACTGCTGGACATTTACTCTACCCTATGAGAAGTAACAACTAGGAAATTATTTTGCAATAACCAGATGATCTTTCCACCGTCCTTTATTTGCTTGATCAGTTTTTCGACTATTTCTCATCTAAGCAGGATTGTTAAACCTCTTCACTCCTGGCCAATAGCGAAGGCAATGCATGACCAGTGGGGGCACGGGCCCCCCACTGCACTTTCCAATAATTTTAGTTTTACCCCTTAATTATAAAACTCATGAAAATTGGAATCCCATAATACACATTTTCCCTTTTATTATCACTTAAATTCCCGAGTATCTTTGTCAAGTTTCTATAGAAGTTCCCTAAACTTATTTGTTTACATATAGACCAACTGTCATTACATATATTCTATTAGAGCTTGTCCCACATTGGTTAAATAACTACCAAACCTAGTATATGAGTCTGGCAACCTCTCCACTAATTACCAATTGGTTTTGAGTTTGATGCTTTAACATGGTATTAGAGCTAGTGATGCAGGGAAGCATCTTGAAAAAGAAGAACGATGCGACAAGGACAATCACGAACAAGTACTCCATCCGTCCGGATTTAATAGCCCTTGTTCAATGCTAACCGGATTAAAAATGAGTTATCTCTTTAAATTGGTAATGAATTTTATATCCAATATGGATCTTGTTTGATAGATCTCAATTAGTTCTATAAGATAATGTTTTCAAAATTACATAAACCATTATAAATTATAAGATATAATCAATTGAAAAATGACACGAACTCCCAAAAAGGACTATTAAATCCGGACGGAGGAAGTATGAACTAGAGGTACTCTTTGTACGAACACACAATTATAAGAAAACTTAAATTTTCATTAATCAATCATAAACAACTCCCCTTTCTCTGAGGCTTACATCCTTATTTGTAATAGCAGCATACTAGCATTACTAAAATACTAAAAAGAAAAGAAAGCATAACCAAACCAAACCAAACCAATCTGAGCCTTATGTCCCAATCACTTGGAATCGGCTACATGAATCCTTTTTCTCTATTGAGTTCTGTCGAGGGCCACTTGTTCACACAAACCTACTATACTCAAATTTTCGCGCACCACAACATCTAATATCAATTTAGGTCTACCCCTCTCCGTAGCATTGCTACCTAAAGCTATGCTATCCGGTCCCTTTACTACTGCATCTCCTGGTCTACGGTAGACATGCCCAAACCACCTTAGCCTATTCTCCCTCAACTTCTCTTCTATAGGTGCTACACCTACCATCTCACGAACCGTTTCATTTCTAATCATGTCTCATCTAGTCTTACCTAATGCTTCTTGACCAAGCACATCCTACATAATAGGAATACTAAATCGAAACAAGCTAGGAAACTTAATACTTCTAGCAAATCTCGACTAAAATAAGAAATTCCTACTAAAATACTAAATTTGAAATAATAAAATAGAATTCCTAGATTTCTAGATTAATTAGAATATTGGCCTGCATCAGCTAGGTTTTCGGAGGCTTTTAGACAAGATTATGTCGTTGATGGTTGGTTCCCCCTTTGTCATTGATGGCCTCTCCACTCATTACTAATTGGTTTTGAGTTAGGATGCTTTAATATATTCTAGCAAATTTTACGTTTTAAGTTCCTTTCTATTTTATGATTGTAGTTTAGTATAAGTAAAAGATAGAGAATTCTAAGACCATGTTAATGGTGACCCCACCGAGCAAATTCATAGCTTCGCCACTGCTCTTGGCCCTAGGAAGTTGATTGGCTTAGCAGTAATCTTACGGGTTACTATCTTTGACAAGAGAGAATCAATAGGATTTCTAAGGCAGTTCAGATGTCCCCTAGCTTGATGTTGGAGAAAGTGTGTGGTGTTAGGACCATGGCTCTTTTCTCTCATTAAGGTCACTGATCTTGATGTTCTTCTAGGTAACCACTGTTTATTAATTTCACCACTTTTTTTTTTTGGTAAGTATCATTTCATTTCATTTCACCATTTTTGCACCAGTAATCCTTAGGATTACCCCTTTGGTTCTGCTTTTTGTATCAAAGGGTACACCCTTTCTGTTACTAGTATAGTAGTATCTCATTGATTGTTCTACCATACTATCTCATATTTTCAACAAAAATGAAAGTGGAACCAAGTACCAAGTTTTTCAAAAGATCAAGGCTATGGGAGGGCTGAGGTATTAGTCATTGTCTTGCCCAACTGCCATAGTTTAACCGAATATGCAAACCAAAAGAAAAAACAAAGCCGTGTACGTATATGATATGTATAAACCCAAAGGAAACAACACACTAACCCAATAAATGCAGCAGCATAATGGAGGCCATCAAAAGCACACCTGAACAAAATGGTGCGATGGGTTAAAGAAATATAGCGTGCAAGAGAAGTGAGCCACTTCCAGGGTAAGAAACCAAATAACTCATCAATCAACTTGTAATAGTAGGAGTATAAAAAAATATTGAAGTACTACTGGAGGTTAGAACTAAAATGAATGACAAAACCCCTTGGCCCATCCTTTAAAGCACCGATAAGACCAGCAATGGCTCATTAAGCAGATATGTAAAAGTTAAGATTGAACTTTTTTTTTTTGTCGATTGGTAATTAAGACTGAACTTCTTACCAGTGACCACTGCAGAAAAAAAGGCACACAGCTAGAAGGCTCCATTGTGTAACAGGGAAAGAATACAAGGACAAAGTTTGGAGATGGCTATTTTCGGAGTCCTGTTCCAAACATTCCAATCTCATTATGCACCAACCTGGCAAAGAAGTTCTTGTAAGTACCAATCAGGAGCTCAAAATTACAGTGCTTCAATATTTTAAAAACCAGCATATCTTTATCTTGTGAAAGAAGCCTAGAGTGAGAATCGCAATATTCAAATGACTATAAAGCATGCTATTGTTGTTAATGGAAATTTAATGCAAACAGCTATAAAGAGAAGAGAGTGGCCTAAACAGTCATAAACACAGAACTTGTCGCTCAAGTATAATATGACAAAGACTTTAGGTGTGATGAAGAGAAAGCACCTCCAGCCATGGATGCTAAAGCTACCATGGGTCCTTGTCTTCCAGATAGAATGATAATTGTTGAACTCCATGCGGATAACACGGCTACTATTTTAACGACCACAGTCTCTTTCCAACTATTCGTTTTTTCTTCACTGAGAAATTGAAGAAGTGCCAGGGATGACAGTTGACCAAAACCAATCATATAGATTACTTTAGGAATGTAATTTCTCTGTATGTCTGTGCGCATAAGAGGCAGATTAAGTAATCTACTTTCCGAGGTCCAATATGCTGCAATTAGAAGGTAATTAAAGATTGTTCCTCTTATAACATTTTTCAAAAATCTCCTGCACGAGCTGCGAGAAATGCTCTCATGCAGTATGTAGGCCAATATGATCAGAGCTAGCACCGGCAGGAGTTCAGCTATATGCCTCCAGAAAGGATAGCTCTCAGCAACAGCAAGCATCCATGAACGAAACACATCTGCTAATCCTGAACTGACAGCCTGCTTTGATAGCCCAAGTTCAATACAAAATCTGACGACAGAAATTAGGAGAACAAACACCAAAGCCTGCAAGTACGATACCAAGAGTAAAATCATATCAGGGTGCCGTTAAAGAAAGAAGATAAGGTCAGTTATATACTTGCAAGCAAAAATAGATCGATAGTAAAGTTACTGACAGAGCTACAAGAGCAAAATTCTTACTTCCAGTTGCATCTTGGTTTTCGTTATTGAATAGCGTAATTTGAGCATCGCAGTTGTGGCTGCAAGAAAACCAGCAACTTTTCCTTCTTCCACTAAACCCACAGGTTTTAAATTGAACACAAAACACGAAAAATATGTCAATAAGGAAAGAGAGTAGATGCATCCAAGAAACCATGTAAACCTCTAGAGAGTCAGAACTTACAAATGTAACTATTTGAAAGGAAGCTGCATGCACGTATTGCCACTATCAGACAGGAAAGCATCAATCCATAGGAAATCCCCGATTCGACATGGGAACGAATGTAAACTCCGCATAGTTTGTTAGGCCATCTGATGCAAAGCACATGGACAAGAAGTGAAATCAACATTACCCCGAAACCAATGCCCATAATCTCCAAATTGAACTGGGTCCATTTCGAACGTGCTAGCTCTGCAACACTTGCCAGGAAACTTAAGTACGCATCGATTTGCCTCTTGAGATCAGGCAATGATACATGACAGCTTTCACTTTTTTCTGACACTAAGTTCGTCACAATTTTTGACCAATTATCCATAGCTTGAGCATACATCGCCGATATATGCAGCAAGTCTTCATTCGAAAATCCGATAACAGATGAAGCTGAATAGACATCAATGTATCTTTTTACCTACAAAGTTCGTGCAATGCTCATGAAAAAAGTGGCAATATAAAATTGGACACTTGCTTGAAGCATGTGCAGCGTGCTAACCCAAGCGAATCAATGAGGTGATGTGCTTTGTTTTGCACTTGATTTGTTAATGCTTAACCACAAGTTGGCAGCATTCGATACCTTGCAGTGTAGATGAAATTCAACAGAAAACACTATTATTGAAATTCTGCATTTTACGTTGCCTAACAATTTTAATGATCTAGGAGCGGTTGTGAGCAGCAGGAGCTTGGATAAGCGCAGATATCTAACATGAATAGGGCGTATCTGCATCAGGCTACTGTGCAACACCCTAAACATTGGTACGAATACGAGAACTAGGGAACTTGCAACATACACAATTACATTGCATTATTTCCAGTGAAGCATTGAGGAGTTCCAACACAGATGCAGCACATAACATGACAATTTTCCAAAATCAAGACATAACACTGCAGGAAGTAATATACATTCTTATATGAAATCAGCCCATGCATATCAATTAATCTTCTATTCTACAGTAAAAAGGTTGGAACAAATCAACACATTGTCCTGCTTTGTTATGTCCTGTAGTCTGTCTCAGAAGATTTTGTCACAGAAAACACATCATCTGTTTCTACTTGTTCTCTGTGTAATTTATGGATGTATGACATATCTGTTCCCATACAGCAGGTGTTTAAGCATCTTACGCATTTTCAACCATACACTACCTGCAGGCACGATACTTTTTCCTTGCATTTTGTTAGCCACACCATTTAGAGGGTTCCCGTAATGAGGGTCTTCTATTTGTGTATTTCTGAATCCAGAACATTGAGCCCCTACTCCAAAGTTTCGCCTTCCTAAAAAACAGGCCATTTTCAAGAAATTTTGCTGCTTCTCTCAAAACCTATATTATGCATGAAATACCCCCAAATTCACCTAAATCGACTAACTCCGACTGTAAGTATTACGATCATCCCTCCTCTCGAAGCTTCATCAACTAAGAAAATGAAAAAAAAATCTGCTATATTGAAACTGCAATCACCATTCTAATGTTCGGTCAAAGACAAAGTTCCCACTGATTCCACAAATCAATTATTTACCAATCAGAAAATAGGAACATAACTCGTCTCACAGGTAGCATCCACCCATGCTGACTTTGGCTTTTGTGAAGTTTGAGCACCTCCCAAAGGACATAGGCTGCAAAAATAAATCGCCCTATGATACTACAAACGTTAATGCAATCCATCCACAAGTTGACAGGAAAGCATGTTACTGTTGGATAGCTGGGCCTAGGTATACATTGTTTGGACCATTTCCAAACAAGTTAAGCTTTTAGAACAATTGACGATAAATGGTATCATGATTGTTAAAGTATCCAACTCAAAATCAATTGGCAATGAAAAGAGAGGCTGCCCAGACTCATATACTAGTTTTTGAGGTGATAATTAACTGATGTGGGCCAGATTCCAACACTTCCCCATACATGAGACCTCTGACTCGCACTTGGAGAGGGCAATAGAGGATCGGGAACATTCAGATCACCACAGAACAAAGTGCAACTATGGCACAAAAGAAGGGGAAAAGCCTCTAAAAACTTAGCTCTGATACCATATTAAGCATCCTCCACAAAACCGATTAGCAAAGAGTGGAGAGGCCGCACAAGCTCATATACTAGTTTTGGAGGAGGTAATTGACCGATATGGGACAAACTCTAACACTCCCACGCACGTGTGACCCCTATTGCTTGTGGAGAGGTAATCCATAACACATAGATTGCAACAAACAACGATGCACTTATGGCACAGACAAGGGGAAACAAATTCCCTGAACCCCTATCTCTGATACCATGTTAAAGCATCCAACTCAAGACCAATTGACAATGAGGGGAGAGGCCGCCCAGGCTCATATACTAGTTTTTGAGTTGATAATTAACCCATGTGGAATAAATTCCAACAAGAACTTTGGTTGGTTTGAGATTTTGGGTTCAAGTCTCTTTGTCTGCATTAGTTTACTTTCTATTTTGCTTTTGTCCGTTGCATTCTATTCGCGGTGTAAATGAATGTTTCAATCTCCACGTGCAAGAAATGAATGCAAATAAGGAAGGGTGATGGATAGCTTGATACTAATGGTTGAGCCCATTCCTAACAGCTTATGCTGTGTTTGGTTTGGTTTTTGAAAAGTTTTTTGAAAAATAGTAGGGGTAATAAGTGGAGAGATATAGAGAGAGAAATGTTGGAAGTAGGAAGAATCTAGGAGGAATCTAGGGGGATTTTTAAAAAAAATTCTTTTTGAGTTGGGAAGAGAACAAAGCATTAAGCTTTTAAGATAATTTGTGATCCGACCATTGGCAAATATTTTTGCCATTGCTAACGAAAACCCAATTCTGGGTTTCCAAATAACTACAACAACAAAACCAAAAGACCTTTGAGGGACAAATTAGTAAACTATGAAGCACAAAATTTAAGAACGCATTATCAACCTAACAAAGTATAAGACCCCTAAATCATTTTCAAACTATTGTACTACTGATTACAGAATCAAATAAGGTTGTTTAATAATTGTTAGACAAGAGGAAGAGAAAATAAGAAAAGGGTCCAATGTTTATCTTAAACATAACAAAGTGGAGTACAAAGAACACCTGCCAAGAGTTCATGCATAGCACATTGACATAATTTTGCATCCATTCTTCTGTACTTGAATGATTTTGGAAAATATCATTGCTAGAGCGTTTCAAATTCCATGTTCCAGCAGCTAAAGCATATAGTTCAGGATTCACAGACCCAATGCTGCAAAGAAATTAGCAACGTATTACTTTAGGATGGGAACTGCCGATTCCAATGCCAAAGCAAAGTATAGAAATAGAACTGCATGCTACCAAGCCTTCTACTTCATATGACATTTTCAGCTTTATCTACAAATTTAGATGATAATACCGTAGCCATGCAAACTTTCAAGAAAATGAAAATGTAAACAATAACTTCAAATATGATAAAATGAAAGCAAATAGGAAAAGATAAATGAAAGCTCAAAAGGATTTTACATTCTAGAGTGACAGAGTGTTTTTTTTTTGATCGGTTAGAGTGAGAGTGTCATGCCTAGGCCGCATACAGTGACAGAGTGTTATTGCCCAGGCCAGGTAACAAATCTACAAAATTGGCCATCAAATGAAACAAAAATATCATGGTTGACATATTTAAGTCTCAAAAGGACTCATTTGTCTTTTCTTTGCATTGCTGACATGGCAAAAAATGACGTACACCTATCCTC
Organism: Rhododendron molle; assembly: GCA_025413875.1. Lineage (NCBI taxonomy): Eukaryota > Viridiplantae > Streptophyta > Magnoliopsida > Ericales > Ericaceae > Rhododendron > Rhododendron molle. The sequence goes on from CM046392.1 coordinate 52,589,325, forward strand.
TATGTAATAGTTTAAATTTGTAGAGCACACCTGTCAGACACTTGCCAACTGGTATGTGTCTGACATGTATAATTAGACAGACACACACCAATAAATATGTTTTAAGCAGGAGAGTTTCAAATGAACCATATATAATATTTGCATTCAATGCCAAAAGGGAAGTATTATGCTAATTTATAACACTATGTTTCCTAGATAAATGAAAGAAGTATGTGAGAGAAATGAAGTTTAGTCATGTGATTCGTGTCCTAGTGTCTTGAGAATGACAACTAGATGAATCACTTGGCACATTTTCCCACCTGACCCATGTACCATTGACTTACAAAAATAAGTGAAAAACAAATCCGGAAAAATTTGAACCCTGGAAATGTGCTATCAAAACTTGTTCCATTGAGCTTCATGTCCGTTGATTGGAGTCACTATATTAATGTACATGACTGCATTTCTACGTCATGTCTTAATTGGAAAAAAAGTAAATTGAGGCACTATCCTTAGCCTCAAGGAAAAGCATCTCTTTGCAATCTCTATCTCTCACAACTAACCCACCACTTTGGAGACCACAGAAGTTTCGCATCTCTCTTGGACAGAAGTTTATACCAGGTCATCAAAGGAATCAGTCGAAGGATTAGTGGAGGAAATTTTCACAAAAGGGCTTATAGGGAATTGAAAGGCTATCCAAAAGGCTCCCGCCACCGTGGGTCTGCCAAAGGTTAGAAGTACGCAATCTTAACTCTTTCGTTTATTTCTTCCTCATTCTTTTCCATTTTTCAACCCGTTACGCCAAGCCACAATGGAGCAACAATAACGCTTATCTAGGCTTCCATGGAATAATATAGGGGGTATCCCAGTAGGTTTTATAAGAGAAATCAACTCTAATACTTGTCTATGAAGTACCACGAAATTCATGTAACAATTAACTTTGCGAACCATGGAATGAGAACGATGACTCAGAAGTTAAATTTCAGAAAATGCTTATGTTGCACCTTCCGAAAGGAAAGGGAATTCCAAGCAATGCTGCAACTGTCACTGCAAAGTCAAGCTGTAAAAATTGGTTAAGTGCATTCCATAAACAATAAAGGTAATGCATATTGTTTTGAGCATAAACTCCAACAAATAGAATGATGTCCTAACCTGTTGCATTGAGTTTATGCAAAACATCCTTCCATCCTGAAATTCAAAACATGAATATAATTCATCGATAGTAACAAGTTTTTAAGATGAAACCAACACATATTAGACAAATAAAGAGTCACATATTAGACAAATAAAGAGTCTACATCATCATTTAATCTTCTATCAACCTTCAACAAAGTATAACAAGTACAGAGTCACAATTAGAACCAAATATTTCTCTGATACATGTCTTCTTAGGATCCACTTTCCCCGAGGAGAAATCAAGTACTGAAACCTGTGTAGAATTAGACGTGAGTTAGATTGCAAAGCCTTCTAGGAAGTAGGATATACATGCATGGGGTGCCTAACCATTAGATGTAGGGAGGGTGACAATTGAGGCGACCTAGAGCAAGAGAGAACAACAAAACCGGAGGACCAAATTCTAGGATTGTAGACAGAGCCTTCAGGTAGTTTGAAAGATTTGGAGATGGAGGGGCCTTTATAAAGGAGAGCAGAACCTATGAGACTGCATGGCGGCACATGTCAATCGCAAATGCCTCTCACCTATGCGGGATGTTTGTCCTATAAATATAACTACACGAATAACTTGTGACCTCCTTTGTGGGTAGTGGCATGGAATTAACTAAAAGTGGAGCTAGAGGTAGCAAAGATTAAGCGGTCTTTAGTTTAGTTAATTTCTCTTTCTACGACCAGTTAAGATAGCATTTGAGTGGAGGCTCATTCAGCCAAGCTGAAGGGGTGCAAGGCATTCAAGCAAGCAATCAAGGATCTCCATATTGGCCTTGAGATTTTCTCCGAGCAGCTTGGTCTAAGGTTAAGGAACTGCATAAACTAGTAACGCTACCAATATCACTCAGCCACTAAACAGAGCAATTGAGGCAAATTGAAGAGCCAACTTGGTCCACGGTGATGAATGGCTACCTCACCAAACCCAAGAATGGCATGGAGATGGCAGGGAGTTACCATAGCGGAGATGTGGTATGGCAATATGGTTTGCAAGACCACTGGGTGATAGCTTTAATGCTGTTAACGGCCAGCATCCATAGTCAGGTTACCTCCACTTTAACCAGAGATTTATGACAATGTTTAAGCTGTGGGTATCATCTCTCGGTAGTAACAATCTCTTATCATACAAGGAAGATCATTAGGAGAATTAGCCTGTCTATATTACTAGGCTGTTTGGGTAGTTTCAATTATACTTCTCTTCCGCTGGATGGTTAGCATCCTGTTGGCCCCTTTGTAATCCATATGGTCCTAGAGCTGCATGTGGCTCTGGTACATCTACTATGTCAAGGGAAGTACCATATGGGCAATGGGAATGGCCTTTTGGGATTGAAATGACACTACTCCTATTCTTGGATCTTGAGGGACCATCTAAACCATCCAAGAACTGATCAAACAAACGAGGTCTGGCCAGCCTAACTAGAAGGGTAATTTTCAAACTCAACGATTCCATGTGAAATCCCAGTGTACGAAGTAGTACTACAAAGTTGAATGCTAAAACCTTGTTGCAGGTTCCTTCTATTGTGTCTTGCTCTCCAATTTCCCATCGCAATTGAATCTCTCTCCTAATTGAGATGGGTCGTGTGGAGGCTGGGTTTAGGACCGGTGTTCTAAATGGCCGCCTAGGCGCTCGGCACCATGATTTCACCCTCGGCGGCTCGTTCGGCGGATAGGGAGACTTGGCGGAACTTAGTGGTTAAGGGAGATTTGGCATAGGCGGGGCTTGATTGCCTTAAAAATATTAAAATTTTTTTTCTTTTGAAAAGAAACGCCGAATCACTCGGTTGTGCCTAGGCGGCCTAGGTGCTTGGCGGCGGGTCGCCGCCCGACTAGCGCCGAGCGCCATTTAGAACATTGTTTAGGACTTCCTCTTTAAGACAGGAATTACCCCTTGAGATCCTGCTTAGAAGATCAGAACTTTCTTCCATTGACCCGTTGACTGAAAAAGAGAAATCCATTAGAGATACTCCGACCGGTGTTGACATCTGGAAATGTCCTCCAACAATCAAGGTAATTTTCTCTCAGGCAAACTGTGGATTAGAAATGCTAGTCCGAAAATTTGCAAGGAATATGAGTGCCACTATAGTTTTACTCACAATGCTCTTGTTATCAGACTTCGGAATCCTTGGTTGTGTGACTTCTTCAAGTATTTCTATGCGAATGTGGCCAACTACCATGGTTACCAGACCTGTAAAACTGGTAGTGTCATCATTACAATCTTTGCATAAAGATCTCCGCGCTTGGGTCTGACATGCCCCATTCCTAATACGGATGATGGGATCTCTGACAGTTATTTTAGGGGCACAAGTGCTTAATTCTTCTTGGACACGACTTTGGAGAATTACCCACCTTCAAACTGAACAAGCACACACCTTGCCTCTCCCTGAAGGAATGACTAAGATGTTCGTTGAACATCCTCGTATGTTATCCGAGGCTGAGGTAGCTTATACGAGCATTGTGGTAATATTATTTTAGGGGTTTTTACGTGTAGGTCGAAAAAAACGGAAATGCACCGTTCAGTATTTCTAGAATATATATATATATATATATATATATATATATATATATTTTTTTTTTTTTTTAAATTACCCCAATAAAAGTATCTAAACCATTAAAACGTGCCTAAACCTTAGGATACTCAATGAAAGTGCCTAAAACCCTGTACCTTATGAAAGTGTCTAAACCTAAACCCTAGGGTACCCTATGAAAGCAATGTTCTAAAAATCGCTAGGCATTAGTCAGACGGAAAATGGGCGCCTAGCGCCTAGGCACTGACTAGTTGGCTGTCTAATCTAGGCGTCGGACCACCGCCTGGCGCCTAGGCGGGGACTAACCAGCCTAGGCGGCCACTTTTTAGAGCACTATATGGAAGTGCCTTACCTAAACCATATGAAAGTGCCTAAACTACTAAAACCCTATAATAGAAAAGTGCACCCTAGAACCCTATGAAAGTGCCTAAACCCTAGGGTACCTTACCCTATAATAGGAAAAAAATAATAAAGTATGAAATTGTATTTATTTAAGGGTAAAAGGATAATTTTTATAATGTGATCGTCCTTAGTTGTAAATAAAAAATGGAGTTCATCCTTAATGTGAATTAACATGCACTTTTATATCTTTAGAGGTAATTTTCTCATTATTTTATAGGAGAACTTCCTCAGATTTTTTACCACCTCCGAGGTGCTTGTTGACGGAGCTTGAGGTCAGGACTGAGGACATCGTTGATTGCTGATCTAACTACTTGGTTGACCTCGGCCGTTGATCAAGTCTGAGGTCAGCATTGATTTCCCTGTGATCCTCTTGACTTCTTTTGGTGAACTTGTGTTTGTCTTTACTATGCCTTTTTAATACTTAGTATTTTCACCTCCCACGGATCCCAAAGAAACAAAAGAAAAGCTACAGAACAAGAGAAAGGCACAGACTATGAAGATGACAAAAAATACTCAAATGTAAGCCATAAATTACATCTAGGCAAAAAGATAGAATATTTCTTCCAATCTAGAGTACTTAAATTACATAAACAAACTCTCCAAAGGGCACTCATAACACTAGATTCTCCTATATGCTCTCTCTCCTTGTTCCGTTTCTCGCTTCCACCCTCGCCCTTGCTTTGTGCAAATATGTGTTAACTTTCACCAAACCCATAGTACGTAAAGCTTTTTGATGCTAACACAGCCAAATCCGCAATTTCTTGCGTAAGAAACTTCACAAGTACAATTCATATAGCAACCACCAAAAAAAACAAGAAGTATGCTCCATCCAATCACCAAGGTTTCACCTCAACATTTCTTTAAAGCCTCATTAGTAAAATAACTTCACGGGATCAAGCTAAGAAATAAGAAAGATTATTTAAACCTACTCACGGATGCAGGTATTGTTTATTGAGAGCTAAATGATATAGACGGTTCATTTATTTGTTTACATTTTAAAAGAGCCCAACTACTTAATTGGTACAGTGATTTTGTGCTAATACCAAAGACTTGGAACCAGATGATTTGTATCTGAAGACCCAGATGGTTGATTTATTTGTTTCCCTCTATTACTTTTGCTCTTGTTCACCGGTAGCAATAACAAGTGGAGAAGAGAAGTAATACCGTATCTAATCGACAGGACGAAGTATCACGCTCCAAGGTTAATGAAGATGGAGGATCCTTAAAACCCATTGCGAAGATTACTGTTTCAACCTGCATGACATTAGCTTAAAGTTAGGTTGATAATCACACAAAGATTGTCAAAGAGCATAACAAATACTACACCTCTTTAGCACTTCCTCCCCCATGATCACCATTTATGGTTTGGCCATGGTCACCCATCACAAGAAGTAAAGTATTTTCATGTAAGCCTCCAGGACCAGACTGGCCCTCCAACACTTCAACAACTTTCTGGAACAAAGTAGTAGTCAATTCACTACAAATAGTGTAGAAGGGCAGCATTTTGATGAAATTAAATTGCACTTTATGGACCAAAAAAACATTTATGAACGATATATTCCAGAAGAGCAAGTCCAGGGTCATGGCAAAACAAACACGAGGAAACTCAAATAAGAATGAGCCCCAAATTTTCAACATTCCCCTCTCAAACAACCACCAAGTTAAGAGCCCCAAATATTCTTCTTCTACTCTCTCTCTATACTTCCCAAACATTCTTCTTCTACTTTCTCTCTCTATACTTTAGGCAGCGAAGGTTTTGGTTTGCAGGGAGGTGGCTCCTCCTCTCAAAATTGGTCGTGTCTTTTGTTGCGGCTTATTGACACTTTTGGTCCCCAAAGTAATCAATCTGTGCCGTTTTGGTCCCCAACGTATCAATTGCACAGATTTAGTCCCCAATGTTTCGATTTTGAGTTTAAATGGTCCCTACCGTTAGCCTCTTTCCGTTAAATCATTGGAAAAATTATAATTGTCACCCTTAATATTTATATCGGCATATCGGTTAAGCCCCTACCCTATATGTGTAAAGTTTATTGAAATATTTTTTGCATTTGTTTGTTTTGCGTCATTTTTTTTTGGATTTTGGCGTCATGTTTTGCATTCGTCATTTTTTTTTTTTACTCCGACGTTGCCAAGCCCCCCTCTCCCTCAGTCATTGCTCTATCTTTATATAGACACTTGAACTTATCATTCCATTAACAATTAGGCCTCCACCATTCAATTCTGTCAATTTGTAACAGATGGAGCAATCAAAAGGCGCTAACCGTCCTCTTTTTTTTTTTTTTTTTTAACTTGCAAAAATTACTTTTAACTCTTTCTTTTTTAAGTAATAAATAAATATGCAAAAAAATTCTTTTTTCTTACTTTTAGAATTTTAGAATTTTGAAATTACTTTTAACCTCCTTTTTTTTAACCTTCATTTTGCTTTTTACTTTTTTTAATCCACTGCCGCACAAACAAAAGTGGTGTACAAAATTTTGCTGGGTTTTATTTGTAATTATTCAAAAAAGTACTATTTATCAAAAATTACTTTGACTCTATTTTTTACTATTTACAAAATTTTTAGTAGTACACCACTTTTGTTTGTGCGGCAGTGGATTAATTGGTGGGAAATACAGATCTAGGTACTTGCCAGTAGTGATTATAGGTCAGTAATATTCAAAGGAAAAAAAATGTGGGTGGATTTTGCTGGGTTTTATTTGTAATTATTCAAAAAAGTAGTTTGGTTACTAATTTTTTACTTTTTCAATTGCTCTCGTCGAGACGAATCAATAATTCAAAAAAAATAACGCAAAATAAACAAATGCGAAAACGATTTGAATAAACCTTATACAAATTGGGTAGTGGCTAAACCATTATGCAGATATAAATCTATAAATCTTAAGAGAGATATTTGTACTTTACTCAATCATTATGATGGAAAAAGGCGACGAAGTTAGAAGCAGGAACTTTTAAAAGCAAATTTGAAATGTTGGATTGCAACGGTTAGTGGCTTACGAGCGGTAGACAAAGAATTTTTTTGCATATTTATTTATTACTTAAAAAAGAAAGAGTTAAAAGTAATTTTTGCAAGTAAAAAAAAAAAAGAGGATGGTTAACGCCTTTTGATTGCTCCATCTGTTACAAATTGACAGAATTGGATGGTGGAGGCCTAATTGTTAATGGAATGGTAAGTTCAAGTGTCTATATAAAGATAGAGCAATGACTGAGGGAGAGGGGGGCTTGGCAACGTCGGAGTAAAAAAAAAAAATATGACGAATGCAAAACGTGACGCCAAAATCCAAAAAAAAAAAATGACGCAAAACAAACAAATGCAAAAAATATTTCAATAAACTTTACACATATAGGGTAGGGGCTTAACTGATATGCCGATATAAATATTAAGGGTGACAATTATAATTTTTCCAATGATTTAACGGAAAGAGGCTAACGGAGCTAACGGTAGGGACTATTTAAACTCAAAATCGGAACATTGGGGACTAAATCTGTGCAATTGATACGTTGGGGACCAAAACGGCACAAATTAATTACTTTGGGGACCAAAAGTGTCAATAAGCCGTTCCCTCCCTCTCGGTCTCATCTCTGTGAAGAACTTCAAAATCTTGGTTGGTTGAAAACACCGGCCTCCAGATCTCATCTCCATGAAATACGGGCACCAAATTAGCACCAGGCTGATTTGAGTGCTGTTTTGGAGGCCGATTTAGGGGCTAATTGGGGTGGATTGTAAGGCTGATTTGGGGTTTGACTAAGGGGGTATTTCAGGGGCTGTTTTGATTGCTGTTTGGGGGGCAGATTTAGCGGCTGATCTAGGTGGCAGGGCACTGATTTAGGGGAGTTTGTGAGGCTGATTTGGGATCTGATTCATGGGGCTGTTTTAAGGGCTGATTTGAGTGCTGTTTTGGGGGCCAATTAGGTTGAGTGCTATTTTGGGGATGTTTGGAGCTGATTTTGGGGTTAGTTTGGATGCTGCTTGGGGGCTGATTTGTGGGCTATTTATGGCTGATTTTGTTAGGTTTTGCCCATGTGGTTTGGAAAAAGAAAAGGCCGGTTTGTTGGGTGTTGGCTGAGAAAATTAAATGATCAAGGAAATTAAGTGAACAAGTCAACTGTGCTTTGTTCCAAGGAGGAGAATCTGTGGTTAGTTCCAGATTCTTCTGGCAGTTCAAGGGTCATTTTGTGCTAGTCTAGTCATACCTATTTATTGGGTCTCCTGTACCGTGTGTGGGTAAGAGAGTAAAAAAAAGAAAAGTCAACATTTTGTGTGTGCAAGTGTGACTGTGTGAGAGCCAAGAGAAAAGGGGTTGTAACAGTGAAGAAAAAGAGTGGGAAAAATACGAAGTGAGGGTGTATTTGTATATCACCATTGTACTCTTCATTGTTATAGTGGATTACTTTCTCTCTCCGTGGACATACCCGAGTTTGGGGAACCGCGTAATCTTGTGTCTCTTTTGTGTGTGATTGTTACACTTTCGTTGTGCGGGTGATCGGGTATTTTACCCAACAGATTTAGAGTCTGCTTAGGGCTGTTTGGCTGAGGCAGCAGCAAAGGGCTGTTGTAGGGGCTGATCGTGTGAGAACGATGATGGCGGCAATGGGTTGCTTGGGTGGTGTTGGTTGTGGCTCAAGAATTCAGTTGCGTAGTTAGCTGTAACTGTATTTTTCCTTTTCTTTTTAAAAAAATCAACGAGAGGCTGGGAGGGATGTTGAGAATTTGCAAGTGGCAGTATTGTGCACTCTCTGAGGCTCTGTTATTGTACTGATTTCATTCTTTTATCCTTGTAAAACAAAAGTAGCAACCAAGTATTAAAGGAATAAATTTGTTCACACAAGAACACAAAACATCCTCTGTTCTCACGGGAATGGCAGAAATTAAATTGCAAAGGAACCATTTCCAAGCCTTTTAGTTTCACCACCCTCCCTACTATTTTCCGAATATGCTATAAAAGTAAGGCTCGAGGAACTTGCCTCTATAATGAAATTGTATTGCTCCAATTTTTCAATCATCGGAATGGAATTAACACCAAATATATGACCAGCATGATCCTGCACCATAGTGAAAGATAATGAATACCGCTCCAAGTTCTGCTGGTACAGCACTCACCATAAGTTAGGAAAGAGCATCAATCTATCAAGAGATTCACGACAAAACCAGTAAATTCATGGCCAGAACTGCTTTCACCCATGTAAACTTCACACTTTTCTTGCAGTCTATTTTTCAGCTCAGAAGTGAAGCTTGGTTATGGCTTGAACAATAGAATAAAGATGCTTTCTTTTTGGGAACTTAGCATACTAATTTGGAGATGGCCATGAGTACTTGAGTTGATGAAAACACAAAATAATAGACGGAGAGCTAGAAATTAACTCTTAGGAATTACACTGACATGCTGAAAGAATATGTGTGTATATGCTTTATGCTAGGTTCGGATGCAAGGAAAAACGAGACATCACAATGGAAGTGTGGCCCAAGGAGTGAAGGGCCAGTTGCCAATGGCTATGCTCGCCAAATTGTGAAGATTTTGGCCCAAGGTGCCGATGCAGGGCCAAGGTGCTAGATGCAATGCATGCATGGTAAGAAGCACGCATATTGTATGTCCTTTTTCTATTAAGATGATACAGATTGGTGCTTGCTTGCAAATTATCAAATTTTCTATAGATAGTTCCCGTGGTGATCATCATTTTGCACTATTATTTGCTCTCATTTAATTTGATATGGTTCATTCACTGAGCATGTTTAGCCAACACCTTCCGCATTCCCTTTTCAGGTGTTCAAAGGGTGTGGCTCCATTACGAGGTGAATCCCCCGAATCCACACCTATCACCTTGTGCTTGCTCTCAGCCCAAAGGGTTGTAGAATGTTGATTTTTTTAGCGAAACCAGGGTCCAAATGTAGTAGTCTGAGAATTGGATCCCTGCTTCAATGGTCCATATCCCTTTCTTAGTCCAATACAATGTCCCAGGACCTGTACCCTGCAGCCAAATAATTCATATTTCTTCATCTCCTTACTTAGCTAAGTGGTGATTCCGAGGCAACATAGAGCATTTTACACAAAAGGGTGGATAGGAAGGTCATAGGGTGAAGATAAAAGATCCCGAGACAGAATAGTTTCTATAGTACAAGGACACTAATGCTATCCCACATCAACAAAATTGAGATGAAATATCACAGGCCCAAGATACGTAAATATTTTCCTGTGACCGAGGAAACCAGACATGAACATACCACACCGAGAAAATGTGCTATGAGAACATCCCAATCTTCGTCATACAAGGATGGGAACAAGTTTCTAGTGCACCCATCGTCAACCTGGCAAAAAAGTCATGAAGATTTAACCAAGGAACAAACGATAAGAAAATAGTATTACAGGACGAGCAAAATGTCACTTTGCTATCAAAGATATCCAAAAAGTTAACAAAACCATTCAGTATTTCATTTCAAAATGCACAGCAGTGATAATAATAAAGGCATACCGTATGAAGATCTTTCACATTGAAAGAGGGAAAGGGAAAAGATACATTAAAATGATGAGGAAACAATTGCAACCATGTATCATCCCCCATCATCACCACTTGTTTTCCATTCTGAACCAGCTGCAAGTCATATATTAAATGCATATTATGTAGTGCCAAGAGCCAAAAATTGAACTACAAGACATGGAAACCAGCTGCAAGTCATATGTTAAATGCGTAAATGAAGTGCCAAGGAATCAAAACCGAAATATAACTAGAAATAACCACTTCAAACACAAAAATAATAATAACCACAAGAATTTGACTAAGAGCAGGAATAAACCTGAGATATCAGGTTATCTTCAAGGATCGCAGGGGCGCCAAAGCTATTACCCACATCAATAAAAGTTGGAAGTCCGCCTGTTGTCAAGCCCTGAAATAATAAGGGAAGCAATACAGTTCTGATGTTTAAAGTTCATCCTTGCTGAATGCCACATTACATTATACCAAATTAACCTTCTGCTTGGTCACCACATATCCATAATATCTGTAACATTCGTGACTAAACAAAATTGGTTAATAAATACCAAAAGAATTGAAAACAAACAGCAGATGTGTATACCTCGAAATTCAGGGCAAAGAGAAACTCTACCCACTATGTTCTTTAGCTCGTTTTTTTATAGGTAGGAGTGAAAATTTGCAGATGAGAAAAATGTGCCAGAAAGAGCAACCTTTGTACAAAATCTATATCAAGTAAAAAAGGCTCAACACCTAAGTCAAGTTCACAATGTAATCAACAAGAAGAAAGGACTATTCACAAACAATTCATTTCGCACCAAAAATAGGAATTATGCAGAATGACCATCTCCATCTTTTGAACAATGTTGAACTCAACTAACCAATGAATTCTACAAGGAAAAAAATCAGAAAGGAAAAAGCCCATCTTCATCCCCTGAACAGCTGAATCAGACCATTAAAAGATGTGCCCTATCTCTCTCCCTCAGAAGCAACGCATGATACAAAAAGAGGCTATCCTCCAAGCTATCTTCCTTCTCCTTCATCTACAACCCGAATTCAACGTACCAATAACAGACAAAAAGAAAATGGCATCACCACCTAAATCCCAAAGGTCAAAGCCAGCCAAGTCAGTAGATCAATAACAGAAATGTCACAGACAAAATCAACAGATTTTACTTTGCATGTCTCACAGATATTACCAATACGTTATACATTAACCTCAAAAAGCAAATGACACAAAAATCCCCAAGCACCTAATCACTATACCAAGGAGGACCATAGTATTACCTTCAAGCGTTGTAAGCTGGTCGTAGGTGGATCTGCAATGGCTTTGAAAATCCTAGCTGATGACCCTTCTCGAGATGCTAGTTTATGCAGCACTTGCAATCCATCCACGGTTTTATATCTACAAAATTTATGTAGAAGTGAAGCCTATTGAATATAATTAGAACTTGTGCAAGTAAACACTTGAACACCACCAGCTATGGTTAAAGTTGGCAGACATTAGTACCCCAGTCAAGTCAAGGACACTAAGAAATCGAGTAGGAGCGAGGTGTTGTTAAGAAACTATTCAGCAACTATTAGAATATTTATGGAGTTGTTTTTGTTTCTTTCTAGTGTATTATAATTTAAAAAGAAAGCCTTCAACAAACGCGTTAGAAAATGCACCAAAAAGAGTAACTTGAAAACTTCAACAAGGTACATTTTGGAAAATATTAGCAATATTTTGTAAACTTTTAGTTGAAATATTTAACACTTCCTCCGTCCCAAATAGCTGGTCCTTTCTAAGGGCCAGGCACGTTCAGATAAAAAAACAGCACATTGTCGTAAGTTTTTCAATTTATCAAAATCAATCAAAAGTTCTAATTGAAATCTTTTGAACGGTGTAAAAAATCAAAATTATTATTTACAAAACGTTGGCACAGCTCTCCAAAAAGGACTAACAATAGGAGATGGAGTAATATGTGAGTTAAAAGATTTTAAATAAGCTACATAACTGGAAAATTCAGAAATCTTGAAGTATCAAACCAAATTCCGATCGATTTTTTTGAAGGCTCACTGGGTATGGTAGAAGATGTCAAAGACAAAAGAGGCAAATTATTCAAATGAACCACACCCGTGCAGCTGATGCAATAGATATCCCTTACATTTATGGGGTTGTGAGGAATCATATTACAAAGCTCACCTTCTAAAGAAGGAATGGGTGCCACGAAATCAAACCTGAAAGGCCAAACGAAGACACACAACATCATGGTAGTTAGAGACTTAATAAGCAGAATAAGATGTAAAAGATCAGTGATTTAAGCCATGATAGAGTAATGCCTGAGTGCATCTAGAATAATGATGACAAGTCGATCGATGGCCGGTTTTGTCCAACAATGCTGCTTGTTGAGAGTTGCATTGCGCCAATAACCATCTTCTTGATTGGGCAAGGAAGGAGGAGGTTGTACACAGGGAGATTGGGAAACATCAGAGCAATTGCTGTAATTGGGAAGCTCAGTTCTGGTGAGGAGAAAGCCTCTGGTGAATAGCAGAATGGCCACAAAGTGAAGCACAAGAATTAGGAAGAAGATGGTTAAGAATGGCCATATGCCTCCCCTCCTTCGTTTTGCAACCTCCCTTCTCCAGGCTGAAGTGTCCATATTCCTTCTAATAGTTCCTCCTTACTCCTACTAAGTAACCAAGACAGCCTCAACCAATATCCAAGATGCTAGCAGGAAGTCAACACCACCACACCAGCAGATTCATAATTAGCAAACAATGCACCACATACAAACAATGCACCAAATGCGATAGAAGATGAACACAAAGACATGAAAGAGGAAGAACTACCTATTCTTATTATTGCCATCCCAGAAGTAGGTCACTACTATAAAGATGCGTCCAACCAAGTGTCGGTAGGACCTTACTGCACCTGTCTTGGGACTGAAGGTAAGCACCAATTTCAAGTTCCCAACAACTACACCAACCCCTCGTTGGTTTTCCCAAAGCAGTTAACCCAATGCCATGACAAATTACTAGGCTTGGGCCGATAGTGCTCCCACGAACTAAAGTAGGACCAACCAATCCCTTTAAGCATATTACAATGGTAATTCGTGTTGAAGCCTTGAACCCCACTCCAACGCTCTAGTCGACGTTTTGCCCCCGAAGGCTGACTTGAGTATATCCAGTGCCAACCCCGATGCTTGGGTTGCCCAAGCTTGATCCAGAGCTTGGTTGCCCACTTACTTTTAAGTCAAAAAAAAATAAAAAGACACACAAGTCAAAAAAAAATTGAGATTAAATTATGCTTTTAGCTTGAATAACATCAAAAAATCAAAATATTGAGTCTAAACGATGGCACAATTTTACAAGTATTGTCATAAATTAGAAAATATGTAGATATATTCATGTTTGAACTCAATTACTGTGCACATGCACTGGGTCTAGAATTGGTTTTCTTATTCTGCTGTATTCTGCAGAATTCTTTTAGGTTCATATAGGAATTTTCGTTTAAATAACCATTTTGTGGTATACTACATGCATCTTGTAGCTATAACCCTTGTTGCATAAGATTCACCCTCTTGCTTCCATATACCAGTAGGCAGACTTCAAATTTGAACTGTGGTTTGTGCCTTTGGCAGTTTGTGGGATAGATAAAAAAACGCGACAAAATACTCTAGTTTTAGTAAGAACTTGCTGCCTCAAGTGAAGGTTGTGTTTTCATTTAGACTGCTTCAAGTAAAGCATACTACGATTGAAAGTTGTGCCAGTAAAGAACAATTGTATACTAGCAAAAAGTGTCAGGTGCTTTGAATTTAACAAGTCGCTAGGCTCTAGTCGGCCACCTTCGAGCAATTAATCGGATTAATCGGCGATTAATTAGTAATCAGCAATTAATCGTTAGTCGGACCCCAATCGGATAGGCCCCACTAGCGATTAATTCCTTGTTTTAGAACACTAGAATTTCGTAGTTTCAATTCTAAGACTTTTACATTGTGGGTCTTCTACATAATTCAAAGAAGGTCTTCTACATAATTCAAAGAATAAAAACTGGACAGCAATCACATAAGAATTCGAAACAAATCTAATTTGAGAATAAGGTTTTCTTTTGGAAATAGGGCAAACTGATTTGTATTAAAATGAAAGAAAATCTAATGGGTAAACAGAAAATAGGGAAGATTGGTGGGGAGAATGAGTTATTTACCGGTTTGAATCAAGACTCGTAGCTTGAGATTTCGACCTTCGAGTTTCTTCAAGTTTCATTCGATTTTGTGGAGGGAGAGAGTGTGTGTGTGTGTCACAATGAGATTTGATTTTGTCGAGAAAGAGATATGGGAGAGTCGCGGAGAGAAAAAGATGACTTCAATGATGGAGGAGGCATCGTACTGGTCGTCGCCAGCTTCAATGGTTGTACTTGTCGCTGCAAATGGCGTCGACGGTGGGAGTGAAGTCTGTTTTTGGGAAGAAAACCAAAGGCTCCGTTCCAAGCCTTCTTAAAAAATACTTATTTGCATTTTTCACTTCATTTCGAATCTAAATTGCCCACGTTCATGCGAAAAGCAGAAGACAAAGAAGACTTTCGCTAAAGACGAGCTAACCGATGCATTTTTACATCCCACAGCTTCAACAGATCGCTTAGCCCCGTTCATCTTCGGCGCAAGAGCCCTCGATCAGTGTGGGGACAGATGAATCATTGCTTTTGAGCGCAGGCTACTTCAACCAAAATAAGGGCGACTCCCTTTTCAAATCGAAAGAAGTACCTCACCTCACTTACGAAGAAGTAGTTTACTACCCATCCTGCAAAATCATATCCTGAAACCGATTGAGAAGACCTAGATGTTAGGAGTTGGGGGCACTCTCTCTAATCTGATTCGTATCTTCCATACGTAGATGAGAAATAGAAAGGGGAATTGGCACTTGGCACAACCCGGTCTATGTTCATAGCCTTTGTAAAGTCTGCCTTACTTGTTCAGGAAGATTCCAAATCTCAGGCCTCAGGGGAATGCAAGGCATATTGAGGTCTGGTAGCTCTGGTAGCATTACACAGACACCCTTTGTAGTGGCCTCGGTTACAAGCTCGGTAACCGGGCCTTATGAGGTGACTCCGGCACTCAAGGAGCCCTAAGCCGAAGCGCTGTGCGGGTTCCACACCTCGGTTTGTTCCTCAGTCCTTCCCTCGGGGTCAGTTCCCCGCATGCTGCATTAGTGACAGTTGCTCCGCCTCTCCTGAGGATATTCCTGAGGCAATCAACAGAATGTTGTTACGCCATGCGGTCCCCACAAAAATCATGCAACAAATGTGTAATCATTGGGATTCCCCTCTGCCATGTGCTTCGTAACCGCTTCGTCCTTTCCGTCATCTATGACGTCACCCGAGGCAGTTACTAGAGTGTTTACTCCACGCGCTAGTCCAAGCAACCCTAGGTCTATAAATACAAAGGGACTCTAACCTAAAGAGGTACGCCATTCTACCCTATCTCTAGACCTACTTCCCCTTCCTGAGATCTAACTTGATCGTCGGAGGGTCACTGGGGTGCCCAACCCCTAGTGACTTGGTGCAGGTCTCAGGCGGCGGAAGCGCGGAGCAGCAAGAGGGCGAGCCAACCTGAGCCTTGGATCTGTTCCCGATAATTCGAACCCCGACACACTTGCCGTCGTTGCCGATCAAACAACTGATGAAGGGGATGAGCGGAACAGGGAGTCTACTGGACACGGTTCAACTAGCAGAGACTCTTGGAACAGCTCGAGTAATAAGTCCCCAAGTGAGCGTATTATGGGGTTGGAAGGCAGCTGAGGATCTTTAGGGCACTATCTATGGAGTGATTAAAGATTAGAGTTATTCTAAAATAGAAATAATCCACCAATACCCCTATAATGGATTGAGTTATATAGTGCCATCCAGTTTTGGAACCCCCTCTTTAGAAGTTCATATGCACACATGCATGTGTCATCACCTCATCGGTTGGAGGTCATTTGCTGTTAGCCTTTCTAGCGGCTTTCCTATCTTTAGAAAGCAATGCTTTCCTCTTGTTGATAACCACCTTCAAAGAGCTATATTCCAGCGATAACAAGGAGGCTAGAACCAGCGGTCACACCCACCTTATTTTCCCCTCTACTAGAACCAGCTGTTCAGGGTTGATTATGAGACTAACAGTGAGCTCAGTGGAACTTGAATTTCATGGCATTTCGGTCTTCTAAAGACTAATCATAGGAATAGCCGTAGCTTCTAAACTCCTCTTCCCAGCCAGCAATTGATGATCGAATGATGGCTATTCCTTAGGCCTGTATATCCTATGGGGAATTCTTAGGCTTAGCAGCTTAGTTATCATTTATTATTCAAGTTTAATAATAATGAATTTAATGAAATAATATTGCACAAAGCTTAAAAATAATGAATTTACTAAAATAATTGTGATTTTGCAACATGGATATTGTTTGATAGATCTCGATGAAATCTTTTGCATAATGCAAAAAAAAAAATCATAAATATATTATTTTTAAATTTGAAAATTCTAAATAAGTACTTATTTTTTGAAAAAGTTTAGCGGAACGGGCCTTAGTTTTTATTGCACAATAACTCTTCTACGTTTTCAAATACCATTGTTGCGCCGAGAATCTCTTCGCCATGTGCTTTGAAAAAAAAGTTTCTTGGACTGGGTTTTTTGCAAAGCTGGGCCTTTGTTATATATATTTTTTCTAGTTAAAAAAAAAAAGATTTGGGATTGCCCTAGCCCAAGAATGTTGTCCAAGCCCAAATGCTTGTTGGGCTTATCCCTGGGCTTAATAGGATTTCAAATATTCTAGACAAAATGACTAGAATTAAACCCTAAACCAAACTAACCATGAATTCATCTTTTTCTCTCCGCGACTCTCATATCTCTTTCTCAACAAAATCGAATCTGATCTCTCTCTCCCTCCACAAAATCGAATGAAACTTGAAGAAACTCGAAGGTCGAAATCACGAAGCTACGAGTCTTGATTCGAACTAGTAAATGACTCATTCCCCCCACCAGTCTTGAAGGGTTAGGATTGAGCGGCGTTCAACCAAAAAATCATACTACATCAGAGGCCAAAATAATAAAGAACGCTTGAGCTAAAAATAATAGAAAAAACACTTCGTTTTCAAATTTTACTTTGTTTTAATTTTATTTTTTAAATATTATTCTATATTTTTTTTTTCAATCATTATCTTTATTTTTTTAATTATTAATTTCATTTCTCCTTCTATCTCTCCGCTCATTATTCATCCCTCAAATCATTATCTTATTTTTCTCTCCACCCATTATCAAAACTAAAATATTCAAAGTTACCAAACGAACAAAGTCTAACACACCCACTACCAAAACTAAAATATCCAAAATTACCAAACTAACAAAGTCTAAGAAAGGTAGTAACTCCATAAACTATCAAAACAAATCGATTTGAATTGTTCCAACGAATTAACTCTAAGAGCAACTAGGTACACAATAACTAAATTGTCAATATTCGACAATCTTAATCCAATTAGAAAAAAATACACTTTTCTTTTCAAATTTTATTATTAAACCTTGAACTTTGTCTTGCGTTGTGGATTCTATTAGCAAAGACAATCATATTTTAAAAATTGTAAATGATTAATACAATATAATTTATATAGCCACTTATGAATTTAAACAATATTCTTTAGAGAGTTTCAAATGGTAAATGGTGGCTATTTTTTGCATTAGACATCACATTTTGCTAGTATAATGGAATTGTTGTAATATTTAAAATAAAAAATTGAAAATGAAATGATATACAAAATGTATTAAAGAGATTAAACAAATTTAAGAAACCAATTTATAAGAAAAAATACAAAATCTGAAAAAAAAAAAACACTCAGTGGGCCCATGACCCCACTCATCTTCAAGTGGCTCTGCCATTGAGGGTTGGCCGTGGCAGTTGACTGTGTACTGAGGGAGATCAGAATGAGTTGGGAGGTGGGACGTTTGTTTGTAAAATTAAAAAAATTTCTCTCCCATTTTTGGATTTGGAAAGACTTCAAAGAAAGAAGACACAAAATAGAAAATTTGAGAAGTGTGCACCATACAATTTTCTTTCATTTTATGCAAGTTCAAACAAAGCATATTAGGGAAATTTAAAAAAGTTGTAGGAAATCATGAGCTTATTAGCAAAAAAGAGAAAAGAATTCATGAACCTTGGACGCACATTGATCCTTCCATGATAAATTTGGTTGAGCTAAATTGGATCCAAAGTAACTGTGATGAATTTAGAATGAAAATTATTAAGGATTTAGGGTTTTTCGGGTTTTGGGTTTTTTCAGGGTTTAGGGTTTATGGTTAGGGTTTAGTGGTTAGTGTTTAGGGTTTAGGGTTTGAGGTTTGGGGTTTAGGGTTTAGGGTTTTAGGGTTTAAGGTTTAGGGATTGGGATTTAGGGTTTGGCGTTTCAGGCTTGGGCTCTGGGTTTGGGGTTTTAAGGGTTTAGGGTTTTTAGGGTTTACGGTTATTAGGGTTTAAGGTTATTAGGGTTTAGGGCTTTTAAGATTTAGGGTTTTTAAGGTTATTTGGGTTATTAGGGTTTAGGGATTTTAGGGTTTGGGGTTTTTAAGGTTATTTGGGTTATTAGTGCTTTAGGGTTTTGGGTTTGGGGTTTAGGGATAAGGGTTTTAAAGGGTAGGGTTTAGGGGTTAGGGTTTAGGGTTTAAGGGTTTAGGGCTTAGGGTTAGGGGTTAAAGTTTAGGGGTTTGGGGTTTAGGGTTTAGGGTGTAGGGTTTAGGGTGTTAGGTTTAGGGTTTAGGGGTTTAAGGGTTGAGGGTTTGGGGTTTGGTTGAGCTAAATTGGATCCAAAGTAACTGTGATGAATTTAGAATGAAAATCATTAAGGGTTTAGGGTTTTTTAGGTTTTTGGTTTTTTAAGTTTACGGTTTTTTTAGGGTTTATGGTTTATGGTTAGGGTTTAGTGGTTAGTGTTTAGGATTTAGGGTTTGAGGTTTGGGATTTTAGGGTTTAAGGTTTAGGGATTGGGATTTGGGGTTTGGCGTTTCAGGCTTGGGCTCTGGGTTTGGGGTTTAGGTTTTGGGGATTTAAGGGTTTAGGGTTTTTAGGGTTTACGGTTATTAGGGTTTAGGGTTATTAACTCTAAGAGCAGCTAGGTACACAATAACTAAATTGTCAATATTCGACAATCTTAATCCAATTAGGAAAAAATACACTTTTCCTTTAAAATTTTATTATTAAACCTTTAACTTCGTCTTGCGTTGTGGATTCTATTAGCAAAGACAATCATATTTTTAAAATTGTAAATGATTAATACAATATAATTTATATAACTCTTGATTTAGCCACTTATGAATTTAAACAACATTCTTTAGAGAGTTTCAAATGGTAAATGGCGGCTATTTTTTGCATTAGACATCACATTTTGCTAGTATAATGGAATTGTTGTAATATTTAAAATAAAAAATTGATAATGAAATGATATACAAAATGTATTAAAGAGATTAAACAAATTTAAGAAACCAATTTATAAGAAAAAATACAAAATCAAAAAAACACTCGCTGGGCTCCATGACCTCACTCATCTTCAAGTGGCTTACAATGAAGGCTGGTTTTGTTTAGCGGTTGTGTTGTGTTGGGTTTGTGGTTGTGGCTTGCTTAGCTTAGGTTTGTGGGGTTTGTGGTTTAGGTTTGTGGGTTTAGTGGCTTCAGTGGTTGTCAGGCTTGGGGTTGTCTGTGGGTTGTCAGGGCTGGTGGCCAGTAGCTCAGGCCAGTGCTGGGTGGGCCCAGGTCAGGCCCAGGGTTAGGGCCTGTGGCCTGGGTGTCAGGCTTCAGGTCAGTGGCCTGGCAGGCTCAGGCCAGTGGCCAGTGGCCAGTGGCTCAGGCCCAGGCTCAGGGCCAGTGGCCCAGGCCTGGGGCCCAGGCTAGTGGCCCAGTGGGGTCCGGGCAGGGGTCAGGTCGTACCCAGTGGCCCAGCCTCAGTGCCTGTGGCGCCAGTGGCCTGTGTGGCCCAGTGGCCAGGTTGTGGCTCAGGTCAGGCCCAGTGGCCCAGGCTCAGGCCTGAGGCCCAGGCCTGGCAGGCCCAGTGGCCTGCCCCAGGGCTCAGGCCCAGTACCAGGCCCAGTGGCCCAGTGGCCCAGGTGGCCCAGTGGCCCAGGCCCAGGCCTGCGGCCCAGTGCCCAGGCCTGCCCAGTGGCCCCGGCCTCAGGCTCAGGCCCAGTGGCCTGTGGCTCAGTGGCCCAGTCAGTGGCTCAGTACCAGTGTCCAGTGGCCTGTGGCCCAGTGGCCCAGTGGCCCAGTGGCCTGTCAGGTCAGTGGCTCAGTGGCCCAGGCCCGGCCTGGCGTGGCCCAGTGGCCTGCGGCCGTGTCAGGGCCCAGTGGCCCAGTGGCCCAGGCCTGTGTGGCCTGTGGCCCAGTGGCCCAGGCCCAGTGGCCCAGTGGCCCAGGCCCAGGCCCAGTGGCCCAGTGGCCCAGGCCCAGTGGCCCAGTGGCCCAGGCCCAGTGGCCTGTACCCAGTGGCTCAGTGGCCTGCGGCCCAGTGGCCCAGTGGCCTGAGTGGCCCAGGCCCAGTGGCCTCAGTGGCTCAGTGGCCCAGTGGCCTCAGGCCCAGTGGCCTCAGTGGCCCCAGTGGCCTGCGGCCCAGTGGCCCAGTGGCCAGGGTCAGTGGCCTCAGGCCTGCAGGCCTGCGGCTCAGTGGCCCAGGTGGCCCAGTGGCCCAGTGGCCCAGGCTCAGGCTCAGGCTCAGGCTCAGTGGCCTGTGGCCCAGGCCCAGGCTCAGTGGCCCAGTGGCTCAGTGGCCCAGTGGCCCAGTGGCCCAGGCCCAGGCCCAGCCCAGTACCAGTGGCCCAGGGCCTGCGTGGCTCAGTGGCCCAGTGGCCCAGTGGCTCAGTGGCCCAGGCCTGCGGCCCAGTGGCCCAGGCCCAGTGGCCCAGGCCTGTGGCCCAGGCCTGGCCCAGTGGCCTGCGGCCCAGGTCAGGCTCAGGCCTGGTGGCCCAGGCCCAGGCCCAGTGGCCCAGTGGCCCAGGCCCAGTGGCCCAGTGGCCCAGTGGCCCAGTGGCCCAGTACCAGTGGCCAGGGCCCAGTGGCCCAGGCCCAGTGGCCCAGGCCCAGTGGCCCAGTGGCCCAGTGGCCCAGTGGCCCAGGCCCAGTGGCCCAGTGGCCCAGGCCCAGTGGCCCAGTGGCCTGTGGCCTCAGGCCCAGTGGCCCAGTGGCCCAGGCCTGTGGCCCAGTGGCCCAGGCTCAGGCCCAGTGGCCCAGTGGCCCAGTGGCCCAGTGGCCTGGCCCAGGCCCAGTGGCCCAGTGGCCCAGTGGCCCAGTGGCCTGTGGCCTGTGGCCCAGGCCCAGGCTCAGGCCTGAGTGGCCTGTGTAGTACCCAGGCCTGTGGCCCAGTGGCTCCAGTGGCCCAGTGGCCCAGTGCCCAGTGGCCCAGGCCCAGTGGCCCAGTGGCCCAGTGGCCCAGGCTCAGGCCCAGGCTCAGTGGCCCAGTGGCCCAGGCTCAGTGGCCCAGTGGCTCAGGCCTGGCCCAGGCCCAGGCCCAGACCCACCAAGGCCCATCCAAGTCTTACAGATAGAAAGTTAGGCCTGGCCCAGGCCCAGGCCTGTGGCCCAGTGGCCCAGGCGGCCAGGCCTGGCCCAGTGGCCCAGTGGCCCAGTGGCTCAGTGGCCCAGTGGCCCAGGCTCAGTGGCCCAGTGGCTCAGTGGCCCAGTGGCCCAGTGGCCCAGGGCCTGTGGCTCAGGCCTGGCCTGGTGGCCCAGTAGGCCCAGGCCTGTGGGCCCAGTGGCCCAGGCCCAGTAGGTCATGGCCCAGTGGCTCAGGCCCAGGCCTGTGGCCCAGGCTTCCAGTGGCCCAGTGTGGCCTGCGCCCAGGTCTCACAGGCCCAGTGGCCCAGTGGCCCAGGCCCAGGCCCAGGGCCCAGTGGCCCAGGCTCAGTGGGCCCAGGCCTTGCGGCCCAGGCCCAGTGGCCTGGTGGCCCAGTGGCCTCAGTGGCCCAGTGGCCCAGTGGCCCAGTGGCCCAGTGGCTCCAGTGGCCCAGTAACAGGCCCAGGCCCAGTGGCTCCAGTGGCCCAGGCCCAGTGGCCTCAGTGGCTCAGGCCTGTGGCCCAGTGGCCCAGTGGCCCAGTGGCCCAGTACCCAGTGGCCCAGGGCTCAGGCCTCAGTGGCCTGCAGTGGCCCAGGCCCAGGCCCAGGCCTCCAGTGGCCCAGTGGCCCAGTGGCCCAGGCCCAGTGGCCTGTGGCCTGCAGGCTTCAGGGCTCAGTGGCCCAGGCCCAGGCCCAGTGGCCCAGTGGCCCAGGGCTCCAGGCCTCAGTGGCCCAGGTGGCCCAGTGGCCCAGGCCCAGTGGCCAGTGGCCTGTGTGGGCCCAGTGGCCCAGTGGCCTGTGGCCTGCGCTCAGTGGCCCAGGCCTGTGGCCCAGTGGCCCAGTGCCCAGTGGCCCAGTGGCCCAGTGGCCCAGGCTCAGTGGCCCAGGCCCAGTGGCTCAGGCTCAGTGGCCCAGTGGCCCAGGCTCAGTGGCCCAGTGGCCCAGTGGCCCAGTGGCCCCAGGCCCAGTGGCTCAGTGGCCCAGGCCCAGTGGCCCAGGCTCAGGCCTGTGTGGCCCAGTGGCCCAGGCCCAGGCCTGGCCCAGGCCCAGGCCCAGTGGCCCAGTGGCTCAGCAGTGGCCCAGTGGCCAGGCTCAGTGGCCTCCAGGCCCAGTGGCCCAGGCCCAGTGGCCTGTGGCCCAGTGGCCCAGTGGCTCAGGCCCAGTGGCCCAGTCTAGGCCCAGTGGCCCAGTGGCCCAGTGGCCCAGGCCTGTGGCCTCCAGGTGGCCCAGTGGCCCAGGCCCAGGCCCAGTGGCTCAGGCCCAGTGGCCCAGTGGCTCAGGCCCAGTGGCCCAGTGGGCTCAGGCCCAGTGGCTCAGTGGCCCAGGCCCAGTGGCCCAGGCTCAGTGGCCTGTGGCCCAGTGGCCCAGTGGCTCAGGCCCAGTGGCCCAGTGGCTCAGTGGCCCAGGTGGCTCAGGCCTGTGGCCCAGTGGCCCAGGCTCAGGCCCAGGCTCAGGGCCTGTGGCTCAGTGGCCCAGGCTCAGTGGCCCAGTGGCCCAGGCCCAGTGGGCCCAGTGGCCCAGTGGCCCAGGCCTGAGGGCCCAGGCTCAGGCCTCAGTGCAGGCCCAGTGGCCCAGTGGCACCAGGCTCCAGGCCTGCAGTGGCCCAGGCTCATGTGGCCCAGCCAGTGGCTCAGCAGGCCCAGTGGCCTCAGGCCCAGGCTCCAGGGCCCAGGCTCAGGCCTGTGGCCTGGTGGCCCAGGCCCAGGCCCAGTGTCCAGGCCCAGGCCTGTGGCTCAGGCCTGTGCAGGCCCAGTGGCCCAGCAGCCCAGTGGCCCAGGGCCTGTGGCTCAGGCTCAGTGGCCCAGTGGCCCAGTGGCGCTCAGTGGCCCAGTGGCCCAGGGCCTGTGGCCCAGGCCCAGTGGCCTGAGTGGCCCAGGCCCAGTGGCCCAGTGGCCCAGTGGCCTGTGGCCCAGGTCAGGCCCAGGTGCCCAGGCCCAGGCCTGTGGCTCAGGCCCAGTGGCCTGTAGCCTGGCCCAGTGGCCCAGGCCTGTGGCCCAGTGGCTCAGGCCCAGTGGCCCAGGCTCAGGCCCAGTGGCCCAGTGGCCCAGGCCTCAGTGGGCCCAGGCTCCAGGCCCAGTGGCCCAGTGGCCCAGGCTCAGGCCCAGTGGCCCAGTGGCCAGCATTCAGTGGCCTGTGGCTCAGGCCCTGAGGCCCAGTGGCCCAGGGCCTGCGCCCAGTGTGGCTCAGGCCCAGGCCTGGCCCAGGCCCAGGGCCCCAGGCTGTGGCCCAGGCCTGTGGCCCAGTGGCCCAGTGGCCCAGTGGCCCAGGCCCAGGCCCAGGCCCAGGCCCAGGTGGCCCAGGGCCCAGGCCCAGGCTCAGTGGCCCAGTGGCCCAGGCTCAGGCCTGGGCAGCCTCTTGAGAGCCCAGGGCCCAGTGGCCCAGGCCCATGTGGCCCAGTGGCTCAGGCCCAGTGGCCCAGGCCCAGGCCTGTGTGGCCCAGGCCCAGGCTCAGGCCCAGGCCCAGTGTGGCCCAGTGGCTCCAGTGGCCCAGGCCCAGGCTCAGTGGCCCAGGGCCCAGTGGCCCAGGCCCAGGCTGAGGCCTCAGGCCCCAGCCCAGGCCTGCGCCCAGTGGCCCAGGCTCAGGCCTGGCCCAGGGCCCAGTGGCCCAGGCCCAGGGCCCAGTGGCCCAGGCCTGTCAGGCCCAGTGGCCCAGGGCCCAGTGGCCCAGGCCCAGTGGCCCAGTGGCCAGTGTGGCCCAGTGGCCCAGGCCCAGTGGCCCAGTGGCCCAGGCCAGTGGCCCAGTGGCCCAGGCTCAGGCCCAGTGGCCCAGGCCCAGTGGCCCAGTGGCCCAGGCCCAGTGGCCCAGGCCCAGTGGCCCAGGCCCAGTGGCCTGTGGCCCAGGCCCAGGCCCAGTGGCCCAGTGGCCCAGTGGCCCAGGCTCCAGGCCCAGGCCCAGTGGCCCAGTGGCCCAGTGGCCCAGTGGCCCAGTGGCTCAGTGGCCCAGTGGCCCAGGCCCAGTGGCCCAGGCCCAGGCCCAGTGGCCCAGTGGCCCATGGCCCAGTGGCCCAGGCTCAGTGGCCCAGGCCTGGCCCAGTGGCCCAGGCCCAGTGGCCCAGGCCCAGTGGCCCAGTGGCCCAGGCCCAGTGGCCCAGGCCCAGTGGCCCAGTGGCCCAGTGGCCTGTGGCCCAGGCCTGGTGTAGCTCAGGCCCAGGCCCAGGCCCAGTGGCCCAGTGGCCCAGTGCCCAGTGGCCCAGTGGCCCAGGCCCAGTGGCCTGTGGCCCAGGCCCAGGCCCAGTGGCTCAGTGGCCCAGTGGCCCAGTGGCCCAGGCCCAGTGGCCCAGGCCCAGTGGCCTGTGGCCCAGTGGCCCAGTGGCTCAGGCCCAGTGGCCCAGTGGCCCAGTGGCCTGTGGCTCAGTGGCCCAGGCCCAGTGGCCTGTGGCCCAGTGGCTCAGTGGCCCAGTGGCCCAGGGCCCAGTGGCCCAGTGGCCCAGGCCCAGTGGCCCAGGCCCAGTGGCCCAGGCCTGTGGCCCAGTGGCCTCAGTGGCCCAGGCCCAGTGGCCTGTGGCCAGGCCCAGTGGCCCAGGCCCAGTGGCCCAGGCCTGTGGCCCAGTGGCCCAGTGGCCCAGGCCTCCAGTGGCCCAGTGGGCCCAGTGGCCCAGGCCCAGTGGCCCAGTGGCCCAGGCCCAGTGGCCCAGTGGCCCAGGCCCAGGGCCCAGGCTCAGTGGCCCAGTGGCCTGTGGCCCAGTGGCCCAGTGGCCCAGTGGCCCAGTGGCCCAGTGGCTCAGTGGCCTGTGGCTCAGGCCCAGTGGCTCAGTGGCCCAGGCCCAGGCCCAGTGGCTCAGTGGCCCAGTGGCCCATGGCCTGTGGCCCAGTGGCCCAGTGGCCCAGTGGCTCAGTGGCCCAGTGGCCCAGGCCCAGGCCCAGTGGCCCAGGCCCAGTGGCCCAGTGGCCCAGGCCTGTGGCCCAGGCCCAGTGGCCCAGGCCCAGGCCCAGGCTCAGTGGCCCAGTGGCCCAGTGGCCCAGGCCCAGTGGCCCAGTGGCCTGTGGCCCAGTGGCCCAGTGGCCCAGGCCCAGTGGCCCAGTGGCCCAGTGGCCCAGTGGCCCAGGGCCAGTGGCTCAGGGCTCAGTGGCCCAGGCCCAGTGGCTCAGTGGCCCAGTGGCCCAGTGGCCTGTGGCCCAGTGGCCCAGTGGCCCAGTGGCCCAGTGGCCCAGGCCTGCGCCCAGTGGCTCAGTGGCCCAGGCCCAGTGGCCCAGTGGCCCAGGCCCAGGCCCAGTGGCCCAGGCCCAGTGGCCCAGTGGCCCAGGCCTCAGTGGCCCAGGCCCAGTGGCCCAGTGGCCCAGGCCCAGGCCCAGTGGCCCAGTGGCTCAGGCCCAGGCCCAGTGGCCCAGGCCCAGTGGCCCAGTGGCCCAGTGGCCCAGGCCCAGTGGCCCAGGCCCAGTGGCCCAGTGGCCCAGTGGCCCAGTGGCCCAGGCTCAGGCCTGTGGCCCAGTGGCCCAGGCCCAGGCCCAGGCCCAGGCCCAGTGGCCCAGTGGCCCAGTGGCCCAGTGGCCTGTGGCCCAGTGGCTCAGTACCAGTGGCCCAGTGGCCCAGTGGCCCAGTGGCCCAGTGGCCTGGCCCAGGCCCAGTGGCCCAGTGGCCCAGTGGCCCAGGCCTGGCCCAGGCCTGTGGCCCAGTGGCCCAGGCCCAGGGCCCAGTGTGCCCAGGCCCAGGCCCAGTGGCCTGAGTGGCCCAGGCTCAGGCCCAGGCCCAGTGGCCCAGTGGCCCAGTGGCCCAGGCCCAGGTGGCCCAGGCCCAGGCCCAGTGGCCTGGTGGCCCAGGCCCAGGCTCAGTGGCCCAGTGGCCCAGTGGCCCAGTGGCCCAGTGGCCCAGTGGCCCAGGCCCAGTGGCCCAGGCCCAGTGGCCCAGTGGCCCAGTGGCCCAGTGGCCTGTGGCCCAGTGGCCCAGGCCTGTGTGGCCCAGTGGCCCAGTGGCCTGTGGCTCAGTGGCCCAGTGGCCCAGTGGCCCAGTGGCCTGTGTGGCCCAGGCCCAGTGGCCCAGGCCCAGGCTCAGTGGCCTGTGGCCCAGTGGCCCAGTGGCCCAGGCCCAGTGGCCCAGTGGCCCAGGCCTGCGCCCAGTGGCCTGTGGCCCAGTGGCCCAGTGGCTCAGGCCCAGTGGCCCAGTGGCCCAGGCTCAGTGGCCCAGTGGCCCAGTGGCCCAGTGGCCCAGCCCAGGCCCAGTGGCTCAGTGGCCCAGTGGCCCAGTGGCCCAGTGGCCAGTGGCCCAGGCCCAGTGGCCCAGGTCAGTGGCCCAGGCCCAGTGGCCCAGTGGCCCAGTGGCCCAGTGGCCCAGTGGCCCAGTGGCCCAGTGGCCCAGTGGCCCAGTGGCCCAGTGGCCCAGTGGCCTGTACCCAGGCCCAGTGGCCCAGGCCCAGTGGCCCAGTGGCCCAGGCCCAGTGGCCCAGTGGCCCAGTGGCCCAGGCCCAGTGGCCTGTGGCTCAGGGCCCAGTGGCCCAGTGGCCCAGGCCCAGTGGCCCAGGTGGCTCAGTGGCCCAGGCCCAGTGGCTCAGTGGCCCAGTGGCCCAGGCCCAGTGGCTCAGTGGCCTGTGGCCCAGTGGCTCAGTGGCCCAGTGGCCCAGTGGCCCAGGCCCAGGCCCAGTGGCCCAGTGGCCCAGGCCCAGGCTCAGGCCCAGTGGCCCAGTGGCCCAGTGGCCAGTGGCCCAGGCCCAGGCCCAGTGGCCCAGTGGCCCAGTGGCCCAGTGGCTCCAGTGGCCCAGGCCCAGGCCTGGCCCAGTGGCCCAGGCCCAGTGGCCCAGTGGCCCAGTGGCCCAGGCTCAGGCCTGTGGCCCAGGCCTGTGGCCCAGTGGCCCAGTGGCCTCAGGCCCAGTGGCCCAGTGGCCCAGTGGCCTGTGGCCCAGGCCCAGTGGCCCAGGCCCAGTGGCCCAGGCCCAGGCCCAGTGGCCCAGTGGCCTGGTGGCCCAGGCTCAGTGGCCCAGGCCCAGTGGCCCAGTGGCTCAGGCCCAGTGGCCCAGTGGCCCAGTGGCCCAGGCCCAGTGGCCCAGTGGCTCAGGCCTGCAGCCCAGTGGCCCAGTGGCCCAGGCCCAGTGGCCCAGTGGCCCAGGCCCAGGCCCAGGGCCCAGTGGCCCAGGCCTGTGGCCCAGGCCCAGTGGCCCAGGCCCAGTGGCCTGTGGCCCAGTGGCCCAGTGGCCCAGTGGCCCAGTGGCCCAGTGGCCCAGTGGCCCAGTGGCCCAGTGGCCCAGTGGCCCAGTGGCCCAGGCCCAGTGGCTCAGTGGCTCAGTGGCCCAGGCTCAGTGGCCCAGTGGCCCAGTGGCCCAGGCCCAGTGGCCCAGTGGCCCAGTGGCCTGTGGGCCCAGTGGCCCAGTGGCCCAGGCCCAGTGGCCCAGGCTCTGGCCCAGTGGCCTGTGGCCCAGTGGCCCAGTGGCCCAGTGGCCTGTGGCCCAGTGGCCCAGTGGCCCAGTGGCTCAGGCTCTGTGGCCCAGGCCCAGTGGCCCAGTGGCCAGGCTCAGTGGCCCAGTGGCCCAGTGGCTCAGGCTCAGTGGCCCAGTGTGGCCCAGTGGCCCAGTGGCCCAGTGGCCCAGGCCTGTGGCCCAGGCCCAGGCCTGTGGCCCAGTGGCCCAGTGGCCCAGTGGCCCAGTGGCCTCAGTGGCTCAGTGGCCCAGGGCCCAGTGGCCCAGGCCCAGTGGCCCAGGCCCAGTGGCCCAGTGGCCCAGTGGCCCAGGCCCAGTGGCCCAGGCCCAGTGGCCCAGGCCCAGTGGCCCAGTGGCCCAGTGGCCCAGGCCCAGTGGCCCAGTGGCCCAGTGGCCCAGTGGCTCAGTGGCCCAGGCCCAGTGGCCCAGGCTCAGTGGCCCAGTGGCCCAGGCCCAGTGGCCCAGTGGCCCAGGCCCAGTATTCAGCGCCCAGTGCGCCCAGTGGCCCAGTGGCTCAGTGGCTCCAGTGGCCTGTGGCCCAGGGCCCAGTGGCCCAGTGGCCTGTGGCCCAGTGGCCCAGGCCCAGTGGCTCAGTGGCCCAGGCTCAGTGGCCCAGGCCCAGTAGCCCAGTGGCCCAGTGGCCCAGTGGCCCAGTGGCCCAGGCTCAGTGGCCCAGTGGCCCAGTGGCCCAGTGGCCCAGTGGCCCAGTGGCCCAGTGGCCCAGTGGCCTGTGGCCCAGGCCCAGGCCCAGTGGCCCAGTGGCCCAGTGGCCTCCGAGGCCCAGGCCCAGGCCCAGGCCCAGTGGCCTGGGCTCAGTGGCCCAGTGGCCCAGGCCCAGTGGCCCAGTGGCCCAGTGGCCCAGGCCCAGTGGCTCAGTGGCCCAGTGGCCCAGTGGCCCAGTGGCCCAGTGGCCCAGGCCCAGTGGCCCAGTGGCCCAGGCCCAGTGGCCCAGGCCTGTGGCCCAGTGGCCCAGTGGCTCAGGCCAGTGGCCCAGGCTCAGGCCCAGTGGCCCAGTGGCCCAGGCCCAGTGGCCCAGGCCCAGTGGCCTGTGGCCCAGTGGCCCAGGCTCAGGCCCAGTGGCCTGTGGCCCAGTGGCCCAGTGGCCCAGTGGCCTGTGGCCCAGTGGCCCAGGCCCAGTGGCCCAGTGGCCCAGGCCCAGTGGCCCAGTGGCCCAGTGGCCCAGGCCCAGGCCCAGTGGCCTCAGTGGCCCAGGCTCAGGCCCAGTGGCCCAGGGCCCAGTGGCTCAGGCCCAGGCCCAGGCCCAGGCCCAGTGGCCCAGTGGCCCAGTGGCCCAGTGGCCCAGGCCCAGTGGCCCAGTGGCCCAGTGGCCCAGGCCCAGGCCCAGTGGCCCAGTGGCCCAGGCCCAGTGGCCCAGGCCCAGTGGCTCAGTGGCCCAGGCCTGAGTGGCCCAGTGGCCCAGTGGCCCAGGCTCAGGGCCCAGTGGCCCAGTGGCCTGGTGGCTCAGTGGCCCAGTGGCCCAGTGGCCCAGGCCCAGTGGCCCAGTGGCCCAGTGGCCTCAGTGGCCCAGTGGCCTGTGGCCCAGTGGCCCAGGGCCCAGTGGCCCAGTGGCCCAGTGGCCCAGTGGCCCAGTGGCCCAGTGGCCCAGTGGCCCAGTGGCCTGTGGCCCAGGCCCAGGCCCAGTGGCCCAGTGGCTCAGGCCCAGTGGCCCAGTGGCCCAGTGGCTCAGTGGCCCAGTGGCCCAGGCCCAGTGGCCTGTGGCCCAGTGGCCCAGGCCCAGTGGCCCAGGCCCAGGCCCAGTGGCCCAGTGGCCCAGTGGCCCAGGCCCAGTGGCCCAGTGGCCCAGGCCCAGGCCCAGGCCCAGTGGCCCAGTGGCCTCAGGCCCAGTGGCCCAGTGGCTCAGTGGCCCAGGGCCCAGTGGCCCAGTGGCCCAGGCCCAGGCCCAGTGGCCCAGTGGCCCAGTGGCCCAGTGGCCCTGTGGCCCAGGCCCAGGCCCAGTGGCTCAGTGGCCCAGTGGCCCAGTGGCCCAGTGGCCCAGTGGCCCAGTGGCCCAGTGGCCCAGGCCTGTGTGGCCCAGTGGCCCAGGCCCAGTGGCCCAGTGGCCTGTGGCCCAGTGGCCTGGTGGCCCAGTGGCCCAGGCCCAGGCTCCAGGCCCAGTGGCCCAGTGGCCCAGTGGCCCAGTGGCCCAGTATCAGTGGCCCAGTGGCCCAGTGGCTCAGTGGCTCAGTGGCCCAGGCTCAGTGGCCCAGTGGCCCAGGCCCAGTGGCCCAGTGGCCCAGTGGCCCAGGCCCAGTGGCTCAGGCTCAGGCCCAGTGGCCCAGTGGCCCAGGCCCAGTGGCCTGTGGCCCAGGCCCAGGCCCAGTGGCCCAGTGGCTCAGTGGCCCAGTGGCCCAGGCCTGTGGCCCAGTGGCCCAGTGGCCCAGTGGCCCAGTGGCCCAGTGGCCTGGTGGCCCAGTGGCCCAGTGGCCTGTGGCCCAGTGGCCCAGTGGCCTGTGGCCCAGTGGCCCAGGCCCAGGCCTGGCCCAGGCTCAGTGGCCCAGGCCCAGTGGCCCAGTGGCCCAGGCCCAGTGGCCCAGGCCCAGTGGCCCAGTGGCCCAGGCTCAGGCCCAGTGGCCCAGTGGCTCAGTGGCCCAGTGGCCCAGTGGCCCAGTGGCCCAGTGGCTCAGGCCCAGTGGCCCAGTGGCCCAGTGGCCCAGGCCCAGTGGCCCAGGCCCAGTGGCCTGTGGCCCAGTGGCCCAGTGGCCCAGTGGCCCAGTGGCTCAGGCCCAGGCCCAGTGGCCCAGTGGCCCAGTGTGGCCCAGTGGCCCAGGCCAGTCAGTGGCCCAGTGGCTCAGTGGCCCAGTGGCCCAGTGGCCCAGTGGCCCAGTGGCCCAGTGGCCTGTGGCTCAGTCAGGCCCAGTGGCCCAGGCCCAGGCCCAGTGGCCCAGGCCTGAGGCCCAGTGGCCCAGTGGCTCAGTGGCCCAGTGGCCCAGTGGCCTGTGGCCCAGTGGCCCAGTGGCCCAGTGGCCCAGTGGCCCAGTGGCCTGTGGCCCAGTGGCTCAGTGGCCCAGGCCCAGTGGCCCAGTGGCCCAGTGGCCCAGTGGCCCAGGCCCAGTGGCCCAGTGGCCCAGGCCTGTGGCTCAGGCCCAGTGGCCCAGTGGCCCAGTGGCCCAGTGGCCCAGGCCCAGGCTCAGTGGCCCAGGCCCAGGCCCAGTGGCCCAGTGGCTCAGGCCCAGGCCCAGTGGCCCAGTGGCCCAGTGGCCCAGGCCCAGTGGCTCAGGCCCAGTGGCCCAGTGGCCCAGTGGCCCAGTGGCCTGTGTGGCCCAGTGGCCCAGGCCCAGTGGCCCAGGCTCAGTGGCCCAGTGGCCCAGTGGCCCAGTGGCCCAGGCCCAGTGGCTCCAGTGGCCCAGTGGCCCAGGCCCAGTGGCCCAGTGGCCCAGTGGCCCAGGCCCAGTGGCTCAGGCCCAGGGCCCAGTGGCCCAGGCCTGTGGCCCAGGCCCAGTGGCCCAGTGGCCCAGTGGCTCAGGCCCAGTGGCCCAGTGGCCTGTGTGGCCCAGTGGCCCAGGCCCAGTGGCCCAGTGGCCCAGTGGCCCAGGCCCAGTGGCCCAGTGGCCCAGTGGCCCAGGCCCAGTGGCCCAGTGGCCCAGTGGCCCAGGCCCAGGCCCAGTGGCCCAGTGGCCCAGTGGCCCAGGCCCAGTGGCCCAGTGGCCCAGTGGCCCAGTGGCCCAGGCTCAGTGGCCCAGTGGCCCAGGGCCCAGTGGCCTGTGGCCCAGTGGCCTGTGGCCCAGGCCTGGCCCAGTGGCCCAGGCCCAGGCCCAGTGGCCCAGTGGCCCAGTGGCCCAGGGCTCAGTGGCCCAGTGGCCCAGTGGCCCAGGCCCAGTGGCCCAGTGGCCCAGTGGCCCAGGCTCAGGCCCAGTGGCCCAGTGGCCAGTGGCCCAGGCTCAGTGGCCAGGGCCCAGTGGCTCCAGGCCCAGTGGCCCAGTGGCCCAGTGGCCTGTGGCCCAGTGGCCAGTGGCCCAGGCCCAGTGGCCCAGTGGCCCAGGCCCATGGCCCAGTGGCCCAGGCCTGGCCCAGTGGCCTGTGTGGCCCAGTGGCCTGTGGCCCAGTGGCCCAGTGGCCCAGGCCCAGTGGCCCAGTGGCCCAGTGGCCCAGGCCCAGGCCCAGTGGCCTGTGGCCCAGTGGCCCAGTGGCCCAGTGGCCTGTGGCCCAGTGGCCCAGTGGCCCAGTGGCCCAGTGGCCCAGTGGCCCAGTGGCCCAGTGGCCCAGGCTCAGTGGCCCAGTGGCCCAGGGCCCAGTGGCCTCCAGTGGCCCAGTGGCCCAGGCCCAGTGGCCCAGGGCCCAGGCCCAGTGGCCCAGTGGCCTCAGTGGCCCAGGCTCAGTGTGGCCCAGTGGCCCAGGCCTGTGGCCCAGGCCCAGTGGCCCAGTGGCTCAGTGGCTCAGTGGCCCAGTGGCCCAGTGGCCCAGTGGCCCAGTGGCCCAGTGGCCCAGTGGCCCAGGCTCAGTGGCCCAGTGGCCCAGTGGCTCAGTGGCCTGTGGCCCAGGCCCAGGCCCAGTGGCCCAGTGGCTCAGGCCCAGTGGCCCAGTGGCCCAGTGGCCCAGGCCCAGTGGCCCAGTGGCCCAGGCCCAGTGGCCCAGTGGCCCAGTGGCCCAGTGCCCAGTGGCCCAGTGGCCCAGGCTCAGGCCCAGTGGCCCAGGCCCAGTGGCCCAGTGGCTCAGTGGCCCAGTGGCCTGTGGCCTGTGGCTCAGTGGCCCAGGCCCAGTGGCCCAGTGGCCCAGTGGCCCAGTGGCTCAGTGGCCTGTGGCCCAGGCCCAGTGGCCCAGTGGCCCAGTGGCCCAGTGGCCCAGGCCCAGTGGCCCAGTGGCCCAGGCCCAGTGGCCCAGTGGCCCAGTGGCCCAGTGGCCTGTGGCCCAGTGGCCTGTGGCCCAGGCCCAGGCCCAGTGGCCTGTGGCCCAGGCTCAGTGGCCTGTGGCCCAGTGGCCCAGTGGCCCAGGCCCAGTGGCCTGTGGCCTCAGTGGCCCAGGCCTGTGGCCCAGTGGCCCAGTGGCTCAGTGGCCCAGTGGCCAGTGGCCCAGTGGCCCAGTGGCCCAGTGGCTCAGTGGCCCAGTGGCTCAGTGGCCCAGTGGCCCAGTGGCCCAGTGGCCCAGTGGCCCAGTGGCCCAGTGGCTCAGTGGCTCAGTGGCCCAGTGGCCCAGGCCCAGTGGCCCAGTGGCCCAGGCCCAGGCCCAGTGGCCCAGGGCCCAGGCCCAGTGGCCCAGGCCCAGGGCCCAGTGGCCCAGTGGCCCAGTGGCCCAGGCCCAGTGGCCCAGTGGCCTGTGGCCCAGTGGCCCAGGCCTAGTGGCCTGTGGCCCAGCAGCCCAGGCCCAGTGGCCCAGTGGCCCAGTGGCCCAGGCCTGTGGCCCAGGCCCAGGCCCAGTGGCCCAGTAGCCTGTGGCCCAGTGGCCTGTGGCCCAGTGGCTCAGTGGCCCAGTGGCCCAGTGGCCCAGTGGCCCAGTGGCTCAGTGGCCCAGTGGCTCAGGGCCCAGTGGCCCAGTGGCCCAGTGGCCCAGTGGCCCAGTGGCCCAGGCCCAGTGGCCCAGTGGCCCAGTGGCCCAGGCCCAGGCCCAGGCCTGTGGCCTGTGGCCCAGTGGCCCAGTGGCCCAGGCCCAGTGGCCCAGGCTCAGTGCGCCTCAGGCCCAGTGGCCCAGGCCTGTGGCCCAGTGGCCCAGTGGCCCAGTGGCCCAGTGGCCCAGTGGCCCAGTGGCCCAGTGGCCCAGTGGCCCAGGCTCAGTGGCCCAGGCCCAGTGGCCCAGGCCCAGTGGCTCAGGGCCAGTGGCCCAGTGGCCCAGTGGCCCAGTGGCCCAGTGGCCCAGTGGCCCAGTGGCCCAGTGGCCCAGGCCCAGGCCCAGGCCTGTGGGGCCCAGGCCCAGTGGCCCAGGCCCAGTGGCCCAGTGGCCCAGTGGCCCAGGCCCAGTGGCCCAGTGGCCCAGTGGCCTGTGGCCTGGCCCAGTGGCCCAGTGGCCCAGTGGCCCAGTGGCCCAGGGCCCAGTGGCCCAGTGGCCCAGGCCCAGGCCCAGTGGCCCAGTGGCCCAGGCCCAGGGCCCAGTGGCCCAGTGGCCCAGGCCCAGGCCCAGGCTCAGTGGCCCAGGCCCAGGGCCCAGGCCCAGTGGCCTGTGGCCCAGGCCCAGTGGCCCAGGCCCAGTGGCCCAGGCCCAGTGGCCCAGTGGCCCAGTGGCCCAGGCCCAGGCCCAGTGGCCCAGTGCCCAGGCCCAGTGGCCCAGGCCCAGGCCCAGTGGCCCAGTGGCCCAGGCCCAGTGGCCCAGTGGCCCAGTGGCCCAGTGGCCCAGTGGCCCAGGCCCAGTGGCCCAGGCCCAGTGGCCCAGTGGCTCAGTGGCCCAGTGGCCCAGTGGCCCAGGCCCAGTGGCCCAGTGGCCTGTGGCCCAGTGGCCCAGTGGCCCAGTGGCCCAGTGGCTCAGGCCCAGTGGCCCAGTGGCCCAGGCCCAGTGGCCTGTGGCCCAGGCCCAGTGGCCCAGGCCCAGTGGCCCAGTGGCCCAGTGGCCCAGGCCTGGTGGCCCAGGCCCAGTGGCTCAGGCTCAGGCTCAGTGGCCTGTGGCCTGTGGCCCAGGCCCAGTGGCCCAGTGGCCCAGTGGCCCAGGCTCAGGCCCAGTGGCCCAGGGCTCAGTGGCCCAGGGCCCAGTGGCCCAGTGGCCTGGCTCAGTGGCCCAGTGGCTCAGGCCCAGTGGCCCAGTGGCCCAGCGGCCCAGTGGCCCAGTGGCTCAGGCCTGTGGCCCAGTGGCCCAGGGCTCAGTGGCCTGTGGCCCAGTGGCCCAGTGGCCCAGTGGCCCAGTGGCCCAGGCCCAGTGGCCCAGGGCCCAGTGGCCCAGGCCCAGTGGCCCAGTGGCCCAGTGGCCCAGTGGCCCAGGCTCAGTGGCCCAGTGGCTCAGGCCCAGTGGCTCAGTGGCCCAGGCCTGGCCCAGTGGCCCAGTGGCCCAGTGGCCCAGTGGCCTGGCCCAGTGGCTCAGTGGCCCAGTGGCTCAGGCTCAGGGCCTGGTGGCCCAGTGGCCTGTGGCCCAGGCCTGTGGCCCAGTGGCCCAGTGGCCCAGGCCCAGGCCCAGGGCCCAGTGGCCCAGTGGCCCAGTGGCCCAGTGGCCCAGTGGCCCAGTGGCCCAGGCCCAGGCCCAGTGGCTCAGTGGCCCAGGTGGCTCAGTGGCCCAGTGGCCCAGTGGCCCAGTGGCCCAGTGGCCCAGTGGCTCAGTGGCCCAGTGGCCCAGTGGCCTGTGGCCCAGTGGCCCAGTGGCCCAGTGGCCCAGGCCCAGGCCCAGTGGCCCAGGCCCAGGCCCAGTGGCCCAGTGGCCCAGTGGCCTGTGGCTCAGGCTCAGTGGCCCAGTGGCTCAGTGGCCCAGTGGCCCAGTGGCCTGGTGGCCCAGGCCCAGTGGCCCAGGCCCAGTGGCCCAGTGGCCCAGTGGCCCAGGCCCAGGGCCCAGTGGCCCAGGCCCAGGGCCTGCAGCTCAGGCCCAGTGGCCCAGTGGCCCAGGCCCAGCATCAGTGGCCCAGTGGCCCAGGCCCAGTGGCCCAGTGGCCCAGGCCCAGTGGCCCAGGCCCAGTGGCCCAGTGGCCCAGGCTCAGGCCCAGTGGCCTGTGGCCCAGTGGCCCAGGCCCAGTGGCTCAGTGGCCCAGGCCCAGTGGCCCAGTGGCCCAGGCCCAGTGGCCCAGTGGCCCAGGGCCCAGTGGCCCAGTGGCCCAGTGGCCTGTGGCTCAGGCCTGGCTCAGTGGCCCAGTGGCCCAGTGGCCCAGTGGCCCAGTGGCCCAGTGGCCTGTGGCCCAGTGGCCCAGGGCCCAGTGGCCCAGTGGCCCAGGCCCAGTGGCCCAGTGGCCCAGTGGCCCAGTGGCCCAGTGGCCCAGGCCCAGTGGCCCAGTGGCCCAGTGGCCTGTGGCCCAGTGGCTCAGGCCTGTGGCCCAGGCTCAGTGGCCCAGTGGCCTGTGGCCCAGTGGCCCAGGCCCAGTGGCCCAGGCCCAGGCCCAGTGGCCTGTGGCCCAGGCCCAGTGGCCCAGTGGCCCAGGCCCAGGCTCAGTGGCCTGTGGCCCAGGCTCAGTGGCCCAGTGGCCCAGGCTCAGTGGCCCAGGCCCAGTGGCCCAGTGGCCTGTGGCTCAGTGGCCCAGTGGCCCAGTGGCTCAGGCCCAGTGGCTCAGGCCCAGTGGCCCAGTGGCCCAGTGGCCCAGTGGCCTGTGGCCCAGGCCCAGGCCCAGGCCTGTGGCTCCAGGCCCAGTGGCCCAGTGGCTCAGTGGCCCAGTGGCCCAGTGGCCCAGGCCCAGTGGCCCAGTGGCCCAGTGGCCCAGGCCCAGTGGCCCAGGCTCAGGCCCAGGCCCAGTGGCCCAGTGGCCCAGTGGCCCAGGCCCAGTGGCTCAGTGGCCCAGTGGCTCCAGTGGCCCAGGCCCAGTGGCCCAGTGGCCCAGGCCCAGGCCCAGTGGCCCAGGGCCCAGGCCCAGTGGCCCAGTGGCCCAGGCCTGTGGCTCAGTGGCCTGTGGCCCAGGCCCAGTGGCCCAGTGGCCCAGGCCCAGTGGCCCAGGCCCAGTGGCCCAGTACCCAGTGGCTCAGTGGCCCAGGTGGCCCAGTGGCCCAGGCTCAGTGGCCCAGTGGCCCAGTGGCCCAGTGGCCCAGTGGCCCAGTGGCCCAGTGGCCCAGTGGCCTGTGGCCCAGGTGGCCCAGTGGCCCAGTGGCCCAGGGCCTGTGGCCCAGGCCCAGTGGCCCAGGCCCAGGCCCAGTGGCCAGTGGCCCAGGCTCAGTGGCCTGTGGCCCAGTGGCTCAGGCCCAGGCCCAGGCCCAGGCCCAGGTGGCTCAGTGGCCCAGTGGCTCAGTGGCCCAGGCCCAGTGGCCCAGTGGCCTCAGTGGCCCAGTGGCCCAGTGGCCCAGTGGCCCAGGCCTGTGGCCCAGTGCGCCCAGGCCCAGGCCCAGTGGCCCAGTGGCTCAGTGGCCCAGTGGCCCAGTGGCCCAGTGGCTCAGTGGCCCAGTGGCCCAGGCCCAGTGGCTCAGTGGCTCAGTGGCCTGTGGCCCAGGCTCTGTGTGGCCCAGTGGCCCAGTGGCCCAGTGGCCCAGTGGCCTGTGGCCCAGTGGCTCAGTGGCCCAGGCCCAGTGGCCCAGTGGCCCAGTGGCCCAGTGGCTCAGTGGCCCAGGCTCAGGCCCAGTGGCCCAGGCCCAGTGGCCCAGTCAGGCCTGTGGCCCAGTGGCCCAGTGGCCCAGTGGCCCAGTGGCCTGTGGCCCAGTGGCCCAGTGCCCAGTGGCCCAGTGGCCCAGTGGCCCAGGCCCAGTGGCCTGGCTCAGTGGCCCAGTGGCCCAGTGGCCCAGGCCCAGGCCCAGTGGCCCAGTGGCCCAGTGGCCCAGGCCCAGGCCCAGTGGCCCAGTGGCTCAGTGGCCCAGTGGCTCAGTGGCCCAGTGGCCCAGGCCCAGGCCTGTGGCTCAGGGCCTGTGGCCCAGTGGCCCAGTGGCCCAGGCCCAGTGGCCCAGTGGCCCAGGCCTGGCCAGGCCCAGGCCTGTGGCCCAGTGGCCCAGTGGCCCAGGCTCAGTGGCCCAGCCCAGTGGCCCAGGCTCAGGCCCAGTGGCTCAGTGGCCCAGTGGCCCAGTGGCTCAGTGGCCCAGGCCCAGTGGCCCAGTGGCCCAGGCTCAGTGGCCCAGTGGCCCAGGTGGCTCAGGCCCAGTGGCCCAGGCCCAGGCTCAGGCTCAGTGGCCCAGTGGCCTGTGTGGCTCAGGCCCAGTGGCCCAGTGGCCCAGTGGCTCAGTGGCCCAGGCCTACCAGTGGCCCAGTGGCCCAGTGGCCCAGTGGCCTGTGGCCCAGTGGCCCAGTGGCCAGTGGCCCAGGCCCAGTGGCCTGGTGGCTCAGTGGCCCAGTGGCCCAGGCCCAGGCCCAGTGGCCCAGTGGCCCAGGCCTGGTGGCCCAGTGGCCCAGGCTCAGTGGCCCAGGCCTGGTGGCCCAGGCCCAGTGGCTCAGTGGCCCAGGCCCAGTGGCTCAGTGGCTCAGTGGCCCAGGCCCAGGCTCAGTGGCCCAGTGGCCTGTGGCCCAGTGGCCCAGTGGCTCCAGTGGCCCAGGCCCAGTGGCCCAGGCTCAGTGGCCCAGTGGCCCAGTGGCTCAGGCCCAGTGGCCCAGGGCCCAGTGGCCCAGTGGCCCAGTGGCCCAGTGGCCCAGTGGCCTCAGGTGGCCCAGGGCCCAGTGGCCCAGGCCCAGTGGCCCAGTGGCCCAGTGGCCCAGGCCCAGTGGCCCAGTGGCCCAGGCCTGCAGGCCCAGTGGCCCAGTGGCCCAGTGGCCCAGTGGCTCAGTGGCCCAGTGGCCCAGTGGCCTGTGGCCCAGGCCCAGGCCCAGGCCCAGTGGCCTGTGGCCTGAGTGGCCCAGTGGCCCAGGCCTGTGGCTCAGTGGCCCAGTGGCCCAGTGGCCCAGTGGCCCAGTGGCCCAGTGGCCTGTGGCCCAGGCTCAGTGGCCCAGTGGCCCAGTGGCCCAGGCCCAGTGGCCCAGTGGCCTGTAGCTCAGTGGCCCAGTGGCCCAGGCTTCAGTGGCCCAGTGGCCCAGTGGCCCAGGCCTGGCCCAGTGGCCCAGTGGCCCAGGGCCCAGGCCTCCAGTGGCCCAGTGGCCTGGCTCAGTGGCCTGTGGCCCAGTGGCCCAGTGGCCCAGTGGCCCAGGCCCAGTGGCCCAGTGGCCCAGTGCGCCCAGTGCGCCCAGTGGCCCAGGCCCAGTGGCCTGTGGCCCAGTGGCTCAGTGGCCCAGTGGCCCAGTCAGGCCCAGTGGCCCAGGCTCAGTGGCCCAGTGGCCCAGGCCCAGTGGCCCAGTGGCCTGGTGGCCCAGTGGCCCAGTGGCCCAGTGGCCCAGTGGCCCAGGGCCAGTGGCCCAGGCCCAGTGGCCCAGTGGCCCAGTGGCTCAGGCCCAGTGGCCCAGGCTCAGGCTCAGTGGCCCAGTGGCCCAGTGGCCCAGGCCCAGTGGCCCAGTGGCCCAGTGGCCCAGTGGCCCAGTGGCCCAGTGGCCCAGTGGCCCAGTGGCCCAGTGGCCCAGTGGCCCAGGCCCAGTGGCCCAGGCCCAGTGGCCCAGTGGCCCAGGCTCAGTGGCCCAGTGGCTCAGTGGCCCAGTGGCCCAGTGGCCCAGGCCCAGTGGCTCAGTGGCCCAGTGGCTCAGTGGCCCAGTGGCCCAGTGGCCCAGTGGCCCAGTGGCCTGTGGCTCAGGCCCAGTGGCCCAGGCCCAGTGGCCCAGGCCCAGTGGCTCAGGCTCAGGCCCAGTGGCCCAGTGGCCCAGTGGCCCAGTGGCCCAGTGGCCCAGTGGCCCAGTGGCCCAGTGGCTCAGTGGCCCAGTGGCCCAGGCCCAGTGGCCCCAGTGGCCCAGGCTCAGTGGCCCAGTGGCCCAGTGGCTCAGTGCGCCCAGTGGCCCAGTGGCCCAGGCCCAGTGGCCCAGGCCCAGTGGCCCAGTGGCCCAGGGCCCAGTGGCTCAGGCCCAGTGGCCCAGTGGCCCAGGCCCAGTGGCCCAGTGGCTCAGGCCCAGTGGCTCAGTGGCCTGTGGCCCAGTGGCCCAGTGGCCCAGTGGCCCAGTGGCCCAGTGGCCCAGTGGCCCAGTGGCCCAGGCCCAGTGGCCCAGTGGCCCAGGCCCAGTGGCCCAGTGGCCTGAAGGCTCAGTGGCCCAGTGGCCCAGTGGCCCAGGCCCAGTGGCCTGTGGCTCAGTGGCCCAGTGGCCCAGTGGCCCAGGCTCAGTGGCCCAGGCCTGTGTGGCCAGTGGCCCAGTGGCCCAGGCCAGTGGCCCAGTGGCCCAGTGGCCTGTGGCCCAGTGGCCCAGTGGCCCAGGCCCAGTGGCCCAGTGGCCCAGTGGCCCAGTGGCCTGTGGCCCAGTGGCCCAGTGGCCCAGGCCCAGTGGCCTGTGGCTCAGTGGCCCAGTGGCCCAGTGGCCCAGGCCCAGGCCCAGTGGCCCAGTGGCCCAGGCCTGTGGCCCAGTGGCTTCAGTGGCCCAGTGCGCCAGGCCTGTGGCTCAGGCCCAGTGGCCCAGTGGCTCAGTGGCCCAGGCCCAGTGGCCCAGTGGCCCAGTGGCCCAGGCTCAGTGGCCCAGTGGCCCAGTGGCCCAGGCCTGTGGCCCAGGCCCAGTGGCCCAGTGGCCTGTGGCTCAGTGGCCCAGTGGCCCAGGCTGTACCAGGCCCAGTGGCCCAGGCCCAGGCCCAGTGGCCCAGTGGCCCAGGCCCAGTGGCTCAGGCTCAGTGGCCCAGGCTCCAGGTCAGGCCCAGTGGCCCAGGCTCAGGCCCAGTGGCTCAGTGGCCCAGTGGCCCAGTGGCCCAGTGGCCCAGGCCCAGTGGCCCAGTGGCCCAGGCCCAGGCCCAGTGGCCCAGGCCCAGGCCCAGTGGCCCAGTGGCCTGTGGCCCAGTGGCCCAGGCTCAGTGGCCTGTGGCCTGTGGCCCAGTGGCCCAGTGGCCCAGGCCCAGGCCCAGTGGCCCAGTGGCCCAGTGGCCCAGTGGCCCAGGCCCAGTGGCCCAGGCCCAGTGGCCCAGTGGCCCAGTGGCCCAGTGGCCCAGGCCTGTGGCCCAGTGGCCCAGTGGCTCAGGCCCAGTGGCCCAGGCTCAGTGGCCCAGTGGCCCAGGCCCAGGCCTGTAGCCCAGTGGCCCAGTGGCCCAGTGGCCCAGTGGCTCAGTGGCCCAGGCCCAGGCTCAGGCCCAGGCCTGTGGCCCAGGCCCAGTGGCCCAGTGGCCTGTGGCCCAGTGGCCCAGTGGCCCAGGCTCAGTGGCCCAGTGGCCCAGTGGCCCAGTGGCCCAGTGGCCCAGGCTCAGGCCCAGTGGCCCAGTGGCTCAGTGGCCTGTGGCCCAGTGGCCCAGTAGCCTGTGTGGCCCAGTGGCCCAGTGGCCTGTGGCTCAGTGGCCCAGTGGCCCAGGCCCAGTGGCCCAGGCCTGGTGGCCCAGTGGCCCAGTGGCCCAGTGGCCCAGTGGCCCAGGCCTGTGGCCCAGTGGCCTGTGGCACCAGGCTCAGTGGCCCAGTGGCCCAGTG
Organism: Rhododendron molle; assembly: GCA_025413875.1. Lineage (NCBI taxonomy): Eukaryota > Viridiplantae > Streptophyta > Magnoliopsida > Ericales > Ericaceae > Rhododendron > Rhododendron molle. The sequence goes on from CM046392.1 coordinate 52,630,639, forward strand.
GCCCAGGCCCAGGCCCAGGCTCAGTGGCCCAGTGGCCCAGGCCCAGTGGCTCAGGCTCAGTGGGCCTGTGGCCTGCAGGCCCAGTGGCCCAGTGGCCTGTGGCCCAGTGGCCCAGGCCTGGGGCCCAGTGGCCCAGTGGCCCAGTGGCCCAGTGGCCCAGGCCCAGGTGGCAGGCCTCAGGCCCAGTGGCTCAGTGGCCCAGGTGGCCCAGTGGCTCAGGCCTGGCCCAGTGGCCCAGGGCCCAGGCCTGTGGCCCAGGCCCAGTGGCCCAGGCCCAGTGGCTCAGTGGCCCAGTGGCCCAGTGGCCCAGGCCCAGTGGCCCAGTGGCTCAGGCCCAGTGGCCCAGTGGCCCAGTGGCTCCAGTGGCCCAGGCCCAGTGGCCCAGTGTGGCCCAGAGCCCAGGCCCAGGCCCAGTGGCCCAGTGGCCTGTGGCCTGTGGCTCAGTGGCCCAGGCCCAGTGGCCCAGTGGCCCAGGCCCAGTGGCCTGTGGCCTGTGGCCCAGTGGCCCAGTGGCCCAGTGGCCCAGTGGCCCAGTGGCTCCAGTGGCCTGTGGCCCAGGCTCAGTGGCCCAGTGGCCCAGTGGCCCAGGCCTGTGGCCTGTGGCCCAGTGGCCCAGTGGCCCAGGCCCAGTGGCCCAGTGGCATCAGTGGCTCAGTGGCCCAGGCTCAGTGGCCCAGTGGCCTGTGTGGCCCAGTGGCCCAGTGGCCTGTGGCCCAGTGGCCCAGGCTCAGTGGCCCAGTGGCCCAGTGGCCTGTGGCCCAGTGGCCCAGGCTCAGTGGCCCAGGGCCCAGTGGCCCAGGCCTGTGGCCCAGTGGCCCAGTGGCCCAGGCCCAGTGGCCTGTGGCCCAGTGGCCCAGTGGCCCAGTGGCCTGTGGCCCAGGCCCAGGCCCAGTGGCTCCAGGCCCAGGCCCAGTGGCCCAGGCCCAGTGGCCTGTGTGGCCTGTGGCCCAGTGGCCCAGGCCCAGTGGCCCAGCGGCCCAGGGCCCAGTGGCCCAGGCCCAGTGGCCCAGGCTCAGGCCCAGTGGCCTGTGGCCCAGTGGCCCAGTGGCCGTGGCCCAGTGGCCTGTGGCTCAGTGGCCCAGGCCCAGTGGCCCAGTGGCTCAGTGGCCCAGTGGCCCAGTGGCCCAGGCCCAGGCCCAGGCCTGTGGCCTGGCTCAGTGGCCCAGTGGCCCAGTGGCCCAGGCTCCAGGCCCAGTGGCCCAGGCCCAGTGGCCCAGTGGCTCAGTGGCCCAGTGGCCCAGGCCCAGTGGCTCAGGCCCAGGCTCAGTGGCTCAGTGGCCCAGGGCCCAGGCCTGTGGCTCAGGCCCAGTGGCCCAGGGCCCAGGCCTGTGGCCTGTGGCCCAGTGGCCCAGGCCCAGTGGCCCAGGCCCAGTGGCTCAGTGGCCCAGTGGCCCAGTGGCCCAGTGGCCCAGTGGCCCAGGCTCAGTGGCCCAGTGGCCCAGTGGCCCAGTGGCCCAGTGGCCCAGTGGCCCAGGCCCAGGGCCCAGTGGCCCAGGGCCCAGGCCCAGTGGCCCAGTGGCCTGGCTCAGTGGCCCAGGCCCAGTGGCCCAGTGGCCTGGTGGCCCAGGCTCAGGCCTGTGGCCCAGTGGCCCAGTGGCCCAGGCCTGTGGCCCAGTGGCCCAGTGGCTCAGTGGCCCAGTGGCCCAGGCCCAGGCCCAGTGGCCCAGTGGCCCAGGCCCAGTGGCCCAGGCCCAGGCCCAGGCCCAGTGGCTCAGTGGCTCCAGGCCTGGCCCAGTGGCCTGTGGCCCAGTGGCCCAGTGGCCCAGGCCTGTGGCCCAGTGGCCCAGTGGCCCAGTGGCCTGTGGCTCAGGCCCAGGCCCAGGGCCTGTGGCCCAGTGGCCCAGTGGCCTGTGGCCCAGGGCCCAGTGGCCCAGTGGCCTGGCCCAGTGGCCCAGTGGCCCAGGCCCAGTGGCCCAGTGGCCCAGTGGCCCAGGCCCAGGCCCAGTGGCCCAGTGGCCCAGGCCTGTGGCCCAGTGGCCCAGTGGCCTCAGTGGCCCAGTGGCCCAGTGGCCCAGGCCCAGGCCTGTGGCCTGTGGCTCAGGCCCAGGCCCAGGCCTCAGTGGCCCAGTGGCCCAGTGGCCCAGTGGCCCAGTGGCCCAGGCCCAGGCCCAGTGGCCCAGTGGCCTGTGGCCCAGTGGCCCAGTGGCCCAGTGGCCCAGTGGCCTGTGGCCCAGTGGCCTCAGTGGCCCAGGCTCAGTGGCCCAGGCCCAGTGGCCCAGTGGCCCAGTGGCCTGTGTGGCCCAGTGGCCCAGGCCTGCAGGCTCAGTGGCCCAGTGGCCCAGGCCCAGTACTCAGTGGCTCAGTGGGCCCAGTGGCCTGTGAGCCCAGGCCTCCAGTGGCCCAGGCCCAGTGGCCCAGTGGCCCAGTGGCCCAGGCCCAGTGGCCCAGGCCTGTGGCCCAGTGGCCCAGGCCCAGTGGCCCAGTGGCCCAGTGGCCCAGTGGCCCAGTGGCTCAGTGGCCCAGGCCCAGTGGCTCAGTGGCCCAGGCCCAGGCCCAGTGGCCCAGGCCCAGTGGCCCAGGCCCAGGCCTGTGGCCCAGGCCCAGTGGCCCAGGCCTGTGGCCCAGTGGCCCAGGCCCAGTGGCCCAGTGGCCCAGTGGCCTGTGGCCCAGGCTCAGGCCCAGTGGCTCAGTGGCCCAGTGGCCCAGGCCTGGCCCAGTGGCCTGTGGCCCAGGCCCAGTGGCCCAGTGGCCCAGGCCCAGGCTCAGTGGCCCAGGCCCAGTGGCCCAGGCTCAGTGGCCTGTGTGGCCCAGTGGCCTGTGGGCCTGTGGCTCAGTGGCCCAGTGGCCCAGGCTCAGTGGCCCAGTGGCCCAGTGGCTCAGTGGCCCAGGCCTGCGGCCCAGTGGCCCAGGGCTCAGTGGCCCAGGCCCAGGCCCAGTGGCCCAGGCTCAGTGGCCCAGTGGCCCAGTGCCCAGGCTCAGTGGCCCAGTGGCTCAGTGGCCCAGGCCCAGTGGCCCAGTGGCCCAGGCCCAGTGGCCTCAGGCTCAGTGGCCCAGGCCCAGTGGCCCAGTGGCTCAGGCCTGGCCTTTTCAGTGGCCCAGTGGCTCAGGGCCCAGGCCCAGGCCCAGTGGCTCAGTGGCCTGTGGCCCAGTGGCCCAGTGGCCCAGGCCCAGTGGCCCAGTGGCCCAGTGGCCCAGTGGCCCAGGCCCAGGCCCAGTGGCCCAGGCCCAGTGGCTCTGTGGCCCAGTGGCCCAGTGGCCCAGTCAGGCCTGTGGCCTAGTGGCTCAGTGGCGGCCAGTGGCCCAGGCCTGTGGCCCAGGCCCCAGGCCAGTGGCTCAGTGGCCCAGTGGCCCAGTGGCCCAGGCCCAGTCAGGCCTGTGGCTTCAGGCTCCAGTGGCTCAGTGGCTCAGTGGCCCAGTGGCCTGGCCCAGGCCTGTACTTGTGGCTCAGTGGCCCAGTGGCCCAGGCCTGGCCCAGTGGCCCAGGCCCAGTGGCCCAGGGCCCAGTGGCCCAGGCCTGTGGCCCAGTGGCCCAGGCCCAGTGGCTCAGTGGCCCAGTGGCCCAGTGGCCCAGTGGCCCAGGCCCAGTGGCCTGTGGCCCAGTGGCCCAGGCCTGGTGGCCCAGTGGCCTGGTGGCCCAGTGGCCCAGGCCCAGTGGCCCAGTGGCCCAGGGCCCAGTGGCCCAGGGCCCAGGGCTCAGGCCCAGGCTCCAGTGGCCCAGTGGCCAGGTCAGGCCCAGTGGCCTGTGGCTCAGGCTCAGTGGCCTGTGGCCCAGTGGCCCAGTGGCCCAGGCTCAGTGGCCCAGTGGCCTGGGCCTGTGGCCCAGTGGCCCAGGCCCAGTGGCCCAGGCCCAGGCCCAGTGGCCCAGGCCCAGTGGCCCAGGCCCAGTGGCCCAGTGGCCCAGTGGCCCAGGCTCAGTGGCCCAGTGGCCCAGGCCTGTGGCCCAGTGGCTCAGTGGCTCAGGCTCAGTGGCCCAGTGGCCCAGTGGCCCAGGCCCAGGCCCAGGGCCCAGGCCCAGGGCCCAGGCCCAGGCCTGGCCCAGTGGCCCAGTGGCCCAGGCTCAGGCCCAGGCTCAGGCCCAGGCCCAGTGGCCTGGCTCAGTGGCCCAGTGGCCCAGTGGCTCAGGCCTGGCCCAGTGGCCTGTGGCCCAGGCCCAGTGGCCCAGGCCCAGGCCCAGTGGCCCAGGGCCCAGGGCCCAGGCTCAGGCCCAGTGGCTCAGGCCCAGGCCCAGTGGCCTGTGGCTCAGTGGCTCAGTGGCCCAGGCCCAGTGGCCCAGGCCCAGTGGCCTGTGGCCCAGGTGGCCCAGTGGCCCAGTGGCCCAGGCTCAGTGGCCCAGGCTCAGGCCCAGGGCCCAGGCCCAGGGCCCAGGCCCAGGGCCCAGGGCCCAAGAGGCCTGGGCTGAGACCCAGGCCCAGGCCCAGGCCCAGGGCCCAGTGGCCCAGGCCCAGTGGCCCAGTGGCCCAGTGGCCCAGTGGCTCAGGGCCCAGGCCCAGGCCCAGTGGCCCAGGCTCAGTGGCCCAGGCCTGGCCCAGGCCCAGGGCCTGTGGCCCAGGCCTCAGTGGCCCAGTGGCCCAGGCCAGGCCCAGGCCCAGTGGCCCAGTGGCCCAGGCCTGTGGCTCAGGCCTGTGGCCCAGTGGCCCAGTGGCCCAGGCCTTGGCCCAGGCTCAGGCCCAGTGGCCCAGGCTCAGTGGCTCAGTGGCCCAGGCCCAGTGGCCCAGGGCTCAGGCCCAGTGGCCCAGGCCCAGGCCCAGGCTTAAATCTCATCAAGAGTTGGATTGGAGCCCAAAGGCCCAAAAGAATTCATGGGCCCAGAGTTAAAACCAAGGGAAAATGACGGCCCAGGCCCAGGCCCAGGCTTAAATCTCATCAAGAGTTGGATTGGAGCCCAAAGGCCCAAAAGAATTCATGGGCCCAG